>CM060943.1:842656506-843906506 GCA_030765085.1 Allium cepa
GTCCCCTTAAGTTCTAATTACCTTACACATTTACACTCTTGTTTACAATAGCCATTATCGAATATTAATAAGTTCACAAGTGTTTTTAATGCTTAATTAATAATTTACAAATGTTACTTTCTTATTTACAAATTTATTTAAGTTATGAATAAGTAATTATGTAATATTCACATGAATATAATGTGTATTTATTTTATATAAATAAGCTTTAGATTTTTGTAAATATACATATGGATCTATATAAACATTTATTTATACCTAACTTATGTTTTTGATCAAATCAATATAACATAAATTTAAGATATACTCCTATTTTAAATTTCAAATTCAAATTCAATCCTTTAAATTTTATTAAGAATCCAATTCAAGGTTAATTTAAAATAAATACATATATTTAAACAAGCCTAAATTCAATTTGAAGTAAATAAAAATTATCTTAAAATAACAAAAAAATATTATTGGTTTGCAATTAACAATTTTGTTTAATTTAAATAATTTACTTATATAAACAATCATCAATACTTATTTTTAAGAGAATACTTTGTCAATTTTAAGTGATTATGTTAAGATATGATCAAATAAATATTTATCCAAACGTAATTATTTACGATTAGATTCATTTGTTAAATTTACAATTCAGTATTTCTATTAATTAACCCAGTTTGTTAATCAATTACAGATATCCAGAAATCCGGGTTATTACATTTTATTTCGTGCGTAAATTTCCTTCAATTTAATTAGTTAAAAAGCGATGAAAATAAAACGTTTTCAAAACCTAAATATTTTTACATAGAAAAATTCTAAATCGTCTTCTGAGCAAGGCGTCATTTTTCGTTTTTTCAAATTCGAACTTCTTTAGCTCTGTCGATCTTATTTTTCTGTGTTTTTCATGCATTTTCCGCTAGTATAAAAATTTAGAATTTTTATAATTAAATCATACCCCTGATATTTGTATGCCGTTTTGATCGTCTCGTCGAGCTAATCTCCGCAGCATATTCGTTGGGTGTTTTGAAGACTGGAAGACGGCGAAATCTACGGGAATGATTTCCATATCGGTTCCATATTTAACCTTTTGTTTCCAAATGGCCTTTCGTTTAACTATTGTGTAAAATCTGAATGGGCACTAGCTTTTATTGATTCGCTGAATTCGATTCAAAATTGGTTTTGTCATTCCTACATTTTCCAATACAACTTTGGTTCCTATTCAAAGCAAAGAAGAAACAAAATATTTGCATTTTCATTGTCTGAATGTTTTACCAAGCTCTTCTCCAATTCATTAACCTGATGCTCCTCTTTTTCCCTTCATCTTTGCAGACTTCCCACGTGAGCAACCACAACCATACCCACCATGTACAAACACGTTCACCCTCCCACTTCATGGCTCCGAACAACTTCGAAAGCCACCCTTTCATTCGCCTCTTGCCAGCCGAGCACAATTTTCAGTCTTTCCTCTCACCTCCGCTCACTTCTCCAATGCACCAGGCTTCTCCTCTACCCAAAGCTTGTGCCCCATCCCACATGCAACATCCACTGGTGCATCCTCACAGATCCACCACTCCACTTCCTTGATCTCTTCTGTCTTGTTTCTCTAACCTCCCACCTCCGAGTGTCACCCTCTACCGTGCACCGGAGTCTTCCTTCCCCTAGCCACAGTCGCCAACTTACACCGGTTTTGGTTTGTCTCGTGAGTATATGCCTTGTATATGTTATTTCTTGTATATTAGTCAGTTATATATATGTGAGTATATATATATATATATAGATATATTAATATATCTATTAGTTTATAAGCAAGGTTTATAGAGTATTATACATACAATGTTACTGATCAATTGTTCGAGTATAGGAACAGTAAGTAAGTTTGTTTTTGAGTATAGGAACGGTAAGTTACTGACCAAGTGTTTAATTATAGTTACCGACTAAGTGTTTGACCAAGTGTTAGAGTATTATACATCAACTTTTGATTTTGAAATAGGTACAGTTAATTTGCTTTATTGATAAGTCGGTTCTAGTTATATATTTCTACTGTTTATTTATCCATAGGTCAGTTATAGTTATGCTTGAAATGGGGTATGTGTCTAACAGTATGTATATTAAAGTATGATATATGGGTTTGTTTAGATATATATGTGTAATGACCTAAAATTTTCGAACCCGAAAATTCCAGAGAGTTATGAATTAGAAGAAAGAGAAAGAAGAAGAACAAAATCAACAACATCTCACATTCGCAGCGGATAAAATATAATAATAAATGATAACCGTTTATAAAAGAATACTATATCTGTCGATTTCATTTAATATACATCAGAGTTTCACATTAAATACAGTCACTGAATATTTACAATTATCAAGTCTCAGATTAATAATAATATAAATACAGCGGAATAATCTATACGATATTGCCATCCAGCTCGCCTCCTGAGCTCCATAACGTACCTACCTGAAACTTTGTAATACTCGGTCTGACCCGAGCATTACACCAAAGTAAAACCCAGGCCAGGCTGGAAACCAGCGTGAGTAAACTCAACTAACAAGGAATACCAATGCAAACAACTTATATAAACCCGGGGTAACGTATTCCAATATAACAAATTCACAATTTTCTATAGACAACCCTTATTTCCACACGTCAATTTCTAAGTAACAAACCTAGATAAGATAATCCAATTTACTCAAATCATTCTATTCCAACCTATTGATTTCACAAATCAATTTATAGAAATTCGAAGTGGTTTCGGGTATTTCCCAATATCCGACCCCGGTTTCTTCGCAACTCAAGTTATTCTAACCCAAGTTATTCAAATGGAATACACAACATTTCATATCGGAGATATAAACTCACTCACACATCCAATACCATTTCAATCATCCATAAGCAAAGCTTAGCCACATACAAAATTAATCCAATTGATTCTAATTGAATTACTAAACCTTAATGACTTAGATTTTTTTTCAGTTAACATTAATTAATTTCAAATCAATTAATGAATCAACCCTTCATTATACATCTTAATTTATCACTCTGGATTAATTATCCTTCAATTAACTTCAAGTAATTATTTTTAAGTAAATTTACGGTATTAATTATTCTTAACCAAATCCATAGGTAATCTTAATTACTTCATGAATTAATTAACTATTTCAATTTCATTAATCCTTACTTACTTACGTTAAGTAATTTCTTACAAGTCACTTATTATGGATTTATTAATCTTAATTAATCGATCTTTGATTACATTAGTAAATATCTAAATTATGGATTCCCAATTATATTTCAATTTATTGCAATCTAAATTAATTATATTAAATAAACCCACAATATTAATCATTTTAATCTCGCTTACTTAACAATAATTAGTTATAATTCATTAACTTACCATTCCTTAAATATCCATCTTAAATTTATCACTTAGCGTAATTGTTTTTAAAGGATAGTTAATTTTCTTTAATTAATCTCCTGATAAATTTACCTTCAATTATTTTTACTAAGTAATTATCCTTCTTATCAATTTCACCAAGTAATTTAAATCTAAATTACTCCCATTTATTAACATCCATTAATTTATTACATCCAGTAACTTTAAGTATCACTAATTACCTTACTAAGTAACCTTACTGTAGAAATTACTTTATGTAATTATACCTTTCAATTTCCACAATTGATTATCCTTAATTAATTAATAAAATTAATTACCTTAAATTAATCACATAAATGAATCATTTAATAATCTTTAGTCATTGATCTTTCATTAACTATATTCGTTAACCAATCTTAAAGTACTTCTCTTTAAGTTCTTAACTTAAATTAAAGACTTAATTACAAGTTAATTTGTTAATTCATTCTTAATTACCAACTGTTTAATTTTTTTTATTTGCATCATCGCTTTCACAGACCTTGACTAAATTTACCTTTAATTACTCGAATAACAAATTCTTACTCATTGATTAACAATTTAAACTTATTTAATTACAATTCATAATAGTAACTGATTTACTGATCATTCCTAAACACTTTTAAAATATTTCTTTCAAATTCATTTGAACTTAAACTTTGTTTTCTTTCAAATTCAAACAGCAAATCAATTATATGGATCAGAGATTACTCATCTTAGTTTTCATTTCCATTTAAACCTAAACGCTTCGAGTCAAACAACAATCAACTCGAGAATAAATCAAAAACCAAAATCAACAGGTCATCAATTCACAGTGCACATCAAATCAATTCAACCACTCAACCAAATGTTTAAATTTAACCACTTAAATTTAAATAAAACTCCAGCAGAGTGAGATTTACTCACCTTTGATTTTAATTTGCAATCCATCCGGCAAGCTTGTTTCTTTCCAAATTTTGACCTTGCATGATCAGTTACAGTTTATTATTATTTGAATTAATCAAACAATTAATTGCCAATTATTGATTTAGTTAACTAAGAATTTTATTTGACCTAATCTTCCTTTAATAACTTATTTTTAATGCCTAAAGGAATTAAATAAGCTAAGTTAACCACATTAGTACTTATGTATATTTTTTTTAGATTTGAAAATATATAATTTAAATTTAACCAGTAAGTAAAATTTTCATTACATAACTAACAAGAAAAAAAATACAGTTTAACTAAAACATAGAAATTATACCTCCTATGCTCGCGTTCGCTACTGGCCAACAATCCAAATTCATGCTCGACCCCCCCTTCCCCAACATCGGCAATTATCATCGCTCAAGCCATCTACGTCGTTCCACCCAACCTCGTCGCAGCCCTTACTGTCACGGCCAACCTGAGCTACAAACGAACCTTCGAAATCGCGAGCCCACCACTTCACATCGCCTGACATCATGCCGCCACGTCGAACTCGCGTTGACCCTAGCCTCCCCACTTTCTCGCGCGCGCCATTCTGGCGTTGCCGCGCCATCCTAACCCACGACCAACCCACACGGTGTCGCCCCCCCTCCAGCCCATGTCGCGTGCGTACGAAGAGATTCAGTTCCCCCCCTTCTTCGACTTCCCTTTGGATCCAAGGGTTCGGACATTTGTTTTTTTTTGGGTGAATTCGATTCCTGAAGAAGGGTAGAGAGGGGACGGGTGAGTTATAAGGTTGGAAGCTTCTTGAGTACGCTTGAAATTATAAAATTAAATATTGAAAATATCTCATTACGCATTACGCGAAATCTCGAACCTCGAATCAGACATGCCGGCAGGCATTTATAAAGTTTTACCCGCGTTTCGAACTCAATGGAACGTGTTCCAGAAGCTAATTCGATTATATGAGCGAGTTACAGAAGTAAACGATCAAATTTAAATTAAATCGATTAAAATAATTCTAAGCGTTTTGAGCTGCCATGATCAAACGACAACTCCGATTGCTACTAAAATCGAAATCCGATAATAACTAGCTATTACGGATCCAATGGAATTGGTTTCGTCAAATTCCGAGACTGTGGCTCGGAAGGCTATTTTTAAATATCGATTTAAACGATATAATTTCAAAACTGAACAAATCATCTTTAAATTAAATTTCAGCCATTCTATTATCTCCAGTATTATCATTATAAATTTTATAAGCCTTGAAATTATTTAAACAGGCTTAGAAATTTCAGATTCAACAATTACCCAATCCCAATTATTAAATTCAACGTTTAAACTATATAATTCAATAACTTAATTATCAAGTAAATATTGATATCTTGAATTCGAGTTAAAATTAACTTTTAAATATTTAAAAACAATTAATTATTCCAATTTAATTCGTCAAAATTTCCGGGTCGTCACACTCCTCCCCCCTTAAAAGAATTTCGTCCTCGAAATTTCTAGTTAGGAAGAATGGACTAATACCTGTTTACGTTTTTCCCTAAAACCAATAGTTCAATATCATGCCAACTATCCTTTACAAAAAACTCCTTATCATTCTTGTTAACTTCTCAAACTCTCTCACAGTTTCCAAACAATACCCTTTTCCTCAATCATTCAAATTTCAATTTAAAACCAAATTTTTAAATTATCAAAATTTATCAAATTTTTTCTAACTCCCTAAATTTCCGAGAAATTTTGCTAGCGTCTCCTTTGCGCGGCTAGCTCGGTACAACTACAAAAGGCCTCTACGGGCTCCCAAATACCAAAAGAAAACAGAAAGCCAAGTGGCTACAACAAAAACCCAATCCAATTTAATACAGAATTTAAATACTAACCTTATAGTCGGGCAATTCAAATTTATCCTTCGGAACCAAATCCAGTTTCATTTCCCTTTATAACCTACATATCTTACTTAGCAACAATATCCAATCACAACCTTTCAAATTAATTGATACATTTCTTTATATATGTTTCATACCCACTTCTATTCAAATTAGCTTTTCCCATTTCTATATGAATTCAATTTATTTCGATTTCTAATATTGAATTTTCTCTTTCATTTAAACTGATTTATATTAGTTTCATTTGCTAGTTTATTTTAATTTTCAATCTGAAATTGTTTTGTCGTTAACCAAAAATTTCCAAAATATTTCTAACTCCCAAAATTTTCGAAAATTTTTGGCAGAGTCTCCTTTGTGCGAAGGAGTTTTTACAATTTGACAAGAGATATAAATATATATACATCGACCCACATGGTCGATAAAACAAAAACAGTTCATATTTCCTATTTGTATTGCGTAGGCGTACCTTATTTAGCATTTTAAGCATGCAGCTTATTTATTTTAGCAATTAGCATACCCCAAATCTAGTCAAACGGCTTCCCTGTACCTGTACTTACTCAATTTAAAAATGTAAGTGTCACATATAGAAAATTTATTAACATATCACTTACTTTCAATAGCTAAACACATGTATTACATACACAACAAATGCCAAACGCTTCCCATAAGCGATTCATATGATTTTAATGCTTATTCAATTTGTTTTCAACCAAATTATATGCCACTCCATTCAATTTTAATGGCTTACGACTCAATTGCTTGCATTCCATTGATTTTTTTAATCCAAACAAGCTCATATTCACTTTAATTGATTCCGAATAAATTTTATTTAATCTCTATTAACTCATAGCCTTTTAATTACTTTTTATTTACACCATACGACGATTCATTCTATACCAATTCGTCAATATTCTCTTAATAGAGTATTTATATGGTTTATAACTACTTTCAATTACTCTTCAACCCATCCTGTAATTAATTCCACTTCATTTTTAATTTATTCACCAACCATTCATTGCATTTCATTTCATTTCCGTAATTGTTCCATTCAAAACAATTTGTTAAGCTTGGCACATCCAATACTTATAAATTAATAACCATTTCCCAAATTAATTCAATCTAAGTTTTATTTAATGGGCTTCCACTCTTATTCAGTGCCAAGCTTCCATAAATTTTTAAACTTCAGTTAATTTACTTTGATTTATTCCAACATCAAACACTTCCATTAAATTCAGTTAGCCCATCAATTTTAAATTTTAAATTTAAATTCACCTTCTCAATTTATCAAAATAATATCCAACCACATACTTAACTTATTTATATTTCTAATTAATGTGCCACCGAACTTAAGTTCAGTCTGATAATCCAATTCCAATCACAACTTAGATTTAATTTTTTTTATTAAATCAGGCTTCATCCATTTATTATTTAACTCAATTAACCCATTTTAACTTCTTAATTTACCCACTTAATTCATTATCGAATTTATTTTATTAATACAAGGTCATTCTCAATTATCTCTACTCACCTGGGTTTTGTTTGCAACCCAAACCATTTCTATTAAAATCCACTTTCATTTCATTCGACAACATTTTCAATATATCAAATTTGCTTGCAAATTACGTTAAATATTATTCAAATCACTTGCATTTTATTTGCAATTCAAACCATCACTTTTTCAATCCAACTCTATTTGATTTTTATTTTACAACATCTCCTCTTATTTAATTCATTATCAAATCTAAGTCGAATTCTATTTAAAATTTGAATTCATTTCCAAACCATATTATCAAATTACAATCCATTTTATTTAACCGAGTCAAATTTTATTAACATACTCTATTAAATAATTTATTTAGCTAATTAGCTTACTTCCACTTTTAATTCAACATTGAATTTTTAATTACAAAGAATCACTTCATTAAATTTTCCCGAGTTTCAATTTTATTTTACAATTTCAGTTTGGATTTTCCTTGATTTTCCAAAATTCCATCTCTTTTATTTTAAAATTTTAGAAAGGCCTATAAAATCTCATAATATTATTAAAATAGCTTTTATAAAATATTTCTTATAACTCGATGTCTCAACCAGTCCATCCTTGTTCTCACAGAAATTCAGTCATACGTTGATCAGGCGTAGAACTGAAAATCTATAAGTACTTGGTAAACCCATTTTCAACACCCAGTGAAAATACTTGAAAAATAATTTGATTAAAAATATAGAAAACAGTTTTGTTGAAAATAGAAGAAATATCTTTGGTGACAATGCTCTGAAAATCATCACCCCCATCCATGGTCACAGTTAACCCGATGGTTACGTTGCCATCCCGACAAAATCCATAGATAACTGTAGGCCTTCGCGCCCCTCGATTACACCATGGAACCCACGACAGATCGAAGCTACAACTGGGGTTACGTAGCTATCACAGCAAAAACCCATATAACTGTAGGCATTAGCGCCATCGAATTTCGCTGCCAAAAATGAAACTTCTCCGCTCCACTTGACCATAGATCGCAGTCTACCGATGTTGCGTTGCCTTCCCGGCAAAATCAAGTGTAGACCGTTGACACTCATCCTCCACACGATTTCGCTATGGTCCCCACAGTAGATCGCAGCGACATCGAGTTACACTGTCGTCACAGCATAACCCAAATGCCCCTGTAGGCATCAGCGCCATCGACTTTCGCTACCCAAATAATCCTCAGGAACTAGTTTTGTCCGGACTCCTCACAGGATCAACTTTAGAACCCCCCCTTGGGGCTCAAGGCAGCACCATCCGGTGGCACTCCTGAGAAGTTCATTTCAAGGGAGCACCTTTTTCCCCGGAGCCATCATCAAAACACTTTATACTATACATATAGTATCTTCAAATCATACACCTAGTATGATATCATACAAAGCTCCTTTACACAAAATCGATTATCCCAAAATCGATAATTCTCAAACTAGGCTTTCCAAATTCAATATTGATTTTACCCAAAAATCAAAAGCCTTTCCAAATCCAAAGGTTCTCAAAACCTTCTTTTCCAAAATCCTCATAAGATCGTTTATATATATACAGATATATATTATTATTATTTTTAAACTTTGGATCACTTTAAACTCGTATCAAATCCTTTTTATACTTCAAACACTTCCAAAATCCCTTTTTCTTCCAACAACAGATTTAACAAGGGAAGAATATATATATACAAAGATATAACTTTGTTTACCCAAAATCAAATATTCAAATTTGATTACGCTTTCCAATATCAATTTCCTTTCTATTCACATTCACTTATTCACATTGGCCTTTATCCCCATTTAGATTATTACCTCAATTCTTATCCCAGTTGGTATTTAATCAATAACAGTTTGAACTCCGACCAGTATATTTAGAAAATAGCTTGAAAATTTTGAAAAATAGATAAGTAGTTGAAAAATAATTATTAGTTTGCAAAATAGCTATTAACATAGGTAACTAATTGTAAAATAGTTGAGGAATGGTTAAATAGTTCCAAACATTGTAGATAATTGCAAAATGGTTAAATAACTCCAAACCACAAAATAATTTGGCTTGAAGAAAGAAAGGTTGTATATATTTAATAGCTTAGAAAAATAAGTTTATGTCAAAACAATTTATTAAAAATAATCAAGAGTCCAACTGTTCACTTCCCCAACAATTCAATTTAAATCTCCATTTAAATTGACCCAATTCCAATTCAAATAACTCCAAATTCCATTGGACTTGATTAATTCTCAATTCAAGTTGAATCAATCTTGATTCCTTTCCCAATTCAAATCAAATTCTAGTTGATTTTAATCCTGTTCAATTTTAAATTTGAATTATTATCAATTTAATTTCAGAATCTAAATCACTTCAATTTACTCCAATCCAATTTCCCATTTAAATTTTAAACTTATACGTCTTCAATCACCAATCCAATTACTTCAAACAAAATTAAATTTTGAACTAATTCAATTCGATCTTGAATTTAAACTACCTCGAATTATATAAATTCGAGTTAAATCCTCAAAGGTTGGTTTAACCATTTAAACCAAATTAACCTTTATTAAAAGTTTTTAATTAATTTAATTTCTGAGTTCAATTCTCAAAATTCCATTTTATTTAAATTTTTTATATATATGTATGTCAAGATTCAAATAAGAGTTCAATACAATCTTATTTTAAAATTTTAATTTATTATTAAGTTTTATCTTCCAGTTTGAAGCCAGTTCTTAAACAAGTATATTTTACAATTCAATTATTCAAATTTATTTTATTTATACAATACCATTCTCAATTTAAAGATTTTTTTTTTACAATAGGAGGATATCATCCAATTTATTTTAAAACGTCCATCCATTTTAATTTTTTAGATCTCAAACCCTTTCGAGATCACACAAATTCCAATTCAAATCAACCATTTAACCTTCCAAGTTAAATTCCAACTTCCCTAATCCAATCAACCTTACTCAATTTGAATTCCCGCTTCAAACCTCAAAATTCTTTCCCTCTTATAAGTTCGAAACTTATATCACTTTGAGAGTTTTATATCATATTTCAGGGAAAAATCAAAACTCAACCTCTTAGAGTTTATTCTAAATTATCTTCGATATCATGTATATCCATACATATATACATATTTATTTCTTGACCCTTCCAGCCATATTTTAAAATTTAAACCACCCTTGGTTTTAAATTCAAATCAAATTTCAAACAACCCATTGTTTGCAATAAGTCTCATTTCAAACTTACCTTTATTTAAAGCTTTTAAATAATTTAAATCCTGAATTCTAATTTTAGAATTCATTTTCAATTAATTAAATTTCGATTTGGTTGTATGTTCATTTTTACTGCATTTAATTCTAATTCAAGACTTCAATTTGGTTGTACTATATGACTTCTCAATTTTAATTTCAATAATTTAACAACCAATCACCCTAATATTTATTAGAAAGAAATATTGCTTTATATCTCAAAATATACTTTTATATAAAATCATTTGAAACCTTTACATAAGAAAATAACAAGTACGCGCTCATATAAATATATACTCAACTCATTCTAGAATACCACTGACTCTATTTAATGCGTAAATCCCCACCAGATCCAAGGTTCTCGCTCAACCTTTCAACTCTGATACCAAATGTAACGACCCGAAATTTTCGAACCCGAAAATTCCAGATAGTTATGAATTAGAAGAAAGAGAAAGAAGAAGAAGAACAAAATCAACAACATCTCACATTTGCAGCGGATAAAATATAATAATGAATGATAACTGTTTATAAAAGAATACCATATATGTCGATTTCATTTAATATACATCAGAGTTTCACATTAAATACAGTCACTGAATATTTGCAATTATCAAGTCTCAGATTAATAATAATATAAATACAGCGAAATACTCTATACGATATTGCCATCCAGCTCGCCTCCTGAGCTCCATAACGTACCTACCTGAAAATTTGTAATACTCGGTCTGACCCGAGCATTACACCAAAGTAACACCCGGGTCAGGCAGGAAACCAGCGTGAGTAAACTCAACTAACAAGGAATACCAATGAAAACAACTTATATAAACCCGGGGTAACGTATACCAATATAACAAATTCACAATTTTCTATAGACAACCTTTATTTCCACACAACAATTTCTAAGTAACAAACCTAGATAAGATAATCCAATTTACTCAAATCATTCTATTCCAACCTATTGATTTCACAAATCAATTTATAGAAATTCGAAGTGGTTTCGGGTATTTCCCAATATCCGACCCTGGTTTCTTCGCAACTCATGTTATTCTAACCCAAGTTATTCAAATGGAATACACAACATTTCATATCGGAGATCTAAACTCACTCACACATCCAATACCATTTCAATCATCCATAAGCAAAGCTTAGCCACATACAAAATTAATTCAATTGATTCTAATTGAATTACTAAACCTTAATGACTTATATTTTTTTCAGTTAACATTAATTAATTTCAAATCAATTAATGAATCAACCCTTCATTATTCATCTTAATTTATCACTCTGGATTAATTATCCTTCAATTAACTTCAAGTAATTATTTTTAAGTAAATTTACGGTATTAATTATTCTTAACCAAATCCATAGGTAATCTTAATTACTTCATGAATTAATTAACTATTTTAATTTCATTAATCCTTACTTACTTACGTTAAGTAATTTCTTACAAGTCACTTATTATGGAGTTATTAATCTGAATTAATCGATCTTTGATTACATTAGTAAATATCTAAATTATGGATTCCCAATTATATTTCAATTTATTGCAATCTAAATTAATTATATTAAATAAACCCACAATATTAATCATTTTAATCTCGCTTACTTAACAATAATTAGTTATAATTCATTAACTTACCATTCCTTAAATATCCATCTTAAATTTATCACTTAGCGTAATTGTTTTTAAAGGATAGTTAATTTTCTTTAATTAATCTCCTGATAAATTTACCTTCAATTATTTCTACTAAGTAATTATCGTTCTTATCAATTTCACCAAGTAATTTAAATCTAAATTACTCCCATTTATTAACATCCATTAATTTATTACATCTAGTAACTTCAACTATCACTAATTACCTTACTAAGTAACCTTACTGTATAAATTACATTACGTAATTATACCTTCCAAATTCCACAATTGATTATCCTTAATTAATTAATAAAATTAGTTACCTTAAATTAATCACATCAATGAATCATTTAATAACCTTTAATCATTGATCTTTCATTAACTATATTCGTTAACCAATCTTAAAGTACTTCTCTTTAAGTTCTTAACTTAAATTAAAGACTTAATTACAAGTTAATTTTTTAATTCATTCTTAATTACCAACTATTTAATTTTTTTATTTACATCATCGCTTTCACAGACCTTGACTAAATTTACCTTTAATTACTCGAATAACAAATTCTTACTCATCGATTAACAATTTAAACTTATTTAATTACAATTCATAATAGTAACTGATTTACTGATCATTCCTAAACACTTTTAAAATATTTCTTTCAAATTCATTTGAACTTAAACTTTGTTTTCTTTCAAATTCAAACAGCAAATCAATTATATGGATCAGAGATTACTCATCTTAGTTTTCATTTCCATTTAAACCTAAACGCTTCGAGTCAAACAACAATCAACTCGAGAATAAATCAAAAACCAAAATCAACAGGTCATCAATTCACAGTGCACATCAAATCAATTCAACCACTCAACCAAATGTTTAAATTTAACCACTTAAATTTAAATAAAACTCCAGCAGAGTGAGATTTACTCACCTTTGATTTTAATTTGCAATCCATCTGGCAAGCTTGTTTCTTTCCAAATTTTGACCTTGCATGATCAGTTATAGTTTATTATTATTTGAATTAATCGAACAATTAATTGCCAATTATTGATTTAGTTAACTAAGAATTTTATTTAACCTAATCTTCCTTTAATAACTTATTTTTAATGCCTAAAGGAATTAAATAAGCTAAGTTAACCACATTAGTACTTATGTATATTTTTTCAGATTTGAAAATATATAATTTAAATTTAACTAGTAAGTAAAATTTTAATTACATAAGTAACAAGAAAAAAAATACAGTTTAACTAAAACATAGAAATTATACCTCCTACGCTCGCGTTCGCTACTGGCCAACAATCCAAATTCATGCTCGACCCCCCCTTCCCCAACATCGGCAATTATCATCGCTCAAGCCATCTACGTCGTTCCACCCAACCTCATCGCGGCCCTTACTGTCACGGCCAACCTAAGTTACAAACGAACCTTTGAAATCGCGAGCTCCACCACTTCACATCGCCCGACATCATGCCGCCATGTCGAACTCGCGTTGACCCTAGCCTCCCCCCTTTCTCGCGCGCGCCATTCTGGCGTTGCCGTGCCATCCTAACCCACGACCAACCCACACGGTGCCGCTCCTCCTCCAGCCCATGTCGTGCGCATACGAAGAGATTCAGTTCCCCCCTTCTTCGACTTCCCTTTGGATCCAAGGGTTCGGACATTTGTTTTTTTTTGGGTGAATTCGATTCCTGAAGAAGGGTAGAGAGGGGACGGGTGAGTTATAAGGTTGGAAGCTTCTTGAGTACGCTTGAAATTATAAAATTAAATATCGAAAATATCTCATTACGCATAACGCGAAATCTCGAACCTCGAATCAGACATGCCGGCAGGCGTTTATAAAGTTTTACCCACGTTCCAAACTCAATGGAACGTGTTCCAGAAGCTAATTCGATTATATGAGCGAGTTACGGAAGTAAACGATCAATTTTAAATTAAATCGATTAAAATAATTCTAAGCGTTTTGAGCTGCCATTATCAAACGACAACTCCGATTGCTACGGAAATCGAAATCCGATAATAACTAGTTATTACGGATCCAATGGAACTGGTTTCGTCAAATTCCGAGACTGTGTCTCGGAAGGCTATTTTTAAATATCGATTTAAACGATATAATTTCAAAACTGAACAAATCATCTTTAAATTAAATTTCAACCATTCTATTATCTCCAGTATTATCATTATAAATTTTATAAGCCTTGAAATTATTCAAACAGGCTTAGAAATTTCAGATTCAACCATTACCCAATCTCAATTATTAAATTCAACGTTTAAACTGTATAATTCAATAACTTAATTATCAAGTAAATATTGATATCTTGAATTCGGGTTAAAATTAACTTTTAAATATTTAAAAACAATTAATTATTCCAATTTAATTCGTTAAAATTTCCGGGTCGTCACAATATGTGTGTTCTGGCTCTAGTTTATAAATGAAGTTTGTATATGTATTTGTTATAAGGACACGTCAGTTTATGAAGTTATAGTAGTATAGTATGTTTTATTTATTGTGCATATACATAGTTTATATATGTTTTATAGTTCTGTATGTGTTTTAAGCATGTGTGTTAAAATAAAAAAAAAGCTTTAGTTCGCATTTTTACTTTAGAGGTATGTTATACTGTTAGTTGTATAAGTGGGTTAGGATTTGGTCATATTTTCTTTTAAAGCTTTCCAGTTTTACATATATATAAGTTTAAATTATAAGTTATAAGGCTTATATATATATTTTACAAAAGTATAAGATCCATTTGTCAATGTCTATATTTGTGAAGCCTACATATTTATTTATCCTATATGAGTCATAAGTTACAGTAACGTATAAATGTTTACGATGTTAAATATGAATTTTTGCTTAGTAATTTTCCTGTTGTCCTATAATATATTCTGATTTAGTTTAATTGCTTTTTTTATTAGAATGTAAACTAGGTTTATATTGAGTTATAATATAGAGATTATGATTTATGTATGGGTTTTACTATTTGTGGATACTGAGATTTTTACTTTGTATATTTCAGAGTTGATGTAAGAGAATTTTTATGTGTACACATAGATATTTTAAGATAAATATACTTCGATCCCACTTTTTAAAGTATCTATATATACAAGCATTAATTTTAAATAATGATATATATACACCTTTGATATTAGGTGTTTGTATTTTAAGAATAATGATTTTATTATATATATATGTGTGTGTGTGTGTGTGTGTGTGTTATATTAATATTTATCTGAAATTCTAAATATTAATTTTAAGGAAATTACAATAATAAAATATGCATTGTCTGTTTCTATCAAACCGATTGATATGTCTATATCAAACTTCTACTGATTTATTCCGTCAATTCCGACTTCCAGCTCTGCTTTGATTATCAAAATTCGTGCCAAGTTTGCCTTGCTTTGGAATTCATGCTTGGATTCATGACTCATCTCATTATCGTCCATCTCTAGCCTCAGAAGGTGAGCAATCACTCATGATTAATGTTATTTTATTTATTAAATTTCATTTCAATTGAAACGACAATTGAAATATGATGCTGCTAGTTATTTACACTGTTAAATAAATGTTATTACCTGTATCAGTTCACCTGTGATGTCTGACACCATTGTCTGTTATTTATGCGATGATAATACAGTCTGGCTGATAATTGATTGATTGTTTGTTATTTATATTGGATGTTAAATTGCAATGTATAAAGTGATAAATATTATGCAATTGAATTTGACGTAGGATAGTTAAAAATTTGAATCAACATATGTGTTGAATTTGATTTGTTAATTTGAATAATATGACCCCTTAAATGTTTAATTATTTGACACGTAGAAATTGTTAATTACTTGAACCATTTGAATTCATGTTGTATGAAATCGAATAATAAATGTCAAGTGAAGAACTGTATAATTAATTAGTGTAATAATCTTTAATCTATATGAAATGATAGTGTAGATTCTAGGAATAATTATATTAATTTGCACAAACAACAATGTGAATTAATACGATTATTTCAGGATTATTTGAATTAATTATTGGATTGTTATTGATTATTGTTACTGTTTGTTTATTTACTTTGACACCAACCCGGTTATCACACTGCAAGGTCCCTTTGTTATGCTTTGATTTTGAATTGAAATGTAATCGGGTTGAAATGATAAATACCCAAATGAACTTCACTTAGGATAGAGAATTTAACAAACCCGATTGGTCAATAATTTGATTTAAAAATAAAAATAAAGATTTTATTTGAATAAAATAATAAAGGTTTTAAATGAAGTTGAAATTTGAATTATAGTGAAATTAAAATGTTAATATTTAATAATCGGAAACAAAATATTAACATAGTTGTTGTTGAGAGAATGTTGTTTTAAAATAAATTATTTGACAATAAAATTTGGGATTGTTCATTGAATTAAATTTAGAATTATTTAATAATTAAGTTTGAAATTATTGAATGATTAAGTTTGAAATTAGTAAGTTTGAAATTATTTAATTAAGATTTGAAATTATTTAATTAAGGTTTGAAATTATTTAATAATTAAATAAAATTGAATTATTTGATAATTAAATAAAAATTTGAATTCTTTGATAAGAGAAATTGAACTTTTGAATAATTGAATTGCAACTTCATTAATAAATGAAATTTGGTTTCCTTTATTAATTAAGCTTTGGAAAATTTAAGTAAGTTAATAAGTGAAATTGAACTTCTTGAATAAGTGAAATTCAGTTTCTTATTTATTTGAGTTTTGAAATTTGTAACTAAGTAGATGAATAAGTGGAATTGAATTTCTTTAACAAGAGATAAAAATGTGATTTATTGAACTTCATGAAAGACTTGGAATTTTAAAGAATTTGATTTGACGAATTAAATTTAATTCAATTCGTAGGTTTTGGGAAAATGGAATTGAACTTAAGTAATTGAGTTAATGAATTAAAAATTAAATATAAATTGTTTTGAATGATAAATTAACTTAATGAAAATCGAATGAAATCGACAAATGAATTTAAATTGATTTGAGTGAAAAAATAAATTAATTTAAATGATTTCGGAATGAAAACTTATATACGAACTTGAATCAATATTTGAACTGTTTAAATATAAATTGAAATTGAATTATTAGATTTTGAAATAGTAATGGAAGTTTTGAAACGTAAATTATGGAAACTGATTTAAGAAGACAAATGAAATGTTCAATTTCAAATTCTAATTGAAATTGAATTTTATTTGATTTTGAAATATATTAAATGACCAATCGGTGTACTAATTACGAAAGTTATTAAAGAGACCGAAATCGGTTATGGACATACTCTCTGTCTAAACCGAAAACCACTTTAATAACTATACACGGAGTGTGATCCAGAATAAAGTGGTTGGAATGATGTACGTGATGACTGAAGAAAGAGAACGATAATAGATAGCCTTGACACTTGTGTCAAATTGGAAATGAATAAAACAGGAGTCGTGCCAGGCCAAATGGGGTTAGCTACCTTGAGCGAACACATTTCTTCGAAAACTACTCATTACTTGTTATTGATTGGAGCACCCTCGTATTTTGGGAGTGTTGTTTCGCGGTGTTGCGATCGTTGCGGCGATGCGTTTTCACCGATCCGGATCAGGCAAATGGTAGTTTCACTACCTTAAGTATTGCCTCATGTGCCTTGTCATACTTGTATCCCTATATACGCGATCACTACGAATTTATTTTGTGTTATACCTATGGAGTACTTCCTGATATCCCACTAGTTTAGGGTGGAGTTTACAGTGCTGTATAGACTATAACGCTTATACAAAATGTGTTAAGGGGGATAATGGTAACGCCTTAACACTATTTTGATATTTATATCACTGATAGACATTATCTATTTAGCGTATATTACTACATAGTAGATAGTTTAACAGATCCTTAAATGATGGTTATTCCAACGTCCTTTGAGTTATTGTATTTCAATTGTTATTTCACTTGAGTTGGATTTATTGATATAAGAATGTTAATCCCGACTCGAGTGTTTTGTGTTTTGCTTTACGCTCGGGTCAGACTGAGTGTACCAGTATTCAAGACTCACCTTTGGAGTTGGAGCTTCGCCTGGAGATCCAACTATCTATCCAGCTTCCAGATATTCAGTTGATTCCAATGATGTATTCTGATTCTTGTATATGACTATTGTATTCAATATTTCTGTTGTAACTTATTTAACTCTGTTATATATATAGTAGCTTCATGAACTACTATCTTTTGCTTCCGCTGCATATTATTACTCTGTGTCCGTGATTCCGTGATTATTTATTTACTGTATATATGAGTTTTGCCAAATTTAAATTAACAATTCGGTATTTTGAATTATTCAAGTCCGACATGTGTGGATGCAAATAGTCCAAAATAGCAGGTCATTACAAATGAGTAAGCAAATGAAATGTTTTGGGGAAGTAAAACATTTAGGTAAGTATGACTTATAAATTGGAATTGAAGAAGATCTAAATTGTGAAGTTTTAAGTCTGGGTCAAGAATTTGAAAATTGTTTCAAGATGATAAAGGAAATGATATTATTTAGACTATTTTGAATGTGATCTTATAAGAAATGTTTGGAAAATTTTAAAAGAATTGGTTTTGAATTAAAACAAAGGTGGTTTAAAATTTAAGTATAACTTGGTGTGCAAAGGAAATATGTATATATAGGAGATATACATATTATCGAAGAAGATTTGAAATAAACTCTAAGTGTTGAGTTTAAATTTTTGCTTGGAAAGTGATGTGAAACCCATAATAAGTCTTTGAACTTATAAGTAAGAAATAATATTGATTGAAATTTAAAATTTGCAGTAAGGATTCAAATTGGGTAACGTTGATGAGATTAAATTGAATTTAACTTAGAAGAAGTTAAATAAGTTTGAATGAACAACCTGATTGGGAAATTTCAAGACTAAATTGAGATTTAACTCGGAAGTCAAATGGTTGATTTGAATAGGGAGTTTGTGTGATCTCAAAATGGGTTTGAGATCTGGAAATTGGAAATGGATGGATGTTTTAAATAATTTGGATGATATCATCCCGTTGTTATTAATAATCTTTGAACTGTGAATTGGATTTGTTTAAATGAATGAAGAAATGGATTGTGGTAATACATCCATTATTGAGATGAATGGGGTAATAAATTGAATTTTGAAGATAAAAAGTGAACTTGTGAAAGTGAAATCATTTTGAACTTATGTTTTGGATGTTTAATGGAACTTGGAAATTCAAATTGTTAAGGATTGGTTTCAAAATTTAAATTTGGGAATAAATTGAATTTCAAAGAATGAGTTGTTTAAAAAGGGTTTGAACTATGATTTGAACTTAGAAATAAGTTTATGAAGAAGTAAAGGGTAATTTAAATTCGAATATGTGAAATTTATAAAGAAGTAAAGGGTAATGCAACTTCGACAGCCACCCCTTTCATTCGCCTCTCGCCAGCTGAGCACAAGTTTCCAGTCTTTCCTCTCACCTCCGCTCACTTCTCCAACGCACCAGGCTTCTCCTCTACCCAAAGCTTGTGCCGCAACCCACGTGCAACATCCACTGGTGCATCCTCATAGATCCACCACTCCACTTCCTTGATCTCTTCGGTCTTGTTTCTCTAACCGCCCACCTCCGAGTGCCACCCTCTGCCGTGCACCGGAGCCTTCCTTCCCTTAGCCGCAGTCGCCAACTTACACCAGTTTTGGTTTGTCTCGTGAGTATATGCCTTGCATATGTTATTTCTTGTATATTAGTCAGTTATATATATGCTAGTATATCTATATTAATATATCTATTAGTTTATACGCAAGGTTTATAGAGTATTATACATACACAGTTACTGACCAATTGTTTGAGTATAGGAACAGTAAGTAAGTTTGTTTTTGAGTATAGGAACGGTAAGTTACTGACCAAGTGTTTAAGTATAGTTACTGACTAAGTGTTTGACCAAGTGTTAAAGTATTATACATCCACTTTTGATTCTGAAATAGGTACGGTTAAGTTGCTTTATTGATAAGTCGGTTCTAGTTATATATTTCTACTGTTTATTTATCCATAGGTCAGTTATAGTTTTGCTTGAAAAGGGGTATGTGTCTAATAGTATGTATATTAAAGTATGATATATGGGTTTGTTTAGATATATATGTGTGTGTGTGTGTGTGTGTGTGTGTGTTCTGGCTCTAGTTTATAAATGAAGTTTGTATATGTGTTTGTTATAAAGACACGTCAGTTTATGATGTTATAGTAGTATAGTATGTTTTATTTATTTGTGCATATACATAGTTTATATATGTTTTATAGTTCTGTATGTCTTTTAACCATATGTGTTAAAATAAAAAAAGCTTTGGTTTGCATTTTTACCTTAGAGGCATGCTATACTGTTAGTGTATAAGTGGGTTAGGAATTGGTTATATTTTCTTTTACAGTTTCCAGTTTTACATATATATAAGTTTAAATTATAAGGTATAAGGTTTATATATATATATATATATATATATATATATATATATATATATTATAAAAGTATAAGATCCATTTGTCAATGTCTATATTTGTGAAGCCTACATATTTATTTAGCCTATATGAGTCATAAGTTACTGTGATAACCCGAATTTTTGAGCATCTAATAGTTCGATAATTATCCGGTTTATAGATTGAGCAGATAAGAATTCTGATAATAAAGAATATCAGAATATAAATAAGAGAAACTGAATTTTTATATCTAGGTAAATAATTATTTAATAACCTCCTAATATAATTATTTAGAATGGGAAAACTATTATTTTCAAATAAATTAAATTTATATTTGATTAGATAAAAATACATATATTTGAATTAATTTGAAATTAGGTTTTTAATTGAATTTGAATTTAAAATTTAAAAGATATATATATCTTAAAAATATTTTGGATTTGAAATATATGAGTAAAGGTTTAAAATAAGATTGTTTTATATTGTTATTATTTTTAAAGGAAATTTATTTAAATATAGAGAAAGCATTTACTTATTTACAAAGGTATTTATCAATTAGAAAAAAAATTAAAATAAAAGCTTTAAAAATCTTTTAAAAATAATATAAATATAAATTATTATAAATGTTAAAATATAAACCCTTAGAATAACAATTGTTAAGAAATTAAATTAGGTGAAAGACAAGTGTCAATAGTTTACTTTATTTTCTTTAATTTTAAAATTTATTCTAATTTAATATATTAAACATTCACTTCCTATCTACAACTCTTTTTCTATTTTCATTTCTACTAACAAAGTGAAAAAAAACAAGAACTTCATCAAAAACCAGCAAATTTACCAAAATCTGAAACCTTTTCTCAAGACAAATGCAAACCAAATGAAATATGAATAGAATCTGATGACCGCTCCAATTTATATATCATCTCAAAACAGAAACCAAATCTGTAAAGCTACAAACTCGGTGGAAAGCAAGATTCAGAACAAAACTTGTATCAACCTTACAAGTTTCCAAAGTTCAAATCTAAATCAAGGAACCAAGAGAGATTTAGTTCAGCAATCAATCAAGTAGAATCTCCAGATTTTCAGATTTAAAAGGGGAACATTTCCTGGGCTTCTCTGGTTTTAGAAATTAGTGAGTAACTCTGAACTTCTAGTACATATTAAAATTTGCATGTGATGATTTTGGATATATAATGTGATCAATGCTATGCATGTTGTTTTGTAATGATTATAAGTATATATATGTGTGTGTGATAATAATCATATACATAACTGGAATATGGAAATGAATCTCTGTTCAAACTGGAACAGTAAATTAAATTAAATTCAAACAATTTAAAAGTGGTTCAGGTAAATAAATGTTTAAAGTAAAACTTGATGGATGATAACATAAGTGGTTGTGTGATAATTTTTTTGTAAATGTGTATATAGTACTTGAGTAAATGACTGGATAACAGTATATGTACACTCTGTTCTTCTTGTACAGTTTTTTTTAAAAACATGTTCCAAATCTAATATCTTCTTCCCTGTTTTCTTTTTGGAGATTGATATATAAACAAAACATGTTTGGAATGATGAAATATTCGATCTAAAATATTTCAGGAAAGATTTCAAGATTGTTTTAAACAAAATAAAGAACTACAGTAAATGCATGAATATTTTAAAATCTCGTTTTGAATAAATTAGGTATTCAAGTATATAATCTAATATATTATATGAAATGATGATTTTTAAAAATAAAATCAAGAATTTCAGGTTTATAAATTGCGAGATTTTGGGTGTTGAACGGAATTTACTTTTTAGTCAAATTCCGGTGAGTGGCGTTGATTTAGGTGTTGAAGTTTGGATAGGAGGTGGCCAGTTGGATGTGGATCACGGGAAAAATGATGATCGAATTTTCTGGGATTCGCTGTGGCTTGTTGAAGACATTTTAGGGTTTCGAAGTTCCTTTGGGTAGTCAGTGTTTGTTTAGCAAATGCGATGTCGTGGTGATGTCGGAATGAATCGCGAGGGGGGGAGGTAAGGGTTCTTTGGAATGTGGAGTGGCTTAGGATTGGCCGGCGCAATATATGATGGTCGGAGGCGTTGACTAGGATGAGTATTCCGAATTGGGAATTGGTACCAGTTTTGACCGAGGTGCTCTTTTTCGGTTTGAAGATGTTTACGTCAATCTGAGTCATCGGGAAGGATGTTGTAGTTATATGCGACTGGTGGATGGGCGTGGCATCGACCGTTGGCGATCGGAATGATTTGCACGGTGCACAGCATCGTTCGTGTGTCAGGTTGTTGGGTTCGAGATTGACTCGAAGATATGCTCGAGTGTGAAGGTTAACTCGCTCGAATTTGAAATCGTGTTGTATGATAGGGTGGCATAGCTGTTTTTTTTTTATTAGGAGAAGGAGAAGAAGAACTCGGGGGTGTACTCGAGTAGGGATAGGGTTTGTACCGAAGAGGGAATTGAAGGATTTAAAGCTTATTTTTTTTTGAGAATTTTGTAAAGCAAGGTTTCGGTAATAGGAAAAGAAAAGAAAACTTTGATAACTTATTTCATAAAATAAAGTAAGTGATAATAAGCTTCCAGTAAATCATTTAACCACTTTTAAGTAATATAAATTAATGGGTAATTAATTACTTAGTACGAGTGACTAAAGTATAATTATTAAGTGTAATTAGTTAAAGATAATTAACTAATGGAAGTAACTATGGGCTAGTTATTTAACTTGGATAATTATAGAATTTCTAGATGGAAATAATTAAGGGATGATTAATTACTTAATGTAAGTAATTACAGGACTAATCTGTTGAAGGTTAATTAATTTTTTATTAAGGTTATTAATTAATCATTAAATTTTATTAATTAATAATTAAGATATAATTGATTTGTTAATTAATGATTAATAAAAAAATTATAAAATAATTATGGAATAATTAATTGGTATTAGGAGATATTGTTTAATAATTAAGGTTATTAATCAATATTTGATGGCTAATTTATCAATTAATTAGAAAATAATTTAATTGATTATAAAGTAATTAAGGATTGATTACTTTGTATTAAAGAAGATTAATTAATAATTGAGGTTTATTAATCGATAATTAAAGGATAATTAATCTATAGTTAGAGATTCATTGGTTGATTGATAAGGAAATCAAGGAGAAATGAATTAATTAAATGATTGTAAATTAATTAATGGTTAATTAAGCAGGATTAGATGATTAATTATGATATGAATTGATAATGCATGCTTATGGATTATTGTGGTTGAATAAATTGAATGATATCTATTGGATAATATGTTGTGACATTATTATTGATATGGTATTGGTTATATCGACGATAAATGGATGATGTTTATCTATGTTATTGTTGTGCAAAAGTGTCATCTAGTAGTTGAATTTAATCACTTGAATAACTTGGGTTAAGATGACATTGGATTCGAAGAGACCGGAGTCGGGTATGAGTAAATACCCGAAACCACTTCGATTCGTTATAATTGGATGTATGGAATCAATAGGATGAAATGGAATGATTAAAGTGAATTGGACCATTTAATCTAAGTTATGATACTTAGAAACTGATGTGTTATGTAGTAATGTCTATAATGACTTGTGGAGTTGTAAATTGATACAAGTTATCCTGAGTTATCCCGGGTTTATATAAGTTGTATGTTTTGGTATTCCATGTTAGATGAGTTTACTCACGCTTGTTTCCAGCCTGACCCGGGTGTTACTTTGATGTAATGCTCGGGTATGACCGAGTATTACAGATTTTCAGGTAAGGACGTTCTTGAGCTCAGGAGGCGAGCTGGATGCAGAGACGTATGGAGAGTTTACACTATGATATTGTATATGTCTGAGACACAATATAAATTGTATTTGTCCAATGTTGTATATAATTGTTGTAACTCTGATATATCGATGTAAAATTGATAGATACAGTTTTCTTTGGTATAATTATTATTATTGATATTATATTTTCTCTGCTGCTAAAGTAAGATTGTGTTTTTCTTTTCTGTTCTTCTTCTATCTCTTCTCTTCTTTTCTCTAACTATCTGTAATTTTCGGGATCGGAATTTCCGGGTCGTTACATTTGGCATCAGAGCAGAAGGTTAAGCGAGAACCTTGGCTCTGGTGGGATTACTCAGTTAGGATAGGGTAAGTGGTACCCTAGAATGAGTTGAGTGTGTATATATATATATGAGAGCGTACTTGCTATTTGCTTATATAAAGATTTTAAATGATTTTATATAAGAATATATTTTGATATATAAAGCAATAAATCTTTCTAATAAATATTAAGGTAATTGGATGTTGAATATTGGAATTAAATTAAGAAGTAATACTACCAAACTGAAATTAAATAAAGACAAGATTGAAATGGATTCAAACTAAAATTTGAAATCTTGAATTGGAGAAGTATTTCAAATAAGATGAATTAGAATTGGTTTCAAACCAACGAAATAGATGGTTATTGTGTTTAATAATGGAATGATTGTTCTTCAATAAACAATAAAATGTTTTAAGGAAGTAACCATTTAAGAAGGAAATAATTTGTAAATGTGAAAGGATATAAATAAAAGTGGGTTTCAAATTGTGAAGTCCTGAATTCGAAGTTTAAAAATTCGAATTGGTTTCAAAATGTTAAAGGAAATAATATTATTCAAACTACTTTGAATATGATCTTATTTTAAAAATAAGAAATGTTTGAAAATATTAAAAAAAAATTGTTTGAATTGAAAAAACCAAAGGTGGTTTGAATTTTAAAATTTGGCTTGGCAAGCCAAGTAGTAAATATGTATATGTATGGATATACTTAAATATCAAAGATGATTTGAGATAAATCTAGATGTTGAGTTTTAAATCTGGAATGAGATATGATACCCAAAGTGATAAGTTTTTGAACTTAATAAGTGGAAGATTATTTATGAAAAGTTTAAAATTTGAAATGGAAGTTCAAATTGGGTAAGGTTGACTGGATTAAGTGAATTGAGTTTAGCTTGGGAAAGGTTAAATAAGTTGGAACGATCAACTTGATTTGGAAATTTCAAGATGAAATTAAGTTTTAACTTGGAAAGTTAAATGGTTGATTGTAATTGAGAGTCGAGTGATCTCAAATTGGGTTTGAGATCTAGAAATTTAAAATGAATGGATGTTTTAAAATAAATTAGATAATATCATCCTATTGTTGTTAAAAATCTTTAAGTTGTGAATTGGAATTGTTTAAATGAATGAAAGATGGTTTAAATTTGAAATCTGAATTAGTTCAAATTGAATTTTATTTGAATTAATTGAAATTTTGATTGAAGATGTATGAGTATAAGATTCAAATGGAAACATGTGACGCCCCACCTCTATACCCACGCTAGCCAAGAACACTACGGTGTAGTGCTGTCAACTAGCGCGGAGAATAGGGCTGTTGAGGAGCGACCATCCATGTAATTTCTTATCACACGGTGGCTATAAAATAATCTTCGGAAATAAATATAGAAGTAAGAATAACATGCGAATCAATCACAGATATCCATATCACAAAGGCGGAAAGAGATATGAATATATATCACATAAAAGTGTACATCAGAGTAGTGGTCTAAAAAGATCCACGATAATACAAAAGAATAGCAACGCGTGCTATACAAAAGAATACAACTATGAGTATATATCTCAAGTGTAAACAACAAAAGCTGCTAATCTAAACAAGTAGCCAAAAGTCTGAGTAGTGAATCACTGGGGGAGGAGTCAAGCAGTAGCACCTGTAACATCTCGGTCTGACCCGAGTATTATTTATAAGAAAATAATAAACGGACCAGTCTAGCTATAAATATCAGATGACATGATATAAAATAAAAGATATGGCATAAACATAAAATATCCATACTGACATACTACTATAAGTATGCAAATAATGATCAACAGGAGATCAACCGATAAGAGATATATCAATATCACAAGAATCTTCTCAAAGATCCAAAGAGTGCATCATACCCTAAACTTGTACTCATGACAAGTCAAAGAGATAAATTCCAGAAATCAACACAAGAAATCCAGAAATCATAAAAAGGGAAAGAGGCCTATCACATGACAGTCCGAAGACCCATGGGGAGCTACCCCGCATGTGTGAATGGAATCACACAGATTGAGGTCAAGACTAACCAAAAAGCAGAAAGGTATGTGTGAATGGAATCACACAAGTGGTGTCTAGTCTAACCTTGCAATGAAAGAGACATCGCGCAATTGCTAGTCTAATTCATAAAGCGATCATCAAGATCAACGAGAAGTGTCAATTACACTAAGCTAGTAAATATAGAAGTTTAGCTTCATGTCCCATAACCACTTGCTTAACTTAAATATTTACGAACAAACTGTAAATCTTCACTAATAAAATTGTCACAAGAGGTTCACTCGAACAAGTCCAAGAATTAACCGACGAAGTGAACGCAAGCGTTTCATACCACTTGTTTTACTAAGTCGTTTAATTAGATTTCTCATACGAGTGAGGTAAAGGCTTGTATATACTAATAGATTGGAAAACGGTTTAAGAAAAGAGCTTTGTTATTAAAAATAGAGTTGAAATTGTTTGTTAAAAGAGTTTTGATATTTACTACTAGTATTGAAACCTTTATATTATAAAGTGACGAAACACAGAAGCAATTGTAGAAACAATCAGTCACAAAAATCGCATACGGAGATGTGAATAAAATCCAAGGAAATCAGCTCAATGTTTTTCAGATAAGATCCCCTACGGAGGGGGGGTAGCAACCCCCCGAGGTGGGGGTGCGGGGGCAACGCCACCGCTTACGGGGTTCGACCTAAGTGGTCAGGCGACCTAAGGTCTTACGACCTAACGACCTACGGTCTAAAGGCCACGCGACCTAGAGGATCTGCGAGCTAACGAGGCCGACCTAAGATGCAAGCGACCTAAGGGACAACGGGCTAAAGTATGGTACGCGACCTAAAAGATGGCGCGACCTAAGGTGAGAGCAGGTCGAGCGACTTAAGGCGATGCGCGACCTAAGACCTAGCGACCTAAAGGGATGCGCGACCTAAGACCTAGCGACGTAAAGGGATGCGCGACCTAAGAGAGGCATCAGGTCGAACGACTTAAGGGTGATGCGACCTACGACCTAAGCTCAAATACGAGCTACGAGTTAGCGACCTACGACCTAAGCTCAAATGCGAGCTAAGGCCTACGACCTAAGGCCCTAACGTACTAACATTTGTCGCGACTTAAGTGGTGACGACCTAACAAGGAAAGGCTGAGCGACCTAACGCTGCAGAGGGGATTTAAGGCCAGAAACGACCTACGACCTAAACCCCATACGACCTAACGTGAAACAACCTAACTCCGAAGTGAAAATTCAAGGCAGTGCGACCTAGCGCGATAACACGCGAACGACCTAAGGGTTAGGTCGCGAGCGACCTAACTCCGAACACACGAAAATGGCCAGAACGACCTAAGTGCAGAAAATTCACCAAAACGCTAAAAATTGGAGTTTTTCGCCAATCCAATCCAAAACAAATGCAAATGTGCATGCAAAAGTGATAGGGAATCATTCCCAACAGTCCAATATAGTTATAGACTAGATTTGTGAGATAAAAATCTCACCTTTGCACTAAAGCTTATGAAGATGAAGCTTGAAAGCAAGGAGAAGCAATCCAAAGCTTGAATCCAATATCTTCTACTTGAATTTGGAGTTGAATGTTGGATTTGCAATTGAATTTGAGTTTTGGAATTTTAATTTCCCATTCCCTCCACCATTAATGCCAAAGCTTGATTAGTTAGGAAATTTATGAAGAGTGAGGAGAAGAGGGTTGGAACTTGGGCTTAATAGGCTAAACTAACCCAAAGTCCAAAGCGGGAAAAGTTAGTGAAATTTCACTAACTCCAAACCTATCGATGTTTATACTTAAAAAAGTTGTAAACGACATTTCGAACTCAATGGAAGTGGTCTCGAGTCCTAATTTGACCGTTTGCAAAAAGTAGCTTTTTGGACCAAAATCCGATCAACGAATTAATATTTAAATAAAATATTTAAATACAAACTCGATAAATATGCGGGTTGTTACAAAACAATTTGAATTGGATTAATTTGAAACAATTTGAAATTGGAGTAGGTTCAATTTGAAATTAGTCCGAATTGTTTTGAATAATTTGGAATTGTAATTAAAGTTGAATAATTTTAAGTTCAAATGGAATTTGAATTGAATTTGGGAGGAAGTTAAGAATAATTCAACTTAATTTGGAAATGGAGTTTAAAATTGAGATTAATTCAAACTGGAGTTGAAATGAATTGAAAGTGGAACTAGTTCAATTGAAATTTATTTGAATTAATAGAAATTGAGATCAAGGTTGAATAAAGTTAAATTTGGAAAGAAACTGAGGTTAATTCAACTTAAATTGGGATTTAATAAATTTCGATGGAAATTGGAGTTATATAAAATTAGAATTGGGTCAATTTAAATGAAAGTGGAAATTTAAATTGAACTGATGAAAATGGAGATTGGGAAGTGAGCAGCTTTTGACTCTGGACTATTTTTAACATAAAATTGTTTTAATATAGACTTATTTTTCTAAGCAATTTATTATATACAACTTTTCTTTTAAAAGACAAACTATCTTATATGTGTTTTACAATTATTTTTGAAACTGTTTAACAATTTTCCAACTGTTTTATAAAATTACTATCTTACTATTATTTTGCAATTATCTAAAATTTCTATAATTATTCTAACTATTTTACACCTATTTTACAAACTAGCAATTATTTTCCAACTACGTATTTATTTTTAATTTTTCAACTATTTTCTAAATAAACTGGTCGGAGTTCAAACTGTTATTGGTTAAATACCTAATCGAGATAAGAATAGAGGTGATAATCCAAATGGATTGAAGTAATTGTGAGTAAGTGAATGAAAATCAAAGTGAATGTGAATAGAAATAGAATTGATTTGGCTAATAACCAATAAAGATAAATACGTAGGGTGTACGTATGTTATTCTATTCGCATAGTGATTTGATCCAGATTCAAGCACAGAATTTCGAGATAGTTATATCGATCCGAGTGGGATTTTTCACTCGATTTTCGACGGCGAACCTAGATATGGATTATTGATTGGTTCTGTATGTTCTCTATCATAGTTATGACTATGCAAGGAGAATGACGATTTCTGATCAAGAAACCAGATCTGTGTCCGCACTAGGAAGTCGGGTGGACGATACTAGTTCGGAAGTGAAATTATGTGATCGAGTGAGCAATCAGATTGGTATGGCGTACGAATGGTATGTGTACATCATACGGATTTGAATGAAAATGATATTGAAAAGAGTAATCAAATATGAATATTTGATTTTTGAGTAAACAAAGTTAAATATCTTTGTTTAATAAATGAAATTTCACCTTGTTGAATCTTTTGCCAGAAGAAAGGATTTTGGAAATGTTTGAGTATAAAAGGAGTTTTATACAAGTTTGAAACGATCCAAAGTTTTTAAAGATTTTATATATCTAAATATATATATATATATAAAGGATCATATGAGGATTTTGGAAAGAAAAAAAAGGTTTTGGGAACCTTTGGATTTAGAAAAGGCTTTTGATTTTTGGGTAAAATCAGTATTGAATTTGGAAAGCCTAGTTTGAGAATTATCGATTTTGGGATAATCAATTTTGTGTAAAGGAGCTTTGTATGAGATCATACTTGGTGTATGATTTAAAGATACTATATATGTATAGTATAAAATTTTTTGATGATGGCTCTGGGGAAAAAAGGCGCTCCCTTGAAATGAACATCTCAGGAGTACCACCTGGTGGTGCTGCCTTGAGCCCCAAGGGGGGGTTTCTAAAGTTGATCCCGTGAGGAGTCCGGACAAAACTAGTTCCTGAGGATTGTGAGTTGAGTATACCATAGTGTAAGTCATGTGTACCGCTGAGAGCCTGCAGTTACATGGACTTTTGCTGCGATGGTAACGTAACCCGGGATGTAACTGTGATCTGTTGTGTGGGTTCCATGGCGTAATCGAGAGGCCGTAGAGAGCCTGCAGTTACATGGACTTTTGCTGCGACGGTAACGTAACCCTGGAATGTAACTGTGACCATGGATGGGGGTGATGATTTTCAGAGCATTGTCACCAAAGATATTTCCTCTATTTTCAAAAACCGTTTACTATATTTTCAGTAAAATTATTTTCCAAGTATTTTCGTTGGATGTTGAAAATGGGTCTGCTAAGTACTTATAGATTTTCAGTCGTACGCCTGATCAACGTATGACCGAATTTCTGTGAGAACAAGGATGGACTGGTTGAGACATCGAGTTATAAAAGTATTTAGGCAATATTATATAGATTTCACGGGTGTTTGAAAAATGATCAAAGAATAATTTTTCTAAAAATAAGCATTTTAATAAATTATGGCTTCGTTTCTTTTCGGGAACGAAAAGATTCAAAGGGGGGAGGAATGTGATAACCCGAATTTTTGAGCATCTAATAGTTGGATAATTATCCGGTTTATAGATTGAGCAGATAAGATTTCTGATAATAAAGAATATCTGAATATAAATAATAGAAACTGAATTTTTATATCTGGGTAAATAATTATTTAATAACCTCCTAATATAATTATTTAGAATGGGAAAACTACTATTTTCAAATAAATTAAATTTATGTTTGATTAGATAAAAATACATATATTTGAATTAATTTGAAATTAGATTTTTAATTGAATTTGAATTTAAAATTTAAAAGATATATATATGTTAAAAATATTTTGGATTTGAAATATATGAGTAAAGGTTTAAAATAAGATTGTTTTATATTGTTATTATTTTTAAAGGAAATTTATTTAAATATAGAGAAAGCATTTACTTATTTACAAAGGTATTTATCAATTAGAAAAAAAATTAATATAAAAGCTTTAAAAATCTTTTAAAAATAATATAAATATAAATTATTACAAATGTTAAAATATAAACCCTTAGAATAACACGTGTTAAGAAATTAAATTAGGTGAAAGACAAGTGTCAATAGTTTATTTTATTTTCTTTAATTTTAAAATTTATTCTAGTTTAATATATTAAACATTCACTTCCTATCTCAACTCTTTTTCTATTTTCATTTCTAATAACAAAGTGAAAACAAAACAATAACTTCATTAAAAACCAGAAAATTTTCCGAAATCTGAAACCTTTTCTCAAGACAAATGCAAACCAAATGAAATATGAATAGAATCTGATGACCACTCCAATTTATAGATCATCTCAAAACAGAAACCAAATCTGTAAAGCAACAAACCCGGTGGACAGCAAGATTCAGAACAAAACTTGTATCAACCTTACAAGTTTCCAAAGTTCAAATCTGAATCAAGCAACCAAGAGAGATTTAGTTTGGCAATCAATCAAGTGGAAACTCCAGATTTTCAGATTTAAAAGGGGAACATTTCCTGGGCTTCTCTGGTTTTAGAAATTAGTGAGTAACTATGAACTTCTGGTACAAATTAAAATTTGCATGTGATGATTTTTGATATGTAATGTGATCAATGCTATGCATGTTTTTTTGTAATGATTATAAGTATATACATATGTGTGATAATAATCATATACATAACAGGAATATGGAAATGAATCTCTGTTCAAACTGGAACAGTAAATTAAATTAAATTCAAACAATTTAAAAGTGGTTCAGGTAAATAAATGTTTTAAGTAAAACTTGATGGATGATAACCTAAGTGGTTGTCTGATAATTTTTTTGTAAATGTGTATATAGTACTTGAGTAAATGACTGGATAACAGTATATGTACACTCTGTTCTTCCTGTACAGTTTTTTAAAAAAAAAACATGTTCCAAATCAAATATCTTCTTCCCTGTTTTCTTTTTGGAGATTGATATATAAACAAAACATGTTCGGAATGATGAAGTGTTCGATCTAAAAATATTTCAGGAAAGATTTCAAGATGGTTTTAAACAAAATAAAGAACTACAGTAAATGCATGAATATTTCAAAATCTCATTTTGAATATATTATGTATTCAAGTATATAATCTAATGTATTATATGAAATGATGATTTTTAAAAATAAAATCAAGAATTTCAGGTTTATAAATTGCGAGATTTTGGGTGTTGAACGGAATTTACTTTTTAGTCAAATTCTGGTGAGTGGCGTTGATTTGGGTGTTGAAGTTTGGACAGGAGGTGGCCAGTTGGATGTGGATCACGGGAAAAATGATGATCGAATTTTCTGGGATTCGCTGCGGCTTGTTGAAGACATTTTAGGGTTTCGAAGTTCCTCTGGGTAGTCACTGTTTTGCTAGCCAATGCGATGCCGTGGTGATGTCAGAATGAATCGCGAGGGGGGGTAAGGGTTCTTTGGAGTGTGGAGTGGCTTAGGATTGGCCGGCGCGATATATGATGGTCGGAGGCGTTGACTACGATGAGTATGCCGATTTTGGAATTGGTACCAGTTTTGACCGAGGTGTTCTTTTTCGATTTGAAGATGTTTACGTCAATCTGAGTCATCGGGAAGGATGTTGTAGTTATATGCGACTGGTGGATGGGCGTGGCATCGACCGTTGGCGATCGGAATGATGTGCACGGTGCACAGCGTCGTTCGTGTGTCAGGTTGTTGGGTTCGAGATTGACTCGAAGATATGCTCGAGTGTGAAGGTTAACTCGCTCGAATTCGAACTCGTGTTGTATAATAGGGTGGCAGAGCAGTTTTTTTTTTTATTAGGAGAAGGAGAAGAAGAACTCGGGGGTGTACTCGAGTAGGGATAGGGTTTGTACCGAAGTAGGGAATTGAAGGATTTAAAGCTTGTTTTTTTTTGAGAATTTTGTAAAGAAAGGTTTCGGTAATAGGAAAAGAAAAGCAAACTTTGATAACTTATTTCATAAAATAAAGTAAGTGATAATAAGCTTCCAGTAAATCATTTAACCACTTTTAAGTAATATAAATTAATGGGTAATTAATTACTTAGTACGAGTGATTAAAGTATAATTATTAAGTGTAATTAGTTAAAGATAATTAACTAATGGAAGTAACTATGGGTTAGTTATTTAACTTGGATAATTATAGAATTTCTGGATGGAAATAATTAAGGGATGATTAATTACTTAATGTAAGTAATTACAGGACTAATCTGTTGAAGGTTAATTAATTTGTTATTAAGGTTATTAATTAATCATTAAATTTTATTAATTAATAATTAAGATATAATTGATTTGTTAATTAATGATTAATAAATAAATTATAAAATAATTATGGAATAATTAATTGGTATTAAGAGATATTGTTTAATAATTAAGGTTATTAATCAATATTTGATGGTTAATTTATCAGTTACTTAGAAAATAATTTAATTGATTATAAAGTAATTAAGGATTGATTACTTTGTATTAAAGAAGATTAATTAATAATTGAGGTTTATTAATCGATAATTGAAGGATAATTAATCTATAATTAGAGATTCATTGGTTGATTGATAAGGAAATCAAGGAGAAAAAATTAATTAAATGATTGTAAATTAATTAATGGTTAATTAAGCAGGATTAGATGATTAATTATGATATGAATTGATAATGCATGCTTATGGATTATTGTGGTTGAATAAATTGAATGATATCTATTGGATAATATGTTGTGACATTTTTATTGGTATGGTATTGGTTATATCAACGATAAATGGGTGATGTTTATCTATGTTATTGTTGTGCAAAAGTGTCATCTAGTAGTTGAATTTAATCACTTGAATAGCTTGGGTTAAGATGACATTGGATTCGAAGAGACCGGAGTCGGGTATGAGTTAATACCCGAAACCACTTTGATTCATTATAATTGGATGTATGGAATCAATAGGATGAAATGGAATGATTAAAGTGAATTGGACCATTTAATCTAAGTTATGATACTTAGAAATTGATGTGTTATGTAAGAATGTCTATAATGACTTGTGGAGTTGCAAATTGATACAAGTTATCCTGAGTTATCCGGGTTTATATAAGTTTTATGTTTTGGTATTCCATGTTAGATGAGTTTACTCACGCTGGTTTCCAGCCTGACCCGGGTGTTACTTTGATGTAATGCTTGGGTCAGACCGAGTATTACAGATTTCCAGGTAAGGACGTTCTGGAGCTCAGGAGGCGAGTTGAATGCAGAGACGTATGGAGGGTTTACACTATGATATTGTATATGTCTGAGACACAATATAAATTGTATCTGTCCAATGTTGTATAAAATTGTTGTAACTCTGATATATCGATGTAAAATTGATAGATACAGTTTTCTTTGGTATAATTATTATTATTGATATTATATTTTATCCGCTGCGAAAGTAAGATTTTGTGTTTCTTTTCTGTTCTTCTTCTATCTCTTTTCTTATTTTCTCTAACTATTTGGAATTTTCGGGATCGGAATTTCCGGGTCGTTACAGTTACAGTAATGTATAAATGTTTACAATGTTAAAAATGAATTTTTGCTTAGTAATTTCCCTGTTGTCCTATAATATATTCTGATTTATTCTAAATTGATTTTTTTATTAGAATGTAAACTAGGTCTATATTGAGTTATAATATAGAGATTATGATTTATGTATGGGTTTTACTATTTGTGGATACTGTGATTTTTACTTTGTATATTTCAGAGTTGATGTAAGAGAATTTTTAAGTATACACATAGGTATTTTAAGATAAATATACTTCGATCCCACTTTTTAAAGTGTATATATATATATAAGCATTAATTTTAAATAATGATATATATACACCTTTGATATTAGGTGTTTGTATTTTAAGAATAATGATTTTATTATATATATATATATATATATATATATATATCTGTGTGTGTGTGTGTGTGTTATATTAATATTTATCTGAAATTCTAAATATTAATTTTAAGGAAATTATAATAATAAAATATGCATTGTCTGTTTCTATCAAACCGATTGATATGTCTATATTAAACTTGTACTGATTTATTCCGTCAATTCCAACTTCCAGCTCTGCTTTGATTATCAGGATTCGTGCCAACTTTGCCTCGCTTTGGAATTCGTGCTTGGATTCATGACTCATCTCATTATTGTCCATCTCTAGCCTCGGAAGGTGAGCAATCACTCACGATTAATGTCCTTTTATTTATTAAATTTGATTTCAATTGAAACGACAATTGAAATATGCAGCTGTTAGTTATTTACACTATTATATAAATGTTAGTACCTGTATCAGTTCACTTGTGACATCTGACACCATTATCTGTTATTTATGCGATCATAATACAGTTTGGCTGATAATTGATTGATTGTTTGTTGTTTATATTGGATGTTAAATTGCAATGTATAAAGTGATAAATATTACGCAATTGAATTTGACGTAGGATAGTTAAAAATTTGAAACGACACATGTGTTGAATTTGATTTGTTAATTTTAATAATATGACCCCTTAAATGTTTAATTATTTGACACGTAGAAATGGTTAATTACCCTTGAACCATTTGAATTCATGTTGTATAAAATCGAATAATAAATGCCAAGTGAAGAACCGTATAAATAATTAGTGTAATAATCTTTAATCTACATGAAATGATAGTGTAGATTCCAGGAATAATTATATTAATTTGCACAAACAACAATGTGAATAATCCGATTATTTCAGGATTATTTGAATTAATTATTGGATTGTTATTGATTGTTGTTACTGTTTGTTTATTTACTTTGACACCATCCCAGTTATCGAACTGCAAATTCCCTTTATTATGCTTTGTTTTTTGAATTGAAATGGAATCGAGTTGAAATGATAAATACCCAAATGAACTTGACTTAGGATGGAGAATTTAATAAATCCGATTGGTCAATAATTTAATTTAAAAATAAAAATAAAGATTTTATTTGAATAAAATAATAAGGGTTTTAAAATGAAGTTGAAATTTGAATTATAGTGAAATTTAAATTTTAATATTTAATAATCGGAAACAAAATATTAACATAGTTGTTGTTGAGAGAATTTTATTTTAAAATAAATTATTTGACAATAAAATTTAATTGAATTAAATATGGAATTATTAAATAATTAAGTTTGAAATTATTGAATGATTAAGTTTGAAAGTAGTAAGTTTGAAATTATTTAATTAAGGTTTGAAATTATTTAATTAAGGTTTGAAATTATTTAATAATTAAATAAAATTGAATTATTTGATAATTAAATAAAAATTTAAATTCTTTGATAAGGGAAATTGAACTTTTGAATAAGTGAATTGGAACTTCGTTAATAAATAAAATTTGGTTTCCTTTATTATTTAAGCTTTGGAAAATTTAAGTAAGTTAATAAGTGAAATTGAACTTCTTGAATATGTGAAATTCAGTTTCTTATTTATCTGAGTTTTGAAATTTGTAACAAAGTAGGTGAATAAGTGGAATTGAATTTCTTTAACAAGAGATAAAAATGTGATTTATTGAAATTAATGAAAGACTTGGAATTTTAAAGAATTTGATTTGACGAATTAAATTTAATTCAATTCGTAGGTTTTTGGATAATGAATTGAACTTAAGTAATTGATTTAATGAATTAAAAATTAAATAGAAATTGTTTTGAATGATAAATTAACTTAACGAATATCGAATGAAATCGACAAATGAATTTAAATTGATTTGAATGAAAAATTAAATTAATTTAAATGATTTCGAAATGAAAACTTATATACGAACTTGAATTAATATTTGAACTGTTTAAATATAAATTGAAATTGAATTATAAGATTTTGAAATAGTAATGGAAGTTTTGAAACGTAAATTATGGAAATTGATTTAAGAAGACAAATGAAATGTTGACTTTCAAATTCTAATTGAAATTGAATTTGTTTTCATTTTGAAATATATTAAATGACCAATCGGTGTAATAATTACGAAAGTTATTAAAGAGGCCAGAATTGGTTATGGACATACTCTTTGTCTAAACCGAAAACCATTTTAATAACTATACGTGGAGTGTGATGCAGAATGAAGTGTTTGGAATTATGTACATGATGACTGAAGAAAGAGAACGATAATAGATAGCCTTGACACTTGTGTCAAATTAGAAATGACAAAAACATGAGCCGTGCCGCGCCAAATGGGGCTAGCTACCACGAGCGAACACTCTTCTTTGAAAACTACTCATTACTTGTTATTGATTGGTGCACCCTCGTATTTTGGGAGTGTTGTTTCGCGGTGTTGCGATCATTGCGGCGATGTGTTTTCACCAGTCCGGATCAGGCAAACGGTAGTTTCACTACCTTGGGTATTGCCTCATGTGCCTTGTAATACTTGTATCCCTATATACGCGACCACTACGAATTTGTTTTGTGTTATACCTATGGAGTACTCCCTGATATCCCACTAGTTTACGGTGGAGTTTACAGTGCTGTATAGACTATAATGCTTATATAAAATGTGTTAAGGGGGATAATGGTAATGACTTAACACTATTTTGATATTTATATTACTGATGACATTATCTATTTAGCGTATATTACTACATAGTAGATAGTTTAACGGATCCTTAAAGGATGGTTATTCCAACGTCCTTTGAGTTATTGTATTTCAATTTTCATTTCACTTGAGTTGGATTTATTGATATAAGAATATTAATCCTGACTCGAGTGTTTTGTGTTTTGCTTTATGCTCGGGTCAGACTGAGTGTACCAGTATTCAAGACTCACCTTTGGAGTTGGAGCTTCGCCTGGAGATCCAGCTATCTATCCAGCTTTCGGATATTCAGTTGATTCCAGTGATGTATTCTGATTCTTCTATATGACTATTGTATTCGATACTTCTGTTGTAACTTATTTAACTCTGTTATATATATAGTAGCCGTTGCATATTATTACTCTGTGTCTGTGATTCTGTGATTATTTATTTACTGCATATCTGAGTTTTTCCAAATTTAAATTAACAATTCGGTATTTTGAATTATTCAAGTCCGACATGTGCGGATGCGAATAGTCCAAAATAGCGGGTCGTTACAGTTGGTATCAGAGCTTTGGTAGCTCTAGGCAAAACTTAGCACATATGGTAAATGTATTTACAGAATCACTCTCATTCGAGTTTCAATCTCATCCTTTTGACTCAATTCCTTTAAATTTTGGAACGTTCCTTGCGGTTTCAAAATTCATTTGTGTCCCTCACTATTCGTCTTCTTTCGATTCTGGAGCATCCAATAACTCCACTTTGAATGATCTTTATAATGAATCGGTGGTGTCGCCAATCTTCGAATTATTTGTAAATGGGTGAAACTCCTTTACAATAGACATCGATTTGCTGGAGATTTCTATATCCTTGGTTTACGATGCTATCTATCTCCTGCTATGCCTGAATTCTATTTCTTGATATCAAATGTCGATTTTTCTCGGAATTCTGCATCGATCTTATTATTGAAGTCACGGTCGACCCAGTTAAGGTTGCCCGCGATTTATATAAACTTATCCATCTCCATATTTTGTTATTTAATTATCATATTTTGTTTTGAACCTATCTTCGAATCAAAATTCTCTTTAATTTGAGTCCATCGAATTTGAATCCCTATCCTTGCTTTGAAATCCATTATTGTATCGTTGTGCGAGGAAGTGTATTTGTAAATTAATGTTAAATGTTTTATATATTGTGTTGTTTGAGTTGTTGATGTTGATTTGGACGATCGATTCGTCCAATCAACGCTATCGATAGGATTTCCAAAACACTTGAACAGAGCAAACTGACACAATAGTATTTTCGAATTTGATAAATAAGATAATTTTGAATGATTATATTATAGATAAGTATAAGTTTTTCTAAAATTAAATTGTAGATGAATTTGTTGTCTGAAATGATAATGTTTAATTTTATTTACTGTTTTGTAAACCATTGATTATTGCAAAAAGAATTTATAAAACTTAGTTATAATTTGATTTGGAATTTGAAGTGGATTTAAATTAGAATTTGAGAATTTAATTTCCGATAATTTCGAACTATGATTTTATGTTTAAAGTGTATAGTATTTAAAATATTTTCAAATAGAAATCATTTCAAGGAATTTTAAATGTTTAAATTAGAGCTCTTCTCTTTCTTCGCTGGAAAATAATTTCGGTGATGACGGCCACATCATCGACATTCATTTTCGAGTTTCGAAGTGGAGAGACTATTCTATAGCTTTGCTACAGTTTGCTTTGAAAATTAAATTGATTTGAAATTCGTAAAGTAGTATTTGATTTTTAATATATATTGATATATGATTTAAATCTGATTTGATATATTATATATGTATATTTATTTATTTATCTCTAAAGAGTTTGAAGTTACTCGAAAATTTAATTCTAAAATTTATGTTAAAGGATAATTTCAATTATAAAATGAAATTGAAATTTTGAATAAAAATTTAAGCTTGAACAATTAAATTAGAAATTTTCTTGGATAATACTCAATTGCATTCAATATAACTTACCTAAATTTTCAAAAGTTAACTATGTAATTGAATATTATACAGTAGAAAATGATATCAAAGGAATATTTTTAAATAAATTTGAGTAGTTATAAGAAATGTAAATATACTTAATATGTGATAAGATATATTAAGTAGAATAAATTTAATAATAATTTAGAATAAAGAAGAATTAAATTTGTCAAATAAAGTATGATTATAATAAATGACTATTCAAATTTATGATCTTTGAAATTGTTAATTTAAGAAAATTGGATAATATATAATATAAATTGTCTTTATAAATAAAATGTGAGTGCGTATAATAAATGTTATTCACTTAAATTTTAATTATAAAATGTTTATGGAGATAAATAGAATAATAAGTTAAATAAATAATAGGTGTGACTAATAGAAGGAAAATTTGTTTTGAAAGTTAATAAATGGAATTAAATCAATGTACGGGAGTATCTTAAATTAATTGAATTTAAATTGAATTTCATTTGAAAGAAACCTTTTGTACCTAACATTTATAAATGAGAAATCAAATCAATTTAATGGAAATCTTGAATTTAAAAACAAATTGTTGAATATAAATTTATTTCATTTGAAATTTATATGGTTTAAATTAATAGTTTTATTTTGGAATTCAAATCTATTTTCTTTCTGGTTGATTCTATTCTCCTACCTCCTTCCTTTTCGATGACGAAAAGTTTTGAATGGCGGAGAATGTAACAACCCGTAATTTTTTTAATAATTTTATTTGTTTTATTTATATATTTAATTGAAATTTTGTGAAATTTTAAATGATAAAATTTTGAAATATAAATTTGATATTTGGAATGTGTCTAGTTAAACATAGCAACTGGTAAAATTTCGTCCAAAAACATGAAATGTTATTTCGTGCGTAAATTTACTTTAATTTAATCAGTTAAAAAGCAATGAAAATCAAACGTTTTCAAAACCTAAATATTTTTACATAGAAAAATTCTAAATCGTCTTCTGAGCAAGACGTCATTTTTCGTTTTTTCAAATTCGGACTTTTTTAGCTCCATCGATCTTATTTTTCTGTATTTTTCATACATTTTCCGCTAGTATAAAAATTTCGAATTTTTATAATTAAATCATACCCCTGATATTTGTATGCCGTTTTGATCATCTCGTCGAGCTAATCTCTGCAGCATATTCATTGCGTGTTTTGAAGACTGGAAGACGGCGAAATCTAGGGGAATGATTTCCATATCGGTTCCATATTTAACCTTTTGTTTTCAAATGGCCTTTCGTTTAACTATTGTGTAAAATCTGAATGGTCACTAGCTTTTATTGATTCGCTGAATTCAATTCAAAATTGGCTTTTATCATTCCTACATTTTTCAATACAACTTTGTTTCCTATTCAAAGCAAAGAAGAAACAAAATATTTGCATTTTCATTGTCTGAATGTTTTACCAAGCCCTACTCCAATTCATTAACCTGATGCTCCTCTTTTTCCCTTCATCTTTCTAGACTTCCCACGTGAGCAACCATAACCATACCCACCATGTACAAACACGTTCACCCTCCCACTTCATGGCTCCGAGCAACTTCGACAGCCACCCCTTTCATTCGCCTCTCGCCAGCCGAGCACAAGTTTCCAGTCTTTCCTCTCACCTCCGCTCATTTCTCCAACGCACCAGGCTTCTTCTCTACCCAAAGCTTGTGCCGCAACCCACGTGCAACATCCACTAGTGCATCCTCACAGATCCACCACTCCACTTCCTTGATCTCTTCGGTCTTGTTTCTCTAACCGCCCACCTCCGAGTGCCACCCTCTGCCATGCACCAGAGCCTTCCTTCCCCTAGCCGCAGTCGCCAACTTACACCGGTTTTGGTTTGTCTCGTGAGTATATGCCTTGTATACGTTATTTCTTGTATATTAGTAGTTATATATATGTGAGTATATCTACATTAATATAACTATTAGTTTATACGCAAGGTTTATAGAGTATTATACATACACAGTTACTGACCAATTGTATGAGTATAGGAACAGTAAGTAAGTTTGTTTTTGAGTATAGGAACAGTAAGTTACTGACCAAGTGTTTAAGTATAGTTACTGAATAAGTGTTTGACCAAGTGTTAGAATATTGTACATCCACTTTTGATTCTGAAATAGGTACAGTTAATTTGCTTTATTGATAAGTCGGTTCTAGTTATATATTTCTACGTTTATTTATGTAACGACCCGTTAAATTAGATAATATTGAATAAATTTAATTTATATGTTTTCTAATCTAATCCAGAATAAAATAGAAGCCTTAGGATTTTTAAATAAATGGAATGTGAGGGTTAGATAGTAACTGTAATTAAAGTTAAATAACTTAAATGTTATATGACATAGATTGAAATAACTGGAATTTGTGATTGAGGTTATAAGTCATAATTTGTTGATTTTAAACGGTATTAATGAAACTATGACTGAATTGGATTGCATAGACATAAATATTAGGAAAAAATGTATTAAGTGGACTAAATTTTTTAAAGTTCATAAGTTGTGTAATCCAATTTAGTAGAAACTCTAAATTATAAACGAAGATGTAAATAGACGCTAAAATTTAACTATGTAAATGGTGACTGAAGACCTAGTTATAAGAAATGGGAATATAACCTAACTTGAGTTAAGTAGAAGAAGGATTTGATTTAATATGAAAATTATTGTTCTAAGTATTGAATAAAATTGGGAATCAAATTTTATTTAATGATAACAACGTTAGTATTGGTTAATAAATAGATTTCAATGCAGTAACCAAATGAATGGAATAAGATGAGTATATATTGCATAGAAATGAAATGTAAATTGTCACATTTGGTTGGAGATAATTTTTAGAAACATATAAATGTTGAATCAGTAAATATTAAATTCCATTTAATATAAGAATTCAAAGGTGGAAGATTTACATTTGGATCGGAAAATGGATAGTTATTAATTAAAAGTGACCATTGAATAAATTTATGCAAACGTGATATAATGTAAATAGATGGGGATCAACTTTTACTTATGTGGTTAAGGGAATTTAATTTCTATAGTATGATAATCGAAATTAATGGAAGTTGGAATAGCTAATTTATATGTTACTTGAAATTTAGCTAGAATATGTAGATATTGAATGATAGTAAAATTTAATGGATATAAAAGTTTCAATTATACATTGAAATTCATACTCGCCATAAAAGGTTAATTGAGACCAAAGAAGTAGTATAGGAATCTAACCTTCTTTATTAATTTGGATTTATTGCAATAGTTAATTTCATAAAATAAAGGTAAAGCTAATTCAAATTTAACTGGACCATTGTTGGTATAACTTTAGAAGCAAGATTTATTTATGATTTGAGTATTTAATTCAACAAGTGGTATTTACGACAAATAAAATAGAATTGAACGTAAAATATTACGTTATTAAATTGAAATGGAATTTGTAAACATTGAGTGAAATCTTAAACTAATGTTAGTATTCGTCGTATTTACAACAATAACTTTGAATAATAGAAAGGAAGTGAATATAATAAATTAATCAAATTTATAGTGTTGAATTCAATTGGATTGGAATTAATAAATAGTTAAGAAAAATAAGGGTTATTAATAATTTGGAATTTAATTATGGTAAAAGGGTTAATTGCAATCCAAAGATGAGTTGGAATGGAAATCAAGTATTTATTTAATTTGATTTAAGAGGTGAGTATAAAGGTATAAGATCTAATAATTGGGTTTAGAATAAAATTTATAATCTCTAAATAATAAGGAAGTGCAGATATTTAGCTGCAAATTTATATACTGATAGATTTTAATTCACATCCAAGCTTGGTAAATAATTTAGAATTGATTGAAGTATATAAATAATGAAATGGGGCCTATATTAGAAGTTGAAATATAAAAATTGGATTTTTAATTTATTTGATTTATTTAATAAATATTAAAATGGTCATTTTTGTCACGGACTCGGATTTCGACGAAACCAGTTTCATCGGATCCGTATCGGTGAATTGTTATAGGGTTTCAAGTTTCGTATCGATCGGACTTGTCGTTTGATCGTACGGACGCGAAACGCCTTGAAATCAATTTTATTAAAAATCAATTTGAAATCAATTTGGAAATCTTGTTTTCAGCATAACTTCTTCATACGATCGAATTTGGTCGTGAAGCTGTTTCCATCGCATTCAGAATATTTTAAAACACCTATTTGAATATATAGTTTTAACAGATTCGGTTCCGGGGTCAGAACGGGCTTTTTGGGCCAACTACCGTCTAGCGCGTTCGTTATCCGTACCCACCTAGCCTTCTTCTATTTGTCTATTTATATGCAATCATAAACCCTAGCTTTACCCTATTGTCTATTTGCTATACGTTCATTTTCTTCAACCTTCTTTCTTCCTCAATGGATACATCTCAGATCCAATTCCAGATCTATCCACAGTTCAAAATCAAAAGTCAAAACTCAAAAATTTCAGAAAATTCCAGAAAAAATATATGTTGAAGTATTCGATACGCGTAATCTCATGATTCGTTTTTCAATTGGAGCTGTCGTTCATCCAGAATAAATTCAAACAGCCCCAAAACCGTTCATCATCGTCGCACAAAACGTCATCGGATCGTCAAACCTTTTCTGGGTATTGGAGAGGGAACTGAGGGGGTCAGATCTATATGGTTATTGCATCGAGTTAACGGTTGGATCTATGTCAATAATTGGATTAGGGTTTCGGCCCTAGGCTATTAGCGGCGGCGGCCTGTAGATGGAGGCGGTCAGTGGGGACGGTGACGTTGAGGGTGGAGTGGTGAGTCGTACGGTGCTGGGGACGTGGGCCGTTATGGCAGGGGGCGATGAAATTTCTCGGTCAACGTTAGCAAGTCTGTAGCCGAAGTCGACTTCCTGTAGATGCGTGAACCAGTGGGGGAGAAAGAGTGTGCGTACGTGGCTTTTGCTTTAGGGTGAGTTTGGTAAATTTTGTTTTAAATTAATTTGATTTTTCAATCGCATTTTTCGCTATAACTTCGTCATACGATATCCGTTTCACACGAAATTTCTTTTGTTAGGATCGTAATTTAATTCCGGACTTGATGACGCTGGTTTGGACGAATTCCGAGACGGGCGAATTTTTGGGTTTAAATCGGGTTTAAATTCGATTTAAATTCAAAAGGTGAGTGTTTTAACCCACTCACAACTACTAGAAGCTTTTATGTTTGTTAAATAAATTTTTGAAATGAATAGAAATTTATTTATGAACTTTTGGCATGTTATTTCATTCATATCTGTTGAATTGCATTTTTTTGAATTTAACTGTTAATTTAATTGATTTATTGCGTATTAATTGGCTGTTAGAAATTTTTGTTTGCATATGAACTGCTAGTTAACAGTTATGTCAATTATCACTGAATATAAACTGTTAGATTAATAGTTGATAAATATAATTTGAAATAAAACTGCCAATTATTACCTGTGTCTATTACCAAACATATATTGTTATTGATTGATATTGCTTGATGTTTGTGATTAGATGATGGATGTGTTGTTGAATGGATGTTTTATTTGTATATCATTATATTGCCAATTATCATGCATATTTATTTCATTCGGGATTGTGGTTTGAAATGATATATAACCGCAAATTTGATATCTTTTAAATTGCGGATTGAAATGATAAATATCCGTATCACTTGACCATAGGATAGAAAATTATATACAGGCACCGCGGTCTACGTATAACTATTTTAATATGATTTCTATGGTTTGGATGGAATACGGTTTATAATAATCTTAAAATTTATACTGTATAAATATTTTTCTTCCATATTTATATACATATGAAGTTGAAATTTTGGAATTAAAAGGTGTATAAATCTCTTTATTAAAAATGGAAGAAAAATTAAAAAATGGAGTTTGATAATTTATATCCTATGTTTAAATGTTAAGTTGGAAATTTTAGGATATGATATTTATAATTGAATTTTTCCAAAATGAATTGAATTGAATATTCTAGTATAAATTTGAATTGGAAAAATATTCTAGTATAATTTGAATTGGAAAATATATATGTTTTATCACTAGAATTGGAGTTTATTTATTATGGGTTTATGTGAATATTCAAGGCTAATTAATAAAGCATTGATTTGTAGAAAGAAAAACCCAACTTTAGTTTTGAAATATAAATACTCCAAATGAATATAGGCATATATGTATATAAATTGAAATGATTTTGGAACTCAAGAGTGATATTTTAAGTTATGGTTTAGACTTTAAAATAAAGAATTTTATTTATAAAGTCGTAGGAATTATTTCTTTACGAAGTAAACTTTAAAAGTTAAACCATTTACTCTATATACCGTTGAATATCCAAATCATTTGAGTTTTAAAGGTTATGGTTTGAAATTATGGATTTCAAAATATTATGCTTGAAAAATATTTGGGTTTCAGAAGTTATGAAGTTTAAAGCATTATGATTTTGGAAAATTATATTTGGGATAAACGATGTCATATTGGTTTGGGTTTTAAAAGAAGAAATGATATCGTAATATTATGGTTTAGAAATGGATTATATTCTGGTTTTAAAGGATAAACTATTTTTAAATGACCGCGGTGTTATAATAACGATGGGTTGGCAAAGAGACCGGGATCGGATATAGACATACTCTCTGTCGATACCGAAAACCAATTTGACTAACCATGTACGCGGTGGAGATTCCAGAATGAAGTAGGTGGTGGCGACGTTTCCTGTAAGGTAAATACGTGGACCCAACTCCCGTGAGTTGGCATAAGGTGGCTAAAACAGGAGCGATTCTCAGGCCAATGAGGTCATTCCTCTGATCGGACGCTCCTCTTCGATATTATACTTTGACTTGGATTGATTCAGTGGCCACTTCTATATTTTGATTTTTGGGAGTTAGTCCGAGGTGGGCGGTAACTGCGGCTACGCATTTCCACCAGCCTGGATAGCAATTGGTATATCTACCCTGGCATTGCCTAGTTGTGCCGTGTCACCTACCATATCGAGCCTTTACTACGAGTTTCTATTTGTGTCGTACCTATGGAGTATCCTCTGGTAGCTTCCCGATCAGGAGGTATTACGGTACTGTATAGACTATTGGCATTTTACGTGTTAAGGTGGAAAATGTAAAGCCTTAACGCTATTTAAAAGTAAGTTTATTTTATAAATAGACACTATTATAATAGCGCAATATACTACATAGTAAATAGTTTAACGGATCCTTAGGAGATGTAAATCCCGAGCATCTCTTTAGTTACTGTACTCATATTTATTTCTGTTTATTTAACTCACATAAGATATTCTAGTCTGACTCGAGTGTTTTTGTCTTTTCAAATTCGCTCGGGTCAGTCTGAGCGTTTCAGGATAGCAGGTTTTAGCTTTGGAGGACGAAGACGAAGATTCAGTATTATTTTATATATATAGTATTGTACTACACACTCTTTCTATTCCGTTGCCTTGTTGTATTTGGTATGTGTAACTCTGATATTCATTTTATAAGTAAAATCAAGCTTTTGTAAACTGTTTATGAACTGTATATTTGTTATTATATTTTATCCTTCCGCTGTGAGATTCTGTTTTGTTTTATTTCTTCTCTGTTTTTTCTTATTTACCCCATAACTATCCGCCCTTGCGTATGCTTTGAATTGGCACGTGTGTCGGTTTAAAGTGTGCGAAAAGGCGGGACGTTACAGTTGGTATCAGAGCTTTGGTTTAGCGATAAACCTTGGCTTTGTGGGGTTTGACTCTTTGTTAATAGGGTAGAAATATCCTATGGGAGTCGCTGAGTGTATATATACGAGAGAGCGTATTTGTTAGTATTAATAAAAGATTTTAATATTGTGTTAATATGTTCCCTTTGTATTTATAAATTCTGGTTGATGCATGGGACGCTATGCCATCAATAGGGATTTCTAAACACTTAATAGGACAGACCGACATAATATTTGTTTTAATATAGGTGAATGAAAGAATTTTGCCTATTATATTTTCTATATATAAAAATATTTTTATAAAGATATATATATATATATATATATATATATATATATATTTGGTTGCTATAGATTGGGTGTTAGGAAATAAAATATTTATAATAACTGAAGCTAAGTTGAAATTATAATAAATCAAATTGGAGATTTTAGAACTTAAGTCCGGGATTTTTCCAAATTTGTTTTCAAAGAATTTATGAAATATAATGATTTGGTTTATAAGTATTTTCTTATATAAATATTTCGTATAATTTGGAAGAATTGTTTTAAAAAGAAGATTTTGGGAGAAATTAAATTCTGTACTTTCCTCTCTGTCGCTGGAAAATAAATTCGGTGATGACGGCCGCATCATCGACTTTCATTTTCGAGTTTCGAAGGGGAAAGGCCACTGTAGTAAATTTTACTGCAGATTTATTTTGAACTTTTCTAAAAAAATTCTTTTATTGCTCTAACTATAATTAGAGATATTGAGTTGTAAGAACTTATTTATCTATTATTTTAAAATAAATTGAAATTTAACCCGGTATTTAATTCTAAATTTTTCCGTTAATTAATTGTTTAAAATTTGTTAGTGAAATAAAAGTTAAGAAATAAATGAATTGAAACCTCTAATTTAAATAAGAGAATAATTGCATAGTTATAAAGAGGAATTTGCATACATATGAGACAAAGAGAAATATGGATAAACATCAAAATTTAATTTAGAAAATTGAGATTCAACTTGTATAAGTTCAATTGCACTTTCTTTGACATAAATAACTTACCCAAATATAAAAGTTGAAATGTTAAATAAGAATTTTAAATAGGATATTATACAAGTAGGAATTTAGAAAAATGAAGTAATCAATAAATTACTGTTATAATAAGAATTTAATGGTATAAACTTAGGTTGTAATTGAAATTTTACTACAAATAAAGTTAAGAATTATTAATAGATGATATGAACCTGAGTATATAACATGAAATTCAAAATAAGAATTTATTATATGATTATTCACTTAAGTATGTTTAATCTCCCCTATTTTAATATAATGAAAAGTAGGAAAATTTGAAATGACGGCAATTCATTGTTAATGGATAAATTAAAACTTCCACTTATAAGAACGAATGTTAGCAGATTAAGAATTTAAGGGAAATCTTACAAGTGAAGGTATTCAAAATATTTGTGTTATTAATGAAAATTTATTTTATAGACTTAAGTAATAAAAGGAAACTTAAGTAATGAAAAGGAAATACAAATATAATGAATTTTGAGATAATTGAAAATTAAAACTTGTAAGAAATAAAGAAAGTCCTCCATAAATGAAGGAAGAAATCAAACCACTGAATTATGAAATAAATGTATAATAAGCTATTTTGGTGTTGATTGAATTGTTTGGTTGATGTATGTTTGTTGGGTAAGGAATTGTGGAGTTGTTGGATGAACAAATAATCTATTTTTGTTCCATCCAAGACTGTTGAGTAACGGATGCACTTGATAGTTATTTTTCATTTCGTACAATTTCAGAATTTGAACCCGAACAACTAATTGTTTGTTTGATTGAATGATTATTTGTTTGTGATGTGTGCTGTTTGTTAAAAACAAAAAAAATTATGGTTGTTGCATTTGATTGGATATGAATGATTGAATCCACCTAAACATTTCACTGTAAAATAAATATTTAACCTTTTAGATTTTATAAGTGAATACAGGTGATGGAAGCCACTGCTACTGCTTTGGTTCCATAAAAATATAAGCGTTTTGCCCGACAAATAGGTACGTTTTCGGATTACGTTTAAAGCGCTTTTTATATATTTTCCCGAGTTGGGATATTTTACTTTGGATATATGTGTAATATATTTGTATATTTGGATATTATATTTTCTCCAGAGTCCCTCCGTACAAAGGAGACTCTGCCAAAAATTTTCGAAAATTTTGGGACTTAGAATTTTGTGAGATTATTTTTCCAACTTTAATAATTCAAGCATTAAAGGAAATTAATCCAGTAAAATATTGTTTATGAGTAATATCTGAAATAAGTATACTGTTTTATTCTTCCTCCTCTCTTCTTTTCCTTTTCGGGGACGAAAAGTTTTGAGTGGGGGAGATTGTAACGACCCGTTAAATTAGATAATATTGAATAAATTTAATTTATATGTTTTCTAATCTAATCCAGAATAAAATAGAAGCCTTAGGATTTTTAAAGAAATGGAATGTGAGGGTTAGATAGTAACTGTAATTAAAGTTAAATAACTTAAATGTTATATGACATAGATTGAAATAACTGGAATTTGTGATTGAGGTTATAAGTCATAATTTGTTGATTTTAAACGGTATTAATGAAACTATAACTGAATTGGATTGCATAGACATAAATATTAGGAAAAAATGTATTAGGTGGACTAAATTTTTTAAAGTTCATAAGTTGTGTAATCCAATTTAGTAGAAACTCTAAATTATAAACGAAGATGTAAATAGACGCTAAAATTTAACTATGTAAATGGTGACTGAAGACCTAGTTATAAGAAATGGGAATATAACCTAACTTGAGTTAAGTAGAAGAAGGATTTGATTTAATATGAAAATTATTGTTCTAAGTATTGAATAAAATTGGGAATCAAATTTTATTTAATGATAACAGCGTTAGTATTGGTTAATAAATAGATTTCAATGCAGTAACCAAATGAATGGAATAAGATGAGTATATATTGCATAGAAATGAAATGTAAATTGTCACATTTGGTTGGAGCTAATTTTTAGAAACATATAAATGTTGAATCAGTAAATATTAAATTCCATTTAATATAAGAATTCAAAGGTGGAAGATTTACATTTGGATTGGAAAATGGATAGTTATTAATTAAAAGTGACCATTGAATAAATTTATTCAAACGTGATATAATGTAAATAGATGGGGATCAACTTTTATTTATGTGGTTAAGGGAATTTAATTTCTATAGTATGATAATCGAAATTAATGGAAGTTGGAATAGCTAATTTATACGTTACTTGAAATTTAGCTAGAATATGTAGATATTGAATGATAGTAAAATTTAATGGATATAAAAGTTTCAATTATACAATGAAATTCATACTCGCCATAAAAGGTTAATTGAGACCAAAGAAGTAGTATAGGAATCTAACCTTCTTTATTAATTTGGATTTATTGCAATAGTTAATTTCATAAAATAAAGGTAAAGCTAATTCAAATTTAACTGGACCATTGTTGGTATAACTTTAGAAGCAAGATTTATTTATGATTTGAGTATTTAATTCAACAAGTGGTATTTACGACAAATAAAATAGAATTGAACGTAAAATATTACGTTATTAAATTGAAATGGAATTTGTAAACATTGAGTGAAATCTTAAACTAATGTTAGTATTCGTCGTATTTACAACAATAACTTTGAATAATAGAAAGGAAGTGAATATAATAAATTAATCAAATTTATAGTGTTGAATTCAATTGGATTGGAATTAATAAATAGTTAAGAAAAATAAGGGTTATTAATAATTTGGAATTTAATTATGGTAAAAAGGTTAATTACAATCCAAAGATGAGTTGGAATGGAAATCAAGTATTTATTTAATTTGATTTAAGAGGTGAGTATAAAGGTATAAGATCTAATAATTGGGTTTAGAATAAAATTTATAATCTCTAAATAATAAGGAAGTGCAGATATTTAGCTGCAAATTTATATACTGATAGATTTTAATTCACATCCAAGCTTGGTAAATAATTTAGAATTGATTGAAGTATATAAATAATGAAATGGGGCCTATATTAGAAGTTGAAATATAAAAATTGGATTTTTAATTTATTTGATTTATTTAATAAATATTAAAATGGTCATTTTTGTCACGGACTCGGATTTCAACGAAACCAGTTTTATCGGATCCGTATCGGTGAATTGTTATAGGGTTTCAAGTTTCGTATCGATCGGACTTGTCGTTTGATCGTACGGACGCGAAACGCCTTGAAATCAATTTTATTAAAAATCAATTTGAAATCAATTTGGAAATCTTGTTTTCAGCATAACTTCTTCATACGATCGAATTTGGTTGTGAAACTGTTTCCATCGCATTCAGAATATTTTAAAACACCTATTTGGATATATAGTTTTAACAGATTCGGTTCCGGGGTCAGAACGGGCTTTTTGGGCCAACTACCGTCTAGCGCGTTCGTTATCCGTACCCACCTAGCCTTCTTCTATTTGTCTATTTATATGCGATCATAAACCCTAGCTTCACCCTATTGTCTATTTGCTGTACGTTCATTTTCTTCAACCTTCTTTCTTCCTCAATGGATACATCTCAAATCCAATTCCAGATTTATCCACAGTTCAAAATCAAAAGTCAAAACTCAAAAATTTCAGAAAATTCCATAAAAAATATATGTTGAAGTATTCGATACGCGTAATCTCATGATGTAGTTCGTTTTCCAATTGGAGCTGTCGTTCATCCAGAATAAATTCAAACAGCCCCAAAACCGTTCATCATCGTCGCACAAAACGTCATCGGATCGTCAAACCTTTTCTGGGTATTGGAGAGGGGACTGAGGGGGTCAGATCTATATGGTTATTGCATCGAGTTAACGGTTGGATCTATGTCAATAATTGGATTAGGGTTTCGGCCCTAGGCTATTAGCGGCGGCGGCCTGTAGATGGAGGCGGTCAGTGGGGACGGTGACGTTGAGGGTGGAGTGGTGAGTCGTACGGTGCTGGGGACGTGGGCCGTTATGGCAGGGGGCGATGAAATTTCTCGGTCAACGTTAGCAAGTCTGTAGCCGAAGTCGACTTCCTGTAGATGCGTGAACCAGTGGGGGAGAAAGAGTGTGCGTACGTGGCTTTTGCTTTAGGGTGAGTTTGGTAAATTTTGTTTTAAATTAATTTGATTTTTCAATCGCATTTTTCGCTATAACTTCGTCATACGATATCCGTTTCACACGAAATTTCTTTTGTTAGGATCGTAATTTAATTCCGGACTTGATGACGCTGGTTTGGACAAATTCCGAGACGGGCGAATTTTTGGGTTTAAATCGGGTTTAAATTCGATTTAAATTCAAAAGGTGAGTGTTTTAACCCACTCACAACTACTAGAAGCTTTTATGTTTGTTAAATAAATTTTTGAAATGAATAGAAATTTATTTATGAGCTTTTGGCATGTTATTTCATTCATATCTGTTGAATTGCATTTTTTTGAATTTAACTGTTAATTTAATTGATTTATTGCGTATTAATTGGCTGTTAGAAATTTTTGTTTGCATATGAACTGCTAGTTAACAGTTATGTCAATTATCACTGAATATAAACTGTTAGATTAATAGTTGATAAATATAATTTGAAATAAAACTGCCAATTATTACCTGTGTCTATTACCAAACATATATTGTTATTGATTGATATTGCTTGATGTTTGTGATTAGATGATGGATGTGTTGTTGAATGGATGTTTTATTTGTATATCATTATATTGCCAATTATCATGCATATTTATTTCATTCGGGATTGTGGTTTGAAATGATATATAACCGCAAATTTTATATCTTTTAAATTGCGGATTGAAATGATAAATATCCGTATCACTTGACCATAGGATAGAAAATTATATACAGGCACCGCGGTCTACGTATAACTATTTTAATATGATTTCTATGGTTTGGATGGAATATGGTTTATAATAATCTTAAAATTTATACTGTATAAATATTTTTCTTCCATATTTATATACATATGAAGTTGAAATTTTGGAATTAAAAGGTGTATAAATCTCTTTATTAAAAATGGAAGAAAAATTAAAAAATGGAGTTTGATAATTTATATCCTATGTTTAAATGTTAAGTTGGAAATTTTAGGATATGATATTTATAATTGAATTTTTCCAAAATGAATTGAAATGAATATTCTAGTATAAATTTGAATTGGAAAAATATTCTAGTATAATTTGAATTGGAAAATATATATGTTTTATCACTAGAATTGGAGTTTATTTATTATGGGTTTATGTGAATATTCAAGGCTAATTAATAAAGCATTGATTTGTAGAAAGAAAAACCCAACTTTAGTTTTGAAATATAAATACTCCAAATGAATATAGGCATATATGTATATAAATTGAAATGATTTTGGAACTCAAGAGTGATATTTAAGTTATGGTTTAGACTTTAAATAAAGAATTTTATTTATAAAGCCGTAGGAATTATTTCTTTACGAAGTAAACTTTAAAAGTTAAACCATTTACTCTATATACCGTTGAATATCCAAATCATTTGAGTTTTAAAGGTTATGGTTTGAAATTATGGATTTCAAAATATTATGCTTGAAAAATATTTGGGTTTCAGAAGTTATGAAGTTTAAAGCATTATGATTTTGGAAAATTATATTTGGGATAAACGATGTCATATTGGTTTGGGTTTTAAAAGAAGAAATGATATCGTAATATTATGGTTTAGAAATGGATTATATTCTGGTTTTAAAGGATAAACTATTTTTAAATGACCGCGGTGTTATAATAACGATGGGTTGGCAAAGAGACCGGGATCGGATATAGACATACTCTCTGTCGATACCGAAAACCACTTTGACTAACCGCGTACGCGGTGGAGATTCCAGAATGAAGTAGGTGGTGGCGACGTTTCCTGTAAGGTAAATACGTGGACCCAACTCCCGTGAGTTGGCATAAGGTGGCTAAAACAGGAGCGATTCTCAGGCCAATGAGGTCATTCCTCTGATCGGACGCTCCTCTTCGATATTATACTTTGACTTGGATTGATTCAGTGGCCACTTCTATATTTTGATTTTGGGGAGTTAGTCCGAGGTGGGCGGTAACTGCGGCTACGCGTTTCCACCAGCCTGGATAGCAATTGGTATATCTACCCTGGCATTGCCTAGTTGTGCCGTGTCACCTACCATATCGAGCCTTTACTACGAGTTTCTATTTGTGTCGTACCTATGGAGTATCCTCTGGTAGCTTCCCGATCAGGAGGTATTACGGTACTGTATAGACTATTGGCATTTTACGTGTTAACGTGGAAAATGTAAAGCCTTAACGCTATTTAAAAGTAAGTTTATTTTATAAATAGACACTATTATAATAGCGCAATATACTACATAGTAAATAGTTTAACGGATCCTTAGGAGATGTAAATCCCGAGCATCTCTTGAGTTACTGTACTCATATTTATTTCTGTTTATTTAACTCACATAAGATATTCTAGTCTGACTCGAGTGTTTTTGTCTTTTCAAATTCGCTCGGGTCAGTCCGAGCGTTTCAGGATAGCAGGTTTTAGCTTTGGAGGACGAAGACGAAGATTCAGTATTATTTTATATATATAGTATTGTACTACACACTCTTTCTATTCCGCTGCCTTGTTGTATTTGGTATGTGTAACTCTGATATTCATTTTATAAGTAAAATCAAGCTTTTGTAAACTGTTTATGAACTGTATATTTGTTATTATATTTTATCCTTCCGCTGTGAGATTCTGTTTTGTTTTATTTCTTCTCTGTTTTTTCTTATTTACCCCATAACTATCCGCCCTTGCGTATGCTTTGAATTGGCACGTGTGTCGGTTTAAAGTGTGCGAAAAGGCGGGACTTTACAATTTATCCATAGGTCAGTTATAGTTTTGCTTGAAAAGGGGTATGTGTCTAACAATATGTATATTAAAGTATGATATATGGGTTTGTTTAGATATATGTGTGTGTTCTAGCTCTAGTTTATATATGAAGTTTGTATATGTATTTGTTATAAAGACACGTCAGTTTATGAAGTTATAGTAGTATAGTATGTTTTATTTATTGTGCATATACATTGTTTATATATGTTTTATAGTTCTGTATGTGTTTTTTAAGCACGTGTGTTAAAATAAAAAAAAGCATTAGTTCGCATTTTTACTTTAGAGGCATGTTATACTGTTAGTTGTATAAGTGGGTTAGGATTTGGTTATATTTTCTTTTAAAGCTTTCCAGTTTTACATATATATAAGTTTAAATTATAAGGTATAAGGCTTATATATATATTTTACAAAAGTATAAGATCCATTTGTCAATGTCTATATTTGTGAAGCCTACATATTTATTTATCCTATATGAGTCATAAGTTACAGTAACGTATAAATGTTTACAATGTTAAATATGAATTTTTGCTTAGTAATTTTCCTGTTGTCCTATAATATATTCTGATTTAGTTTAATTGATTTTTTTATTAGAATGTAAACTAGGTCTATATTGAGTTATAATATAGAGATTATGATTTATGTATGGGTTTTACTATTTGTGGATACTGAGATTTTTACTTTGTATATTTCAGAGTTGATGTAAGAGAATTTTTAAGTGTACACATAGATATTTTAAGATAAATATACTTCGATCCCACTTTTTAAAGTATCTATATATATAAGCATTAATTTTAAATAATGATATATATACACCTTTGATATTAGGTGTTTGTATTTTAAGAATAATGATTTTATTATATATATATATATATATCTGTGTGTGTGTTATATTAATATTTATCTGAAATTCTAAATATTAATTTTAAGGAAATTATAATAATAAAATATGCATTGTCTGTTTCTATCAAACCGATTGATATGTCTATATTAAACTTGTATCGATTTATTCCGTCAATTCCAACTTCCAGCTCTGCTTTGATTATTAAAATTCGTGCCAACTTTGCCTCGCTTTGGAATTCGTGCTTGGATTCATGACTCATCTCATTATCGTCCATCTCTAGCCTCGGAAGGTGAGCAATCACTCATGATCAATGTTATTTTATTTATTAAATTTGATTTCAATTGAAACGACAATTGAAATATGCTGCTGCTAGTTATTTACACTGTTATATAAATGTTATTACCTGTATCAGTTCACCTGTGACGTCTGACACCATTATCTGTTATTTATGCGATGATAATATAGTTTGGCTGATAATTGATTGATTGTTTGTTGTTTATATTGGATGTTAAATTGCAATGTATAAAGTGATAAATATTATGCAATTGAATTTGATGTAGGATAGTTAAAAATTTGAATTGACACATGTGTTGAATTTGATTTGTTAATTTGAATAATATGACCCCTTAAATGTTTAATTATTTGACACGTAGAAATGGTTAATTACCCTTGAACCATTTGAATTCATGTTGTATAAAATCGAATAATAAATGTCAAGTGAAGAACCGTATAATTAATTAGTGTAATAGTCTTTAATCTACATGAAATGATAGTGTAGATTCTAGGAATAATTATATTAATTTGCACAAACAACAATGTGAATTAATACGATTATTTCGGGATTATTTGAATTAATTATTGGATTGTTATTAATTATTGTTACTGTTTGTTTATTTACTTTGACACCATCCCGGTTATCACACTACAAGTTCCCTTTGTGATGCTTTGATTTTTGGATTGAAATGGAATCGGGTTGAAATGATAAATACCCAAATGAACTTGACTTAGGATAAAGAATTTAATAAACCAGATTGGTCAATAATTTGATTTAAAAATAAAAATAAAGACTTTATTTGAATAAAATAATAAGGGTTTTAAATGAAGTTGAAATTTGAATTATAGTGAAATTTAAATTTTAATATTTAATAATCAGAAACAAAATATTAACATAGTTGTTGTTGAGAGAATGTTGTTTTAAAATAAATTATTTGACAATAAAATTTGGGATTGTTCATTGAATTAAATTTGTAATTATTTAATAATTAAGTTTGAAATTATTGAATGATTAAGTTTGAAATTAGTAAGTTTGAAATTATTTAATTAAGATTTGAAATTATTTAATTAAGGTTTGAAATTATTTAATAATTAAATAAAATTGAATTATTTGATAATTAAATAAAAATTTGAATTCTTTGGTAAGAGAAATTGAACTTTTGAATAAGTGAATTGGAACTTCGTTAATAAATGAAATTTGGTTTCCTTTATTAATTAAGCTTTGGAAAATTTAAAGTAAGTTAATAAGTGAAATTGAACTTCTTGAATACGTGAAATTCAGTTTCTTATTTATTTGAGTTTTGAAATTTGTAACTAAGTAGATGGATAAGTGGAATTGAATTTCTTTAACAAGAGATAAAAATGTGATTTATTGAAATTCATGAAAGACTTGGAATTTTAAAGAATTTGATTTGACGAATTAAATTTAATTCAATTCGTAGGTTTTGGAAAAATGGAATTGAACTTAAGTAATTGATTTAATGAATTAAAAATTAAATATAAATTGTTTTGAATGATAAATTAACTTAATGAAAATCGAATGAAACCGACAAATGAATTTAAATTGATTTGAATGTAAAATTAAATTAATTTAAATGATTTCGGAATGAAACGAACTTGAATCAATATTTGAACTGTTTAAATATAAATCGAAATTGAATTATTAGATTTTGAAATAGTAATGGAAGTTTTGAAACGTAAATTATGGAAATTGATTTAAGAAGACAAATGAAATGTTTAATTTCAAATTCTAATTGAAATTGAATTTGATTTGATTTTGAAATATATTAAATGACCAATCGGTGTAATAATTACGAAAGTTATTAAAGAGACCGGAGTCGGTTATGGACATACTCTGTGTCTAAACCCAAAACCACTTTAATAACTATACGCGGAGTGTGATCCAGAATGAAGTGGTTGGAATGATGTACGTGATGACTGAAGAAAGAGAACGATAATAGATAGCCTTGACACTTGTGTCAAATTGAAAATGACTAAAACAGGAGCCGTGTCGGGCCAAATGGGCTTAGCTACCTCGTGCGAACACATTTCTTCGAAAACTACTCATTACTTGTTATTGATTGGTGCACCCTCGTATTTTGGGAGTGTTGTTTCGCGGTGTTGCGGTCGTTGCGGCGATGCGTTTTCACCAATCTGGATCAGGCAAACGGTAGTTTCACTATCTTAGGTATAGGTATTGCCTCATGTGCCTTGTCATACTTGTATCCCTATAGACGCGACCACTACGAATTTGTTTTGTGTTATACCTACGGAGTACTTTCTGATATCCCACTAGTTTACGGTGGAGTTTGCAGTGCTGTATAGACTATAACGCTTATACAAAATGTGTTAAGGGGATAATGGTAACGCCTTAACACTATTTTGATATTTATATCACTGATAGACATTATCTATTTAGCGTATATTACTACATAGTAGATAGTTTAACGGATCCTTAAATGATGGTTATTCCAACATCCTTTGAGTTATTGTATTTTAATTGTTATTTCACTTGAGTTGGATTTATTGATATAAGAATGTTAATCCTGACTCGAGTGTTTTGTGTTTTGCTTTACGCTCGGGTCAGACTAAGTGTACCAGTATTCAAGACTCACCTTTGGAGTTGGAGCTTCGCCTGGAGATCCAACTATCTATCCAGCTTTCAGATATTCAATTGATTCCAATAATGTATTCTGATTCTTGTATATGACTATTGTATTCGATATTTCTGTTGTAACTTATTTAACTTTGTTATATATATAGTAGCTTCATGAACTACTATATTTTTCTTCCGCTGCATATTATTACTCTGTGTCCGTGATTCTGTGATTATTTATTTACTTTATATATGAGTTTTGCCAAATTTAAATTAACAATTTGGTATTTTGAATTATTCAAGTCCGACATGTGCGGATGCGAATAGTCCAAAATAGCGGGTCGTTACAAATGAGTAAGCAAATGAAATGTTTTGGGGGAGTAAAACATTTAGGTAAGTATGACTTATAAATTGGAATTGAAGAAGATCTAAATTGTGAAGTTTTAAGTCTGGGTCAAGAATTTGAAAATTGTTTCAAGATGATAAAGGAAATGATATTATTTAGACTATTTTGAATGTGATCTTATAAGAAATGTTTGGAAAATTTTAAAAGAATTTGTTTTTAATTAAAACAAAGGTGGTTTAAAATTTAAGTATAACTTGGTGTGCAAAGGAAATATGTATATATGGGAGATATACATATTATCGAAGAAGATTTGAAATAAACTCTAAGTGTTGAGTTTAAATTTTTGCTTGGAAAGTGATGTGAAACCCATAATAAGTCTTTGAACTTATAAGCAAGAAATAATATTGATTGAAATTTAAAATTTGAAGTAAGGATTCAAATTGGGTAACGTTGATGAGATTAAATTGAATTTAACTTAGAAGAAGTTAAATAAGTTTGAACGAACAACATGATTGGGAAATTTCAACACTAAATTGAGATTTAACTTGGGAAGTTAAATGGTTGATTTGAATAGGGTGTTTGTGTGATCTCAAAATGGGTTTCAGATCTGGAAATCGGAAATGGATGGATGTTTTAAATAATTTGGATGATATCATCCCATTGTTATTAATAATCTTTGAACTGTGAATTGGATTTGTTTAAATGAATGAAGAAATGGATTGTAGTAATACATCCATTATTGAGATGAATGGGGTAATAAATTGAATTTTGAAGATAAAAAGTGAACTTGTGAAAGTGAAATCACTTTGAACTTAAGTTTTGGATGTTTAATGGAACTTGGAAATTCAAATTGTTAAGGATTGGTTTCAAAATTTAAATTTGGGAATAAATTGAATTTCAAAGAATGAGTTGTTTAAAAAGGGTTTGAACTATGATTTGAACTTAGAAATAAGTTTATGAAGAAGTAAAGGGTAATTTAAATTTTAATATGTGAAATTTGGACTTAGAAGTAAATTATTCAAAAACTTTAAATTAGGTTAATTTGGTTTAAGAGGTTAAACCAACATTTGAAAATTTAACTCAAATTTTTATAATTCAAGATGATTTAAAGTAAAATTGAATTTGAATTAGTCCAAATTGAAATTTGGTTTGAATAATTTGGAATTGTGATTAAAGTTGAGTAGTTTTAAATTCAAATGGAATTTGATTTGAATATGGAAAGAATCGAGGTTAATTCAACTTGAATTGGGGTTAAATCAAGTTCAATGGAAATTGAAGTTATTCAAATTGGAATTGAGTCAGTCTAAATGGAAGTGGAAATTTAAATTAAATTAATGGGAATGGAGATTGGGAATTGAACAGTTTGGCTCTAGACTATTTTCAAAATAAATTGTTTTAATATAAACCTATTTTTTTCAAGCTATTTACTATATGCAATCTTTCTTTTTAAAGCCAAACTATTTTATACTTATTGTAAAATTATTGTTGGAACTATTTAACCATTTTTCAACTATTTTATAAACTAATTACTGTTTTACAACTACTTTATAACTAATTACTATTTTACAGCTATTTTGCCATTATCTAAAAATTGTATAACTATTTAACTATTTTCCAACTATTTTACAATTACTTAACTATTTTACAGATATTTTACAAGCTAATAATTATTTTTCAACTACTTATCTATTTTTAACTTTCAAAGCAATTTTATAAATTTAAGCTAGACTGAGTGCAAACTGTTTATGATTAATTACCAATTAAGATAAGGATTAAAATGATAATCCAAATGTAATTGAAATAATTGTGAATAAGTGAATAGAATCAAAGTTGAAGGTGAATAGATGGAAAATTTATTTAGCTGATAATCAATGAAGTTAGATATGTAGGATGTACATATATTATTCTATTCGCATAATAATTTGATCCAGATTCGAGCATAGAGTTTCAAGGTAGTATATCAATCCGAGTTGGGATTTTTCACTCGATTTTCGACGGCGAACGTGGATATGGATTGTTGATTGATTATGGATATTCTCTATCATAGTTATGGCTATGTAAGAAGAATGACGGTTTTTGATCAAGAAACCAGAACTGAGTCCTCAGTAGGAAGTCGAGTGGACGATACTAGTTCGGTAGAGAAATTGTGTGATCGAGTGAGCGTTCAAATTGATATTGCATATGGATGATATGTGTACATCATACGGGTTTGAATGAAATTTATATTGAAAATTTGTGGATAAGAATTGAAGAATGTTTTTTTGAAATGAAAAATATATTTTACGAAATATATGATGAAGAAAAGTGGAAATTAGATTGTCAGGACACGATTCTTCGTCTTCCGAAAATTCGACATCGACACTCACTTTATCGACTGCCGAGAAATCGAACGACGGAAAACCGAACACTGAGGGTTTTTAAGAAAAAGAAATTTAGAAAAGAAGAGAAAAAAAAAGAAGGTAGAAGATTAGAAAATAGAAATTAAAGAGAATAGAAAACAGAAAGAAGATAGAACATTTTAAAATAGAAGAAAAAGAGAAGAGGGAACATAGAATAGAGAAGAGGAAAGAAAAATAGAACGGAACAGAAAAACAACAGAATCACATCAGAATCTCACAATTCGCAGCGGAACAACATATAATAATAAATGAATAATCTTTAAACAAAGAACTATATCAGTTATTACATTACATCACATTACATTACATCATATCATCAGAGTGTACAACAACAACAACAAACAGTGCAGCGGAAAAAGAAATACTATATAAACTAGTAATACGCCATGCCATCCAGCTTGCCTCCAGCCTCTCCAGAATATCCAGAATATCCTGATAAACCTTAACTCTTGACTGCCCGTGTGGAAATTGGTGGGCACCCAGAGTTTAGGAAGAAAAACAATAAACTCCAAGTCAGTCATGTGACTGGTGTGAGAACTCAAAACAGTTTATTTATCTTTAAAATCAAAATAGAGGAATATTTTTATTTCAATTCGCAATGCTTTTAAAAATGAGACTACCATAAGGCCTCCCGCACACACACACAATGCAAACGCAGAATCGGAGGAGATTTCTCCTTATGATAGTCAAAGATGCTTGATACGCATTTAAACTAAATCAATTTTGATATTATTATTAGTGCATAGTGTAGAAAATTCATTTCGAAAGTAGAATATAAATCTTAGCCAACATACGACCATTATCGTATGCCTACTATAGCTAACTATGTTCAATAGCAGGTTACCGCCACATTCCATAGCAGGTTATACAACTAAAACCGTACAAGTTTCGTATTGTTTCTTTGGATTTCCAACAAATGGTCAGGCCAAGGAACTTCCCATTGCCACATGAGAATGCCTCTGGAAAGACATCCACGAGAACCAAACCGGAACTCTGCCAACACAAGGCCGGGTTACCCCTAACTGGGTAACTACTGACACGAGCACGCCATTCCCCGATCGTAAACGACCTTTCTCACGGGATCCCGAAAACCAACAACCACAAAGTAATAAATTCGTAGTAACCACATAGGTTAAATATCTGGGCTCCATACCATGATACCACCTCTATCCAGAAGGAAATGTACATACCCTAAAGGGTGCTACCCCTCATAACCTTGCCGCATCTTTCCTGTTTTGACCATTTCCGGGGTGTGAGGTTCGACGAAGTCACGTCCACAAAAACATACTTTATACAAAAGCCATGCTTTGGGTCAACAAATGATCAACACAATGATCACTAAGATAGACGATCAAATAAACGATCCTATCACAATAATCAACACAATGATCATTTCAGCATCACTCAGCATATCACATTACCAAATTGGGAATATATCGCTGATAACTTCAACTATATAACCTCTGAGCTCGTACGTCTCAGAGAAGGGTGTTAAGCTAAAAGAATAAATTCTTCGCCACTAACAGAAATATATTTGAATGAAATCGGCTTTATATCTCAACTTGTAATGTCAGACATACAATCCATACAAGTCTGTTCCGGGATCGAACAAAACCGAAGGCACTTACAAAGAAGTCCTTGCAATCCGGATATTCACAATCCTGATCGGATTCACCATCACATATGGAGAACTCTATACCGGAGCAACTCGGTGCAGAGCAAATCGATAGGTCATCCTATCGCTCTCGCAAATACCGGGTCTTCAACACCGATCTTCAATGCAATTTATAACGACGTATCACATATTCGGAATGGGTTATACGACCCCATGGTCCTTTCCCGGTTAACCCGAATAGTGAGCGCTTATTTAAAAATAAGTGTGGCATTCACATTCAAACAAATCACATCAATTACCCATTCAAAGGGAAATATTGATAGTCGGTTATTGAACTATCACTGGATATGCACACATCACCAGTTTCCAAATAATTTTCCAAATTATTTATTTCACAAAATATCTTCCCTAGATATATAATTTCAATATTTCAAAAATAAATCAATATTTATTTTTAAACAAATTCTCCTTTCCTTTATAAATTCAATAGTGAATTTATATTTCAAAATATCCATGCATATCATTTCAATTATCCATTTCAATTTATCTTCAAAAAGATAAATTTTAATTATTCACTTCATATTGGAAAACATTTCCATACTCATTAAATAAGTAATTCACGAATTTTATTTATTTTCAACACTTAGAAAATATTCAATATACTTAAATCGAATTAAGTATATATTTAATTCTTTAAGGAAATCATTCTCTTAAACATATTTACTTGGGCCAAAACGAATGTTGTGTAAAACATCGTTACGACAACCCAAAATCACTAGTATAGGGATTCGAAATTTAATAGATATATAAATCCCAATACTATACAAAAACATTTCCTTTCGGAAATCATTTACTATAACAACAGTGTTATAGTCCATCATCTCCTTTTATTTCTCGAAAACGTCTATTTCAACAATAAATGTTGAAATCTATGGTTTCGAATCTCAACACAATTAAAACTTCGTTAGATCGTTTTAATTCAATTTCAATATCACATTCAAAACAATTTCTTTAACATCTTATTCACTATTCAAAAACGTGAATATACTACGTTAACAATTTCATCCTTTTATTCATTTTAATTCAAAGGATTATTCACTATTCAAAAATGTGAATATAACTCCATTTATAGGTTTCAACAATTTTCTTATCAAAATAAGTCATTTGCGAATTTATAAAACATCGTTTATAAATTCCATTTCTATTTATTTATAAAAACTTCCTTTTTATAAATTCTTTTATTAACCTATTCCAGTTTATAACTTAATTATAAACTAAAAGTTCATATTATAAGTCAATTACTTATAAAACGATTATTTTACAAAATCGTTCCTTAGAATTTCATAATTATAAATCTTATAACTTATGAGATTCAATTATTTATTCAAAACTATTCTTTTAATAACTTCATAATTTATAAATCTTACTATTTATAAATCTCATTTATAACTTCACCGTTTATAGTTCTATAAATTTCATTCTTTAATGAAATTCCTTTTCACTCCATTCAAACACTTATAAAAACTCGTTTTATAATTTCAATATCTCAATTTATAAATATCCATTTATAAATCTCTTAATATAATTCAATTTATATTATTCTTTTAAAACGTCTTCAAATTCCTTTATTATTTCACCATTTTGATTCATAAAATAATTAAATTTTATAAATCCTATATTTAAACTTTTCACAATAAATTCTAAAATCCCGATTTAAACTATTTATAAAATCACTAGCATCGTATTCTCAAAAATCAGCTTTTAACTGTATTTCACAAAAACCATAATTTTATAACTTTAAAAATTATAACGTTTATTTATTTAAAATGGATCTATTCCAAAAATATAGTATATTTTCAAAAATCACTTTATAAATCATTTTAAAATTCCAAAATCTGGGTCTAATGATGCTACACACCAAATAGTCAATCACGACTACAACGATATCATATATCGATATGATAGTCCATCAAATATCAAAATATTTGAAATCAAATAAATACTGTTGAGGAATCCAGTTGGATCCCTCCAACCTGTTTTCCTGCATCCAAAAACATTAGCACAATACCAATTTCGCTCCAGTACGAAATTATCGCGGTACATGTTCTTATTAAATATTATCCGCTTAATAACGGCGTAATAGGGTCTCATCCGCTAAAAAAATACGGGAAATCAATCAACTCCAATATATACATATGCCAATATATATATATTGATATTATTTATAATACCAATTTCACTGTTTATGAAATATTCGCGGTATATGTTTTTAATAAATAACATCCGCTTACTAACGGCGTATAATGTCTATTTTAACAATCAATAGATATCAATCAACATTCAAACATGCATTCAAATATTTTAAATCTAACTATTTAAAATAAAATCGAAACTGATTCGATTGAGTGAGAAGTTCTCACCTTGATTTTATTTCGTTTTAGCGATTTATTTCGAATAAAATTAAACGGACGTTTAATTTTACCCAAAATTCTCACTAACTCCAAACGACTCCAAACCAACTCCATCGCGTAGTGCTCGTCCATACGATTCCAACGCAACTGGTTTCGTGCGTTTTCGACCTCGTATGAAAAAGATATGAATTTTTGAAGTTACACGTGTTTATATACATAGATTTATAACATAACTAACTATTTTTCTACCTAGCTTCATCACAGCCACTGGATCCAAGCTCCTGCAAATCTGGCCATCCCTTTCATCTTCTCCCTTCACGTGTTCATCTCCAGATCAAAGCCGTGCTCCATCTAACCCATTACAACAAACTAGGGTTAGCATTTGCATCGCGATTACTCAACGAAATTCGATCAAACCACCTTCATCTCGAAGCTCATGACCATAGCCATGCTCGGCCAGAAGCATATGGAGCTCGGCCTCTTCCTCTAGCGTGCGCACATGTGATGAACGGCCACCTTTCCACTCGATTTCCCATCAATCCGTGAAGCCATTCGCGATCTCCACCGTTGATCTTGTAGTTCGTGTTGCCCTCTACAATACTCTAGTTGAAACTTTCATGAATCGATGCATAGATTAGAAGATTTGGAGGGAGGAAGAAGAGTAGTTTCTGGCCATTCATATAGGGGGTGGCGGCTGCAGTTTTTGGCTAGGGTTTTGTATATTTTTTTTTTATTTTTGTGAAGGGGTAGGGGCTATTTATAAGGAACGAGCGACACTATTCATCCCGGAAATTCCGAACTCCGATTTACGCGCCGTAACCAGCGTTTCTAGGGTTTACCCCGCGTTCCGGACACAATGGAATAGGTTTCGGAAGCTAATTCGGACATCTGTGCGAGTTATGGCTAAAAACGTTCAATTTGAATTAAACCGATTTAAGCGATTTTCTAGGCGTTTTAATTTGTACAGGACAAACGGTAAATCCAATTGACTTGAAATTTGAAACCTTACAATAATATCACATTACGGATCCGATGAAACTGGTTTCGTCGAAATCCAAGACTTTTTGAAAAATGGCTATTTTAGCTCGCCAAATTTAAATTAAAAATAAATCGATGCGTTTCGAGCTGCCACGATCAAACGATAACTCCGATTGACACGAAAATTGAAATCCGGTAATAACTAATCATTACGGATCCAATGAAACTGGTTTCGTTCAATTCCGAGACTGTTCAAAAATTGGCTATTTTTACTAGTCGAATTAAATATTAAAATATTCAATTTTCACAAATTAACTTTTAATTCGATTTTAAAAGTTCTAAAATATTGTTCTAACTCCCATATGATAAAATAAAATTTTAAAAATCATTTTCAATCATATTTAACTCAATTTTCAATTATTTCCATAATTTAACATATTAAATTATCGATTTAATAATCCAATTAAATTCAATAATTCAAATAAAAATTTATTTGACTTATAAATTCACTTATTAATATTTAAAATTAATTAAATATTCAAATTTTAATTTTTAAAAATTCTGGGTCGTTACAATCTTCCCCACTTAAAAGAATTTCGTCCTCGAAATTACAAGTAAGAAAAGTTACAGAATTTATTAATTTTCCAAATTATTCATAATTAAACTTCTTACAATAACTTACTAAGTTTTCAAATCATACATAGTTATCTTTTCAAAAACAATTACTATTGTTTAACTTTCAATTCTAAATCAAAGTTAAAGTTTTCAAAATTTTCCCAATTTTCTCAAATTTTTTCTAACGCCTTAAATTTTCGGAAAAATTCGCCATAGTCTCCTTTGCGCGGCTCGATCCGAAAAAAAAATGACAGTATATATATCACAAATATACATCTCATCAAGTAATGAGGCATCCCGAAGGGAAAAAAGTGTAAAAGTACGATATGTAATCCGAGATATGTACCTTATATTTTATTAGCAAGCATATACGGCTAATATAGCGTAAAAGCGAGCTCCAAATGCGAAGCAAATGCGATCCGCACCTACTAATTACTCAATAAACAACATAAGAACCATGCATGTAGATAATAGTATCAATATATAACATATAGCAACATAATAACTATATATGCCAACATAGCAAATGCAACATATTCAAACATCAACCAGCTATCATTCAACAAATTCATAATCAATATATATTCATTTATATTCTCATTAATATTCAATGAAATAGGTTTTCAATTTAATCACATTTGATTCATATACAGTGGATGTTCTTTACTAACATTCATTTTCAATTAGTTTATATTCACTAATTCATATTCAAGTTGGTTCACTTCCAATTCAAATTCAATTCTATTCAAATTTATTTACTTCTAATTTGAATTCAATTACATAGCTTTCAATTTCATTAATGCTTAATGAATTATATACAATCAACCAACAATCGTATAACAATCAATGTATATTAATTACAATCAAATTCCTTTGCTTATATTCATTCTCATTCAATTTATTCAACTTCCAATAACATTAGATTTTAATGAATTAACACTTATATTCATTATTTCATATCAATTATTCACATTCAATTGATTAATATTCAATTCATTAATTCAATTCAATTACTACAGTTGAATTTTCATTTATATAACTCAAGTTTATATTCATTTAATCCACTTGATTATTTACTTCGATACCAATATCAACTCCATTTAACATCTTCTTAAGTTATATTCCATTTAATAAACATCACTTGTTTTACATAACCTAAATTCATTTTTATTTACAACTCATATTCATAAATATATTCATATAGTTTCACTTCTTGTATATAAGTTTATTTCACAATTGTAAATTACTTTAATTATAATTCAATTCTTATAATTCTTTTTGCTTATACAATTATTCTTTTATTTAGATTATTCAAACAACCTAACAATCAACTTATATACACTTTAATAATTTTGAAAATTTATTTCCTTTATATATAAAAATATACTCAAGGTAAAATTATTTCATTTACCCAATTTTAAAACAATACTGTGTCGAATTGTTCTATTCAAGTGTTTATAAACCCCTTCGGCATAGTCTTGCGGACCACGCTGACGAAAGTTCATATGCCACTCAACAAACCAATCATCACAATATAAAACAATTTTTTTTATATTCACTAACAAATACGCTCTCATAGCTATTATTACACTCAAATTCACTCTAGAGTACTGCTGACTCTATCTCTAATGAATTATACCCAACAGAACCATGGTTGTCGCTTAACCATAAGCTCCGATACCACATTGTCAGGACACGATTCTTCGTCTTCCGAAAATTCGACATCGACACTCACTTTATCGACTGCCGAGAAATCGAACGACGGAAAACCGAACACTGAGGGTTTTTAAGAAAAAGAAATTTAGAAAAGAAGAGAAAAAAAAAGAAGAAGGTAGAAGATTAGAAAATAGAAATTAGAGAGAATAGAAAACAGAAAGAAGATAGAACATTTTAAAATAGAAGAAAAAGAGAAGAGGGAACATAGAATAGAGAAGAGGAAAGAAAAATAGAACGGAACAGAAAAACAACAGAATCACATCAGAATCTCACAATTCGCAGCGGAACAACATATAATAATAAATGAATAATCTTTAAACAAAGAACTATATCAGTTATTACATTACATCACATTACATTACATCATATCATCAGAGTGTACAACAACAACAACAAACAGTGCAGCGGAAAAAGAAATACTATATAAACTAGTAATACGCCATGCCATCCAGCTTGCCTCCAGCCTCTCCAGAATATCCAGAATATCCTGATAAACCTTAACTCTTGACTGCCCGTGTGGAAATTGGTGGGCACCCAGAGTTTAGGAAGGAAAACAATAAACTCCAAGTCAGTCATGTGACTGGTGTGAGAACTCAAAACAGTTTATTTATCTTTAAAATCAAAATAGAGGAATATTTTTATTTCAATTCGCAATGCTTTTAAAAATGAGAATACCATAAGGCCTCCCGCACACACACACAATGCAAACGCAGAATCGGAGGAGATTTCTCCTTATGATAGTCAAAGATGCTTGATACGCATTTAAACTAAATCAATTTTGATATTATTATTAGTGCATAGTGTAGAAAATTCATTTCGAAAGTAGAATATAAATCTTAGCCAACATACGACCATTATCGTATGCCTACTATAGCTAACTATGTTCAATAGCAGGTTACCGCCACATTCCATAGCAGGTTATACAACTAAAACCGTACAAGTTTCGTATTGTTTCTTTGGATTTCCAACAAATGGTCAGGCCAAGGAACTTCCCATTGCCACATGAGAATGCCTCTGGAAAGACATCCCCGAGAACCAAACTGGAACTCTGCCAACACAAGGCCGGGTTACCCCTAACTGGGTAACTACTGACACGAGCATGCCATTCCCCGATCGTAAACGACCTTTCTCACGGGATCCCGAAAACCAACAACCACGAAGTAATAAATTCGTAGTAACCACATAGGTTAAATATCTGGGCTCCATACCATGATACCACCTCTATCCAGAAGGAAATGTACATACCCTAAAGGGTGCTATCCCTCATAACCTTGCCGCATCTTTCCTGTTTTGACCATTTCCGGGGTGTGAGGTTCGATGAAGTCACGTCCACAAAAACATACTTTATACAAAAGCCATGCTTTGGGTCAACAAATGATCAACACAATGATCACTAAGATAGACGATCAAATAAACGATCCTATCACAATAATCAACACAATGATCATTTCAGCATCACTCAGCATATCACATTACCAAATTGGGAATATATCGCTGATAACTTCAACTATATAACCTCTGAGCTCGTACGTCTCAGAGAAGGGTGTTAAGCTAAAAGAATAAATTCTTCGCCACCAACAGAAATATATTTGAATGAAATCGGCTTTATATCTCAACTTGTAATGTCAGACATACAATCCATACAAGTCTGTTCCGGGATCGAACAAAACCGAAGGCACTTACAAAGAAGTCCTTGCAATCCGGATATTCACAATCCTGATCGGATTCACCATCACATATGGAGAACTCTATACCGGAGCAACTCGGTGCAGAGCAAATCGACAGGTCATCCTATCGCTCTCGCAAATACCGGGTCTTCAACACCGATCTTCAATGCAATTTATAACGACGTATCACATATTCGGAATGGGTTATACGACCCCATGGTCCTTTCCCGGTTAACCCGAATAGTGAGCGCTTATTTAAAAATAAGTGTGGCATTCACATTCAAACAAATCACATCAATTACCCATTCAAAGGGAAATATTGATAGTCGGTTATTGAACTATCACTGGATATGCACACATCACCAGTTTCCAAATAATTTTCCAAATTATTTATTTCACAAAATATCTTCACTAGATATATAATTTCAATATTTCAAAAATAAATCAATATTTATTTTTAAACAAATTCTCCTTTCCTTTATAAATTCAATAGTGAATTTATATTTCAAAATATCCATGCATATCATTTCAATTATCCATTTCAATTTATCTTCAAAAAGATAAATTTTAATTATTCACTTCATATTGGAAAACATTTCCATACTCATTAAATAAGTAATTCACGAATTTTATTTATTTTCAACACTTAGAAAATATTCAATATACTTAAATCGAATTAAGTATATATTTCATTCTTTAAGGAAATCATTCTCTTAAACATATTTACTTGGGCCAAAACGAATGTTGTGTAAAACATCGTTACGACAACCCAAAATCACTAGTATAGGGATTCGAAATTAAATAGATATATAAATCCCAATACTATACAAAAACATTTCCTTTCGGAAATCATTTACTATAACAACAGTGTTATAGTCCATCATCTCCTTTTATTTCTCGAAAACGTCTATTTCAACAATAAATGTTGAAATCTATGGTTTCGAATCTCAACACAATTAAAACTTCGTTAGATCGTTTTAATTCAATTTCAATATCACATTCAAAACAATTTCTTTAACATCTTATTCACTATTCAAAAACGTGAATATACTACGTTAACAATTTCATCCTTTTATTCATTTTAATTCAAAGGATTATTCACTATTCAAAAATGTGAATATAACTCCATTTATAGGTTTCAACAATTTTCTTATCAAAATAAGTCATTTGCGAATTTATAAAACATCGTTTATAAATTCCATTTCTATTTATTTATAAAAACTTCCTTTTTATAAATTCTTTTATTAACCTATTCCAGTTTATAACTTAATTATAAACTAAAAGTTCATATTATAAGTCAATTACTTATAAAACGATTATTTTACAAAATCGTTCCTTAGAATTTCATAATTATAAATCTTATAACTTATGAGATTCAATTATTTATTCAAAACTATTCTTTTAATAACTTCATAATTTATAAATCTTACTATTTATAAATCTCATTTATAACTTCACCGTTTATAGTTCTATAAATTTCATTCTTTAATGAAATTCATTTTCACTCCATTCAAACACTTATAAAAACTCGTTTTATAATTTCAATATCTCAATTTATAAATATCCATTTATAAATCTCTTAATATAATTCAATTTATATTATTCTTTTAAAACGTCTTCAAATTCCTTTATTATTTCACCATTTTGATTCATAAAATAATTAAATTTTATAAATCCTATATTTAAACTTTTCACAATAAATTCTAAAATCCCGATTTAAACTATTTATAAAATCACTAGCATCGTATTCTCAAAAATCAGCTTTTAACTGTATTTCACAAAAACCATAATTTTATAACTTTAAAAATTATAACGTTTATTTATTTAAAATGGATCTATTCCAAAAATATAGTATATTTTCAAAAATCACTTTATAAATCATTTTAAAATTCCAAAATCTGGGTCTAATGATGCTACACACCAAATAGTCAATCACGACTACAACGATATCATATATCGATATGATAGTCCATCAAATATCAAAATATCTGAAATCAAATAAATACTGTTGAGGAATCCAGTTGGATCCCTCCAACCTGTTTTCCTGCATCCAAAAACATTAGCACAATACCAATTTCGCTCCAGTACGAAATTATCGCGGTACATGTTCTTATTAAATATTATCCGCTTAATAACGGCGTAATAGGGTCTCATCCGCTAAAAAAATACGGGAAATCAATCAACTCCAATATATACATATGCCAATATATATATATTGATATTATTTATAATACCAATTTCACTGTTTATGAAATATTCGCGGTATATGTTTTTAATAAATAACATCCGCTTACTAACGGCGTATAATGTCTATTTTAACAATCAATAGATATCAATCAACATTCAAACATGCATTCAAATATTTTAAATCTAACTATTTAAAATAAAATCGAAACTGATTCGATTGAGTGAGAAGTTCTCACCTTGATTTTATTTCGTTTTAGCGATTTATTTCGAATAAAATTAAACGGACGTTTAATTTTACCCAAAATTCTCACTAACTCCAAACGACTCCAAACCAACTCCATCGCCTAGTGCTCGTCCATACGATTCCAACGCAACTGGTTTCGCGCGTTTTCGACCTCGTATGAAAAAGATATGAATTTTTGAAGTTACACGTGTTTATATACATAGATTTATAACATAACTAACTATTTTTCTACCTAGCTTCATCACAGCCACTGGATCCAAGCTCCTGCAAATCTGGCCGTCCCTTTCATCTTCTCCCTTCACGTGTTCATCTCCAGATCAAAGCCGTGCTCCATCTAACCCATTACAACAAACTAGGGTTAGCATTTGCATCGCGATTACTCAACGAAATTCGATCAAACCACCTTCATCTCGAAGCTCATGACCATAGCCATGCTCGGCCAGAAGCATATGGAGCTCGGCCTCTTCCTCTAGCGTGCGCACGTGTGATGAACGGCCACCTTTCCACTCGATTTCCCATCAATCCGTGAAGCCATTCGCGATCTCCACCGTTGATCTTGTAGTTCGTGTTGCCCTCTACAATACTCTAGTTGAAACTTTCATGAATCGATGCATAGATTAGAAGATTTGGAGGGAGGAAGAAGAGTAGTTTCTGGCCGTTCATATAGGGGGTGGCGGCTGCAGTTTTTGGCTAGGGTTTTGTATTTTTTTTTTTTTTTTGTGAAGGGGTAGGGGCTATTTATAAGGAACGAGCGACACTATTCATCCCGGAAATTCCGAACTCCGATTTACGCACCGTAACCAGCGTTTCTAGGGTTTACCCCGCGTTCCGGACACAATGGAACAGGTTTCGGAAGCTAATTCGGACATCTGTGCGAGTTATGGCTAAAAACGTTCAATTTGAATTAAACCGATTTAAGCGATTTTCTAGGCGTTTTAATTTGTACAGGACAAACGGTAAATCCAATTGACTTGAAATTTGAAACCTTACAATAATATCACATTACGGATCCGATAAAACTGGTTTCGTCGAAATCTGAGACTTTTTGAAAAATGGCTATTTTAGCTCGCCAAATTTAAATTAAAAATAAATCGATGCGTTTCGAGCTGCCACGATCAAACGATAACTCCGATTGACACGAAAATTGAAATCCGGTAATAACTAACCATTATGGATCTAATGAAACTAGTTTCGTTCAATTCCGAGACTGTTCAAAAATTGGCTATTTTTACTAGTCGAATTAAATATTAAAATATTCAATTTTCACAAATTAACTTTTAATTCGATTTTAAAAGTTCTAAAATATTGTTCTAACTCCCATATGATAAAATAAAATTTTACAAATCATTTTCAATCATATTTAACTCAATTTTCAATTATTTCCATAATTTAACATATTAAATTATCGATTTAATAATCCAATTAAATTCAATAATTCAAATAAAAATTTATTTGACTTATAAATTCACTTATTAATATTTAAAATTAATTAAATATTCAAATTTTAATTTTTAAAAATTCTGGGTCGTTACATAGATATTTCTATGGTAGAAAATTACTTTATGGAAGTAAGTAATTTGGTAAGTGACTTTATAGAGTAATCAAATTTTAATATTTGATTTAGAATAAACAAAGTTATAAATCTTTTTTATATAAGATAAATTTCCCCTTGTTAAATCTATTGCTAGAAGGAAAGGATTTTTGAAAGTATTTGAAGTTTAAAAAGGGAATTTATACAAGTATGAAGTGATCCAAAGATTTCCAAAGTTTTGTATATCTGTATATATAAAGGATCTTGTGAGAATGATTTTGGAAAAGGTTTTGGGAACCTATGAATTTAGAATAGGCTTTTGATTTTTGGGAAAATCAATTTTGGAATTTGGAAAGCCTAGTTTGAGAATTATCGATTTTGTTAATCGATTTTGTGTAAGGAGATTTTGATGAAAATCATAAAGTGTATGATTTGAAAGATACTATAAGAGTATAGTATAAGTGTTTTGAGATTGGCTCTGGAGAAAAAGGCACTCCCTTGGAATGAACTTCTCTAGAGTGCCACAGGGTGGTACTGCATTGAACGCTAAGGGGGGTTCTAAAGTTGATCCTGTAAGGAGTCCGGACAAACTAGTTCTTGAGGATTATGTGTAGTGAGTCGCGAAAGTCGAGGGCGCTGATGCCTATAGAGGTATTTGGGTTATGCTGTGACGATAGTGCAACTCGATGTCACTACGATCTACTGTAGACCATAGCGAAAGTCGTGTGTGCTGCTGAGAGCCAACAGTCTACATTTGATTTTACATCGGTAGACCGCGACTATGGTAATATAGCGAAAGTGATGTGTGCTGCTGAGAGCCAACAGTCTGCGTTTGATTTTACATCGGTAGACTGCGACCTATAAAGACATAGCGAAAATCGAGAGGTCGTGAGAGCCTAAGGCTACATTGGGACTTGACTGATGTAGTCTACGACCTATGTGGGAGTGGAGAAGTTTCACTTTTTGGCAGTGAAAATTGAGGGAACTGATGCCTACAGTTACATGGACTTTTGCTGTGATGGAAACGTAACTTTGGAATGTAACTACGATCTGTGGCGGGTTCCATGGCGTAATCGAGGGGCATGGAGTGCCTAAAGTTACATGGACTTTTGCTGCGATGGCAATGTAACCCAAGATGTAACTGCGACCATGTAATGGGGTGATGATTTCCAAAGCATTCTCACCAAAGATATTTTCTCTATTTTAAAAAAATTTCTTCATCTTTATGAAGCTTTCGAAAATGTTTTCCAAGTATTTTCACTTGGTGTTGAAAACGCTAAGTACTTATAGCTTTTCAGTCCTACGCCTGATCAACGTATGACTGAATTTCTATGAGAACAAGGATGGATGGATAGAGTCATCGAGTTATAAAAAAGTATCTTTATAAAACTATTCTATAATATTTTAAAATATTTTAAAATTTATCAAAGAGTAATTTTTCAGACAATAGTCATTTTAATAAATTCTGGCTTCGTTCCTTTTCGAGGACGAAAATATTCAAAGGGGGAGGAATGTGATAACCCAGTTTTTGGACATCTGATAGTTGAAATTAACTAGATTGAATTAATAGGAATACTAATTTATAAGTTGAAGAAATAGATACATATATCTGAATATAAATAGTTTTGATAATCTTTTAATATATTTCCATTTCATAACAAAATAAAATATGATAGCTATTATTTATATATGTTTGATTTTATAATGTGCCACAACTTATTCTTTTTAAAAACAAATGAAATAGGTATTTGTTTATGTAAATATATAAACAGATTGTAAAAAGAATTTTTGAATTGGAATTCAACAGTAAAAATCTTAAAAATAATTAGGATTTTATATCATTTACTTTTAAGTCATATATAAATAAATAAAGAGAAAGTTTGAAATATTAAAACATAAGTCACTAATAAATGTGAAATTAAATATAAATACAATATATAAACATATAAAAACATTTAGTTTATGCAAATTACAAATGTTAGGTTAATTATAACATGCATATGACATTTGTAAGCCTATCTACCAAATGTCATTATTTCTTTTTTTGTCTTTCAAAATAAAAACAAAAACAAAATAGCAACGAGAAAACTAGAGCCTGTAACTAAATCCAGTAAAAATAAACTCAAAGAAATTTGTCAAGAAATCAAAACCTGGAATCAATAGTCTTGAAACAATGTTCAAACCAGAAAATAAATCAATTTTCCACTCTTTCTAACTAAATCAAACAAAATTTCATCTCCAATATACAAACCTGCAGCACAATCAAAGTTTCAGTTTTATCAAGCAAGATTCAACTCAGTGAAACAAGGGTGTTGAAATTAAAATCAGAAAGGATCAGAGCAATACAAACAGCAATCAACTAATTATTGCAAATTCATCTAGATCCAAGATCACTAACTTTCCAGATTTCAGGCTCTAGAATTAGTTCTCTTTTGAACCAATTCATATATATATATATATATATATTGTTTGAGTGATGAATATGGCAATAATCTGGTGAACAATATTTACATGTATGATGTGTGTATGAATATATATATATACATACATACATACATACATATATATATATATATATATGTAATTGTATGCCTGTATATACCTGTAAATAAATGTAGATAATCCTCTGTTCTTTGTTCAGGTTCAGATTTAATAGGAATTTTTTTTTATCTTCATTTACATTTGATTTTAGGCTTGAGCATGTAAATGAACAAGGTTCCTAACAATGTAATTCAAATTTTATAAATAGATTCAAGGGTATGTAATTAGAACTGAACTCAAATTTTAAAAATTACAATGGAAACCAAGAAATGGGTTAAAATCAAACTAGTTAGTTTTAATATTTGATGATGCAAGTTGAATCGTTGTACCATGAATTCAGGTATTAAAATCGGAATTTTTAGTTTAGAAATTTAGGGGATATTCAAGTTTGTACAGAATTGGGTTTATCGCCAATTTCTGGCAATTGGCATGGTGAATGGCGTCTAGGTCATGGTCGAAGCTGATTGGAGGGTTGATGACTTCGAGAAAAATGGAGTCCTATTTTGTTTTTGGCTGTGGTAGTCAGGGGAGGAGGAATTAGGGTTTTGTGTGGTGTTTTGGTCGCCGAGGTTTGCGAGTTTGGAATGGCGAGGGCGGTGGACCGGGATGGATCGCATGCGGGAAAAATAAAAGCTGGAGGTCGTGGCATGGTTTTAGATGATCGATGAGTTTTCTCGTGATGTAGTTCGTCGTCTGTAGGGGTTTGGGTTAATCGAGTTTTTAGGAGCTAAGGGTTCATTTGCTCGATTTTGTTCCACTAGCGATATCAGCGAGCTGAGTGGTCGTGAGGGACGATGGAAGTGTCGGCGTCTTGCCGAGGGTCATAGCGATGGTCGGAGATGCGCCGACCATCTGTGCACGTGCACGCGTTGCATTTTGTGTCTTGGTTTGTGGATTATCGAGGAAGAAGGAGAAACTCAAGTTGATCGCGTGTTGTTTGAGGGTTTGACTCGATGCAGATTAAGTTTATGGGTGAACAGGGTTTTGCTCGTGAATTTTTTTGAGTTGAATCGGGTCTGGTGATTTGATAAAACCAGATTTTTTTTTGAAAATATTAAAGGTATGACCAAGTTAGAGTTGGTTAAAGTTTTTTTAACAATAAAGTTATTTTAAATAAACTTAACAATTTATTTAAGTGGTTAATTAAGATGGATATAAAGTTTTAAAAGTTATTACTTAAGGATTGAAAGAGTTTTGGAAATTTGTATATCCGGATAGATTATTTGATTTAAATCCTAGGAGATTTTCAGAGGATTTAGTGATGTTAATTAGGTAAGTGTTTAAGATAGGTGTTTTTAATTGTTTATCTTAGATAATCCAAATGTTATGACAAGTAGGCCCAAGATTTATTAAAAGATCTTTATTGATAATTAAGCAATTAATTAAGGTAAAGGGGTTATCTTAATTTGATTAAGGTTGGTGATTAAGGATTAGATTAATTAAATAAAAGATAATTAAGGGTGTATTTAATTAATTGATTGATTAAAGACTAATTAAGGAAAATAATCAAAGAATAATCACTTAATGAATTAATTTAAGAGATTAATTGATTTAAGAATAATTAATTACCAAATGTAATTAATTAAAGGTAATTAATAAATGAGATTACTTGTTAAATGTAATTAATTAAGAGAGTAATTAATGAAGTAATTAGAGAGGATAATTAAGGGATGATTAATTAATGGTTTATAATTAATTAATGCAAAGTAGGCAGGACTAAAAGTGATTAAAGAAATTAATTTAATTTATTTGAAGAGTATGACTATTTAACCTTTCTTATGAATGATTAAATGATATTGAATGCCTTGAATGATTTGATATTTCTATTATGAAAAGTTTGTGATATGTTTGGGTTAAATAGTGATAATGTAGTTATCTATCAATGGTTAATTACTGAGTAAAATGACATCCTGCATTTAAAGTTGAATTGTTTTTAATTGAATAATTTGGGTTAAGATGCCTTGGGATTCAAAGAGACCGGGGTCGGGTATCAGTAAATAACCGAAACCACTTCATTTGGAAATCTATTATAACTCTTTACGGATTGATATGTGAAATCTATAGACTGGAATGGAATAATTTAAGTAAACGGGACCATTTGAATTATGTAATGATACTTAAAGGATTATGTGTGAAATAAATTTTGATTATGGCAAGTTAAGAACTCGTGATAAGATACAAGTTACCCAGGCTTTTAAAAGGTTGTATGCATTGGTATTTCCTATTAGATGGGTTTACTCACGCTGGTTTCCAACCTGAACCAGGTGTTACTTTAATGTATGCTCGGGCAGACCGAGTATTACAGATTTTCAAGTAAGGATGTTCTGGAGCTCAGGAGGCGAGCTGGATGGCTAGAACGTATGGAGTGTATTCCGCTGTGATATATTTTAGTTTATCTAGGACATGTTGTTTATAATTGTCCAGTGATTGTGAAATGTTGTAACTCTGATGTATTAAAATGTAATTGGCTGATACATCTTTCTTTATGTAAAGAATATTATTTGATATTATATTTTATCCACTGCAGAGATTTTGAGTTTGGTTTTCTGTTTCTTCTTCTTCTATCTCTTTTCTTCTTTTCCTAACTATCTAGAATTTTCAAGATCGAAAATTCTGGGTCGTTACACACACACACACATGTGTGTGTGTGTATTTGTTTGTAAGGATCTTAAATGTGAAGGCAAACAAGGCAATGTATTTATAAAGAGGAAACAGGTTGGACAAAAACCGAAAGCTTCTTCTCATATACAGTACCTTTTCACTTTATCTTTTTTTTCTTTTTCTTCATATTTTTTTTGATTTGATTTTTGACAGCTAATGCAATTTCATATGGATTTGAAAATTGAGTGAATGATTTGATATTATATGCTTGATTTGATATGCATTCATGATGTTGTTTCCTTGTGTCCATACATGCATACTTCATACAACATATACATTTACCTATATATGTTTGTCATCATATATATATATATATATATATATATATATATATGTATATATATGTATAGACACACACACATAATAAGTTAGTCGTTTACCATCATGAAGTTGTTACATATATATTCATATACACACACACACATATGTCTATATATAACTTCACATACACCATCTACACACATATACAAACCCATTTACATGTATTTATTTCATTTTTTATCATGAGTTTAGTATACACTTACTTATATACTTCATATTCTACCTCTTTGTACATATATATTTACATTTCACTATTTAATATAAATATATACATATATACTTATACACAAAATCATGAGTTTGAAATTGGCCATCTGGAGTTTATACATTCACGTGTGTGTGTATACGTACATACATACATATACATATATATATGTATGTATGTATATAGACACACACACACACATTTATTTTCATATACTATACTTTTATAACCATATATCTCTAGACTTACGTATATATACTTTTAATCATCATAAGCTTGTATATATTTATATATACATGTATGGATATTTTATCTTAAGTTTAAAAGGTGGAGTTTATGTACGTATTTCTATAATATTTATCATATACAGAAAATTATAATTTCAATTTGAATATAGTTTTTAATCAATTTATATATTCAGATATTTTAAACATTAGAAAAATTTATTTACTCGACTAATATAAATTCCTCCTCCCTTAGAACTTTTCATCCTCGAAAAGGAACGAAATGAGAATTTCAAATTTGATGTTTATTATTAATTAAATCATTCTTTTAAACATTTAAACTCCTTATTCTTATATTATACATTTAAAAAACTTGTACTTTAATATACATAATATTACCAACTAGTTTTATAAAAGTATTTTTCATAACTCGATGTTTAAACAAGTCCATCCTTGATCTTACAGAAATTAAGTCATACGTTGATCAACCGTAGAACTGAAAATCTATGACCCGTTTCAACACCCAGTGAAAATACTTAAAATCCTTTTTCAAAAATGATGTGGAAAGTATCACCCCCTTTTACCACCGTGGATCGCAGTTAACACGATGATTGTGTCACCATCCCGGCGAAATCCATAAAAAACTATAGGCATTAACACCACTCGACTTATGCCATGGGAAATCAAAAGTCGGCAGCTACACAAAGGTTGCGTTGCTATCACAGAAAAATCGTAAGTAGTCTGTTGGCAATCTCTGCCCCTCAAACTACGCTACCAAATGAAACTAAACTACATAGATCGCAGGGTAAACAAAGGTTGCGTCACTATCCTAATGAAACCCAACATAGACTATAGAAAATCGTTGCCACCCGAATTACGCTATGGAACCAAACCACATAGATCGTATGCTACTGATATTACGTCGCTCTCTAGCGAAATCAAATGTAGATTGTAGGCAATTACTGCCTCTCGAACTACGCTATGGAACTGCGATAGATCGTAGTTACACAAAGGTTACATTGCTTTCACAGCAAAACCAAACGTAACTGTAGGTATCAATGCCTCCCGATTTACGCTACCCAATAAATGATCACTAGGAACTCATGAATTTTGTCTGGACGTCCTCTAGGATCCCAGTTCTCATTGAACCCACCCTATGGATTCTTAGGCAGAAGCACCCGGTGGATCTCCTTCTTTAAGTTTCAACATTCATTGGGGTGCATTTCCATACTTTTGGTCTTAAAACATATCATACAATATATATAGTACCATTGAATTCATACTCTTTATATGTATTACATAAAATCTTATCTATATAAATCGATATCTTCTAAATCAATAGTTTCTGAATTTGGTTTGCCCAATTTCCCGAATCGAATATTTGGAAAAAATCAAAATGTCCTTAAAAATCAATGGGTTCCAAAACTATTTCAGTTCTATTAGCATATAAGATCACTCCTCTCAACTCGAATAACTTTCGGATCAATAATTTTTGGATCCGCTTCATATTTATATGCTCCATTTAGTGTTTCATATATTTTTCAAAGGTAATTTCTTCCTTGATATAATTTCAATAAGGGGAGTTTTAATATATATAGTTAACATTTATATTCTCATTAGTGCCAATCAAATTCCAAGTTTGATTACTTTCAAGTTATTGGTAACATTGCTTTTTTCTTATAAAGTAAGTTGTTCAATCTTCATTTTAGAATCATCATATTCACTCGCAATACACTATTTCACTTCAAAATCATTTTTTCCTTGATATATCGATTTCGGTTCCAATTCAAAATTGCTTCGAATTATCCATTAGGGTTATATCTACAATTTATCCCAATTCTTATTTAAATCCATGGTTTAAATATAAACAATTTCCACCCTGACCAGTTTGAGTTCAGAAAATAGCTTGAGTAGTTTTAGTCTAGTTAATTAGTCAATATAAGATAGTTTGAGTTTTAAAAATAGTTTGAGTTTTAAAAATAGTTTGTATAGTAAAATAGCTTGGAGGATCAAAAATAATCTGAATATTTAGGAAGATATATTTTAAACAGTTTATATTAAAACTAATATAATTGGAAATAGTTCCAAGTACAAACTGGTTCATTTACTGCCCTCCAATTCAAATCTATTTCAATTTCCACATTTGTAATTAAGTAATTAAAATTTTACGTTCAAATCCGTATAAAAAGTGATTTTATATAATATAATATTTCTACAAAATATCCCATAACATCGATAGACTATAACACCAGTAAGTTCAACATTACATCCATTTATCCATATAAGAAGTTTTACAAAAGGTCATAAATCTTGAGTCATAACAAATATCTAGGGTTTTAGAAAAGAACAGAGCTTTAGCATTCTTCATAAAAACATTCTTAAGGACTTCCTACCAACTTGCCAAAACCGTCCATGCAATCCGTAACAGAGTGTCGCCACTTATAGCATTTGCCACAAAAGAATTCTACACTTCCATCTTTATGGATAACTTTCACGCCTCTCTTAGGCGTTCCACAACTTTCTCTCTCATCCATCGATTGGGACAATCCTAGCCAATGTGTCCCATCATTTTACAATGGTAGGAGATAATTGATCCGTCAACTAGTACCATGGGTTTACGTTTCACCTTCCTCACTTTAGGGCAATGGTTTAGAAAATGTCCTCTCTTTTGCTCTTAAAGCATAAAATCTCAGAGCGAAACCATTAAATTTCCTCACTCTTTTCCTTTCTTGGTTTACTACACTTAGCTTTATAATGTCCCTTACTATGACATCTATAGTATATGACATTATCATAAGGACTTGATCCAACCCTTATCCTTACCCGTTTCTCGTGTTCCAGTATTGCTTCTTCTTGTGCCTTACGTGCAACTGCTCTCCGCTCCTTACGCCTTGCCTTCCATTCTTCTCATTTTGCCATCACTTACACTTGGACTAGATTCTAGTAAGACTTCCTAACCTATAATTTAAACCTTGATTAGTCGAATCTTTAGCTTTATTCTTATTTCCAAATATTCTTTTATTTTTTCTTGGTCAATTTTATAATTTGATCCATTAATTTGATAATCGGGCTCATTTTAATTTCCAGAATTCAAAACCCCTTTTTTTTCAAAAATTGTTTTGGCATCGTTCATACATACATAACTCCCTTTGCACATCTTATCGATTTTATAACTTCCTTTTATGAATTTTAATTTATTTAACTTTCATAAGTTAATTTCTAATTCCATCTTGAAATCTCCCATTTCAGGTTATAAGTTCAAAACTTATTTAACTTGGCCCGAGTTAATTCCTCATTCGTTCAATCCATTTTAACCTTCTATATTTTATTTTATTTTACGTTCCAAAATTAAATTTCTTATCTATATAACTTCCCACTTATAAGTTCAAAAACTTACTTTTTCTTGGGTTATACTTCTCATTTTCAAAGGGGATTCCAGAATTCAAACACTCAATTATTTATTTCAAATCGACTTTGAAATCATACACATATATATACACACACATACATACATATATCCTACTTTCATACCAAATCACACTTTAAATTTTAAACGAACCTTGGTTTCTACCCAAATTGTACTCATTCGAAATTTTTCAAAACAACTCTCATTTTCAAAACAAACATTTTCTTATCAAAATATTCTAAATAATATTACTTATTATTTCCTCAAACACTTTGAAACACATTTCAAAATTCATGGGACTCCGATTCAAAACTTATCAATTAAGATCCATTTTAATATATAATTCATGTTTATAAATTATGCTTATGTAATTTCACTTCCGTAAAACATTTCACCCTGTTTCATCATTGTTTATTGTGTAACAAACACCATTATTAAGACACAACAACCCATTTTATGATAATAATCAATATTATCACACCTAGAAACCAAACACACCACACATTCCATAATAATTTTTTGGAAAAATTATCTAAAATATAATCAGGGTAAACTTATCCCATATCAAAAAACTTCAAAAAAATCTTTCGAAATTTTTGGAATTTAAATTTTGGTTTGAGCTTAACTTATTTACATAATTCATTCTTACCCAATTTCTTTTTGGCTATACATATATTACCACTTAAATCATATAATCTTATTTGATTATAATAACAACACCCAATCACCTTAATATACAATAATAATTCATAAAAATTATTTCTTTTTATATCAAAATAAAATCTTTTATAAAAATTGTTTATGAATCGTTTTTAAAATCATTATATAAGAAAATAACAATTGCGCCCTCATATATATATAATACACTCAACTCATTCTAGTATACTACTGACCATATCTCTAATAAGTAATCCCCACCAGAGCCTAGGTCCTCGCTTAATCTTCTGCTCTAATACCACATGTAATGACCGGGCGATTTTCGACCGTCGAAAATCGACACTAATATGTTCACTTTATAGAGTATCGAGCGATCGAGTGTCGAAATTATCAGGTTGTTAGGGATTAAGAAAAAGAGATCGAATATGAAACAGAAATAACAACACATAATCTCACAATTGCAATGGAAAAAAATATAATATACAATAACAACATTTTATACAATGGAAAGCAGTAACTGCTAATATACATACAAGTTATCAGAGTACAATCATCAACAAATAAATCTGGACAGTTATAATACTTGTCCCCGAATGCTGACTATACAGTCTATAATACACAGTGGAATATAATCAAACACGTGCGGCACATCTCTACCATCCAGCTCGTCTCCTAAGCTCTAAAGGTGTCATAACCTGAAATTCTATAATACTAGGTCTGACCTGAGCATTGCAATAAAGTAACACCTGAGTCAGGCTGGAAACCATCGTGAGTAGAACACACTTAATTTGAAATACTTAAGTTATAAATCTTTTGAAAAGCCAGGGTAACTCGTACAAACGCGATTGAATTATCATCTTATTTAACCCAAACACTTTTACAGAAACTATCAACATTTTGACAATGTCTAACTATAATTACTTATTTAAAATAGTGGAATTTGTGAAATTAATCCAATTCTAGCATATTAAACTCTATGATCAAACCCGTAAAGTTTCGTAGTGATCTTTAAATCAAAATGGTTTCGGATAACACCGATCCGATTCCAGTCTCTTCGAGTCCAAGCAATAAACTTAAAAGGGTTAAATTGTTTGAAATAAACAATTTATATTTATGGTGACAATATTCACATATGGAAGTTTATTGCAGATTTTTTTTCCAAATAAATGTATCATCGTTTTAATCTAACTATTTTAACTCGTTTGACCACTTGATGGCTCAAACAAGAATAATTGAAATAAATGTCCAATAGGATTAAGCCAAAATATAAATTGTTACTGATTTAACAATCAATAACCAATATCGAAACAAATCACACATCAGGATTTAATTAACTTTAATCAACCGAACCTATTTATATTTTTATCCAAACTAATTACAATTGAAGAAATTATGAGACAATTTATTTTTAATTAATCAAAATTTAACACTCTATTTAATATCTAATTTGTTAATTAAACAAATTTTTAAGTCACATAATAATATAATTAATTACCCATTTTAATTATAAAATATCATTAAACTTTAAATTATGGAAAATCCATAGTACAAATTTATAATATCGGGTAGTAGGATTAAGATGCAAAAATATTAATGTTGGTTTGGATTTAAAATGACAACATAATTTGAGTTTTAAAAAAGATTAAGTTATCATATAAAAACATATAAGTTCCATTTTTCTTTCCTCCTTTTCCTTTCCTTTTTCTTCCTTTTGCATTTTCTTCCTTTTCCTTTTCCTTTTCTTTTCTCTTTCTTTTTCTTTTTCCTTTTTCCCTTTTTCTTTGGCCCATACCACCAGCCCAGCCTCTTCTCCCTCTTCTCCTTTCCTTTCACAGTTTCTTCCCTTCCTTTCCATTTTGCTCAAAGCCACCGCTGTAACAACCCTAGATTAATGAATATAAATTTAAATTTGACTTTATTTCAATTTGAAATATTTTAAATTTGTTTTATTTGTGAGATTTCATTTCTAAATATATTTTTAAAGTGATAATAGAATTTTTTCAAAATTTATTGCATTTATTTCCTATTTTTAAAAGCTAGTTTCTATTTTCCTGCTATTTTCTTCATTTAAATTATATTTAATTAAAATTTATTTATTTATTTTTGTGAATTCATTTTTATTTTATGTTCTTATCTTTGTTTATAAATATTTTCCAAGTCCATAAAATTTTTCCAAAGTTTATGCTATTTATTTTCAATTTTTCTAGACTAGTTTTCATTTTCTGTGGTATTTTCTTATTTTATCATATATAATTAATATTTATTCATATTTTGTTCATTTTTTATATTTTCAAATTTTGACCGAATTATTATATATATTTCAGTTATTTTTAAAATTATAAAAAAAATAGAGAAATGTGAAAGGTTTGTGGCTTTTTATTTCCTAAGGCTATTTGTATTCCCACCTTTTCACATTTCAACCTTACTTTTCATTCAATTGGCCATACCTCTTCATTCTCTTCCAACGACTATCATTTTTCTCATTCACGTAAAACATTTTTCCTCATTTTCGAAAAAAAATTCGGCCTCTATAGCTTGTGAAAAAAATTGGCAAACTTCTTTTCCTTTTTCACTTTTATTGTTTTCTTTGATTTGATTTACACTTGTGTCTTCTACTTTTAGGATCGGCCATGCTCCTCCACAAGCTCTGCGCCCTCCACCACCACCTGAGCATGTCACCATCACCTCCTCATCACTGGCCACCCCAAACCGAGCCTCCATTGTTTGATTATCCACCCCAAAATACACCAAAACTCCAACTATATACCACTAGCCGAGCACATCTCCACTTCCACCACTTCATCACCCTCTTAGCCGCCACCTACTCCACCACCGCTACCTCCAGCCAATCTAAAACACCTCTGCCATGTCACCTCTTGGCCACATTAGTTATATCTGTACCCCATGAGTCTTGGCCGGGCCTTGTTTTGACTTGAAATCATGTGATGTTATTGTTTAGTGTTGTTTCATGCATGGCCACCTTTGCACCATCAACAAACCTATGTAGGCCTACCCATTTCCACCCACAACCATATCCAGACCCTTGCCTTAGACTTATATTCCACATATGGCCGAACCTATAGTATGCTGGAAGCAATTGCAAAACATTTCAGCTTTGATTTGTGTAGTTGATTCTTGGATAGTTTAATTGTATTTTTGGTTTGAAAGCTTATGATTGTTATATTGTTTTGTTTAATTTGTTTTCAAGGAAATTGACCTTTGGCTCTCTCACTTAAATCTGTATCGTGCTTTCGTGCCTCTGAAGATCGTTGTTGTGTATTCGTTGTTGTCATCTCCATCTTAAACCTGTGAGTTATTCTCACCAAACAATTTGTACCTATATAACTAGTAAATCGACCACTTGTGGATCTGTAAAATGCATAACCATATTATATCTGCTATGCTATGATTATATGATGTTCACCCATGCTTAAACACCTGTTATATCATATGTTACAGTTATATTAGTTGTTCTATCATTTTTACCATTTTATCACGCTGCAAGTTCCCATTAGATTAGAATCATTATGGTTTGAAATGATACATACCCGAACGGACTTTAGAATAAGGGAAAATCGTTGTGGGCTGAAATGATAGGCTTGAACAATTTTAAAATTATTTCATTTACTTGGGATTGCGGGTTTGAAATGATAAAATCCGGGTTTTATTTGTAAATTACGGGTTGAAATGATATATTACACGTATCACTTTACCTAGCGTAGAATATTATATACAGACCCGTAGTTAAAAGTTTGTTTTTCTAAAAAATTTAAAATATTTTAGAAATGTAAATATTATAATATTTTGATTTAAACTTAAATAAAAATGATTTTTGTAAAATATTATTGATTTTCTGAAATTTATAAGTGAAATAAATTATGGAAAAGCTGGAAAATTTGAATATAAGTTATTTTGGAAATTTTAATTTGGTGATAGTTGAATTTAAATTAAATATGAAAATATGTTAAATTTATGATAATTTGGATTAAAATGAATTTAAAGTGATTTTGTAATATATTAATGGTTTTTGAATAAAGTTAAAATGTGAAATGAATGAATATTTAAGTTGAAATTTGGAAATATAACTTAAATTGGAATTTATGAATTTTGGTCTAAAAGTGAATTTTAAGCTAAGTAAATAAAAATGAAATTAAGTTATATTTGAAAATTTAAACTTAAGTGTTAAGTTAAAATTTAATTTAATGAATTTAAAATTGAATGTTGAAATTTAATAAGTGAATTATTATTAAATATTTATTTTTTAATGGAAATTTAACTTTATAAAATCATGAATTTAAGGAAAATTAAATGATGGTTATAAATGTGAAAATGTTTGATTTTATAAATTTAAAAATGATTTAAATAAAAATATAATTATTTGTGAAATTATATTGAATATTTGAAGTTAATTAACTTCATTTCTAAAATGCTATTAATTCTAATGTAAATGATATTACAGCATTTGTAAATACTGTAGTTGATAATGATGAACCAAATTGCTTAATTTAATTAAAAGCTATTATAGCATTTTTGTAAGTGTTATAATTGTAACTAAGTTTTCTTTAAAACTAATGTAAACCTCTTTCAGCATTTTTAAATGCTGTCTTTTATTAAATTGAACTGTTTTGAATGTGACTTTCCATAGCATTTTCTAAATGCTATGAAAGGTGAATTTTCACTGTTTTAATAAACTTAAGTGAATAAATGAACTTTGAAAAGTTTAAAATTTGGAAATTTAATAATTTAATTATTAAATGTAATAACTTCGTTTTTAATGATTTAAATGAAGTACTTCGATTTGAAATATAAACTATTTTGATATGTGAGTTGAAATGGTATTTTAAATTGAATAAAATGAATGTAGTTTTGAAATGATATGATAAGTTGGATATTTTGAAATGGATTTGAAATGATATTGAATTTTTGAAATGATATTTGATTTTTGAAATAAAAACCATTTTTAAAATTATAACTACGGGTTATAATAACGATTAGTTGTTAAAGAGACCGAGATTGGATATGGACATACTCTCTGTCGATACCGAAAAACCACTCTAACAACTGTGTACGCGGTGGAGATTCCAGAATGAAGTAGGATGGTGACGACGTTCCTAAGGTACTTTACGTGGACCTAACTCCTGTGAGTTAGCTTAAAGTGGCTAAAATAGGAGCGATCTCGGGCCAAAGGAGGTAGCACCTCTGGCTGGACACACTTCTTCGATACCATTCTATTACTGTTGTGATCGATTGGGTGCACCCCTTGATTTTGGAGTGTTGTTTGGGGTGGGCGTATGTGGCTGCTGCGTTACCACCAGCCTGTGTGCGTAATTGGTATATCTACCCTGGCATTGCCTTTTGTGCCATGTCACCTACCATACCGAGCCTTTACTACGAGTTTGTTTTTCTTCCGTAGCACATGGAGTATTTAGGGTAGTCTCCCGATCTGGAGATATGCTGATATTGGATGGGCTACTAGGACTATTATGTGTGAAGGGTGATATGGGTAGCCCGGAACGCTATTTAAAAGTATGTTTATTTTACTGTAGACATTATTATAATAGTGCAATATTACTATATAGTAAATAGTTTAACGGATCCTTAGAGGATTGGCGGTCTCAGACATCCTTTAAGTTACTTGTACCTTATTACAGTTCATTTGAGTTGGTTTACATTATATAAGTATATATTGTCCTGACTCGAGTGTTTTGTGTTTTGCTTCACGCTTGGGTCAGCCTGAGTATTCACAACTTTGGATTCTCTTTCTGGAGCTGGCCTTTGCTGGAGTTTCTGCTTATCTACATTTATATCTACTTCTGTTTCAACTGTTTTAGTTTATCTCATGTATTAGTGAACTTCTATGTATTTGGGATTTCTATTATGTTTTTTTCTGACTGTATTATGTATTTGGTTTGAGACTCTGTTGTAATAGCTTCATGAACTACTATGTTATTTTATATTCCGCTGCGAGTTATCCTGATTGTTCTGTGTCTGTGATTCTGTGTATTTGATTTCATTTGCCCCAAATTTATTTACAATCTGTTATTTCGCATCATTCAAGTCCGACACGTGTGGATTATTGTCGATTTTAATGGTACGAAATGGCGGGACGTGACAGTTGGTATCAAAGCTTTGGTTTTGGCAAACCATTGCCTCTGCGGAGCAAAAACTCATTAGAGATAGGGTATTTCTATCCTAGAATGAGTGAAATCAATATCAGTATCATTTATTTGTGAGCGACGTATTTTCAAAGTATAAAATGATTTTCAAAATGTTTTCAAAGGATTTTTCAAAGATTATTTTGATATATAAATTTTTCTTGTTTTGACAAGCACCATTGTCCAAGTGGTTAATTGATTCGGCTTGCGTGCAAGAGGTCACAAGTTCGAAACTTTCTTTCGAACGTTTATTGACATGTGATATGTTGTCCCAATGATTTGTTGTATATAAAGTATCATTTTAAAAAAAAACTCTTGTTTTATAGGATTTTCAAATGTTTTCTAACTTCCTTTCTTTCGTATCTACCTTGTTAGATTTTTCCCTTCCTTTAGGATATTCATCCAAGTGAATTATCTTGTCTTATCTTAATTTATCTTTGGCTTTTCTTTATCTTGTCCTAAATTCATTATTGATATTTTTCAGGATGAATCGAGGAAACGCCAAAGGTAGGGGTCGTGGTTGAAACGACCCGCCTTTCTCTCCACAGAAAGACGCATCATTTTTAAGAAAAAAGGGATAGAAAAGAAAAAAGACAGAGGAGAGACAAAGAACAACATCAGAATCTAAATAGCAGAACGAATAAATTATATTAATCACATAATATATTACACAGTATCATATACATCAGAGATACACAGCTTATACAACACACACCAGACAGTTATAAACACATGTCTAGTTATACAACTTAATATACAATACAGATAATAATACAAAGATCGACATAGTGGAACACTATATATCTATACGTTGAAGCCTCCTGCTCCATTACTCCTTCAGAATTCGTCAAACCAAACCTGAATCCCTAGGCTACTTGTAAAAATTTGAGTACCCAAGAGTTTATGAAAAACAGAAATAAACTCCGGGTCAGACATGTGTCTGGTGTGAGTAAACGGTTTAAAGTTGGTTAACTTTAAAAACCTTTGAAAGAAAAGGTATCACATAAGACTCCCCACACATAAACATGGGAAAGTTTTTACCTTACACTAACCAAAACATTTCATAGGAAATCCAGTGTATTATAATAGGGTCTAGGGTTTTCAAACAAAATATAGAAATAGCTGGAATGCTTACATCTAACGTTCCAACATAGTTGGGCGCATCTAAAACGTATGGCATTTATTGGAGTTTGGATTCCATACAATGGCATGGCTACCGGGGTACCGCCCGTCACAGTACGAGGCCTAGATCACCGTACCGAGGATTACTCCCAATCCCCTGCAACGCAAAGCCGGAACCATTTCTTACTGAAAAGTTTCGAATAAGGTAACCCCGCGGTTGTAGTTAGCAACCGCCCACATAGCCAAATAAAAAGGGACTCTAGACAGGGATTCATCTCATCCTACTTGGGCATGACCCACTTAGCCTTGCTGCACCTCCCCTGTTTTAGCCATTCCCGGTTGATGAGGCTTGAGGCTATGATTACCTTTATAGAACACATCACTTAGAATGCTCATATCGTCCACCTGACGATGTGTTGAAAGCATTCAATCCATACAAGTTCGTTCCGGGTTCGAACGGAACCGAAGGCATTATCTCGTTACACTTATTTTGGAATCACCCTCAGAGTTAACGACAATAACCCTTGCACTATGAATCTTCATCTTCACTTGAGATTCACGACCTATCGTTAATTTGGATCAATGTGGTTTTTGGATTTCCAAATCTGGAAACCCGATCCCGATCTCATCGAAATCCAAATGCCATCTTTTAGGTCCAAGTTATTTTAAAGTTAAACAATTCAATTCTATTATCTATATACACACAGATAGATAATTCACAATATCACAATAGATAATCTACTTTATCATCATAACAAATAATCCATATCATCATACTTCAACCAGCATCTCATAACATATATCACACATATCTCATTAGAGATATCGATCAATCAAGCCATTCAATATCAATCAGCCATCCATAAGTAATGATCTATTAATCACACCATCTATAATTAATTTAAAATGAACTAAATTAATTACTTCATGTCTAATTAATTTAAAATCAATTAAATTAATTACCATTATCACAATAAATCTTGCTTACATAAACATTAATTAAACCAAATAATTAATCAACCCTGATTAATTATCCCTTAATTAAGTAATTAACCCTTAATTAATTATACAAATTAATCATCTTCAAACCATTAAGTAATTAACCTTAATTACTTTATTAATCAAAATTAATTACATTAGTCCTTAATTAATTACAATTAATTACCTTATAATAACTTATTATGGATTAATTATTGGCCACGTTTTCACTACCGAACCGTCCCTCTCCATGCATTGCCGAACCATCTCCTCTCCATGCATGGCCGAGCCAACTCCCTTCCCCTCATAACCGGACCAACCACCACCGAACCAAACTCAATCCCAACCAACCACCGGTCCAAACAACATACCACTCTCTGCCGAGCCATGGCGTTGCCGGATCAAAGTTCCCAGGCCAGATTGCTTCAGCCCAGGCCCAGCAAGTGCTATATACATTCAGGATCCCTGCCTCCAGCCTCACTCTATAAATAGAGGGGCAGGGGTACAACAATGGCAGACAAGTTTGAGAGCTCAAGCAGGGACGGAACTTTCAAACAACTTTCACATACTGATATACAAAGCTTTGTACCTGTAATTTGAAGAGAAAAAGAGAATAACATATAAAGTGGACGTAGGCACGTTCTGGCCGAACCACTATAAATCTGTGTGTCTTTTACAGTTTAGTCCATCTATTTTATATATTCACATGAATCACCCAAATCGCTAAGAACCATATATAATAAACTAAATCATACGACTTGGAGGTGTTTTCCCTTTTTTTGTGCAAACATTTTTGGTGCTTTCACTGAGAACAGGAGCTCGAAGCTTCAGCTTCTCCCACTTAACCCTTTTTCTATCAGCATCGTTCATTGCTTGGAAAACATGTCTCCCGGATGGAAGAAAGATGCTAACAAAGGAAAGAACATCGCAACTGGCAGTATCCCAGATCCAGTGATCAGAGACCAAGACAATCGTCCGGTTCCAACAGCAAATGTAAATCAAGCAAATCCGACCGCCCCTGCTACGGAATAACCAGTTACAAGGGCGGATTTGGACAGGGTTGTGGCTGAAGTAACTAACTACTTCGCATCTCAACAAGAAGCCTTGGTGGATCAACTCATGTCACGCTTAAGGGATGTTGAAGAAACCAACCGCAACACTGAATCATGGGGTGAGTCCCGGTCTGGAGGATCTGGGAGATGACAAAGGTCTTTCTTCTTCGAAGAGGCTAACAACAGAAACAGCTATGGTAGGAGCCGAGCCCGGAATCAGCCCGAATTCCGACCCGAGAAAACACTTGGAACTAACCCAACGGGGGAGGTACCAGGCAAGGGTCGGATGTAGCTGAGCCCGCCATGCTACCTAACCATGGAAACACCAAGGGACGGGGCTGAGCTGGAGTCCAGCCCGAAGTTGGACCCGAGGAAGTGCTGAGAAGGGAACCCAGCAGGGAAAGATCAAGGCAAGGGCCAACTGTGGTTGACCCCAGCATGCTCTCGGAAGACCAGATGCAGCCGTTGGGGAATGTTAGGAGTGATAGACGATACCATCCCTACAGGTCATCTAGACGGAATCAATCCCGCAGGGAAGAACCAAACTCATTTCTATCCGCTCCAAGTTCTGATGAAAGGATGGCGCGATTGTTCAGAGAGTGCGTCCAATGGGAACAAAGGGATCGGGGGATCGGTGCTAGGGTAACCATCCCCTTCACCCGCAATATCGAAACTGCCATCACCCCCCGGGAATGGAAGATGCCAACAATGGAACCTTACAAGAGAACCTCTGACCCCGTTGTATACTTGCAGAGATACACACAGCATATGCTAATGAGCGGAGCAACAGAGGGAGTGTTGTGTAAATGCTTTCCACTATTCTTAGCAGATCTAGCTACCTCCTAGTTCTGCCATCTTCCCCAAGGATCCATCAGCTCATGGGAAATGTTGAAAGGAAAGTTCGTCAGCCAGTTCCGCATTCATGTGGAACAACCCAAGGACGCTTATTCCCTATCTAATATCAAACAGAAGCCCTGGGAGACAGTGCAACAATATCTAACCCGATTCAACGCCGCAGCAGCCGCAGTCCAAGATGCCGACAAGAAACTTATCCTAATGGCCCTCTGCAGTGGTGTGCATCCGGATACTAAGTTTGCTAGGAGACTAACGAAAGAAAAGCCAGCTACCTTACCCGATTTCTTCCACGAAGCCGGGAAATATATTAGACTTGAAGGCACTGCCATTGAAAGGCAGAGAGGGCAAGAAACCAAGGAAGCTCATGGCAACACATCCGTAATAGCAAAGGACGTTCGAAGAAATGACTCCAGAGATAGTGCTGGGGGCAAGAAGGGGAAAAGCGCTTATATAGGCCAGGACCGAGATTTGACTCTTACACTCTCCTTAATGAAACAATCGAAAACATCTTCTTGGCCACCCAGGAAGAAGTTAGATACAAGCGCCCCCCGCACAAGAAGGAATCAGATAATGCAATTAAGTCTGGAAAGTTCTGCCGATTCCACGAATCTCATGGGCATGACACCAATGAATGCCATCATCTCCGGGACTTGATTGAAGAACACATCAGAAGGAAGAGACTAGAGCGCTATGTGAAAGGTCAGAATAGGACTTCAACTCCTGTCAATGAGAACCCAGGGCTGTCCCTCCCGGAAGTAGGCGGAGGAAATCGCAACACCAGCGGCTCCAGTCAAGAGAAGATAGTGGTCCTCACCATATCAGGAGGACCACACATCGCCGACGGAAGCTGGGCAGAGATGGAGAGATACGGTAAGTCACTTAGAAATAATGAAGGTTACGTTAATTCTGTTACAGAAGAACGCCACCCGAAACGGAAAGAGAATGATGACATCACATTCAGTAGGCGTGATCTAGAGGGAAGGCAGTACCCTCACATGGATCTATGGTCATCTCTGTCTGGTTCGGTCCAGCCAAGGTTTTTCGAATTCTGGTAGACACTGGAAGCTCAGTAAATATCCTGTTCAAGCACGCTCTCGACAAAATGAAGCTGTCAATGAAGGATGTGTCTCCCTGCAGCAAACCGCTACATGGCTTCGCTGGAGATGCGAAGATGCCCCTCGCGCAACCGGACCTCTTTGTCGAAATAGGAAGTCATAACCGCTCCGTTGTGCGAAAACAAACATTTGTGCTAATAGAGAACCACTCGGCCTACAACGCCTTTTTGGGAAGGCCAGCCTTGTCTGACTTCCAAATTGTCCTAGCCCCGTGGTGCCTGAAGATGAAATTTCTAACGAACAACGGAATAGGAGAAATAGAGGGAGATCAAGACGTCGCTCGAGATTGCTATGTGACTGAACTTCGCAATAACCGCAGGAAGGATAAAGGGAAGGATGCAGAGACTTCTCTCTGTAAAAAAAACTTGGAAGCATAGCAATTAAAGAAAGCCCCTCCTCTTCGATATACCAGTGATCCTTTCAACGAATTAGACCCCAGGGACAAGGAGGAGGAGGCCACCACCGAGCCTGCAGAGGCTATGGAGTTTGTATTTGTAGACAAACACGACCCAAGTAGACTGCTGAGAGTCGGGTCTCAGTTCAGAGCGGAATTGAAGGATCAACTCGTCGACTTTCTTCGCCACAACATGGATGTATTTGCATGGACGCACGCTGACATGACAAGAATCTCCCCATACGTAGCATGCCACGTACTGAACATCGATCCCACCAAGGTACCAATAAAGCAGAAAAAGAGAAGCATGGGGGCGGAACGATCAGCAGCCCTCGAGGAAGAAGTAAATAATCTACTTGCCAATAACTTCATACGAGATGCCATCCACCCAGAATGGATCGCCAACCCGGTACTGGTAAAGAAGGCTAACGAGAAGTGGCGAACATGCATCGACTTCTCCAACTTAGATGACGCTTGCCCAAAGGACTGCTTTCCACTCCCCCGAATCGACCAACTCATGGACAGCACAGCCGGACATGAACTCTTATCCTTTATGGACGCATACTAAGGATATAACCAGATCCCTATGCATGCCTCCGATCAAGACCACACTAGTTTCATCACTGACCGAGGATTGTACTGCTACAGAGTAATGCCTTTTGGACCTAAAAACGCCGGAGCTACTTATCAGCGCCTCGTCAACAAGATGTTTGCGGAATTAATAGGACGAACTATGGAAGTTTATGTGGATGACATGCTGGTAAACTCGAGAAAAGCCAACGATCATATAAACCACCTGGACGAGATGTTTCAAGTACTTCGCCAATATGGAATGTAGCTGAATCCTCTAAAGTGCTCCTTCGGAGTATCGTCGGGAAAGTTCTTGGGATTCATTGTCCTTGCCCGGGGGATTGAAGCAAACCCCGAACAATTCCGGGCTTTGCAGGATATCAAGATACCATCCACTCGAAGAGAGATGCAAAGTCTAAACGGGAAAGTGGCCGCCCTAAGCAGGTTCATCTCTAAAGCAACCGACAAATGCATCCCTTTCTTTGAAGCTCTAAAGAAAGACAAAGGAAAGTTCGAATGGACTGACCAATGCTCAACAGCCTTCCTTAACCTAATCGAACACCTCCAGAGACCACCAGTACTCTCAACTCCAAATGAAGGCGAGGAAATATACCTATAACTTGCTGTATCGTCCCATGCTTTAAGCACCGCTTTGGTGAGAGAAGACAACCGCCCGCAGCGGCCCGTATACTTTGTAAGCAAGAGATTTACAGGGGCAGAAGCCAGGTACCCTAAACTTGAGAAGCTAGCATACTGTCTGTTAATCACGTCACGGAAGCTGCGACACTATTTCCAATCTCATTCCATCAGAGTTTTAACCAATCAACCGTTAAGCCAAGTACTCCATCGCCCCGACACTTCTGGGCGACTACTTAAGTGGTGCATTGAACCGAGTCAATATGATATCACCTACCATCCTCGCACCGCCATCAAAGGACAAGCCATGGCTGATTTCATTGCAGAATTCACTACCAACGAAGGTAAGGATCAATTTGAAATAGCAAAAGATATCAAGTGGAATCTCTTTGTAGATGGAGCATCGAACGAACAGGGCTCGGGGGCAGGTATTGTGATAATCACCCCCAGGGGAAGGAAGCTGCACTATGCCCTAAGGTTGGAATTTGCTGCCACCAACAACGATGCAGAATATGAAGCGGTAATAGCAGGACTGGAACTTTCCTTAGAAATTGGTGTCAGTTCTTTATGTCTCCATAGCGATTCTCAACTTATTGTAAATCAAATACTGGGAGAATTCCAGACTCAAGGAGAACGACTCACAGCATATCTAAAGAAGACCAAGCTGCTGCTCAATCAATTGGATCATTATTTAATCAAACACGTTCCTCAAGAAGAGAACCGAGAGGCCGACGAACTGGCAAAGCAAGCTAGCATGAAGAACAACACCATTTCTGTAATCGTGGCTATCTCAAAACAACTAGCCCCAAGTTTCGAACAAGAGGATCTGATAGCTGCAATCGAAGAAGAAACTTGGATGACTCCTATCCGGAAATACTTGCAAGATGGCACACTACCCAACGAGCGTAACGAAGTCAGGAAAATCTTGAGGAGTGCTTCCCGCTACACGATACAAGAAGGAATCCTCTATCGGCGCGGCTTCTCTAACCCCTTATTAAGATGTGTCGCCGGAAGGGAAGCCAAGGAAATCTTATCCCACATCCATCAAGGAAGTTGCGGAGACCACACTAGAGGGCAGACTCTGGCAAAGAAGATACTCCGGTATGGATATTTCTGGCCCACCTTAAACAAAGACGCCTTGGACTTCGCTAAAAAATGTGACCGATGTCAGAAATTTGTTAAAATCCCTCGACTACCAACCAATGAGATTACACAGATGACCAGTCCTTGGCCCTTTGCGGTATGGGGAATGGACCTGATTGGCGAACTGCCGATGGGCCGAGGCGGAGCCAAATATGTTATAGTGGCAGTCGACTATTTCACCAAATGGGTGGAAGCGGAACCTTTAAATAAAATATCTTCGCCAAAAGTTATTAACTTCTTGATCAAAAATGTTTTATACAGGTACGGGGTTCCACTCAAAATCATATCAGACAATGGACTTCAATTTGACAACGAGGAATTCACCGACTGGTGCCGAGACCACGAAATTCACAAAAGCTTCCCATCTGTAGCTTATCCCCAAGCAAACGGACAAGTCGAAGCTGTCAACAAAATTCTCAAAACTCTAATCAAGAAGAAACTTGAAAAGTCAAAAGGCGCTTGGGTGGATGAACTTCCTACGGCACTTTGGGCCTACCGCACATCTTACAGGACATCAACAGGACATACTCCTTTCTCTTTGGCATATGGATCGGAAGCCATGCTTCCAGTTGAAACTGTAGTGCCCTCCCACCGTAGGATCCACTACAACCCAGAAGAGAATGAAGAACTCCTACACATGTCTTTGGACCTAATTGAAGAAAGAAGAAATGATGCAGCACTCAAAGCGGCAGCTCACAAGCAAAAAGTGGCAGCACAATACAACTCCAAGGTCAAACACCGCAGCTTACAAGAAGGAGATCTTGTCCTCAAACGGATCTTTCCGCGCTCTGGAGCGCTAGATCCAATCTGGGACGGACCCTATGTAATTCATAAAGATCTCCACAACGGAGCTTATATTTTGTCAACAGTGGACGGAGAGGTGTTCCAGAGGGCATGGAACATCCAACACCTTCGTCGATACTTTTCTTAACTTTTACTGCCCATATGAAGTGAATTAATAAAGAGAATCAGTGGACGTAGGCAGTTTCATGCCGAACCACTCTAAAAATCTTGTCTCTTTTTTAACTTGTTCCTTTATATCTTGGCTGCTTGTTAAGCTTTATCCTTTTTTGTTGAACAAAATCATGTATAACGGCATTTCCATTCTGGACAGTTCACGGCAAAACCTCACCTGGACAAGACCCAACAGGTACTATACGAATCTATACCCTCGTCAATGAGACACTTTTGCTCCAGCATCCCTCTGCTGCAGGTTAACTCATTGCTCGCGACGGCCCTTAAAGCCAACTGTAATGAGTCGATCATAAGCCACCGAGAAGGCCGACTATAGCCGAGGCAGCTCATTACGGCGTTCGGCTCGCCGGCGACTGTGAACCGATTATAAGCCCCAACATAAGGTGTGGCCAGCCAGGGGCAGTTCACAGTTGACGATCGGCACCCACGCTAGCCGGCCACGGTAAATCGAATAATACCCACGATTACGGTCCATAATGGCCCGGGTAGTTACCGTGCGCGATCTCGGCTCCGATGTGTCTTAAGTACGGCTGTGGTAAAAAAGAAAACTCCCCGCGGAGGCGAAAGATGGGTGACGAATGTCTCCAAGACCCACAGCTAGGGAAAGTGACTACAAAACCCGTTCGCCACGAACTTAAGCACATCGAAGGCCTTCCGTGATTGGAAGTTTTACCATTTCTTATATTTCCATTTTATTTATAAAAACTTTCCTCCTACCCTCTATGATGATCACTAAAGTACAGGACACAAAATGGGAAACACTCGCTAGTGGAAATGAGAACTCACAACTGGATAACAGGTCACTCAACTGCATTCCATCCTCAGTCACACAAAACATTCAAAGCTACCGTCTACAACTAAAACATGAAAGGTGGAATGCCAAGTAAACCAAAAAAGTAGTCGGCTGCAGCAGCGCTCCGCCTCTATCCTGCTAGCCCTCCGGGATCTACTTGACTACAGGATCAGAACTCCCAACATGCTGGCCAGATGTCTCACCTGTCCGATTCAGGAGAAGAATCCATCAGATAAATAATACGCAATCAAGTTAAGAAAAGATTGAGAGGGAAGACTTACCAGCATCTGCTCCCTGATCATCATCCCCCAACTGCACACCCACTTCCTCGGCGGTAAGCAGCCGCATGCCCTCCTTCACTGCCACTTTCTCCTCCTCAGTAAACTGGGCCGTGACCACATCCATTCTGAAAACTACACCACCCTCATTATCCGCCTCAGCCTTGGCCTCCTCCAAAGCCCGAAGGTATATCCTAGACATGACCCGGGAATAATCGTCCATCCAGGACAGGTTGCCCTGCTTCCAAGTACGGAAGTACATGTCTTGGGGCATCTCATCCATCATCCCCTCGTTCTCCTCAAACTCCTTCATCCGGACCTCGGAAGCCGACAGTCTTGCAATGGCAACATCTCTCTCTAATCGGTATCTCGAGCAGTCAGCCTGAAGGGATTTCCACATCGCCTCCATCTCCTCCTTCAGCTTGGCTTGAGCAAGCTCTACGGTCTCAAGCCTCCCAGATAACTCCTCTATCTGCTCAAGATCCGCTCTCCGAACCTCATCCACCATGGCAATGGCCATATCGATTCGTTCCTTGCAGGTGGCCTCCATTTTTCGTAGCTTGGCTCTGCTAGCCTCCTCCATAGTTTTCTTTAGCCGTCTGGAGGCCGCCTCATGCTGGGAGATCTGAATGGCCTGATCGGCAAGCTGTTTGGCCTGATCGGAAACCATTAGCCGCAGCTGAATGTTAGCACTTCCGATTTCCTCTCCAGCCTTGACCAGTCGGGCGTGATGGCCCATCAACTTCTTGGTCTCTTCAGCCACCCGATCGATGTTTGCCTTGGCCTCATCCCCCATAGTCACAATCCGAGTGGTCAACAGGTCGAGATCCAAAGACTTAGCCTCATCAAGCACCCTTACCATAGGATTGCGGGGTAGTAGGTGCTCACCGGTAACCTCATCGAAGGAAATATCATGAGAACTCGGGTCCAGATCTGGATGACCCGCAAATGGGTTACGAGCCAAGCCGGGACAATCAACATGAGTAATGGAAGGATTCTCTGATGGATGCGGAGATGGTATGGACTCAGTATCCTCCCCCGTGATGTCATGAATAGGCTGGGTTGGTGCTGAGGTCCAAGTGAAGGTTCGAACATGGAACGCCTCCTCTTTCCCTTTTGAATATCCTCTTCAATGACTCCGAGAAAAGGACGGTAGCCGACTACGCCCCCGGAACGGTCAGTCGAGGGCTTCGTTTTAGAAGAAGCTTTGAAGAGTTTGAATTGCTCGAGGCGGTGCCGAATGTCTGATGTCTTGGCCGCCTTACCCGTTCCTGGAATAAAAACCCAAGTGTTACAAGCGTGCATGAGACTATAATCCAAGAAACATGTAAAGTAAAAGAGGAGTCAAAAATTCACCTTGAACCGCCAGAGTTGCTCTAGCTGAAATGACCCAGAAGATTGACTGGCACCAGTCCCGGCCTTATCAGATTTCTTCGGTTTCTCCACCAAGGCCGACCCTTCCTCCAACCCCTCAAAGGCTTGGCGGAAAGCATCATCCGTCCACTCTTGAATCTCACCTGCTTGCCCAGAGGTCAAGGCACCAACTCCACTACCACTCTGTCCTTCGCCACCGTTACCACCATCACCTTCTCCATCACCTCCGCTCTCCTCCTCGCCTCTTTCCTCCTCTCCACTTTCCTCCTTCGGAACATCTGGGCATGTGCTAGAAGAGGGCCCATCAGATTTCTTGAGCTTCTTCCCTCCGACGACTGGAGGTATCAAGAAGGGTCTCCTCTTGCTGCTCTTTGTTGTGGCCCCTCCTTTGGCTTTGGCAGCTCTTTCCTCAGCTGTATCCCTCTCCTTGACCACAGACTGATGTGGTAGAATCAAGTTGTGTTCCAGGAGAGTGGCATTCCTGATTAGGTAAGAAGCTGACCTATCCCTTTCCGAAATGGCCTCTATCTCCGCGGCCATCTGAACCAGGTGATCATTCTCCATGACCGCAAAGCCACCTGTCGCTAGCAAGTTATAAAAGCACATAAGAAGAAGCATCCCAGTAAGTACGGAAATTATAAATAAGCTGCAACTTACAGCCAGAGGTGAAGCGGTGGATCAAAACGGTGTCATCCTGGATGAAGAACCATTCCTTCTTAAACATGGTGAACTTTGAATACAAGTCCAAGACCGACTTGAAGGACACGACCGATTCCAAGCTGATATATGAGGACCCCTTCTTGTAACCTCTCAAGTTATATAGATACTGAATCTCTCGGTTAGAAGGGGGCGCCCGTACTTTCTCTGGAAAATCACGAATAGGCACACCAAGCTAGCGTAGGAGTTGGGCTGGAGCTGGAAAGGGGCCACCTTCAAATAGGTGACGAAGCTAACTATCCAAGCATTGATTGGAGGAATGGCCCCGCACATGCAGTGGTACCTACTATAAGCGAAGTATCCTTCGGGGGGATTATATGGCATGACCCCCTTCCCTGGCAACAGCATGCGTGCTCTATCAATCCCAAAGGAGAGTGACATAACATCAAGCTGCTCCTCTCTGAGAGAGCTAGGAAAGAAGTCAGGCCGAGAAATCAGAAGCTCTTGGGGACCATACCCATCTACTAGCGATCTCGGGGTAGGTCCACGACGTTCCGGCCCTGGCTGAGCTGGGGGCACTACGGTGGACTCTCTTCTGTCCGAAGATTTCTTCTTATCCGATCGAGTTTCCACTTTGTGAGACATTATCTGCAACACCAAAAACAAACACACTGTTAAAACAAGCAGTATGGAAATATAAACAAACAAGTACATGCGGCCTGGAGTCTCATTCCCAATGCGAAACATAAAAGTTTGAGGCTAAAGTCCATTCGGCCTCGCACTTCTCAAACTCCCAAGTCCATCCGGTAGTACAAGGTCAAAAGGCCATTCGGCAAAAAAGGTTCTCACCTGGTTCGGCAAGGGTAGGAGTTTGATTCGGTTAACACGTTTGGTCCGGCGAAGATAATATGTCGATTCGGCAAAAACAAGGAGTTGGCTTGGCTGAATAACGAAAGCGTTGGGTCCCTATTTATAAGCAAGAATCAACGACCGGACCAGTTGGTTCGGCATTACTCAAAACAAAGCACACCATACACAAGCATATGCCCTACTTTGGGGGGCAAATGTTGGCCACGTTTTCACTACCTAACCGTCCCTCTCCATGCATTGCCGAACCATCTCCTCTCCAGGCATTGTCGAGCCAACTCCCTTCCCCTCATAACCGGACCAACCACCACCGAACCAAACTCATTCCCAACAAACCATCGGTCCAAACAACATACCACTCTCTGTCGAGCCATGGCATTGCCGGATCAAAGTTGCCAGGCCAGATTGCTTCAGCCCAGGCCCACCAACAGCTATATACATCCAGGACCCCTGCCCCCAGCCTCACTCTATAAGTAGAGGGGCAGGGGTACAACAATGGTGGACAAGTTTGAGAGCTCAAGCACGGACGGAACTTTCAAACAACTTTCATATACTGATATACAAAGCTTTGTACTTGTAATTTGAAGAGAAAAGGAGAATAACATATAAAGTGGATGTAGGCACGTTCTGGCAGAACCACTATAAATCTGTGTGTCTTTTACACTTTAGTGCATCTATTTTATATATTCGCATAAATCACCCAAATCGCTAAGAACCATATATAATCAACTAAATCATACGACTTGGAGGTGTTTGCCCATTTTTTGTGCAAAAATTAATTAATCTTAACTAATCAATCCTTAATTATTCTCATTAATCACATTAATTAATGATCCTTAATTAGTTACTTCCATTAATTAATTCACTATAATTAATTACATTATTCCTTAATTAATTAAATTAATTAATCATGCTTAAATTAATTGCTTTCATTAATCAACTTTAATAATTATAAACAGTAATTAATTATTCTTAATTACTTCTTAATTACTTTTAATTACATTTATAAATCCTTTGATTTATTACACCAAGTAATAAATCCTTAATTACTTTACCAAGTAATTATCCTTTTAAATTACTTCCCATTAAGTAATTTCCCTTATCTCAATTATCTCCAGTAATTTATTCATCAATTACTTACCTTAAGTAATTACTCTTATCAAATCTTATTAAGTAAGCATACTTAATCAACTACCATGTGACTATCTTTAATTAATTAACAAATTAATTAACTTAACTTAATCACATTCACCTCATAAATCATAACCGAGTAATTCATCCCTTAATTACCCTTTAACTAAATTAATCTTAATTACAGACTAATTATCCTTCAACTATTAATTAATAAACCGTAATCATTAATCAGTCATTTAATACAAAGTAATCAATCCTTATTTACTTCTATAATTAATTAATTTACCTTAATTAACTAATTAATCATCTCTTAATCATTAAGTAATAACTTAATTATTAATTAACAAAATTAATTACAAATTAATTAATCCATAATTATCAATTAATCAATCCTTAATTAATTAATCTTTAATAATAGTTAATTAATTCTTAATTAATTTGAATTATAGATTAATAACGTCTTAATTATTAATCAAGAACTCCCAATTATTACTTAATAAAACTTTACTAAGCATTTCTTAATTACTAGTTTAATTAACCCTTAACTAATTAATTAATTAATTTCTAATTACAAATTAATTAATTTTTAATCATTAATTTATCCATCATAATTATTAGTTAATTAAATTAATAATTATCCTTAACTATTTACTTAATTAACCCTTTTTAATAATTAATTAGATTAATTAATTAGGCTTAAAATTTCTTAATTAACTTAATTAATTACAACTCATTAAAACTTAATTATCCCTTAAGATAAAACATTATCTTAAATTATCTTTGAAAACATTTTATCTTAACAACTAACTTTACTTAATTAAATCATTAATTAAGTTTAAAATATAAAGTAATCATTTATTAGTTACCTCTAATTATTAATTAACAATCCTTAATTTCAAGCTAATAAATCACTTTGAAAACTTTAATTGTTAATTTATAAATCATTAGTCATTAACTAATTCAATTAATAAATTACCCTTTAATTATTCCATTTATTATCAAACTTATATTAAGTTTTTAAGATAAATCATTTCCTTATTAATTTCCTTTTATATTTCAAATTAAGTTTGAAAATAACTTTAAGGATTTAACTTAAAACATTTAAAACAAATCATACAAATTTATTTATAAAACAATTCATTTCAAAGAAATGAATTTCAAGAAATTGTTAGCTTAATTATTAAAATTTAAAAACTTACTTTCAATTAATTTAATTTTTTTAAAGACCGGTTAAACATTTTACTTAACCCATATGTACTTGAACTAAAACCAAGTACACCTTCCTCTTTTTTCTTATTAAATAGTTTAACTTTAATTTAAAACTGTTTGGTTATAAAATCTGGAAACTGTTAATAATTAAACAGTTTTACTTAAGTTCTTGCATACGACTCTAGGATAATACTCGAGCTAAAACCCCTATACCCCGAGACCCTACTCGAGAAAACAATCGAACCCAAACCACTACACACTGAATCCAGGTGCACATGCACCACCGATCTTTGGAGCTCCAGCATCCCTGATCATCTCCAACAAGTCGACAGCAATGTGCTCTGGCGTCAGACAATCCACCATTCTCGATCGAGCTCAATAACAAAAACGAACTCATCAGGCCTGCCTGGACCCAAATTCAACAACCAGAAATGTCTCGCCAGGCCGATTCCGTCCACCAGAATTGCCTCTCCTCCGTCCAAAGTTTCGTCAAGATCATAGGCTTCAATTCCTCTTCGTCCTGAACAACTCGATACACTAGAAATTCCACAGAGACCTAGGCTACAACCCTGACCATAACTGGGTGTTAAACCCTACATCAGCCCTTCACCATCGCCACGGCCATCGTAAAATCCAACTAGCATTTTTCCCATGCTCACCTACCTTCTCGCCACCTCCTGAAGCAATCCCGTTCATCCCGATCTCCTTGATCGTCATAAAAGACCAAACATCACTTTCTGATCAACCTTGAAAATCTCATTCAAAACAAACTTAAAAACTATGATTTAACTCTTAAAAATCATGATTTTAGTCAACGATTCAGGTTATAAAAGAAAATCAAAAGGTCGTTGAGTATGAATTTTAACATTTATCAAAAAACATTTACTGTTATTTACCTTTCCAGATGACACTCTAACTTTTCTTCATTAATTATAATTTCTTAACTTAAATTAGGTTTAAACAAATCATTCTTGTTGAATTCCATAATTTGACAAAGTGCAGATGGGAAGATTTGAAATTTTTTTTTTTGTAACACTTTAAACTCTAAACTATAAATAGGGTATAACCAGGCTATCAAACATGCATGCTTAAACCAGATACCTATATACAGAGGTTATACAAAGATACACATGCAACATTCTTCATCACAGAAATTCATATGCAACAAACATTTATCTACTAAACTTTTTAATAAATGTTTGCTCACCAATTAAAGAGGCAGAGTGTTAAAACAATTTTGATCAGAGCCTGAAAAAAACTGGAACTTTGAAACTGATTTTACTTCCATTTTTAAAACTGGAGTGTTTTCTTTAAAAACTTTGGAAAGCTTTGGATTTCTGGAAATCCTTGTTGATGCTTCAGGTTATATTTTGGAAAAAACTTGTAGGCTTTAAATTTTTGCTTCAGATTGCACTTGGAAATAAACATTATTGCATGCTTTTGAACATGAGTTTTAACTTTTGAAAATGATTTCAGGTTTGAGGATAATTGATTACAGACTCTGTTTTGTTTACAGGCTTGATAATTTTGAGGAGTGTTTGCAAACTTTGGTGATAAAAATGGCTACAGATTGCTTGAAACTGCTACAACACTTGAAAAAGTTACTCAAAATCTTTAGAATCTGGAAATGTCTAACTGCGGAAGCTTTGATTGAGGCGGTTTGCATTTGAAGATGTTACAAACTTCTTAATAAAATGGTTACAGACTTTTAATTCATTTCTAAATTGCATTTGTCTTTGAGGGGATGAATTTCAGGTTTGCAATTTGGTTTGAGAAGTGAATTTCAGGCTTTGATTTGTTTCAAAGAAGATGATAATAAATTTTGAATGAAATTTACTGATTTTGATTTTGAGGAACAGTTGATAGGTTTGTGTTTGATTCTGGAAAATGAATTTACAGGTTTGAAATGAGAAAGGTTCTTGCATTTCAGGTTTTGAACAAGTGAAGATTGCATGGAAAAATTCTGGTTTTCTTTTAGAAATGAACTTAGATTTGAAAGAAAAAGAAAATGAAGAGGAGATAGTGGTTTATATAAGTTAATTTCAGCTTTTATTAAAATTAAAAGAAAATTAAAATAATGTGACACTTGTCACTAACTTTCATAATTATGTTAACACATGTTACTTAAGAGGTTTAAAGTTTTAACACTTGTCCTAATTTATTTTTGTATTATTTATATATGATTTTAAAGGCTTTTAAATTAATTTTTCCTAATTAATTTATACATATATTAATTATAAATGCTTTCTTATTAAATTTCTAATTAACAAATACATTTAATAATTTATAAATATTTTTCTAAGTTTTATATAAATATAATCTTTAAAAGAAAATAAAACAAAAACCAATTATAATTTAAATAAAAATCATATATAATATTTTTAACTCATTTTTAAATTCAAATTTAAAAACATTTCTATTTATTCCTATTAAATAAATTCTTTTCCAAATTTGTATAAACAAATTTCCTTTTTAAAAAAAATCATAGAGAACAATCTTATTTTAAATAAAACATTATCCATATATTTTAAATCCAAACTATATTTTTTTTTTATTGTAAGATATATATACTCCTTTTAAATTCAATTTTTAATATTCAAATTCAAAGTCAGTTTAAAATCCAAATTTAAAATCAATTCAAATAAATATAGTTATCAATTTTAAATACACAAATTATTAATTGTAAATAATTATCCTATTTAAAATTGATTTAATACATAGATATATATTTAAACACACTTATTAAAATTGAAATAATAAGTCAATTTAAAATTTATTTATACAATAACACAAACTTAAATAATTATTCTTATTTAAAGATCAATCTATAATCATGATTTAAAACATCACATTTTTAATTGTTTGGCTATTTATATTTGAAAATAAATTTTTTATCAATTTTAAACAATTTAATTAAGAGATTATCACATTTTAAATTCCTTGAAATTTTGGGATATCACATTCCTCCCCCTTAAAAGAATATCGTTCTCAAAATTTAAAACAAAAGATAATCCAAAGTTTTATTATTTTATTTTAACCAATTCAAGCATACATAATAGCCATACATTATAAATTAAACAAACAATCTCATCCAAACAACCAATTCAATCAAATAAACAATACTAGTTATCTGGACACAGATTCGGATAAGCTTTCTAAAATTATCTCGAGTTTCCCAGGTACAGTCATAGGGATACTCGCTCTACTAAATCCAAACTAGCTATACTACTAAGCTACTGCGCTCCTACTCAACTAGATCTAAAATCCACACAAGATATCAGACCACAGACAAGACTGATCAACAAACTAAATCCTTCAGGTTCCAAAACTGGTGATGGATCAAACATGTACTCCCTCAGAGATACGTGAAATATCTTGAATTCTAGCCTTCCAAACTGGCAATTCAACCTATATAAGCCAAACGCTTATTTCTTGCAAAAACTCAGAAGAATCTAATAAACTCGAAGCCAACTTCCCAGTCTTACCCAATTCTTACTGCTCCCTTTACAGGAGAAATAACATCGAAGTCTCCAACTTCGGATTCCAAAATTCCACCGTCTCTTATCCACAGAACTCTTCTGACGATCCTAGGCTGCCTACAGATCATTCCTGATCAGCTCAAACTTCGCTGATGCTTCCTGAAACAACTGAACCAAAAACAACCCAACAAAAAGATCCTCTCAAGATCTACCCAAATCAAAACCACAAATTCCACTTCAGAATCATCAGAAGACTTCAACTTACTTCTCTTATCTGAAAAAGATAAAACAGAACCACTCACCAATTTGCCTCAGATCCTGAAAAACTCCAGTCGAACTCTCTAATCCAAAACACTGCAACTTCCAGTTGCTTCTACTCTAGAATAACTGCCACCTTGCTTCCGCTGCACAACTCTGATCTGGAGCAGATGGGAATGTCGTCGATGAACACGAGCACAGACTAAACAACATATCTCAGAAATAAGGTTCAATAGAAGTTCCAAGAAATACAGAGCTGCTCCACCAAAACCCCATCCTAGGAAACATCCTTCTACCCAGCTGAATTACCGGTAGCTACACAAACCAAATCAATACGTAACTTAATCCTCAATGCGGGCAAATTTCTAACTTCCCTGAAGATATTTGGAAAATCTTCGACAACTCCATAACTCCTACATCCTCTAGAGATGCCTCAAACCCAAGCAAAAGATTATCTAAGATAATCACCCAGACCATCACAAGTCACTTTTACGATCAACCCAACCTAAATTCCAAAGTTATTGTTCTCTCTTTACCAATTAGAACATCTTATCCTCGACCAACTAATCCATCGAAGAAACGGGTCCACTATGCTACTTCCGATTTCCACCTCTAGGAAACTGCTAAGCCAAAAGATCTTCCTGCTGGCGCACAAAACAATTCCGAGCTGCACCATTAACACAAATGCTAAAGACTTCTTAATCCAAAGCTCCTTGAGAAACTCGGACCTCCAACTAAACACATACATCCTGCTGAACTCAACTACAACACCGAAGCAGACACACTTCCTTAAACTTGCGCCAAAAGAAAACATCTTTGGAGAAATCCATAGTCTCTACGTCTCATCATGCAGCTACTACTTCCTGAGGTTGCCAAGATACCATCACTTGCTTCTGCTAGATCCAAATTCTCAAAAATCCGCTCACACGAGCGCGACCAAACTTACACTTCAGTGATAGACTCTGAACCTTAACATGTTTCCTTCAGAAATCAATGAAATCCTTACACCGAGATGCAAAGATTACTCAAGATGGTATTAGGTCTATAGTCTCGACCAATACTCTTCCAACCTCAAACATTCAAACTCCAACCATTGGTAGTCGTGTTACACACATCACTACCTATCTACCTTTATAACTCATATTGGAAAACCCGAATAGGTAACCCAACGGATAGGTAGAAATATATATATATATATATATATATATATATATATATATAGTTATATATAAAAATTACAAGTACGCTCTCTCAAGAAAGACACCACTACAGAGCCTAGGTATTCACTCAACCTATGCTCTGATACCAACTGAAACGACCTGCCTTTCTCTCTACAAAAAGACGCATTATTTTTAAGAAAGAAAGGGATAGAAAAGAGAAAAGACAGAGAAGAGAGAAAGAAAACATCAGAATCCAAACAGCGGAATGAATAAATTATATTAATCACATAATATATTACATAGTATCATATACATCAGAGATACACAGCTTATACAACACACACCAGACAGTTATAAACACCTATCTAGTTATACAACTCAATATACAATACAGATAATAATACAGAGATCCACACAGCGGAACAATATATATCTATATGTTGAAGCCTCCTGCTCCATTGCTCCTCTATAATTAGTCAAACCTAACTTGAATCCCTTGGCTACTCGTAAAAATTTGAGTCTCCAAGAGTTTGTGAAAAACAGAAATAAACTCCGGGTCAAACATGGGTCTGGTGTGAGTTGTAACAACGCAGAATTTTTTTCATTTGAAATTCATATATTTAATTGATTTAAAATATCAACAAGTAAAATTTATAAGTCGAATAAATTAGATTTCGAATATCTAGATTTAATTGGATAATTAAATCGATAATTTAATATTCGAAATTATAGAAATAATTGGAAATTGGGTTTAATGTGATTAAAATTGATTTGTAAAGTTGTATTAAATCATATTGGAGTTAGAATGTTATATAACTTTTACAATTGAATTAAAACTTAATTTGTGGAAATTGAATATTTTAATATTTAATTGACGAGAAAAAAATAGTCATTTTTCAAACAATCTCGGATTTGGCCGAAACTAGTTTCATTGTATCCGTAATGTTAAATTATTGTAAGATTTCAAATTTCGTGTCAATCGGATATACGGTTTGTTCGGGGCAAGCTAAAATGCGTAGAAATTGGTTTAAGTGAATTTTAAATTTAAATAGTCGATTTGAAAACCTATCTTCCAAATACGATCGAATTTGCTCCCGATATATATTCCATCGCATTCGGAATAGGGGTAAAACATTATAAATGCAAGGCGGCACGCTTCGTTTGGAGTTCGGAAAATCTCGGATGAATAGTGTTTTGGCAATTTTCTATATAAGGACCTCACATTTTCCTTTTTGCTCAAACCTTAGGGCTAGAACCCTAGCCGCCAGTTTTATTTCAATGGCCATAAACGCTCGAAACTTCCTCTCCAATTTTCTCTCAATCCATAAGCAATTGTCAAAAACATCCAACTACAAAGATGAAGATCACAACGAGAGCTTCGATTCCATAATGGTATGATCGGAAATAGTGGAGTAAATCAATGGCAATTGAAGCTTGAAGGCAACGCGATCATGCACGATTTTCCACGTCCATAGGCGACCGAGCCTCGCCGCATTCATAGTGAAGGGGGAATTTGTCGTGCCCTTTTGGCTGGTGGTTGCTGATCAACGTAAAGACGATCGTGATGGCTGCGAAAATTCGAGAAGCAATGGCGACAATGGGTTTCGGCTAGGGTTTTTCATGATGGAAGAGAAGGAAGGAGCGGCCGTGATCTGGAATTTGGAAATCAACGGCCGTGAATAAAAGAAGGTTTAAAAATCAAAAGGAAATTGTAAATTAAATTATATTATAATTCGTTCAAACTTTAAAAAGCTATAACTTTTTGATACGAGTTCTGTTTTCGACGAAACGACTTGCGTTGGAATCGTATGGACGAATACTACGCGATGAAACTAGATTGGGATTTATTGAAGCTAGTGTGAATTTTGGGAAAAATTAAACGCGCATTTAATTTTATTCGAAATAAAACGCTGAAACCGCCATTGGAAGCAAGGTGAGAACTTCTCACTCAATTGAATTTGTTTCAATTTAAATTTTAAATAGTTAAATATATAATTGCTTGATTGTGTATTGAATGATGGTTGCTATTTGTTGTATTGAAATAGACCCTATACGCCGCATATTAAGCGAAGGTTATTTTATTAAACACATATACCGCGATATTCCATCTTGAAGTGGAATTGGTATTTTATATGTACTTGGAGTTGATTTCCCGCATTATATAGCGGACGAGACACCATTGCGCCGCATAATAGCGGATGATATTTTATATAAATCCATGTACCGCGATATCCCGTCTTGAAACATGATTAGTATTTTGCTAACATATGTGGATGCAGGGAAATAGGTTGGAGGGATCCAACAAGATTCCTCAAATAATTGAATTTGTTTCAATGTTGTGTGTTGATTATTTATAATCTCTGTGTGATTATCTTTGTGATTGAAATCATTGAAGGCTAAAATTTAGCCGAATATAATTTTGGTATCATTGGGTGCCGAAAATAAATAAAAATTTGATTTTTGAAAATTTAGGTTGAAAGTTTATATTAAAATTTATTTTTGAGAACTGGATAAATTTAAAATAAGGAATTCTAAAATAATAAAGTTTCATTTTTAATATTATTGAATAAAATTTCAAAATATGGGAAAAGCTTTAATAAGTGGATTTCGGGTAATATTATTCAAAGGTTGAAGAAATTATTCAAAATACGGATTGTAAAGAGTTTTAATAATAAAAGAATTGGTTTTCTTTAAAAGGAATTTATTTTTAAAAAAGGAAATAAAATTTGAAACCCATTTGGGAATTGATTTTTGGTGATTGGATTTAAATCTTTTGAAAATCCATTTGGAAATTTATTAGGTGTTTTGAGAAGAATTTGGAATCAATTTGAAAATTAATATGGGGTTTAGTAGAAATTGATTTGAATTTGAGATTAGAATGAAATTCACTTGGTGTTTAATTTCTTGGAAAATAAATATGGAATTCGATTTGGTTGTTTTTGAAATCAATTGAAAGATTTAATTGTTGTTGAAAGTGAATATTTGAAATCGAATTGCAAATCATATATCAATGGATATTTGGAAATTTAAATTCACCATAGAATTTATAAAGAAAAGAGAAATCTGTCTAAAAATAAAAATTGATTTATTTTTGAAGTGTGGAAATAAATTTACGAATTTGGAACGTAAATTTAAAGTAAATCGGTAAGGATTTATTTAATTGGTTTAAATGAACCATTTTGAAATGAAAGTGTATTCTCTTTGGAAAGCCGAATAAAATTTCTAAATAGCTTCAATATATATATATATATAATTCTAGAATTGGTTTTGAAAAGGATACTTTAGAGAAATTAACTTCTTAAATTATTTTAAATCCTTTAAGTAAAGATTTGTTAAGTTGATATAGAGATGATTATTTCTAAGATTTAATCAATAATTGTTTTAGAAGATAGTTATTTAAATAGTTATACTCTATCTACTAATTTTATTTTGAAAATTAGTTTGGACTTAAGTTATATGTAATATTGGTATAATATTTTTATAACTAATACTTTAAGTAAAGTGTTTAAAGAAAAATAGTTTTATTTCAAAGTGTTTTCACGATATATTTTGGATAAGTGTTATAAATTATTTTAAAGTATTTGAACTCAGCATATTTCCAGTGAAAATGAATAGATATTTGGAAGTGCTTCGGCGTACGGAAAATGATTTGAATTTTTTTTCAAAAGTTGTAAAGGTGAAAAGTGATTTGAAAATTGTTTTCAAATGGTTGAAGTGGGAAAAAATATATCTTGTAAAGATATTTTTGGAAAATAAATAATTTGGGAAATTATTTGGAATCTGGTGAGGTTGTGCATACCTATTGATAGTTAAATAACCGACTATCAATATTAACCTTTAAATGGGTATTTGTTGTGATTTTCTTGAATTTGAATGCTACACTTATTTTAAAGTAAGCGCTCGTTATTCAGTTTAGCCGGTAGAGGACCTTTGGGTCATAAATCCTATTCCGAATAGTGATACGTCGTAATGGATATCATTTGAAGACCGGTGTTGAAGACCGGATATTTTCGAAAACGGAAGGATTGCCGTCGAATGTCTCTACATCGGCTGATCCCTGATATAGAGATTTTATCACCCTTTGTGATGGAAATTCCGGACGTGATTAGTGAATATTCGGATTGCAAGGGCTTCTTTAGAAGTGCCTTCGGTTTCGTTCGTTCCAGGAACGAACTTGTATGGATGTGTGTCTGACGTTACAATTTGAGATGTAAAGCTGGTTTCTATCAAATACATTTCTGTTGGTGGCGGAGAATTTATTCTCTTAGCTTAGCACCCTTCTCTGAGATGCACGAGCTCAAAGGTTATGTAGTTGATGGTTACTAGTGATATATTCCCAATTTGGTAACGTGGCAATGCTGAGTACTGCTGATCATTTGTTGATCAAAGCGTGGCTTTTGTGAAAGCGTAGCTTTACGGACGAGACTTCGTCAAACCTCACAACCCGGTAATGGTCAAAGAAGGAAGAATGCAGCAAGGTTATTTGGGGATAGCGCCCCATAAGGAATGTACATTTCCATATGGATAGAGGTGGTATTATGGTATGGAACCCATAAACTTAACCTATGTGGTTGCTGTAAATTTATTTCTTTGTGGTTGTTGGTGAATCCCGGGTTAAAGGTCGGTTACGACCGGGGGATGGCATACTCGTGTTCGTAGTTACCTAGTTCAGAGGTAACCCGGCATTATATTGGCAGAGATCCGGTTAGGTTCTCGGGGCGTCCTTCCAGAGGCGTACCCATGTGGCAATGGGAAGTTCCTTGGCCTGACCTTTTGTTGGAAATCGAAACTCCAATACGCACCTTGTACGGTTTTAGTTGTAGAAACTACCATTTTCTTATGGTTGTCACGACTGTTTAGATGGTAGCTATAGTAGGCGTAGTGCGAAATGCCTATGCTGGCTAAGATTTATATTATACTTTCGAAATGTTTTCTACACAATGCACTAATAATAATAATAATCAAATGATTCTGCATAATAAGCATCTTTGACTATTATAAGGAGAAATCTCCTCCAATTCTGCATTTGCATTGTGTGTGTGGCGGGATGCCTTATGGTAGTTTCATTTTCCAAAAGCATTGCGGATTCTTTTTATTTCTTTGTAAAAATAACTGTTTTAAGATCTCACACCAGTCCCATGACTGATCTGGAGTTTATTGTTCCCTTTCTAAACTCTGGGTGCCCATAATTTTCCACACGGGCAGCCTAGAGTCAGGTTATCAGGTTATTCTGGAACCGAGGAGTTGTTGTAGAGATTTGGAGGCAAGCTGGATGGCGTGGAGTACCAACTAGTATATAGTATTTCTTTTCCGCCGTTTATTGTTGTAACACTTTGATAACGTAATGTGATGTAATGTATAAAATGTACAGTTTTTTTGATTTAAAGATTATTCATTTATCTGTTGTATGTTGTTCCGCTGCGTTTGTGAGATTCTGATATTGTATCTGTTGCTTCTTCTTTCTTTCTTCTTCTACCTCTTCTTCTTTAACCCTAACAATTAGGTTTTCCGGCCTTCGATTGCTCGGAAGTTGATACAGTGGACGTATTAATGTCGATTTTCGAAAGTCGAAGAATCGGGTCCTCACATTTGGTATCAGTGCATTTGGTTAAGAGACAATCTTGGCTCGGTTGGGAATTACTCATCATAGATAGAGTCAGTAGTACTCTAGAATGAGTGTTAGTGTAATAATAGATATGAGCGCGTATTTGTTAGTGAATATAAAAGTGTTTTATATTGTGTTTGCTTATCCGTTGAGTTGTTTGTGAATTCTGGTCGGTATGTGGGACGCCATATTATCGATAGGGATTTCTAAATACTTAAACGAGGCAAGTTGACATCGTATCATTTTAAATTGGGTAAATGAAATAATTTTACCTCGATTATATTTTGCATATAAGGGAAATAATTTTTCAGAAATTATTAAAGTGTATAAAAATTGATTGTTTGGTTGTTGAAAATGTAAGAATATATATAAGTTAATTAAAAGATGTTTGAATAATCTAAATAAAAACAACAATTGTAAAAGAATAATTGTATAAGAAAATGAATTATTAAGTATGGAATTATAATTAATGTGATTTACAATTGTGAAATAATCTTATATATATATAAGAAGTGAAACTATATGAATATATTTATAAATATGAGTTGTAAATAAAAATGAATTTGGACTATGAATTTGAAAGTTTTGAATCCCGTCTATTTTGAAAGTTGTTTTTCAAAGTTAAAGATGTTATTAAGTAAGATAAATCAATTTGGAATAATATTACGTAGGTGAAGTGCAATAGTGAAATTCTATAAGAAAAAAACTTATAAATGTGAGTTATAAGCAAAAGGAATTTTTTTGAAAGAATTTAAAGCACTGGATTCGCTACTGTTGCTGGGAAATAATAAGGGTGATGACTACAGCATCATCAATATCATTTTCAAGTTTCTGGGTGATGGATTTGCTACCATGGTAAATTTAAAATTGAAGTTTGGTTGTGATAAACCAATTTGAAATTAAAATCCAAGTTGTCATTGTTGAATATAAGTGAAACGAGTTTTGAACTTATAATATGAGATGATAAATTTAGCTTTGGTAAAGTTAAAGGATTTGGAAATTTAAGTTAAGTTAAACAAATGATGTTTGAAATGGAATATAACTTAAGTAATGTTGAATGAAGTTAAATTTGGTATCGAAGTAAAATTTAGTAAAGCGAAGTGATGAATATGAACTTGGGTTATGTAATGAACTTCAACTTTTGTGGTTAAATGAATTAGAAATTGAATTGAACTAATGAATTGAATATTAATCAATAGAATGTAAAAGAATTGATATGTAATAATGGGTGTAAGTTTTAATTCATAAAAAAACTAGTAAATTGAATAATTGAATGGAAGTCAATTTAATATCAACCAATTGGAATTAAAAGTGTTAAACCAAATTGAATGTAAGTTTAATAATTTTGTTATGTTAGTTATGATTTGGTTGTTATATGATTGTTAGTTGATTGTACATAATTCATTAAGTGTTAACGAAATTGAATTGATAAATGGAAAGCTATGTAATTGAATTTGAATTGAAAGTAAACTAATGTGAATTGGTAGTAAGCAATTAAAATTTTATCGAAACCTTATAAATTGCTTATGGGAATTATTTTGATTGCATTGCTTATGAAAACTATGTGTTTTCTATTGAAAATTAGTGAAATGTAAATGAATTTCCTATATATGTCACTTACATGTTTAAATAGAGTAAGTACAGGTACCGGGGCTGTAGTTGGCTGCATTTGGTCACGCTAAAATGCTAATAAATAACTGCTTTGCTTAAAAATGCTAAAAAGGTACGTCTACGCAATAAAAATAGGAAATATGAACTGTTTTTCTGTTTTTCGACCGTGTTGGTCGATATATATATATATATATATATATATATATATATATATTGTGATATTGCAAAAGCTCCTCCGTACAAGGGAGACTCTGCCAAAATTTTCTATAAATTTTGGGAGTTAGAAAAATTTTGAAAATTTTTAGAAATTTTTTTTTAACGAAAAGTCAATTTATAAATTGAAATGAAAATGTAGGATTTGAAAACTTAGTAAAGTTATTGTAAGAAGTTTAACTATGGATTTTGGAAAAGTTAAAATGTTCAAATGAATTTGAAATTTAATTTGAACAAATGGTTTTGAAAAGTTAATGGATTCTGTAACTTTTTCTTACTTGGAAATTTCGAGGACGAAATTCTTTTAAGGGGGAAGTTTGTAACAACCCAGAATTTCTGTCATTTGAAATTCATATATTTAATTGATTTTAAATATCAACAAGTAAAATCTGTAAGTCGAATAAATTATATTTCGAATATCTAGATTTAATTGGATAATTAAATCGATAATTTAATATTTGAAATTATAGAAATAATTGGAAATTGGGTTTAATGTGATTAAAATTGATTTGTAAAGTTGTATTAAATCATATTGGAGTTAGAATGATGTTATAGAACTTTTAAAATTGAATTAAAAGTTAATTTGTGGAAATTGAATATTTTAATATTTAATTGACGAGAAAAAAATAGTCATTTTCAAACAGCCTCGGATTTCAGCGAAACTAGTTTCATTGGATTCATAATGTTAAATTATTGTAAGATTTCAAATTTCGTGTCAATTGGATTTACGGTTTGTCCGGGGCAAGCTAAAACGCGTAGAAATTGGTTTAAGTAAATTTTAAATCTAAATAGTCGATTTGAAAACCTATCTTCCAAGTACGATCGAATTGGCTCCCGATATATATTCCATTGCGTTCGAAATAGGGGTAAAACATTATAAACGCCAGGTGGCACGCTTCGTTTGGAGTTTGGAAATTCTCGGATGAATAGTGTTTTGGCAATTTTCTATATAAGGGCCTCACATTTTCCTTTTTGCCCAAACCTTAGGGCTAGAACCCTAGCTGCCAATTTTATTTCAATGGCCATAAACGCTCGAAACTTCCTCACCAATTTTCTCTCAATCCATAAGCAATTGTGAAAAACATCCAACTACAAAGATGAAGATCACAACGAGTGCTTCGATTCCATACTGGTATGATCGAAAATAGTGGAGTAAATCGATGGAAATTGAAGCTTGAAGGCAACGCGGTCGTGCACGATTTTCCACGTCCATGTGTGACTGAGCCTCGCCGCATTCACGGTGAAGGGGGAGTTCGTCGTGGCCTTTCGGCTGGTGGTTGCTGATCAACGTAAAGACGATCGTGGTGGCTGTGAAAATTCGAGAAGCAATGGCAACAATGGGTTTCGGCTAGGGTTTTTCACGATGGAAGAGAAGGAAGGAGAGGCCACGATATGGAGTTTGGAAATTAACGGCCGTGAATAAAAGAAGTTTTAAAAATTAAAAGGAAATTGTAAATTATATTGTGTTATAATTCGTTCAAACTTTAAAAAGCTATAACTTTTTGATACGTGGTCCGTTTTTGACGAAACGACTTGCGTTGGAATCGTATGGACGAATACTATGCGATGGAGCTAGATTGGGATTCATTGGAGCTAGTATGAATTTTGGGTAAAATTAAACGCACGTTTAATTTTATTCGAAATAAAACGCTAAAACCATTATTGGAAGCAAGGTGAGAATTTCTCACTCAATCGAATTTGTTTCGATTTAAATTTAAAATAGTTAAATTTAAAATTGCTTGATTGTGTGATTGAGTGATGGTTGATATTTGTTGTATTGAAATAGATCCTATACGCCGCATATTAAGCGGAGGTTATTTTATTAAACACATATACCGCGATATTCCACCTTGAAGTGGAATTGGTATTATATATGTACTTGGAGTTGATTTCCCGCATTATATAGCGGATGAGACTCTATTGTTCCGCATAATAGCGGATGATATTTTATATAAACCTATGTACCGCGATATCCCGTCTTGAAACGGGATTGGTATTGTGCTAACATCTGTGGATGCAGGGAAACAGGTTGGAGGGATCCAATAAGATTCCTCAAATAATTGAACTTGTTTCAATGTTGTGTGTTGATTATTTATAATCTCTGTGTGATTATCTTTGTGATTGAAATCGTTGAAGGCTAAAATTTAGCCGAATATAATTTTGGTATCGCTGGATACCGAAAATAAATAAAAATTTGATTTTTGAAAAATCAGGCTGAAAGTTTATATTAAAATTTATTTTTGAGAATTGGATAAATTTAAAAGAAGGAATTCTAAAATAATAAAGTTTTATTTTTAATCTTATTGAATAAAATTTCAAAATATGGAAAGCTTTAATAAATGGGTTTCGGGTAATATTATTCAAAGGTTAAAGAAATTATTCAAAATACGGATTTTAAAGAGTTTGAAAAATAAAAGAATTAGTTTTCTTTAAAAGGAATTTACTTTTAAAAAAGGAAATTAAATTTAAACCCATTTGGGAATTGATTTTTGGTGATTGGATTTAAATCTTTTGAAAATCCATTTGGAAATTTATTAGGTGTTTTGAAAAGAATTTGGAATTAATTTGAAAATTGATTTGGAGTTTAGTAGAAATTGATTTCAATTTGAGATTAGAATGAAATTCACTTGGTGTTTAATTTCTTGGAAAATCAATATGGAATTTGATTTGGTTGTTTTTGAAATCAATTGAAAGATTTAATTGTTGTTGAAAGTGAATATTTGAAATCGATTTGAATATCGTATATCAGTGGATATTTGGAAATTTAAATTCACCATGGGATTTATAAAAAAAAGGGAAATTTGTTTAAAAATAAACATTGCTTTATTTTTGAAGTGTGGAAATAAATTTACGGATTTGGAATGTAAATTTAAAGTAAATTGGTAAGGATTTATTTAATTGGTTTAAATGAACCATTTTGAAATGAAAGTGTATTCTCCCTGGATAGCCGAATAAAATTTCTAAATAGCTTCAATATATATATATATATATATATATGTATGTATGTATGTATGTATGTATGTATGTATGTATGTATGTATATGTATATATAATTCTAGAATTGGTTTTGAAAAGGATACTTTAGGGAAATTAACTTCTTAAATTATTTTAAATCCTTTAAGTAAAGATTTGTTAACTTGATATAGAAATGATCATTTCTAAGATTTAATCAATAATTGTTTTAGAAAATATTTATTTAAATAGTTATACTCTATCTACTAATTTTATTTTGAAAATTAGTTTGGACTTAAGTTATATGTAATATTGGTATAATATTTTTATAACTAATATTTTAAGTAAAGTGTTTAAAGAAAAATAGTTTTGTTTCAAAGTGTTTTCCCGATATATTTTGGATAAATGTTATAAATTATTTTAAAGTATTTGAACACAGCAGATTTCCAGTGAAAATAAATAAATATTTGGAAGTGTTTCCGCGTAAGGAAAATGATTTGAAATTTGTGATCAGAAGTTATAAAGGTGAAAAGTGATTTGAAAATTGTTTTCAAATGGTTGAAGTGGGAAAAAATATAGCTTGTAAAGATATTTTTGGAAAATAAATAATTTGGAAAATTATTTGGAATCTGGTGATGTTGTGCATACCTATTGATTGTTAAATAACCGACTATCAATATTTACCTTTAAATGGGTATTTGTTGTGACTTGCTTGAATTTGAATGCTACACTTATTTTAAAATTAGCGCTTGTTATTCGGTTTATCCGGGAGAGGACCTTTGGGTCATAAATCCCATTCCGAATAGTGATACGTCGTAACGGATAGCATTTGAAGACCGATGTTGAAGACCGGATATTTTTGAAAACCGAAGGATTACAGTCGAATATCTTTGCATCGGCTGATCCCCGATATAGAGATTTTATCACCCTTTGTGATGGGAATTCCGGACGTGATTAGTGAATATCCGGATTGCAAGGGCTTCTTTGGAAGTGCCTTCGGTTCCGTTCGATCCCGGAACGGACTTGTATGGATGTGTGTCTAACGTTACAATTTGAGATGTAAAGCTGGTTTCTGTCAAATACATTTCTGTTGGTGGCGGAGAATTTATTCTCTTAGCTTAACACCCTTCTCTGAGAAGTACGAGCTCAAAGGTTATGTAGTTGATGGTTACTAGTGATATATTCCCAATTTGGTAACGTTGAATGCTGAGTGCTGCTGATCATTTGTTGTGAAAAGCGTAGCTTTGCGGACGAGACTTCGTCGAACCTCACAACCCGGTAATGGTCAAAATAGGAAGAATGCAGTAAGGTTATTTGGGAATAGCGCCCACATAGGGTATGTACATTTCCTTCTAGATAGTGGTGGTACTACGGTATGGAGCCCAGATACTTAACCTATGTGGTTGCTGCAAATTTATTTCTTTGCGGTTGTTGGTGAATCCTAGGATAAAGGTCGGTTACGACCGGGGATGGCATACTCGTGTCAGTAGTTACCTAGTTTAGAGGTAACCTGGCCTTGTGTTGGCAGAGATCTGGTTAGGTTCTCGGGGCGTCCTTCCAGAGGCGTACCCATGTGGCAATGGGAAGTTCCTTGGCCTGACCATTTGTTGGAAATCCAAAATCTATTACGCACCTTGTACGGTTTTAGTTGTAGAACCTGCCATTTACTTATGGTGGTCACCACTATTTAGATGGTAGCTATAGTAGACGTAGTGCGAAATGCCTATGCTGGCTAAGATTTATATTATACTTTCGAAATATTTTCTACACTATGCACTAATATTAATAATAATCAAATGATTCTGCGTAGTAAGCATCTTTGACTATCATAAGGAGAAATCTCCTCCAATTCTGCGTTTGCATTGTGTATGTGGCGAGTGGCCTTATGGTAGTTTCATTTTCCAAAAGCATTGCGGATTCTTTTTATTTCTTTGTAAAAATAACTATTTTAAGATCTCACACCAGTCCCATGACTGACCTTGAGTTTATTGTTCCCTTTCTAAATTCTGGGTTCCCATAATTTTCCACACGGGCAGCCTAGAGTCAGGTTATCAGGTTATTCTGGAATTCAGGAGTAACTGTAGAGATTTGGAGGCAAGATGGATGGCGTGGCGTATCAACTAGTATATAGTATTTCTTTTCCGCTATTTGTTGTTGTAACACTCTGATAATGTAATGTGATGTAATGTATAAAATGCACAGTTGTTTTGATTTAAAGATTATTCATTTATCTATTATATGTTGTTCCGCTGGGATTGTGAGATTCTGATATTGTTTATGTTGCTTCTTCTTTCTTTCTTCTTCTGCCTCTTCTTCTTTAACTCTAATAATTCGGTTTTCCAACCTTCGATTGCTCGGAAGTTGATACAGTGGACGTATTAATGTCAATTTTCGGAAGTCGAAGAATCAGGTCCTCACATGAGTAAACGGGTTAAAGTTGCTTAACTTTAAAAACCTTTGAAAGAAAAGGTATCACGTAAGACTCCCCACACATAAACATTGGAAAGTTTTTACCTTGCGCTAACCTAAACATTTGATAGGAAATCCAGTGATATTATAATAGGGTCTAGGGTTTTCTAATAAAATACAGAAATAGATGGAATGCTTACATCTCACGTTCCAACATAGTTGGGCACATGTAAAACGTACGACACTTATTAGAGTTTGGATTCCATACAATGGAAGGGCTACTGGGGTACCGCCCGTCACAGTATGGGGCCTAGATCACCATACCGAGGATTACTCCCAATCCCTTACAACACAAAGCCGGAACCATCCCTTACTAAACAGTTTCGAATAAGATAACCCCGCGGTTGTAGCTAGCAACCGCCCACACAGTCGAGTAAAAAGGGACTCTGGACAGGGATTCATCTCATCCTACTTGGGCACGACCCACTTAGCCTTGCTGCACCTCCCCTATTTTAGCCATTCCCAGTTGATGAGGCTTGAGGCTACGATTACCTTTATAGAACACATCACTTAGAATGCTCATCGTCCACCTAACGATGTGTTGAAAGCATTCAATCCATACAAGTTCGTTCCGGGTTCGAACGAAACCGAAGGCATTATCTCGTTACACTCATTTTGGAATCACCCTCAGAGTTAACAACAATAACCCTTACACTCTGAATCTTTATCTTCACTTGAGATTCATGACCTATCGTTAATTTGGATTGATGTGGTTTTCGGATATCCAAATCTGGAAACCCCATCGCGATCTCATCGAAATCCAAACGCCATCTTTTAGGTCCAAGTTGTTTTAAAGTTAAACAATTCAATTCTATTATCTATATACACACAGATAGATAATTCACAATATCACAATAGATAATCTACTTTATCATCATAACAGATAATCCATATCATCATACTTCAACTAACATCTCATAACATATATCACACATATCTCATTAGAGATATCAAACAATCAAGCCATTCAATATCAATCAGCCATCCATAAGTAATGATCTATTAATCACACCATCTATAATTAATTTAAATGAATTAAATTAATTACTTCATCTCTAATTAATTTAAAATAAATAAATTAATTACCATTATCACAATAAATCTTGCTTACATAAACATTAATTAAACCAAATAATTAATCATCATCTTAATTAATCAACCCTCATTACTTATCCCCTAATTAAGTAATTAACCCTTAATTAATTATACAAATTAATTATCTTTAAACCATCAAGTAATTAACCTTAATTACTTTATTAATTAAAATTAATTACATTAATCCTTAATTAATTACAATTAATTACCTTATAATAACTTATAATGGATTAATTAATCTTATTTAATCAATCCTTAATTATTCTCATTAATCACATTAATTAATGATCCTTAATTAATTAACTATAATTAATTACATTATTCCTTAATTAATTACATTAATTAATCATGCTTAAATTAATTGCTTTCATTAATCAACTTTAATAATTATAAACGGTAATTAATTATTCTTAATTACTTCCTAATTACTTTTATTTACATTTGTAAATCCTTCGATTTATTAAACCAAGTAATAAATCATTAATTACTTTACCAAGTAATTATCCTTTTAAATTACTTCCCATTAAGTAATTTCCCTTATCTCAATTATCTCCAATAATTTATTCATCAATTACTTACCTTAAGTAATTACTCTTATCAAATCTCATTAAGTAAGCATACTTAATCAATTACCATGTGACTATCTTTAATTAATTAACAAATTAATTAACCTAACTTAATCACTTTCACCTCATAATCATAACCGAGTAATTCATCCCTTAATTACTCTTTAACTAAATTAATCCTTAATTACAGATTAATTATCCTTCAATTATTAATTAAAAAAACCTTAATAATTGATCAATCTTTTCATACAATGTAATCATCCCTAATTACTTTTATAATTAATTAATTGACCTTAATTAACTAATTAATTATCTCTTAATCATTAATTAATAACTTAATTATTAATTAACAACCTTAATTAAAAATAAATTAATCCATAGTTATCAATTAATCAATCCTTATTAATTAACCTTTAATAATATTTAATTTATTCTTAATTAATTTGAATTATAGATTAATAACCTCTTAATTATTAATCAAGAAAACCAATTATTACTTAATAAATCTTTATTAAGTATTTCTTAATTACTAGTTTAATTAACCCTTAACTACTTAAATAATTAATTTCTAATTACAAATTAATTAATTTCTAATCATTAATTAATCCATCATAGTTATTAGTTAATTAAATTAATAATTATCCTTAACTAATTACTTAATTAACCCTTTTTAATAATTAATTAAATTAATTAATTAGACTTAAAATTTCTTAATTAACTTAATTAATTACAACTCATTAAAACTTAATTATCCCTTAAGATAAAACATTATCTTAAATTATCTTTGAAAACATTTTATCTTAACAACTAACTTTACTTAATTAAATCATTAATTAAGTTTAAAATATAAAGTAATCATTAATTACTTACCTCTAATTATTAATTAACAATCCTTAATTTCAAGTTAATAAATCACTTTGAAAATTTTACTTGTTAACTTATAAATCATTAATCATTAACTAATTCAATTAATAAACCACTCTTTAATTATTCCATTTTTATCAAACTTATATTAAGTTTTTAAGATAAATCATTTCCTTATTAATTTCCTTTTATATTTCAAATTAAGTTTGAAAATAACTTTAAGGATTTAACTTAAAACATTTAAAACAAATCATACAAATTTATTTATACAAACAATTCATTTCAAAGAAATAAATTTCAAGAAATTAATTTAGCTTAATTATTAAAATTTAAAAACTTACTTTCAATTAATTTAATTTTTTTTAAAGGCTGGTCAAACATTTTACTTAACCCATATGTACTTGAAATAAAACCAAGTGCACCTTCCTCTTTTCTTCTTATTAAACAGTTTAACTTTAATTTAAAACTGTTTGGTTACAAAATCTGGAAACTGTTAATAATTAAACAGTTTTACTTAAGTTCTTGCGTACGACCTTAGGATAATACTCGAGTCAAAACCCCTATACCCCGAGACCCTACTCGAGAAAACAATCGAACCCAAAACACTGCACACTGAATCCAGGTGCACATGAACCACCGATCGTCGAAGGTCTAGCATCCCTGATCATCTCCAACAGGTCGACAACAACGTGCTCTGGTATCAGGCAATCCACCATTCTCGATCGTGACCAATAACAAAAATGAACTCATCAGGCCTACCTGGACCCAAATTCAACAATCAGAAACGCCTCGCCAGGCCGATTCCGTCCACTACAATTGCCTCTCCTCTGTCCAAAGCTTCGTTAAGATCATAGGCTTCAATTCCTCTTCGTCCTGACCAACTCGATACACTAGAAATTCCACAGAGACCTAGGCTACAACCTTGACCATAACTGGGTGTTAAACCCTACATCATCCCTTCACCATCGCCACGGCGATCATAAAATCCAACTAGCATTTTTCCCATGCTCACTACCTTCCCGCCACCTCCTGAAGCAATCCTGTTCATCCCGATCTCCTTGATCGTCAAAAAAGACCAAATACTCACTTTCTGATCAACCTTGAAAATCTCATTCAAAACGAACTTAAAAACTATGATTTAACTCTTAAAAATCATGATTTAAGTCAACGATTCATGTTATAAAAGAAAATCAAAAGGTTGTTGAGTTTGAATTTTAACATTTAACAAAAAAAATTACTATTATTTACCTTTCCAGGTGACACTCTAATTTTTCTACATTAATTATAATTCCATAAATTAAATTAGGTTTAAACAAACCATTCTTGTTGAATTCCAAAATCTGACAAAGTGCAGATGAGAAGATTTGAATTTTTTTTATAACACTTTAAACTCTGAACTATAAACAGGGTATAACCAGGCTATCAAACATACATGATTATACTAGATACCTACATACAGAGGTTATACTAAGATATACATGCAACACTCTTCATCACAGAAATTCATATGCAACAAACATTTATCTACCGAACCTTTTAATAAATGTTTACTCACCAATTAAAGAGGCAGAGTGTTAAAGAAATTTTGATCAGAGCCCGAAAAAAACTGGAACTTTGAAACTGATTTTGCTTCCATTCTGTAAACTGGAGTGTGTGCTTTAAAAACTTTGGAAAGCTTTGGATTTCTGGAAATCCTTGTTGATGCTTCTGGTTACATTTTGAAAAAAACTTGTAGGATTTGAATTTTTGCTTCAAATTGCACTTGGAAATAAACATTGTTGCAGGCTTTTGAGCTTGAGTTTAAACTTTTGAAAATGATTTCAGGTTTGAGGATAATTGATTACAGACTCTGTTTTGTTTACAGGCTTGATAATTTTGAGGAGTGTTTGCAAACTTTGGTGATAAAAATGGTGACAGATTGCTTGAAACTGCTACAGCACTTGAAAAAGTTACTCGAAATCTTTAGAATCTGGAAATGTCTAACTGCCGAAGCTTTGATTGAGGCAGTTTGCATTTGAAGATGTTACAAACTTCTTAAAAAAAAGGTTACAGACTTTTAATTCATTTCTAGATTGCATTTGTTTTTGAGGGGATGAATTTTAGGTTTGCAATTTGGTTTGAGAAGTGAATTTCAGGCTTTGATTTGTTTCAAAGAAGATGATAATAAATTTTGAAAGAAATATACTGATTTTGATTTTGACGAATAGTTGACAGGTTTGTGTTTTATTCTGGAAAATGAATTTACAGGTTTGAACTGAGAAAGGTTCTTGCATTTCAGGTTTTGAACAAGTGAAGATTACATGGAAAAATTCTGGTTTTCCTTTAGAAATGAACTTAGATTTGAAAGAAAAAGAAAATGAAGAGGATATAGGGGTTAATATAATTAATTTCAGCTTTTATTAAAATTAAAAGAAAATTAAAATAATGTGACACTTGTCCCTAACTTTCATTATTATGTTAACACATGTTACTTAAGAGGTTTAAAGTTTTAACACTTGTCCTAATTTACTTTTATATTATTTATAAATGATTTTAAAGGCTTTTAAATTAATTTTTCCTAATTAATTAATACATATATTAAATATAAATGCTTTCTTATTAAATTTCTAATTAACAAATACATTTAATAATTTATAAAATTTTCTAAATTTATATAAATACAATCTTTAATAGAAAATAAAAAAAACAATTCTAATTTAAATAAAAATCATATATGATATTTTTAACTCATTTTTAAATTATAATTTAAAAACTTTTCTATTTATTCCTATTAAATAAATTCTTTTCCAAATTTCTATAAACAAATTTCCTTTTTAAGAAAAATCATAGAGAACAATCTTATTTTAAATAAAACATTATCCATATATTTTAAATCTAAACTATATTTTTTTTATTTTAAGATATATATACTCCTTTTAAATTCAATTTTTAATATTCAAATTCAAAGTCAGTTTAAAATTCAAATTAAAAATCAATTCAAATAAATAAAATATCAATTTTAAATAAACACATTATTAATTGTAAATAATTATCCTATTTAAAATTGATTTAAATACATACATACATACATATATATATATATATATATATATATATATTTAAACACACTTATTAAAATTGAAATAATAAGTCAATTTAAAATTAATTTATACAATAACACAAACTTAAATAATTATTCTTATTAAAAATCAATCTATAATCATGATTTAAAACATCACATTTTTAATTGTTTGGTTATTTATATTTGAAAATAACAATTTTATCAATTTTAAACAATTTAATTAAGAGATTATCACATTTTAAATTCCTTGAAATTCCGGGATATCACAGTGGTATTGCCCTAGCTCCTCAACCTGTTGCTCCTGTCAGGTTCACTGTTCTTTGTAAGGAATTCTCTCAGCTTGGTGGAACCCCGTTCATCGGTTCAGAGAGCATCATTGTGGGTCATCAGTGGTTGCGGAGTCTTGAGAGGATATTTACTGGTCTTGATATTACTGATGCCTAGAAGCGTCAGTTAGCAGCTTGGCAGGTGCGTGATTCTGCTTTAGATTGGTGGGAGTCCGTTACGGCTAACACCGTCGAAGCTGATATTACTTAGGAGCAGTTTAGGTATCCTTTGTGTTATCTTGAATTTTGTTCCTATTTTTCCTTTTCTTTTGAATCTATCTTAAGCTTGTGTTCTGTATCTCTTTTCCAGGGAGGCTTTTGAGGCAAAATGGATGCCAAAGCCGGGAAATCTCAGCTTTATCGAGAGTTTATGGATCTTAAGCAAGGTAGCATATCTTTTGCTGAGTATGAGAGGAAGTTCAATGAACTTTCCAAGTTCGGTCCTAGCCTGATTGATACTCCTCTCAAGAAGAATGAGAAATTCATTGCCGGTGCTCGTCCAGAGTATTATAGTCGCCTCATTTCTCATGTTCATGGTCCTTTCACCCAGCTTATGGATATGGCTATTCACTATGAGAATCTCACATCCAAAGGTCCTGCTGTTTCTGGTGCTCAGTCTTCATCTGCTCGTTCCAGGAAGCGTAAGCCTAATTTCCAGCAGCCGAAGAAGAATTGGCAGAAGCATTCTGGTTTGGGATCTTCATCATCTGCTCCTGCTTAGAGGCAACCAGTTGATCTCTCCTCCATCACTTGCTTTAGGTGTGATCAGAAGGGGAACTATTCCAATAGTTTTCCTACTCTATCTGGTGCTGCTATTCCTCCACCTGCTCAGTTGGCTAGACGTGATCTTTGCCATGTTTGTCTCCAGCCTGGTCATTTTAAAAAGGACTGCCCTACCCAGCGGAGGGTTACTCCTTCTGGTATATTTGCTGTCACTTCAGCATCATCTCCAGTTCCACCACCTGCTCCTACTCTTAGTGATGACCAAGGTACTCTCCAGGGTTCATTTACTTTATTCCATCATCCTGTTCGTGTGTTGTTTGATACTGGTGCTTCACACAGTTTTATTTTCGTTGTTTTGTGTGATAAGTTTGAGCATCTCATATCTCCTGAGTATGCTTCTGTTCCATTATGTGTTTCAAATTCTATTGGGGGTCTTGCTAAGCTTAATCTGATTTGTTGAGAAGTGAAACTTCTCCATTCTGATCATCGCTTTTATGGTGAATTTTTTGTTTTGGGCTTCGATGCTTTTGATTTATTGCTTGGTCAGGATAGGTTAGTGCATCATGATGCTCATATCTCTTGTAAAGCCCGGACTGTTCGTCTTGTTGATGATCAAAGGAATTCCTTGATTATTCAGTGTCGCTTGCCACAGGATTTTGCTGGCAACTTTATTTATTCTTTGGATTCTTCTCCCAGTGATCTTGATTCGACTCCTGTGGTTAGATTATATCCCGATGTATTTGGTGAAGTCACTTCTTTACCCTCGAAGCGGGAAATTGATTTTCGAATTGATTTCATTCCTGGTGCTCGACCTGTTGTTCTTCCTCCTAGAAGAATGGCAACTCGCGAGAAGGTTGAGTTGGGAAAGCAAATTGAGGACTTATCTTCCAAAGGTCTGATTACACCTAGTTTTTCTGAATGGGGAGCTGGGGTGGTTTTTGTCACCAAGTCTGATGGTTCTCTTCGGATGTGTGTTGATTATAGGGAGCTGGATAAGCTCACTATGAAAAACAGATATCCAATGCCTCGTATCAATGACATGTTTGATCAGCTTTATGTTGCCACAGTTTTCTCTCAACTAGATCTTGCCACTGGTTTTCATCAGCTCAGGGTTGCCGAGGATAGCATTCCCAAGACTGCTTTCCATACTGAGAATGGTTTTTATGAATGGTTAGTCATGCCTTTCGGTATGACTAATGCTCCTACTTTCTTTATTGATTTGATGAACCATGTTTTTCATGCTGTGCTTAATAAATTTGTTCTAGTCTTTATCCTTATCTTCTCTAAGACCAAGTAAGAGCATGATTCGCATTTGAAATATGTTCTAGAGACTCTCAGAAATCATCAGTTGAAGGCTAAATTTTCTAAATGCCATTTCTGGAAGGATGAAGTCCGATATCTCGGGCATATTGTTTCTAGTAATGGAGTTTCAGTTGATCCAGCCAAGATCGCTGTGATCAATGTAAGTCTTTCTTTCTTTCTCTTTTTCTTTATCACTTTAATAATTCTATCTTTCCTGTTGTCCTTATTTTTACCTATTCTGTTTCAGGATTGGGAAACTCCAAAGACTCCATCTGATATTCGTAGTTTTCTTGGCCTTGTCGGTTATTACCGGAGATTCATTGAGAATTTTGCTCGGGATGTTGCACCTCTCACAGCTTTGGCTCGTAAGAATGCCAAGTTTGTCTGGAGTGATCAGTGTAAGGCTGCATTCAATGAGTTGATGAGCAAGCTAACTTCTGCACCAGTTCTTGCTGTTCTGGACGGAAGCGGGGGATTTACAGTATATATTGATGCTAGTCGTGAGGGTTTGGGTGCTGTTCTCATGCAGGATGGTAGGGTCGTTGCCTATGCCAGCCGTCAGTTGAAAACCCACGAGGCAAATTATGCTGCTCATGTTTTAGAATTGCTTGCTGTTATCTTTTCTTTGAAGCTTTGGAGGCATCATCTTCTTGGAACCAAGTTTGAGCTTTTCACTGATCATTAGTCTCTGACATATATCTTTTCCCAAAAGGATTTGAATCAGAGGCAAGTTCGTTGGCTTGAGTTTCTGGCTTCTTACGACCTCGATATTAGCTATACTCCTGGTAAAGCTAATGTTGCGGCCGATGCTTTGAGTCGGAAGAAGGCTTTATTGTGTCAACTTGTTGTTTCTTCTTCTCCTCTTCTAGATTGTATTATGGCTAAGCAGGATGAGGATGAGATGCTTAGATTGATGAAGGAGAGTGTTCGTAGTAGAGTTGGTGGTAGTAGTGGAGCTCGGATTGATGATAGAGGGATTTTGAGGATTAATGGCAGGATTTGTGTCCCGAATGTTGATGGTTTGAGGCAGGAGTTGCTTCAAGAGAATCACCTATCCACGCTTTCTATTCATCCTAGTGTTTCGAAGATGTATCATGACATGAAGAAGCTTTAATGGTGGAAAGGGACGAAGAGGGATATCTCTATCTTTGTTAGTCGGTGTGCGACTTGTCAGCAAGTCAAAGCCGATCACCAGAAGACCCCTGGTTTGTTGCAGCCCCTTGAGATTCCCAATTGGAAGTGGGAACAGGTTTCCATGGATTTCATCGATGGTTTACCGAGGACTCGGAGGGGTAATGAGAGTATCTGGGTTATTGTTGATAGATTGACCAAGTCCGCTCATTTCATTTCCGGTCCTCATTCTGCTTCTTGCTTATCTGAGATCTACATGAGAGAGATCGTTCGTCTCCACGGTGTTCCTCTCAGTATTGTTTGTGATCATGATTCTATCTTTACTAGTCAGTTTTGGAAGGCTTTTCAGGAATCTCTGGGTACTCGTTTGAATCTGAGCACTGCTTACCATCCACAGACCGACGGTCAAACAGAAAGAGTTAATCAGGTTTTCGAGGATCTTCTTCATGCTTGTGTGCTTCATTATGGAGGATCTTGGGAAGATTATCTCCATCTTGCCGAATTTACCTACAATAATAGTTATCAGGTATAATCTTATCTTCTGTTTTTCAGGCTATTCTTAATCTTTTTATCTATCTCATTCCATATTTGCATTCAAATCAGTCTCAAAATGTCTCCGTTTGCTGCCTTGTACGAACGATCTTGCAGATCCCTATCTTGCTGGATTGAATACGGTAATCGTTTGGTTCTTGGTCCTGATGTGATTTTGGAAGCTTCTGAGAGAGTTTAGGAGATTAAGAAGAAGATGAGAGCCGCTTAGGATAGGAAGAAGAAGTATGTTGATAGGCATAGGCGGAATTTGGAATTTTCTGTTGGTGATCAGGTGTTCCTTAAGGTTTCTCCCTTGAGGAATGTCATTCGGTTTGGTCGCAGAGGGAAGCTTTCTTCTAGGTCCATTGGTCCTTTCCGCATTGTGGAAAGAGTTGGCTCTTTGGCTTATCGTCTGGATTTGCTCGAGAAGCTTTCTGGAGTGCATGATGTATTCCATGTCTCGCATCTTTGCCCTCATCTTCATGATCCATCTCTTATTGTCCAGCCTTATATTATTGATAGTTTGGATATTGAGCCTAATCTGACTGTTGAGAGGAAGCCACTTCGTATTGTCGACAGAGATACGAAACAACTTAGAAGGAAATCTGTTAATCTGGTCAAAGTACAGTGGAGTACCGACGATCGAGATTGTACCTGGGAAACAGAGGAGAGCATTCATGCTTCGAATCCGGAATTATTCATTTCAGGTACTATTTTTTTTTCTACCTTGTTTCTCTTTATTTTCATTTCCGTTCTTTTCGACGACGAAAAGATTTGAGTGGGGGAGAGCGTACCAACCCTAGATTCTTTAATATAAATTTAAATTTGACTTTGTTTCAGTTTGAAATTATTTTAAATTTGTTTTATTCGTGAGATTTCATTTCTAAATATATTTTTCAAGTGATAATAGAATTTTTCTAAAATTTATTGCATTTATTTCCTATTTTTAAAGGCTAGTTTCTATTTTTCTGCTATTTTCTACATTCAAATTATATTTAATTAAAATTTATTTATTTATTTTTGTGAATTCATTTTTATTTTATGATCTTATCTTTGTTTGTAAATATTTTCCAAGTCCATAAAATTTTCCCAAAGTTTATTCTATATATTTTCAAATTTTCTAGACTAGTTTTCATTTTCTGTGCTACTTTCTTATTTTTATCATATATAATTAATATTTATTTATTTATATTTTATTTATTTGTTATTTTTTCGAATTTTGACTGAATTATTATATATATTTCGGTTATTTTACAAATTATAAAAAAAATAGAGAAATGTGAAAGGTTTGTGGCTTTTTATTTCCTAAGGCTATTTGTATTCCCACCTTTTCACATTCAACCTTACTTTTCATTCAATTGGCCACATCTCTTCATTCTCTTCAGATGAATATCACTTTTCTCATTCACATAAAACATTTTTCCTCATTTCTAAAATAAAATTCGGCCTCCATAGCTAGTGAAAAGAATTGGTAAACTTCTTTTCTTTTTTCACTTTTATTGTTTTCTTTGATTTGATTTTCACTTATGTCTTCTTCTTTTACGATCGGCCATGCTACTCCACAAGCTCTGCCGCCGCCGCCGCTGCCTGAGCATGTCACCATCACCTCCTCCTCACTGGCCAACCTAAGCCGAGCCTCCATTGTTTGATTATCCACCACAAAATACACCAAAACTCCAACTATATACCACTAGCCGAGCACATCTCCACTTCCACCACTTCATCACCCCCTTAGCCGGCACCTACTCCACCACCGCCACCTCCAGCCAACCTAAAACACCTCTGCCATGTCACCTCTTGGCCACACTGGTGATATCCGTACCCCATGAGTCTTGGCCGGGCCTTGTTTTGACTTGAAATAATGTGATGTTGTTGTTTAGTGTTGTTTCATGCATGACCAACTTTGCACCATCAACAAACCTATGTAGGCCGACCCATATCCACCCACAACCAGATCCACACCCTTGCCTTAGACCTATATTCCACATATGGTCGAACCTAAAGTATGTTGGAAGCAAGTGCAAAACATTTCAGCTTTGATTTATGTTGTCAATTCTTGCATAGTTTAATTGTATTTTTGGTTTGAAAGCTTATGATTGTTATATTGTTTTGTTCGATTTGTTTTCAAGGAAATTGACCTTTGGCTCTCTCACTTAAATCTATGTTGTGCTTTCGTGCCTCTGAAGATCGTTATTGTGTATTCGTTGTTGTCATCTCCAGCTTAAACCTGTGAGTTATTCTCACTAGACAATTTGTACCTATATAACTAGTAAATTGACCACTTGTGAATCTGTAAAATGCATAACCATATTATATCTGTTATACTATGATTATATGATGTTCACCCATGCTTAAACACCTTCTATATCATATGTTACTGTTATATTATGCTGTTTTGTTATTTTTACCAGTTTCTCACACTGCAAGTTACCTTTAGATTAGAATCACTGTGGGTTGAAATGATACATACCCGAACGGACTTTAGATTAAGGGAAAATCGTTATGGGCTAAATGATAGGCCTGAGCGATTTTCAAATTATTTCATTTACTTGGGACTGCGGGTTTGAAATGATAATACCGGGTTTTCTTTGTAAATTACGGGTTGAAATGATATATTACCCGTATCACTTTACCTAGCGTAGAAAATTATATACAGATCCATAGTTAAAAATATGTTTTTTCTAAAAAATTTAAAATATTTTAGAAATGTAAGTATTATAATATTTTGATTTAAACTTAACTAAAAATGATTTTTGTAAAATATTATCGATTTTCTGAAATTTATAAGTGAAATAAATTATGGAAAAGTTCGAAAATTTAAATATAAGTTATTTTGGAAATTTTAATTTGGTGATAATTGGAATTTAAATTAAATATGAAAATATGATAAATTTATGATAATTTGGATTAAAATGAATTTAAAGTGATTTTATAATATATTAATGATTTTTTAATAAAGTTAAAATGTGAAATGAATGAATATTTAAGTTGAAGTTTGGAAATATAACTTAAATTAGAATTTATGAATTTTGGTTTAAAAGTGAATTTTAAGCTAAGTAAATAAAAATGAAATTAAGTTATATTTGAAAATTTAAACTTAAGTGTTAATTTAAAAATTAATTTAATGAATTTAAAATTGAATGTTGAAAATTAATAAGTGAATTATTATTAAATATTGATTTTTTAATAGAAATTTAACCTTATAAAATCATGAATTTAAGGAAAATTAAATGATGGTTATAAATTTGAAAATATATGATTTTATAAGTTTAAAAATGATTTAAATAAAAATATAATTGTTTGTGAAATTATATTGAATATTTGAAGCTAATTAACTACATTTCTAAAATGCTATTAATTCTAATGTAAATGATATTACAACATTTGTAAATGCTGTAGTTGATAATAATGAACCAAATGGCTTAATTTAATTAAAGGCAATTATAAAATTTTTGTAAGTGCTATAATTGTTACTAAGTTTTCTTCAAAACTAATGTAAACCTATTTCAGCATTTTTAAATGCCGTCTTTTGTTAAATTGAACTGTTTTGAATGTGACTTTCCATAGCACTATCTAAATGCTACAAAAGGTGAATTTTCACAGTTTTGATAAACTTAAGTGAATAAACGAACTTTGAAAAGTTTAAAATTTGGAAATTTAATAATTTAATTATTAAATGTAATAACTACAATTTAAATGATTTAAATGAAGTAAGTCGAATTGAAATATAAACTATTTTGAAATGTGAGTTGAAATGGAATTTTAAATTGAATAAAATGAATGTGGTTTTGAAATGATATGATAAGTTGGATATTTTGAAATAGATTTGAAATGATATTGAAGTGTTGAAATAATATTTGATTTTTGAAATTAAACCATTTTTAAAATTATAACTACGAGTTATAATAACGATTGGTTGTTAAAGAGACCGGGATCGGATATGGACATACTCTCTGTCGATACCGAAAACCACTTTAACAACTGTGTATGCAATGGAGATTCCAGAATGAAGTAGGATGGTGACGACATTCCTAAGGTACTTTACGTGGACTTAACTCCTGTGAGTTAGCTTAAGGTGGCTAAAACAGGAGCGATCTCGGGCCAAAGGAGGTAGCACCTTTGGCTGGACACATTTCTTCGATGTCATTCTGTTACTGTTGTGATCGATTGGGTGCACTCCTTGATTTTGGAGTGTTGTTGGGGTGGGCGTATGTGGCTGCTGCGTTACCACCAGCCCGTGTGCGTAATTGGTATATCTACCCTGGCTTTGCCTTGTGTGCCGTGTCACCTACCATACCGAGCCTTAACTACGAGTTTGTTTCTCTCCCGTAGCCCATGGAGTATTTAGGGTAGTCTTCCGATCTGGAGATATGCTGATACTGGATAGACTACTGGGACTATTATGTGTGAAGGGTGATATGGGTAGCCCGGAACGCTATTTAAAAGTATGTTTATTTTACTATAGACATTATTATAATAGCGCAATATTACTATACAGTAAATAGTTTAACGGATCCTTAGAGGATGGGAGGTCCCAGGCATCCTTTAAGTTACTTATACCTTATTACAGTTCACTTGAGTTTGTTTACATTATATAAGTATATATTGTCCTGACTCGAGTGTTTTGTATTTTTTTTACGCTCGGGTCAGCCTGAGTATTCACAGCTTTGGATTCTCTTTCTGGAGCTGGTCTTTACTGGAGTTTCTGCTTATCTACATTTATAACTACTTTTGTTTCAGCTGTTCTAGTTTATCTCATGTATTAGTGAACTTCTATGTATTTGGGATTTCTATTATGTTGTTTTCAGACTGTATTATGTATTTGGTTTGAGACTCTGTTGTAGTAGCTTCATGAACTACTATGTTATTTTATATTCCACTACGAGTTATTCTGATTGTTCTGTGTCTATGATTCTATGTATTTGATTTCATTTTCTCCAAATTTATTTACAATCTGTTATTTCGCATCGTTCAAGTTCGACATGTGTGGATTATTGTCGACTTGAATGGTACGAAATGGCGGGTCGTGACAACCGTGCACGTACATGTGCACGTGCACACGTATTCCCCTCGACACCGATCGTCGCCATCCAACCTCATGAGTCACACTCAACCGCGACACCCTATGCCAACCCTTGAAACAATAGCAACCAATTAGTTCACCAAAACCACCCACCGACCAGACCTTGAACGAAATAAACCTCCCCTTCAAACACCTCTCCTCGCCATCCACCACCACCATTAACCATCAGATTCCGCCTAAAGCATCGCCAAGACCACCTCTTCCTATTCCCTCCATACCACATGCCTCTCCTCCACTCACGTCAACACCATTTGCCTTGAACCGAAGCAAAACCCAAACCCATTCCCAACCTTAAAACCACCTCACTAAGGCCAACACACACCACGATAAATCACCGTGCCAATTTTCCCTGATAGCCCATCACCCAACGCTCCTCCACACCCAACGCCATGCCTCGACATCATGCATTTCATCGAAATTTGACGAAAGTTCTAGTTTCGTTCATCTTCAAAATTCGCCGCCCATGCTTCACTATAAATTCCCAAGCTACCATCAAAATTCATGACTTCCATTAAAAATCACGCTCAAATACTTCATTGATCTAATTATGATACTTGAATTTTTATCAAACAAACCTTCTTCCTGTAAAAATGTGTTTTTCTTTCCTATGCTTAATAAAATTTAATGAAATAATTTTAAAAAAAATCTATACTCAAAAATGAATTTTTTTTTTGTTTTGATTTCGAGATTTAAAACCAAATAGATAATTAGGCATAAATTTTTAAAAGAGGAAACTAACAGTTTTTAAAACAAATAAGCATGAACAGAAGAATTTCACATGCTTTGGTAGACCCAACAGCATATACATACCCATATATAATCACATTTTAGTTGATCCTTGAGGTACCCATTATAACACATCTATATATTTATAAATGATAATCTGTAACCAAAATATAGGTGGTTATACTACCACTCTCTTGAAAATGATGAACTGCTGCAATGTTTCTTATTCCTTTGCCAAAGCTTTTGATTCCATGGTAGTTCCTTGTTTGATTTAATTGTAGCACTTTTGTTTTCTTATTATTTATGTATATATATATATTTTGTTTGTGTAGATGTAAAACGTAAAGGCAAACAAGGCAATGTATTTATAGAAAGGAAGTAGGTTGGACAAAAATTGAAAGCTTCTTCTCATGTACAGTACCCCTTTCATTTTATCCCCTTTTTTTCTTTCTTTTTCTTATTTTCTTTTTGATTTGATTTTTAAGAGCTGATGTGATTTCATATGGTTTTGAAAATTGAGTGAATGGCTTGATATATTATATGCTTGAGTCGATATGCATTCATGATGTTGTTTCCTTGTGTACATACATACTTCATGCAACATATACACTTACCTAAATATATATTTGTCATCATATATGTATATATATTTATTTACATAAAAAGTAAGCAGATTATCATCATGAAGCATTTATATATATATATATATATATATATATATATATATATATATATATATATATCTTCACACACCATCTACACACATATACAAAGCCATTTGCATGTATTTATTTCATTTTTTATCATGAGTTTAGCATATACTTGCGTGCATACTTCATATTCTACCTCTTTATACACATATATTTACATTTCATAATTTAACATAAATATATACATATATACTTATACATAAAATCATGAGTTTGAAATTGGCCATCTGGAGTTTACATACACACACACACATACACACACACACACACCATACACATTTATTTTCATATATTATACTGTTATCACCATATTATCTAGACTTACATATATATACTTTTAATCGTCATAAAGCTTGTATAGATTTGTATGTACCATTTATGGATACTTTATCTTAAGTTTAAATCGTGGAGTTTATATACATATTTCAATAATATTTATCATATCCAGAAATTTATAATTTAAATTTGAATATAGTTTTTAATCAATTTATATATTCAGATATTTTAAACGTCAGAAAAAATTATTTATTTGAATAATAAAAATTAATGTTCTAATAATTAAAATCAGTTAATTTCCCAATATTCGGTGTTTAAAAGTCTGGGTCGTTACAGTTATAAACTTAAGTAAATGAAATAGAAGCTTAAGTAATATTTATGAAATGATTCATTAATTACTAAAATATTTAATGGAAAATAATTTATTTAAGAGATTAATCTTTATATAAATAAATGATTACTAAAAACAAATGAAGCAATTGTTGTAGTAAAGAAATTGTAACGACCCGTAAGTTTTGATAATTAAATTTGTTAGCTTAATAGGGTTTTAGTAATTAAATATTGAAAGAAATAGAAATCGAGTTGGAATCTATTACAACAAATCTAAATAATATATTACGTTAATGTTAATTAAGGTAGTATTTGGAAATAATGTTATTGTTATTCATAATAGGACAAAATTTTGAATTAAAGGAATGGAAATAAAGATTTATTAATTTAAAGCTTAATAAATGGATAAATTGTAATTAAATGAAATTCAAATATTGTGTTAATGGAAATTAAGATAAATTGGGAAATATTAATGTACTCAGATATAAACCAATGTTAGTTATATCCTTGTTATAATAAAGACTTGAATAAAAAGGTTTAAAAATTTAATAGACGGATTTTTGGGAATTTTAATTTATAATTTCTGAATTTAACGAAACTTAAATTAAACGCTGAAATTGATAGATTAATCAACTTTAAAATGACATCTAAAATTGTTTAAGTTATTATAAATGATTAAGAAATCAAAAATGATAGAAAGGGTAAATAATTAAATTTAAAATGGAAAAGTGATTTAATTAATTAATTAGTAATTTATGTAATTAAGTAGAAAATAGCCATTTTGGCCACTGACTCGGATTTCGACGAAACCTATTTCATCAGATCCGTAACAGTGAATTATTGTAGGATTTCAAGTTTCGTAGCGATCGGACTTGTCGTTTGATCATACGGACTCGAAAGGCCCTGAAATCAATTTAATTGAAATCAACTGAAATCGATTTGAAATAACTTGATTCTAGCATAACTTCTTCATATGATGGAATTTGGACTTGAAACCTATTCCATTGCGTTTAAAATATTTAAAAACATCTATTTTGATATATGGGACGACTTAATTTCGTTCCGGAGTTAGAACAGGCTTTTCGGGCATTTGTCGTTCAGCTTTCAATCCAAATTACTCCGGTCCATTCTAATTTTAGCCTTGCATATATATATATATATGTATATATGTATGTATGTATGTATATATATACCTCGTTATAAACCCTAATTGTTCCTCATTGCCATTTGTCTGTACGTACAATTCATTATGTTCCTCCTCTTCCTCAATGGCAGACAAATTCCCAAAACCAAAACTCCAATTGCAATTTCAAATAAAATTCAAACTCTTCAAACTATATCATATTTATATCATCAAAAAGCTATCGACGAGCGCATGTTGAATATGCTGTCAGTTATTTTATTCAGGTCTTTGTCTGTCCAGAAATCACGAATTAATTCTCGATCGTCCATTCATCGTTGATCAACTTCAACCGATCGGCGATTCACGGGTACAGATAGGTAAGCGTAACTCATCGGTGAGGGTCGTTCGACTAGTTGATGGCTGGATCGTGGCTAAATTTCAAGGAAGGCTAGGTTTTTTTTTGTGGCTACAGGGTTTTTTCGTCGATTGATGCTTGAAAGGGAAGCCTTCGCGAGGCGTAGGGTAGCGGTGTTGGTGGTGGTCTGGGGGGAGGCCAAGGCGGCACGATGGCTGGCTTCGTTCATGAGCATAATTCGGTGTGTGCTATTCTGGAAAGAGAAGATGGAGGTGACGTGCCTTATTTTTTCTATTTTATTTTATTTTATTTCAATCTAAATCGTGTAACTTCTAATGTTAATATCTTTCCCATATGAACTCGGATTCACGTGCAGTTTTCTCCACTAGGATCGTATCGAAATTCTGGACATTATGACCCTAGTTTGGATGAATTCTAAGACTGTTCAAATTTTAGGTTCAAACTGGATTTAAATTCAATTTAAATTGAAAAGGTGAGTGTTTTAACCTACTCACAACTTCTGAAATTTCTTATGTGTGTTAACTTGAGTTATGATGGGATTAGAAATTTATTTATGACCATTTGGCATATTTTTAATCATCATCTCAGTTAAATTGAATTTATTGAATTAAATTGTTATTTAATTTATTATTGCATATAAACTACCAGTAAATACCTATTATTTATCATCTGTTCAACATTGATGTTACTGATTAAATTGGATGATGATTGTGATAAATAGTTGATGACTGATATTGGATGAATGGATGTTGTATTTATATTGTTATAAACTGCAAGTTGTTATGGATTTTATTTCATTCGGGATTGCGGTTTGAAATGATATATAATCGTATTTATATTTTAAATTACGGAATGAAAGGATAAATATCCGTACCACTTGACCATAGTATAGAAAATTTAATACAAACACCGTGGTCTATATATAAAAATATTTTAAAATGATTTCTATGGTTTTGTAAAGAAATATATGGTTTTATGAGATATTGATTTGGATATTTAAGTTAAATTCTTGGTTTTAAGCTATGTATAAAATTGGTTTAAAGTATAGAATAAGTTTAATAGTAAAGTTTGATTTTTATTAAGATATAATATGGTTAAGTATTTATTTAAATTATATTTTTGGAGTTCATAATGACTTAAATGAGAATGAGGTTGGAAGATAAATATGAAATTGGTTTGAAATTTAATAAAATTGAGATTTTAAAGGTATGATTTTTATAACTGGATTTTGGTTTAAGATGAACTAAACGAATATTCCAAGTATAAATAAATTGAAGGAAATAATTAGTTATTTATTATTTGAGTTTTATTTAAAATGAAAATGGATTTATTATGCAAATATTTCAAAATAAATAATATAAAATGGAATTGTTGAATCGTAATTACCAACCTTAGTTTTGAAATTATTTAATACTTAAAGTTTGAAATATATTGAAATTGAAATAGTTTACTGAAATTTGAACGTGAGTTGAAAGTTATGAATTGAGATTTAATTTAAAGTGAATAAAATTGTGAAGTCGATGAAATTATTTTACTTTATAAAGTAATTTTAAATTCAAACTATTTTATTTTATATACTGTTTGAATATCCAAACCATTTAAGTTTTGGGAAGTTATGTTTTAGAAGCTATGAAATTCGAAGTATTATGTTTTGAAAGGTTATATTTCAAGCGTTTGGTTTCGAAATATTATAATTTTGCAAGTGCTATAATTTTGGAGAGGATATATTCGAAATAAAAATGATATTATATTGATTTGGGTTTTAAATAAAATGATACCAAATTGATTGGTTTTTGACGCGGAAATGATATCGTATTTATATGGTTTTGAAATGGATATTATATTCTGGTTTTGAAGTATAATTATTTTTAAATGACCTCGGTGTTATAATAAAGTTTGGTTGTTAAAGAGACCGAGATCGGAAGTTGTCATACTCTCTGTCAACTCCGAAAACCACTTTAACAACCGTATACGCGGTGGAGATTCCAGAATGAAGTAGGATGGTGGCAGTGTTTCCTTTGAGGTAAATACATGGACCCAACTCCCGTGAGTTGGCATAAGGTGGCTAAAACAGAAGCGATCGATGGGTTAAGAAGGTAGCACCTTTTATCAGACACACTTCTTCGATACCATTCTATTACTTTGTGATTGATTGGGGCCCTTTTTGATTTTAAGGGTGTGGCTCGAGGTGGGCGGTAGTAGTTGCTACGCGTTACCACCAGTCCGGAAGCGTAATTGGTATATCTACCCTGGCATTGCTTAGTTGTGCCATGTCACCTACCCTAGCACGCCTTGACGAGTTTGGTTTTCTCCCATAGCCCGTGGAGTATTTAGGGTAGTCTCCCGATCTGGAGATACGCTGATACTGGATGGACAACTGGGATTATTATTATGTTAAGGGGGAGATTGGTTAACTCCTTGACGCTATTTAAATGTAAGTTCATTTTACTGTAGACATTATTATAATAGCGAAATATTACTACATAGTGAATAGTTTAACGGATCCTTAGGACATGTGAATCCCAAGCATCTCCTAAGTTACTGCACTCACGTTTGACATTGGATAGGAGATGTCAAATCCCGTAAACATCTCTGACGCCGTTACACACATATTTATTTCTGTTGATTTAACTCACATAAGATCTTTTAGGTCTGACTCGAGTGTTTTGTCTTTTCAATTCGCTCGGGTCAGTCTGAGCATTTCAGGATTCGAAGACTTTATTTCTAGAGGACGAAGACAAAGATTATATTACTATTGTTTATTATATTATTCCATTACATTCATACTGTTCCGCTGCATCATTTATTATTCTTTGGTATGTTTAACTCTGACATGTATTGTATAAGTAAAACTAAATGTTTTGTAAAACAGCTTCATGAACTATTTATTTAATTATTATATTTTGTCGTTCCGTTGCAAGATTCTGTTTTGCTTTTCTTTCTCTGCTTTTTCTTATTCACCCCAATAACAATCCGCCCTTCTGTATAGTTTGAGTCTGACATGTGTGGTCTATTGTCGATTTAAAATGTACAAAAGGCGGGATATTACAGAAAATAGTAGAATAAAATAAGAGACAATTGTTTAATGAAAATACAAAGAAATTGGAGATTTGTAACTTGTAAATTAAAAGATAATGAAAATTAAGAATATGTAAACTATTGAACATTTTGTTAACTAAAATGAATAGGGTAAATTTGTATAACATTCAATTACATGATAAAAACATATATAAAACTTACCAAAAATGTTTAAAAGTTGAAATGTTAAATATGAATATGTAATAGAATATTGTACAACTTAAGTAATAATAATGTTTCAAATATGAAACCGTCCATGTTTAAATAAAGAATTGATATGTTACAAGACATGTTATAAACTTAAATTAATGGTTGAAATGCTTTATAATTAAAATGGATAGTAAAAAGTGAATACTATTTAAGTAAATGGTCGTAAACTTAAGAAATTTTGAAATGATTCATAAATAGTTTTAAATGATACTATATATGAAGAAGTAAATGGAAATCAAAGGCAGAAAAGCTTAAGTATGAAATAGTTCATTAATGAATATAAATATTAAATGGAATTCAAGTATATGAATAAATAATTATGAATTAAACCATAAGGAAACTTATGTCATGCCTTAAGAATTGATTTATGATGGTTTTAATATCAAATGGGAATAAATAAAAGATAAATAATGTGAAAAGAAACCAATCGAATAAACTTAACTGACATTTAAATTTTCTTTTTTCTATGGCATATGGGATGTTAGGAAATGATATTTCAATTTGTTTGAGGTTGTGTGGATAATCTATTAAGTATTATCTAAGGCTGTTGAGCATATAATACACTTGGTAGTTTATTTATCACTCATGATTGGTGAAAAGTTTCTAATCCTAAACAAACCATTGTTTTTTTTGTTGCCATAGATGTAGGATTGATTCCTTATTGCATATAATGGTCGTTCTATTTTGTTTACATATGATTATGACATAATGTGTGTTGCTTGTGCAGTAGATTTGAAACAACTAAAATATTATTCTTTTGCATAATTTTAACTCTTTTTGATTATGTAAGTAAAATACAGGTTTATGGAAGCAATAGTAGTTGCTTTTGATTTCATAAATAAAATTGTCACCCGACAAATGGATACGTTTTTGGATTGCGGTTTTGAAACGCTATTTTATTATTTTTCCCATGCTTTGGGATGTTTTATTATTGGATGATATATATATATATTAATTATTGATATTATTATTTTTCGGACCAAACCGCGCAAAGGAGACTCTGTCGAAATTTTCTGTGAACTTAGGACTTAGAATTTGTTTTTGTACATGTTGAGTTATTTTCAAACTTTTATTAAACTTGTATACGTAAGTTTAATTGTTTATAAATTGATTATTTTGAATAAAACATATCTCTTGTTAAATCTTTTCTTATTCCTTTCTAGGGATGAAAAGTTTTGAGTGGGAGAGATTATAACGACCCATATTTTTAACCATTAAAATTTATATAAGTTGTTGATTTTAAATGGTTAGAAATGAATAAACTAGTTAGAATATAAATTATGACCTTAAATTAATGTAAATACAACTAATTTTAATATGAAAGAGTATTGTAATCCATATTAGAATATAATTTAATAATATTGGTTTGAATACTATTTATTTAATAATTGTTCGAATGTAAGTTGCATTAGTTGTAATAATAGATGTTAATATCAGAATGAATTAATTGAACAAGTATTCGTTGGAAAATATAAAATGAACATTTGAATAAGAACTTACATTTTAAATTTAATTAAAAAGAAAATTAGAATGAGGAATTAAACCTTGACTTGAAAAGAACAAAATGAATGTTTATGTCTAACTGGAATATAATTATAAAGTTTAATTTGGGTATAAATTATAAATAAAAAATAAATTAAATGATGTGAATAGTGAAATTATATGTTATTAATTGAAATTAGCTTTAAATTGGAATAAGAAACAAATTAGTTACTTGGTAAGTATTGTATAATTCTTGTTGTAAGCAATAAGTTAATAGATAAGAATTTTGAATGTATAACACTTGTTTATTTCTCATCTTATTGTTTAATCTATTCAAATTTATTTAGAAATCAATTAAATTAATGTAGGTATAATATGGCAAGTAATATAGTAAAAGATGGTTTAATATAGAGTATGAGATACTAAGATGGAAACTTATGTTAATAAATAAATTACATTGGGTATTATTGAATTAATATAAGTATGTAAATCAAAATAATAGAATTTATTGAAAGTTGAAATATAATAAACTAGGATTTATTATAGTTGTAATTGAATGTTGAAATTTATGCAATACTTAAATATTGGAATTAACATGGAAAATTGTATTTAAAAGATTATTAAATTTCTATATAACTGAGAATGATGATAGAAACTTTTAATTTAAGATTTAAAAAGGATTAAATTGATTTTAAATATAATAATTTATTTAATTAATGTGAAAATTGGTCCTTTTGGTCATTGTCTCGGATTTCGACGAAACTAGTTCCATCGGATCCGTAACAGATAATTATTATAGGATTTCAAGTTTCGTGCAACCAAACTTATCGTTTGATCGTGCGATCTCGAAACGCGTAGAAATCAATTAAAGTAATTTAAATGAATATAATCTGGTTTTAAAAGCTAACTTCTATACACGATAGAATTAGGCTTTGAAATTTATTCTATTGAGTTTAAAAATATTGAAAACTTTTATTTCGATATATTGGGTGATCTATTTTCGTTTCGAGAACGAAACTGGCTTTTCGGGTCGTAATCGTTTCGATCCAATTCGATCTGCTCCATCCAATCTTATCCATCGTTGCCTATTTATAGGTTGTTATATACCCTAGCAGCCTTTTTCTTATTTCTGTACGTACTATTATTTCCATCTGCTCCTTCCCTTTTTCTCAATGGCGGCTCAAAAACCCTAAATTCCCAATTTCAATTTCAAATTGAAATTCAACTCTTCAAATCATATCATATATTATACTGTTTCAAAGCTCTCGACAAATGAATTTAGCGTGAAGTGTTTGTTTTTGGAAACAGCGCTCGTATCAACCATAAATCGCGATCAAAATCTCAAAGTCACGAAACCCCAATTGCAATTTGGGGACTTTTGATTTCAACATCGATCAAAGAAATTGAACTGTGGGTATTTGAGAGATCGTTATGTGGAGTCTATTGGTGGTGGTCTCATGACCTAAAACTATCCGTGGCGGCCGAAATTTCCATTTTAGGGTTTCAAAAACCCAAATAGGGTGGTGGTGGCGTGCATGGATTAGGAGGATCAAAGAGGATTGATGGGCATAGGTGGGTGCAACTTGGCCTGACAAGCATGGCGGTGGCTGGTGGAGGCTCTAGTGGCCTTGGGCAGCGGCAGTCGATGGTCAAAGCTTTCAGTTTTGGGTTCACATGTTGAAGGAACGAGCGTGAGGGAGAGAGGATGTGTCGGTAACGTTTATTATTATTTTATATTTATTTTAAATTTTGTCGATTAAAATTTTAAATTATATCGATATTAATTAAATCATAACTTTACCACATGAGCTCGGATTTGGACGTGATTTCTTGCGTTGCGATCGTATCGAAATTCTAGAAAATTTCGAAATGGTTTGGTTGAATTCTGAGACTGTACAAATTTTAGGCTTTTATTAGATTTTATATCGGCTATAAATCAAAGGTGGGTGATTTAACCCACTCACGCAATACTAAAATTTCCATTGCAAGTTAAATATAATTCCCGATATATAAATTTTTGATTGTTGTTTGTTGATTTAAATGGACATCTGTATTGATATTGAACCTGAATTGACATTTAATTTTATATAGAATTTAATTGATAGTTAAAACGTCGATATTGATAACTATTATCTATTGTAGTATATTGGTTGATTTGGATGTTGTTTTAAATGGACCTTATTGATTGGTATGTTACATGTATGTTTATTTATTTATCATAATATGTCCCGGTTACCACCTTGTATATTATTAGCATAATTTAAATGATCATCTGAACCATTTTAGAATTTGATAACTATGGCATTTGAATTATGGGTTTAAATGATATGTACCCATACAAATTTCTTGAATTTGGATTATTCTTTTGAATTGAATTAATTGGAAGGTTTAAGTTTTTAATTTAAACTTTGGGTTTATTTTAATTAAAGTGGTTAAATTAGGTAATTCGAATTACATGAAATCTTTTAAATTTTATATTCACGTTGTACACTTGATACGAGATGGAAAACCCTGTAACATCTCTAAAACCATTGCACTTATATTTTATTGATATTGTTTGACTTACATAGGAATTTTTACTTCTGACTCAAGTGTACTATTTTTTCATTACGCTTGTGTCAACCTGAGTATTTCAGTGATTTGACGATGATTTCTCTTGAAGATGAAGATGAAGATTGGTGACCGTAATTATTACTTTTTCACTGCATTATTTGATATGTTATTTATTATACTCTAATTGATGTCGTAAAAATGTGTAATCAATCGTATATTGTAAAACAACTTCATGAACTATTTTATTTTATTATTATATTTTGTCATTCCGTTGCAAGGTTCTATGTATTGCTTTCCTTCTTTTCTCTTGTTTTCTCTTTTAAACCCCATTGATAATCCGCATTTTTGAATGGTTTGAGTCAGACATGTGTGGTTTATTATGAAATTAAATTGTCTAAAAAGATGGGTCGCCACATGTACTATACATAAGGTAGACCCTTACCTTGTCATGTATGGAATCCATTCTCCAATAAGTGCCTCTGGACTTGATTGTATACCAATTATGCTCGAATTTAACTAATGTAATAATTTTGGCTATGATTCAATATTTATTTTAAACCCTAGACATAATTATAATATCATAATATTTTTTATGAAAGGATTTGGTTGTCGTAAGATAAAAACCCATCAGTTTTTATGTGCGCGCGTGGTCTTACGAGATACCTTTAATGGTTCTCTAACATTAAAATCCTTTTAAGGTGTGTTTCTATCCTTTTCAGGAGATCAAACATATTTCTAGATTCAGCATTACATGCTTTGGAGCTTCAGAAGACGAGCTAGATGCCTCGTAGACGTATTCATGTATATTTAATTTTCCACTACATGTATTGGTTGTATTTGTCAATAATTTTGAGGACGGGTTGTTACAACTGTTCAGCTGATGATATATTAGTGTACTCTATTTTGATGTATGTATATTATAGTTTTTTATTGTAAAGATCTGTTGTATATTATATTTACTCATCAATGTGTGATTCTGATGATAGATTAGTATATTTAAGTCAAGGAATAATTTTCATTTTATTCTAGATGAAAGTGAACAACTGGATTCGAATTCTTATTAGGACTAAGCTAAAAGATACTTCATTGGTATTACCCAATTTTGAAGACATTATGAATTTCATTTGTGCAGAAACAATATAATAGATAAATCAAAAAAGTTCTTTACTATGAACTTTGTACCGCGTATGTCACTTAGATGAACCCTTGAAAGTAGCACAAACAAGAATGAAGAAATATAATAAATAGGAAAGAAAATACGAAATGAAAAAAAGAATAGATTTTGTTACTATGTATAAATATATCCTTACCTTTTCTATTCTTCAACTCCTATAAAATAAACTTGAAAGTTTTTTAGGCAACTTACCTCATCTGAGATCTCCTCTAACATAAGATTACTTGTGTGAAAATTATGGAATGAAATGTGATCGATATCCAAGATTTAAAACCTTGCATACACTGTATATATACACACATGCATATGCATACTATTATTATTCAGAACTATAAAAGGGCGAAATATGTTTGATGTATGTTGAAATATGTTTTATATGAAATACCACATATATAACATACATTGCACGCATAATAATATCGATATACTTTCGTGCGCGTGCATAATGTGGCTATACCTAGATCATCAAAGTATGTATCTAGAGTATGACCTTAGTGGAATAACCAAGATTTTTGCATCGTGGATTCATCTAAGTATGCACATTTGAATATTATAATTTAAACTAAACAATTGTTTAATTCTAAAGCAAAATTTTGTAATGGTTGTAAAATTAAAATTAAAATTGAGCTTAATATCAATATAGATATAAATGTTTATACTAATAAAAAAATTAGACATGCATACGTACGTACATACATACATACATATAACATACATGTATATGAAGAGAGTAAAGTAAGATAAAAATCATTTGGACATGAGTATATATAATGTAGACATATTGTCATAAGATAGTTTATTCATCTCCTCAAAAATGTCGATAGTTCGCAAAGTATTATTTCAAGATTATAAAATTAAAATAATGTTGCTCTTTATGATAGTGTATATAGAGAAGCATGTCTGGTTATGGTTGTTGAACCTTAAAAATTATGCAAGTTGATGGACCCAAAAAAAATTACGTTCAGACCATTCAAAATAATTTAAACCTATGCACAAATTAATGGAATAACTTTTACTCATTTTAAAAATCTATGGAAAACTCTAAATGGTATTTGCACAAAAATTACGCAAACCCCTTTAATTAATTAGTTGTAAAGCTATGAATGCATGGCGAATAATATAAATATTATATCTGTATAATGATGGATTTTCAGAGAGAAGATCACATATATTTAAAGTAATGTGTGGTGAAGTAAAGAATACAAAGATTTATACACGTTCGACTAGGATATGCCTACATCCACTGTCCATTTTCAATATCTTCTTATAGATCTTTGATATAATGTCTAAGATACAAGATACAATTATATGAAGCTGAATAGAAAGTAAAATATAGCTCAAGGAAGTTTGTTCGACTGTTCATATTTGGCTATTTGTGATGCCCCACCTCTATACCCACGCTAGCCAAGAACACTACGGTGTAGTGCTGTCAACTAGCACGGAGAATAAGGCTGTTGAGGAGCGACCATCCATGTGATTGCTTATCACACGGTGGCTATAAATAATCTTCGGAAACAAACATAGAAATAAGCATAACACAAATCAGTCACAGACATCCATATCAAAAAGGCGGAAGAAGATATGAATATATAACTAACACATGAAAGTGTACATCAGGGTAGTGGTCAAAAAGATCCACAATAATACAAAAGAATAGCAACACGTGCTATACAAAAGAATACAACTATGAGTCTATATCCCAAGTGTATACAACAAAAACTGCTAATCTAAATAGTTAGCCAAAAGTCAGAGTAGCAAATCCCGGGAAGAAGTCAAGCAGAAGCACCTGTAACATCTCGGTCTGAACCGAGTATTATTTAAGAAAATAATAAACGGATCAGTCTAGCTATAAATATCAGATGACATGGTATAAAATAAAGGATATGGCATAAATAAAATACCCGTACTGACATACTACTATAAGTATGCAAATGATGATCAACAGAAGATCAATCAATAAGAGATAAATCGATATCACAAGAATCTTCTCAAAGATCCAAACAGGGCATCATACCCTAAACTTGTACTCACAACAAGTCAATGACATAAATTCTAGAAATCAACACAAGAAATCCAGAAATCACAGAAGAAGGGAAAGAGGCCTATCACATGACGGTCCGAAGACCATGGGGAGCTACCCCATATGGTTGAGTCGGAATCACCCAAATGAGGTCTAGGCTAACCAAAAAGCAAAAAGGTATGTGTGAGTGGAATCACACAAATGGTGTCTAGCCTAACCTCGCAATAAAAAGGTATGTGTGAGTGGAATCACACAAATGGTGTCTAGACTAACCTTGCGGACAAAGAGATATGTGTGAGTCGGAATCACACCAATGAGGTCTAGTCTAACCTTGCAAACAAAGAGACATCGCACAATTGCTAGTCTAAATCATAAAATGATCGTCATGATCAACGAGAAGTGTCAATTACACTAAGCTAGTAAATATAAAAGTCTAGCTTCGTGTCCCATAACCACTTGCTTAACTTAAATATTTACGAACGAACTGTAAATCTTCACTAGAAAATTGTCACAAGAGGTTCAATCGAAGAAGTCCAAGAATTAACCGACGAAGTGAACGCAAGCGTTTCATACCACTTGTTTTACTAAGCCGTTTAATTAGATTTTTCATCTGAGTGAGGAAAAGGTTTGTATATACTAGTAGATTGGCAAACGGTTTAAGAAAAGAGCTTTGTTATTGAAAATAGGGTTGAAATCATTTTGTTGAAAGAGTTTTGATATTTACTACTAGTATAGAAAACCTTTATATTTTAAAGTGACAAATCATAGAAGTGATTGTAGAAACAATCAATCATAAAAATTCACATTCGAAGATGTGAATAAAATCCAAAGAAACCGATAAAGAATCCATCGAAATAGATATTCAAAAATCCATAAAATCGACCGAGAAGCCCAAGATAGTTTGTCTCGAAGAACGGTCAACTCAGCATCTCAACAAAGCAAGTCCTGTTGAATTTTTTTCAGGTAAGATCCCCTACGGAGGGGGGTCCAAGGGGGTGCGGGGGCAACGCCCCCGCTATGGGGTTCGACCTAAAGGTGTCAAGCGACGTAAAAGTGTTCGCGACCTAGCGACCTAAACAAGGTCGAGCGAGTTAAGGTGATGCGCGACCTAACGTGTCACACGACTTAACGAAGGCAAGGCCGAGCGACTTAAGGGGTCATGCGACCTAATAGGAATGGCCAAGCGACCTAACAACCCAGGCAAGGTCGAGCGACTTAAAGGGGTAAGCATGCGGCCTAGGTGGACGCGACCTAATGGTCATGCGACCTAGAGGGATGAGCGACTTAAGCGAGCGACCTAAGGGTTTAACACGCGAGCGACCTATCATCCCAAGGCCTAACGACCTAACTCCGAACGAGCCAAATATGCAGGCAGATCAACCTATAGGCGAACGACCTAGAGGCAACGACCTAACGGTATAAAGGCCTAAACCATGCGAACGACTCAAGGTCATACGACCTAAAGGGCAACGACCTAAGGTCACGCGACCTACGACCTAAGGGAAACGACCTAATTCCGAGGCGCCATTCCGAGGCAGTGCGACCTAACTGCAGTTTTTCGCCAAAAACACTAAAAATTGGAGTTTTTCGCCAATCCAATCCAAACCAAATGCAAATGTACATGCTAGAGTGATGGGGAATCATTCCCAATAGACCAATATAGTTATAGACTAGAATTGTGAGATAAAAATCTCACCTTTGCACCAAAAATCAATGAAAATGAAGACTAAAGCAAAGCAAGAATCAATCCACTTCAATCTCAACACAAAAGGCTTGAATCCAATGTCTTCACTTTGATTTTGGAGTTGGATTTTAATTTGCTAATGAACTTGGGCTTGGAATTTTAATTTCCCTTTCCACTCACCATTAATGCTAAAACTAGAGTTAGGTGGGAATTATGAAGAGTGAGGAGAAGGAGAGAAGTGGGTTTGAGTTATAATGGCTAATCTAACCCAAAGTCCAAAGCGGGAAAAGTAAGTGAAATTCCACTAACTCCAAACCTATCAATGTTTATACTTAAAAAACTTGTATACGGCATTTCGAACTCAATGGAAGTGGTCTCGAGTCCTAATTTGACCGTTTGCAACAAGTAGCTTTTCGGACCAATATTCGATTAACGACAAAATATTTAAATAAAAGATTTAAATATAAAATCGATAAATATGCGGGTTGTCACACTATTCTTGGCTGCCTATTCTAGTTTGGTTTTCTCTGTTAGTTACTTCAAGTTAGACGGTTACTGCTAGGATATTCCTACTAGGCTGTTTCGGCTATCTATTTCTTCTAGGCTACTTCCGCTAGCTAGTCCTGCTAGGCTTTTCCTATTAACCGATTCTTCTAGGCTATTTATGTAGGAAATGCAGATTATGGATCTTAATGCAGAATTAACACTAGAGGAGGGAGGGGTGAATAGTGTTTAATGGATTTTATGGAAATTTTGAAATCTTTTCAAATTAAACACAAACAGATGAAATTCACAAACATAGAAATAATCACTGAATCAGACATGAATGCAAACAACAAATAAAAGCAGTACAGAAAAGAACATACCGAAATTTTGTATTGGTTCGGAGTTTCCCTACACCAAGTCCCACACAATTTCCTGTGCAGATTTTTTTTCAAATATAATATTGATATTACAACCTCGATTTCAAGGCCATGAGATGCACCCTCCTGTCTTCGAGTCTATTGAAAACTCTCTTGATATAGCCAGGCTACAAGATCACCTAATTGATTTACGGGTTACAATCACACCCAATTGATTTTCGGGCCACAACCGATTCCAATAGCACTTTGATAGATAAAGAGACTCGATACACTTCTTCGATTACAAATGATCCTATAACTCTAAATAGCACTGAAATCTTTGAGAGAGAGTGGCAGAGAATTAAACTAGAGACGATCGAGTTTGATTCACTTAGGATTTTGGCTATGTTTTGTTAAAGAATTTGAAATATAAGATAATATTTGAGTGGAGAAAAAGGAGTGAAGAAATGAGGAAAAACTAACTAAAAATTCATTGAAAACAACCAGTATTTATTGAAAACAATGGTCATGTCTATTCGCAAAAGATTATGACAATATACACTTCTTTTGAAAATTTGAATTTTAAATTCTACAGTCACCATGTCGACATGGAGGGATGGGTGGTGTCGACATACCTATGTGTTTTATAAAAATTAATTTTATTTTAAAATGATTACTATTCTAAAACTTGTCAAAAAAATTTCTAAACTTTGTAAACCATTTTGAATATAGTTTAAACTTATAAAAGAGATTTAAAATGTAATCTTGAGATATATAATCTATAATATAAAAATGCTGTTAAAAACTAAGGCTCAAATATTTAAACCGAGAGAGATGACTTTTAAAAAGATAGTTTTTGAAAAAATAGTTAAAATAAATTATTTTAAAAATTTCGTGGATTCCATTCCAGTAGAGAAGGTCATGGGTTCCATCTCACTAAAGAGGTCGCGAGTTCTATCCCACCGTTAAAGTGAGAAGGTGGATTTAATTCAACAATTAAACTCTGAATAAAAAATTTAGTGCTATTATGAAGTTTTAACATAAATCTAGACTCTATTACTTATCTTGATATCTTGAACTCTTAAACTCTTGATACTCATGAGTCTTCAGTCTTGATTTCTTCAATCTTGAATTCGTCAGTCTTGAATCTCTATTCTATGCAGTCTTCTTTCTCAGTACCTGCATATATATACCTTGCATATACATATATATCTAGACAAGAATATTAGTAATTATATTTTATAACAAGTCCTAAGGTTGTTGTCATCAAAACCATCATCCCAGGAACTAACAACCTCCCCATTTTTGTTGATGACAACCTTTGTTTATAAATCTACTCCAACAAACTTTGATTCTACTCTGACACCCTCTTATTCCGACAACTCCCCCTTAATCTAAGCCTATCTAACCTATTTTATAATTCTCCCCTTTGTCATCAACAAAAATTAAGCCTAAACTACATAACTCCCCCTTAAACTAATACTATGTACCTAAATGCTAATAATGATGTATAATAAACAAAACATAAATCTAATTTTATTATATATAATGTTACATTACACACACAAACATGCACACACACACACACACATATATGAAACATAGACAAATATATATATATATATATATATATATATATATATATATATGTACGCAAAATATATAAACATTAATATAATAACAATCAAATGAGAGTCCTTGACAATTGGTGATTTGTGAATCGAATAATTACCGTAATGGAGACAAAAGTTTCCATGTTCTTCGAACAAATTACCAATTTTGTCAAAACAAACTTCTCCAAAGCAAACAACATAACCGTTCTCGTCATTTTGCACTTCTTCATCTTCTTCTTCTTCCATCTCTTCATCGTCCTCTAATGGATTGTGAATACATATGTTAAGAGGAATCATCTTCAATCACAATAGGGTCTACATGATTACCCATTAGAATTTTTTGCAAATTTCTAAGAATTTTGCTGTGTTCTCTTGTTCCTTTGCCATCCTTATTTGCATGACTGGTATTCAGTCAGCATTTGAAAAGAATCCTTCTTAATTTCCTCAATCTTCACTACTTGAACCGATATAGTACGCTGAATGGACTAGAATTAGGAGAAGGGAAGGAAGTAGTTGCATTTTGGTTTGATTTAGAAGAGGAGGTCATTATTTTGTATTTTTAGAAGTTTTTTACAGAGAAATGAAGTGAGAAGACAAATGAATTCAAAATATTGTGATTTTATAACCACCAAACTAATTTTAGAGGGAAAATCAAAATTCTAAATTTTACCGTTGTATGTTGACATGACGGGCAGGAGTTTGTTGACATCCTTATGAAAATTTTGACAATTTTGTTTTTCTACATTCATCTAAATATATATGTTACTATATCTATATTCTATATCTCGGTCATAGAACAAATACATAGTTCTCTTTTTAATTTAGTGAAGGTTGATTGATTTCAAGGGTTTGGTCAGAATATCAGCTATTTGATTCTCAGTGTTGATACATTCAAGAGAAATAATCTCATTACTTATATTATGTCTGAGAAAATGATGTCTAGTATCAATATGTTTGGTTCTGGCATGATGAGTAGGATTTTTGGGTAAACTTATTGCACTTGTATTGTCCCAGTAAATTGATGATTTTGAAATATTTAATCCAAAATAAGGGTCTGTTGCATATACATAACTTGAGAATAAGCCAAAGCAGCAGAGATATATTCTTCTTCAGTTGTTGATAGTGAGACAGTATTTTTCTTTTACAAAACCAGGAAACGAGAAAGTGTCCTAAATAGTGACAAATTCCACTCGTACATTTTTAGTCTGATTTACAACTAGCATAGCCGGCATCACAATATGAGATTAAAGCAAATAAATCATTTTTAGGGTAAAATAGGTCATAGTCTAAAGTGTGTTTAACATATCCTAGGATATGTTCAACAACTTTTAAATCGATTTTTTTGGGTTGAGATTGGTATCTTGCACAGAGACAGATACTATGCATAATATCAAGCCTGCTCACAGTTATATAAAGTAGTGATCCAATCATTTCCCTATATAGTTTTTAATCAACATCTTTTGAAATATCTTCTTTATTCAAGGCTTCATTGGTTGCTATAAAAGTTGGTTTTCCACTCGTAGTGGTTATACCAAACTTACTAACTAGCTCTCTAGCATACTTTTCTTGACTAATGAAAATACCACTACCTAATTGTTTTATTTGCAATCCTAAAAAGAAAGTAAGTTCACCGATATGGCTCATCTAAACTCTTTTGTCATTATTTTAGAAAACTCTTTATTCATATCATTGTTTGTTGATCCAAAATTTATATCATCTACATAAATCTGTACTAATTGAATATTTTTTGTTTCATTTAATAAAAATAGTATTATCTACTTTACAAATTTTAGAATTTGATTGTAATAGGTAAGATCTTAGTCCATCATACCAAGCTCTAAGAGCTTGTTTCGGACCATATAAAGCTATCTTTAATTTGTTGCATGATTTTGAAACTTTTTTCTTTCAAAAATTAGAGGTTGTTCAACTTAAACATCCCCTTTAACAAAACCATTTAAAAAGGCACTTTTGACGTCCATTTGAAATAATTTGAAATTATTGTGATTTGCAAAAGCAAATAGAATTCTAATGGCTTCTAATATTGCTACAGGTGCAAAGATTTCATCATAGTCTATTCCTTCTTTTTGACAATAACTTTGCATGACTAACCAAACTTTATTTCTAACGACGTCACCTTGTTCATTCATTTTATTTTTATAAGCCCATTTAGTTCCTATTATAGTTTTGTCCTCAGTTCTAGGAACAAGTTTCCATACATCATTTCTGGTGAATTGATTCAGTTCTTTTTGCATAGCATGAATCATCAGATGATGCTTCCTTTGGATTTTTAGGTTCAGTAGTTGATATAAAAGTTACGTTGCTTATGTTGTTTAGTTGATTTCTAGTTCTAATAATAGATTTAATATTTCCTGAAATATTTTCTATAGGATGGTCTTTTAAAAGCCTGATCCTTTTATTAGGATGAACAATTTCATAATTTATTTCATTTAATTCAATAATTAAAGTAACAAAATCATCTACATCATTTATTTGAAAAAAATCTTTGAAATTTTCGTCAAAAGATACATGCATTGTTTCTCCAATGATGTTAGTTTTTAAATTGAAAAATTTATATGCTTTACTTCTATTAGAATATCCGATAAAGATTCCTTTGTCGGATTTAGGATCAAATTTATCCAAATCGTCCTTCGTATTTAGAATAAAGCATTTACTTCCAAAAAAATTAAAATAAAATACATTTGGTTTCTTATTGAAAAGAAGTTAATATAGTGTGTAACGACCCGTAAATTTTAATAACTAAATTAGTTAAATTTAAAGGATTTTGTAATTAAATTTAAGAAGAAATAAAAATATTTATAATTCATACTGAAGTAAATGTAGAAATGGAATGCAACATTTGAAATTAAAGCTAAGTATTAAAAATAAAAAAAATGAAATTACGATGCATTGAAGTAATGTTAATTATTATTCTAGGCTAAGAAATTTAATATAAGAAAACAAATGGGAATATTGTATTAACTAATGCAATGATATAATTAGTGATAATTTAATGAATCGAATATTATAGTAACCGTTGAAATAATACATAATTAATGGAAAATTTATACAATCAATGTAGATAAGTAATTTTAATGACCGTTGTAGATAATAAACGTTACCTTAATGGTAATTAATAAAATAACGGGAGTGAGAGTCATAAATTAAAGTAAAAATTGAAGGTAAATTAATTTATTTGATTTAAAATCTAAATTAATGGGTGAACTTGACAAATTTCAGTGTAATTAAATTATAGCAGTTATTACAGAATAAGTGGAAATAAAATGGTTAATACAAATAAAGGTGAATGTAAATGGAATAATATGTAATAAGTGCAATTTGATAGGAATCAATGTTAGTATAAATTTATGAAATAACTACGAACCAATGAATGTATTAAAGTTGTAAAGGTCATAATTGATTGCATTAAATAAAGTGGGAATTCAATTACATTAAAGGTAATTAAATATTATCTTAATGTAAAATTTGGATAATTTTTGAAATTAATATTAACTCCATTCAGAATATGAAAATTGGTATAACATTTGGCTTGTAAACATATATTATAAATTACCTGTTTTATTTGTTGATGGAATTAGAATTTGAAATAATTGGTAATAAAATAAACGAATGTTACACTAATGGAATAAGATGTTTAGGAGTTGGCAAAATTTGACTATAGTAAAAGTAATAAAAGGTTAATTAGGTTATAGAGTAGTAATGGACTTAATAAAAGGGATTGGAATGGAAACATACCAATTTATTTAAATTTAATACATATAATAAATTGACTTTTCGTAGCAAATGGAATTTATTACTACGACGATTAGAAATAAGAGGAATTTGGAAAACATTAAGGGTTCTAGTTATGAATCAAATATAATTATACCATAGGATGAAATTGATCGAATAAAAATTGGTTGGATAAAAAGGATTGAGGTAAATCAAGTTAATTTATTTGGATAATTTTTTATTAATTGAGTATATTGTGAATGAAAGTAATTACTACGTATTTGAAATTTAAGATGGAATGTGAAAATAATTAATGGAATAGATTTTGAGTCCAAATAAATGCCATCTATTTGACAATAAGGAATGAGATAATTACTAATTGATTTAATTAAATGTAATTCTTGGGAATTTTATTTATAAATGCTAAATTAAATAAAGTGAGGGTAAGATTGAAATTTGGAAAATTGATTAAATTTAAATGGACATCTAAGTTTGTTAAAATAGTGTGAATAATTTGGAAATATAGAAATGATAAGAATTGTCAAATTTTAGAATTTAAATTTGAAATTTGATTTAATTAATTAATTATTAGTTTATTTAATTAATAGAAAAATAGCCATTTTGACCACTGATTCGGATTTCGACGAAACAAGTTTCATCGGATCCGTAACAGTGAATTATTGTAGGGATTCAAGTTTCGTAGCGATCAGACTTGTCGTTTGATCGTACGGACTCGAAACGCCTTGAAATTTATGAAATTGAAATAATTTGAAATCAATTTGAAAAATATTGATTTTATCATAACTTCTTCATAGGATGCAATTTGGACTTGAAACTTGTTCCATCACATTTAAAATATTTTAAAACACCTATTTTGATATATGGGTTGACCCAATTTCGTTCCGGAGTCGAAACGGGCTTTTTGGGCCACTTTGAAGTTAGCGCGTATATCTATTTTATCCATCTATTCTATTTTCAATTCTTCCTATAAACCCTAGCCGCCTTAATTCTCATTTGTCTGCCGATAAATTTATTCTATTCCTCCTCTTCCTCAATGGCAGACAAAATTCTATATTCCCAGATCCAATTGCAAATCAAATCCAAAGCATAAAATTCAAATTCCTCAGAAAAATCTGGAAAAAATATATATTGAACCTCTCGACTAGTGTAATTCACTGGTGGTATTCGTTTTTCAATTCAGTTTATCTTTTGATCAGAAATTGTGTTTAAATTTTCGACCGTCCGTTGCGTCGTAATCAACTGCGATGGATCATCAAATCGATTGAGGGGTTGTGTAGAGATCGACGTGGGGTTTGCATCAGCATAGTTTAATTGATGGATTAAAGGTCCGATCGTGCTGTAAAATTCGATTTGGTTTTATTTAGTGCGGCGGCTACCCTAGGGTTTTGGCCGAGATAGACGACCGGAGTTAGGTCGTTGGGGGCGTCCTATCACGGCGAAGGGGACGGCGGCGGTCGGCCTGGCGATTGGCATCCGGAGATGGTTGAAATCGTGGTCAAAGGTTAGTCAAAGAGGGGTGCTATTGGGTTCGGTCTTGTGTACAGTGGCGAGTGCGCTGGGAAGAAGAAGCGTGATGGACGTGCGTGTTTTCGAGGTGACGTGGCCTTTTGTTAGGTAGGGCTTTGTTTTGGTTAATTTAATTTAATTTAATTTTGTTTTCAAGCAATTTAGCACGTGTAACTTTCTCATACGAGGTTCGTTTCATGCGCGGTTCGTTCCTATGGGTTCGTATTGAAATTTCGGAGATTTTGATGCCGGTTTGGCCGAATTCTGAGACGGCCAAATTTTTGGGTTTAAATTGGATTTAAATTCGATTTAAATCCAAAAGGTGAGTGTTTTAACCCACTCACAACTTCTTAAATTTCTTATGTTTGTTAAATTGATATAGGATGTGATTAAAAATTTATTTATGGTTATTTGGCATATTTTTAATCATCATCTCAGTTAATTTCATTTATTTAAATTTAACTGCTATTTAATTTATTCATTACATTTAAACTGTTAGTTAAATTGTTAATTAATTATTAATTGCATATAAACTGCCAGTTAAACAGTTATTTATTTATTATTGAATTAAACTGTATTTAATACCTGTTGTTTACTTTCCGTTCTATATTGATGTTATTGTTTGAATTTGATGATGATTGCGATAAATGGTTGATGGTTGATATTGGATGAATGGATGCTATATTTTATATTGTTATAACTGCAAGTTATTATGCATTTTCATTTCATTCGGGATTGCGGTTTGAAATGATATATAACCGTAAATTTTATTTATAAATTACGGATTGAAATGATAAATATCCGTATCACTTGACCATAGGTTGGAATTATATACACGCACCGCAGTCTATATATAAAAATATTTTAAAGTGATTTTCTATGGTTTGGAAAGCAATATACGGTTTAATAAATATTAATTTTTGATATTATATAAATATTATTTTATATATGTAGTTAAATTCTTGAATTTAAGCTACGTATAAATTGGTTAATTAAAAATAAGTTGAATAACGGAGCTTGATTGTTTGTTTATTATATTGGTAAGTACCTATTTAAGATATTGTATATATAAAGTTTTGATGACTTAAATAAAAATTAAGCCGGAAGATAATTATGAAATTTTTTGAATTGAAGAATTTAAGAATTTGACTTGAATAAAATGGATGTGAAATTTCAATAAATATTGAGATTTTTAAAGGGTATGATTTTATAACTTGACTTTGGGTTAAAGCGATTTAAATAAATATCAAGTTGATTTAAATGAATATATTAAGTTAATAAAATTTAAAGAACGTCCAGTTATTTGAAGTTTAAAGGTTTTACTTAAATGATGTTTGATTTATGAAGTAAACATTTTAAATCTAAATAATAAAAATTGGATTTGATATATATGGAATTATCAAAAGAATTAGTTTTGAAATGGTGGAATATTTAAAGCTTTGAAATATATGGAAAATTAAAATGGTTTATTTGGAGGTTCAAATAAGTATTTGGAATCTATTTGGGAAATTTAAGAAATTATATTTATTTTATATAGTATTTTTAGTATTTAAACCATTTAAGTATTAAGAGTTATGATACAAAGCTATGGGTTTCAAGGTATATAGATTTAAAACTGCTATGATTTTGGAAGAGGATATATTTGCAATAAAATGATATCATATGAATTTGGGTTTTAAAATAGAAATGATATCGTATTTATAAGGTTTTAAAATGGATATTTTATTCTGGCTTTAAAGTATAAACTATTTTAAAAGACCACGGTGTTATAATAACGTTTGGTTGTTGAAGAGACCGGGATCAGAAGTTGTCATACTCTCTGTCAACTCCGAAAACCACTTTAACAACCATGTACGAGGTGGAGATTCCAGAATGAAGTAGGATGGTGGCGGCGTTTCCTTTGAGGTAAATACGTGGACCCAACTCCCGTGAGTTGGCATAAGGTGGCTAAAACAGGAGCGATTGACGGGTTAATTGAGGTAGCACTTTTGATCGGACACATCCCTTCGATACTATACTTTGACTTTTGGATTGATTCGGTGGCCACTTTTGATTTTATTATTTGGGGGTGTGGCTCGAGGTGGGCGGTAGCTGCGGCTATGCGTTACCACCGTCCCGGAAGCGTAATTGGTATATCTACCCTGGCATTGCCTAGTTGTGCCGTGTCACCTACCCTATCGTGCCTTGTACGAGTTTCTACTTGTGTCATACCTATGGAGTATCCTCTGGTAGCCTTCCGATCATAAAGTATTACGGTACTGTATAGACTATTGGCATTATTTGTGTTAAGGGCTATATGGGTAACCCCTTAATGCTATTTAAAAGTAAGTTTATTTTACAATTAGATACTATTATAATAGCGAAATATACTATATAGTAAATAGTCTAACGGATCCTTAAGAGATGTAAATCCCGAGCATCTTTTGAGTTACTGCACTCATATTTATTTCTGTTGATTTAACTTACATAAGATCTTTTAGTTCTGACTCGAGTGTTTTGTCTTTTCAATTCGCTTGGGTCAGTCCGAGCGTCTCAGGATTTGAAGATTTTTATTCCGGAGGACGAAGACGAAGATTTGTAATACTATTATCTACTATATTATTCCACCACACCATTTAATTCCGCTGCATTAATTATTATTTTCTGGTATGTGTACTCTGATATTGTATTGTATAAGTAAAGAAAATCGAATATTTTTGTAAAGAAATTTCATGAACTATATATTTGATTAATATATTTTGTCGTTCCGCTGCAAGATTCTGTTTTGTTTTATTTCTTCCTTCTTTTTCTTATTTACCCCATGACAATCCGCCCTTCCGTATGGTTTGAATCGGCACGTGTTTTGATTTAAAGTATGCGAAAAGGCTGGATGTTACAATGTGGTATCAGAGCTTTGGTTTAGCGATAAACCTTAGCATTGTGGGGTTTGACTCTTTACTAATAGGGTAGTAATACCCTATGGGAGTCGCTGAGTGTATATATATGAGCGCGCGTATTTGTTAGTGTTGTAAAAAGTTTTGATATTGTGTTAATTTGTTCCGTTTTGTATTTATAAATTCTTGTTGGTGCATGGGATGCTATAACATCAATAGGGATTTCTAAACACTTAATAGGACAGACCGACATAATATTTGGTTTTATTATAGGTGAATGAAATCATTTTTCCTATTATATTTTTCTATATGTAAAATATATTTGTTGTTAGGTAATGAAATTTATAAATAATAGTGAAATAAGATTGAAAATAAATTAAATGAAAATTGAAAATTTAGAACTTAAGTTCCGAGGTTTTGAAACTTTCTTTCAAACGATTTTGGAATATAATAATAATAATAGTATTAGAAGTATTTTATGATATAATTATTTCAATATAATTTGAAGGAAATGTTTTAAAGGAAATTTTGGAAAAATTTAAGTATTGTACTCCCTTCTCTGTCGCTGGAAAATAATTTCGGTGATGAGTGCACGCATCATTGACATTCATTTTCGAGTTTCGAAGTGGGAAGGCCACTGTAGAGTTTTACTACAGAGTTATTTTGATAAACAAATATAAATTTTAAGTTGTTTAAATATAATTTGATTTTGTAAGTGTATATTCATCTATTATTTTAAAATGAACTGAAATTTAACCCGGTATTTAATTCTTAAGTTTCCGATTTATTAATAATTTCCGTTATTGTAGTGAAATGGAATGTAACCGATTAATAATTGGAGTTTTTAATTAAAATAAGGAATTTAGTGCTAGGTTATGAATGAAATTAAAGGTAATTTGAAATTGTAACCTATGAAACAAAGAATAATTATTGAACATTGAATAAATTTTAAAAGAAATAAGTTAAACTTGTATGATTTTCAATTACATTCTTAAAGGCATATAAATAACTTACCAAAATTATGAAAAGTTGAAATGTTTAATAAGAAATTGTAATAGAATATTATACAAGTAAATCTGAAATAATGAAAATATTCAATAAAATTCCTTAACAAATAAGAATTTGGTTTTAGAGCTGTTATGAACTTAAGTATAAAAATAAAGGCTATTAATTAAAATAGAAAGGTAAGTATTATAAATGGAATTTAGTAATAAATGAAAGTAAATAAATAAAATTAAGAAGTATATATGAAAGTTAATAAACTTAAGTAAATGATTGAAGCTATTTATTAATAAAATAAGCAGAAAGATGAATACTGCAAATGAATGAAGAAAAAAAGGATAAACCATTATATGTATAAAAAGGAAGTCAAATAACAATAGTATGAAATGAAATTGACAAGAATAAACTTAGTTTATTGTTTGGATTTGTTATTTGCTTGGTTTATGGTTGTTTGGGTAAGGATACTTTAAAAATTGTTTGGATGAATGAGTAACTATTTAGTTTCACCTAAGACTGTTGAGTGAATGGTACACTTAGTAGTTATTTTTCATTCCGTACAATTTAATATTTGAACCCGGACAACTATTTGTTTTGTTGGAGATGAATGAATGTCTGATTGTGTTGATTTTATGTGATGGTTGTATGCCTTGTTGCAATGGATTGTTGTTATTGTATTGATTTGTTTGTTATCGATTGAAACAAGTTAAATATTTCATTTTATATAATTGTCAACCCTTTTATATTATATAAGTGAAATGCAGGTTATGGAAGCAATTGTAACTGCTTTTGGTTCCATAAAATAAGCGTTAAGTGCCCGATAAATAGGTACGTTTTCGGATTATGGTTTATGGCGTTATTATATTGTTTTCCCGAGTTGGAATATATATTATCTTGGTAAATATATGTTGTATATTGTTATTTTGATAATATATTTTCTCCCAAGCCTCTCCGTACAAAGGAGACTCTGCCGAAATTTTCCGTAAATTTTGGACTTAGAAAAATGTTTTGAAAAATATTTTCCCAACTTTATTGATTTAAGTATAAAAAGATTAAATGGTGACAAATTGGTATATTTGATTTTAAATTATTTTATTTTATAAATTTAATTGTGTATAAATTCGATATTTTAAATAAGATATATTATTTCCTTGATTGTTCCTTTCCCTTCTTTTCCTTTTCGGGGACGAAAAGTTTTGAGTGGGGGAGAGTGTAACAACCCGTAAATTTTGATAACTAAATTAGTTAATTTAAAGGATTTTGTAATTAAATTTAGGAAGAAGTAAAAAAAATTTATAATTCATACTGAAGTAAATGTAGAAATGGAATGCAACATTTGAAATTAAAGCTAAGTATTAAAAATAAAAAAAATGAAATTACGATGCATTGAAGTAATGGGAATTGTTATTCTAGGCTATGAAATTTAATATAAGAAAACAAATGGGAATATTGTATTAACTAATGTAATGATATAATTAGTGATAATTTAATGAATCGAATATTATAGTAACCGTTGAAGTAATACGTAATTAATGGAAAATTTATACAATCAGTGTAGATAAGTAATTTTAATGACTGTTGTAGATAATAAACGTTACCTTAATGGTAATTAATAAAATAATGGGAGTGAGAATCGTAAATTAAAGTAACAATTGATGTAATAAAGAATGGAGCCAAGGTAAATTAATTTATTTGATTTAAAATCTAATTAATGGGTGAAATTGACAAATTTCAATGTAATTGAATTATAGTAGTTATTACACAATAAGTGGAAATAAAATGGTTAATACAAATAAAGGTGAATGTAAATGGAATAATACGTAATAAGCGCAATTTGATAGGAATCAATGTTAGTATAAATTTATGAAATAACTACGAACCAATGAATGTATTAAAGTTATAAAGGTCATAATTGATTGCATTAAATAAATTGGGAATTCAATTTCATTAAAGGTAATTAAATATTATCTTAATGTAAAATTTAGATAATTCTTGAAACTAATATTAACTCCATTTCGAATATGACAATTGGTATAATATTTGGCTTGTAAACATATATTATAAATTACCTGTTTTATTTGTTGATGGAATTAGAATTTGAAATAATTGGTAATAAAATAAATGAATGTTACATTAATGGAATAAAATGTTTAGGAGTTGGCAAAATTGAGTATAGTAAAAGTAATAAAAGGTTAATTAGGTTATAGAGTAGTAATGGACTTAATAAAAGGGATTGGAATGGAAACATACCAATTTATTTAAATTTAATACATATAATAAATGGACTTTTTGTAGCAAATGGAATTTATTACTACGACGATTAGAACTAAGAGGAATTTGGGAAACATTAAGGGTAATAGTTATGAATCAAATATAATTATACCATAGGATGAAATTGATCGAATAAAAATTGGTTGGATAAAAAGGATTGAGGTAAATAAAGTCAATTTGTTTGGATAAATTTTTATTAATTGAGTATATTGTGAATGAAATTAATTACTACGTATTTGAAATTTAAGATGGAATGTGAAAATAATTAATGGAATACATTTTGAGTCCAAATAAATGCCATATATTTGACAACAAAGAATGAGATAATTACTAATTGATTTAACTAAATGGAATTCTTGGGAATTTTATTTATAAATGCTAAATTAAATAAAGTGAGGGTAAGATTGAAATTTGGAAAATTGATTAACTTTAAATGGACATCTAAGTTTGTTAAAATAGTGTGAATAATTTGGAAATATAGAAATGACAAAAATTGTCAAATTTTAGAATTTAAAATTGAAATTTGATTTAATTAATTAATTTATTTAATTAATGGAAAAATAGCCATTTTGACCGCTCACTCGGATTTCGACGAAAAAGTTTCATCGGATCAGTAACGGTGAATTATTGTAGGGTTTCATGTTTCGTAGCGATCGGACTTGTCGTTTGATCGTACGGACTCGAAACGCCTTGAAATTTATGAAATTGAAATCAGTTGAAATCTTTTTGAAAAATATTGATTTTAGCATAACTTCTTCATACGATGCAATTTGGACTTGAAACTTGTTCTATCGCGTTTAAAATATTTTAAAACACCTATTTTGATATATGGGTTGACCCAATTTCGTTCTGGAGTCGAAACGGGCTTTTTGGGCCACTTTGGAGTTAGCGTGTATATCTGTTTTATCCATCTATTTTATTTTCAATTCTGCCTATAAATATCCCGCTATAAACCCTAGCCTCCCTAATTCTCATTTGTCTGTACGTAAATTCATTCTATTCCTCTTCCACAATGGCAGACAAAATTCTATATTTCCAGATCCAATTGCAAATCAAATCCAAAGCATAAAATTCAAAGTCCTCAGAAAAATCTGGAAAAAATTATATTGAAGCTCTCGACTAGCGTAATTCACTGGTGGTGTTCGTTTTTCAATTCAGTTTATTGTTTGATCACAAATTGTGTTTTAATTCTCGACCGTCCGTTGCGTCGTAATCAACTACGACGGATCATCAAATCGATTGAGGGGTTGTGTAGAGATTGACATGGGGTTTGCATCAGCATAGTTTAATTGATGGATTAACGGTCTGATCGTGCTAGAAAATTCGATTTGGTTTTATTTGGTGCGGCGGCTACCCTAGGGTTTTGGCCGAGATAGACGACCGGAGTTAGGTCATTGGGGGCATCCCATCACGGTGAAGGGGGCGGCGGCGGTCGGCCTGGCGATTGTTGTCCGGAGATGGTTGAAATCGTAGTCAAAGGTTAGTCAAAGAGGGGTGCTATTGGGTTCAGTCTCGTGTACAGTGGCGAGTGCGCTGGGAAGAAGAAGCGTGATGGACGTGCGTGTTTTCGAGGTGACGTGGCCTTTTGTTAGGTAGGGCTTTGTTTTGGTTAATTAAGTTTAATTTAATTTTGTTTTCAAGCAATTTAACACGCGTAACTTTCTCATACGAGGTCTGTTTCACGCACGGTTCATTCCTATGATTTCGTATTGAAATTCCGGAGATTTTGAAGCTAGTTTGGACGAATTTTGAGACAGTCAATGTAACGACCTGTAAATCCGTACCCCTTGAGTCAACAATATTCTACCTAAATCAACTCAAGTTGTACAAAAATACGAACCATTTGGGTTAAAGAAGAAGAGGTAGAAGAAGAAAATAGAAATCAACAATAGAATCTAACCATCGCAATGGTATAAAATGTAATAGATAATAAATAACTTTACACAAAATCAAATATATCTGTCTATATATTACATCATCAGAGTACATCAATTACCGCTCAACATCAATATCATACAACTGGTTACACAGCTACTCTATACAACGGAATATATATAAAACAAGTACGAAAATATGTATCGTCATCCAGCTCGTCTCCTGAGTTCCACAACATCATATCCTGTATCCTATTACTCGATCTGACCCGAGAATTATAGTTAAATAACACCCGAGTCAGTCTGGAATACCAACGTGAGAAAATCACACTCAATTGATTATTAAAGTTTCAAAATCCTTTAAAAAACAAAAGCATCTCGTAAGACCACGCCACAAATAAACATGTCGGGTTTTTACCTTACGATAGCTAAAACATTTTTTTATTAAAATCCTCTGATATTATAATAGTGTCTATAGAAAGTAAAATAGAATCTAGTTGAAATGATTGCATCTCACGTTTCAGCAATAGTTGGGCGCAATCAAAACCGTACGGGCGCTAGGGAAAATGGATTTCCAACTAATGGCTAGGCACTGGGGTACCACCTGTCACAGTACCTAGTCTAGATCAGCGTACCGAGGAGCCACCCTAATTCCCCTGCAACACAAGACCGGAACCATCCCTTACTGGACAGTCCCGAGCAAGATCACCCCGCGGTTGGGATCAGCAACCGCCCACTAAGCCGAAATAAAAAGGGACATCTAGACAGGGATGACCTCACCCTCAAGTGCGGGCTACCTACGAAGCCTTGCTGCATAACCCCTGATTTTCAGCCATTCCCGATTGTTGAGGCTTGAGGCTAAGAGTTACCTTTTTAGAACATATCCCTTAAAATGCCCATCGTCCTTATGACGATGTTTCGAAAGCATTAATCCATACAAGTACATCCCGGGTTCGAACGGAACCGAAGGCACTATTCCTACTACATCCTTTTTGGAAATATCCTCAAGATTAGTAGCGACTTGCCCTTGCACTTCACTTCTCCATCTTCGAATCCAAACTCGTTTTCCCCGAAAATGTACAAACTGGATCGAAGTGGTTTTCGAGAAATAAATCTCGATCCCGGTCTCTTCGAAACGATCAGCGCATTTGGCCAATATTGATAGTCGGTGATTTAACTATCAATTAATATTCAAAAAAAACCATCCAACAATAAATAATTTCCCAAATTATTTATTAACCTCAAAAATATCTTCACAAGATATATTTCTACTTTCAACCCTTTGAAAACAGTTTCAAACCATTTTTTCTTTTCCAGAATAAACTTCCCCAAATATTTTCTATCTCCACTGAAATTACCAAGCACAAAACTAGATTCTTAAAATAATTTAAAACACTTTACTTTGAAATATGCTTTAAAACATTTAGGTTAAAACTACTTCAATAATTTGTTAAAAATACATGCTATATGAATATTTGAAATTAAGGTTGCTTTATAAATATAAAACTAGATTTTCACTTTTAAAAACAAAATACTAAGTCACTTTTTAAGTAATTACTATTATAATAGATTTGAGAAAATACTTACTTTAGAATTGAAATATTAGAAATAATAAATTTTCCAAAAACTTGCTTTTTAAAACAACTTTAAAACTTTTAACTTATATTTAAAAATTTACTTTAAAAACGTGCTTGGTTATCCAGAGAAAATTTCCAACTTCAATCACTTAAATCAATTTCCCAAATTGATTTCCCATATTACTCCATTTTAAATAAATATCTTTACTTTCTTAATTCATTTCAAAGTTCGTTAATTATGGACTTTATTATTATTATTTTCCGTTTGATTTTAAACCTTTTAACTGAAATATACGAATTTCAGCTTTTCCCAATTTCTTCTTTAATCTTTTCAATAATTTAAATCTTAAATTTTAAATAAATGTTTTGTTCTTTTAAAATAATAATACTGAAGTTTAAAATTCATTAATCTTTTGTTTAATCAAAATTATCCTTTCTATACTCAAGATTTATTTATTAGAAATTTTTAAGTCACTTTATTTTTTTTCCATTCATTCTTAAATTTATTCAAATTTCTATATTTATTTTACTTACAAATTCACTTCTTTTATTTTCTTTCCAAATCCAATTTATATATTTTTGGTAATTCATCATACCCAATTATATCCAGTCGAACCATAACATTCAATATTCCAATATAATTCATCATAGAGTACTAAATAATCCCAACAGAGGGTATTAAATAATTTAAATAAATGTTGAGGGATCCAGTTGGATCCCTCCAACTGGTTTTCCCTGCATCCACATATGTTAGCACAATATAATATGCCAAATCCAAATTATACCATACTATAGCGCATTAATCAATTCAACCATCCAAACAATTATTTAAATTTAATCATTTAAATTTAAATTTAAATTTAAATTTAACTGAGTGATATTAACTCACCTTTGATTATGCATTGGCCATCCACTCAACATCCCCTTGGTTTTCTCGATTTTTGACCTTAAATAAATATTATATGATCTATTAATATTTGAATTGATCGAACAATTTATTATTATTTATTCATTTAATTTAAACCAACAAATGTTCTTTTAAACTAATAGTTTAATTTTAACTTAATTTCCTTTTACTAAAATATTTTGGTGGCTAGAATAATTAAATAAGTTTATTTGATAATCTAATCTTCATAATACATTATTTTAAAACTAACTAGTACATGAAAAATACATATGTGTATGTGTGTTTTTATATAGATAAATTACCTTTATACATATTTCCTTTGAAACTCACACTTATAAAGCAATTTATATATATACAAAACATTTTATTAATATTTGGACTTATTGAAAAATTACTTCCCTTTGAAATTTTATGAAGCTAATTATTTATTTAAATTACTTTTCCTTTAATAAAATATCCTTTGATAGCTAAACAAATAAATAAGTTTTATTAAACAAATAAATTTCATAGGTTAATTAAACAGTTAAATTCTCAAATCCATTATATATGTATATTTATTTATTTATTTACTTCTTTGAAACTACTTATACTAAATAACCTATATACATTTCAAATCAAATCTCAATGAACTCGATAACATTTTCAAATTCTTATATATTTTTTTCAAAACCTTACGTATATACCTATTTCTGTTTATTCTGGGTATATTAAAATTAATATAGGTATGTGTATTTATATATATACATCTATTTTCCTATCAAAAAGAGATCTTCTTTTCTCTCACTTTATTTTCTGTCATAGCAGCAGTAAATTTACTCTTACAGTAAATTTATTTTCTTTTCTGTTTCCGTATGAATATATATATATATATATATATATATATATACACACACACACACACACATATTTGAATCAATTTTAATTGAAAAAGATGAAATCGAGAATACCTCACCTACCTATCGAATCGAAACCCTAGCTGCCGACTCCACCACGTCACGCCCAAAACCACGCCTCTGCAACCACGCACGACAGCTTGCCTCGTCGATCCACAGCAGCCCACTCGAACGCCAACCCCTCGAGCTTGCGACTACAACATCAAACTCGCGGCCTTGCCACGACCACGATCGGCTAGCACGCCGTGAAACACAAGCGAGCACCATTCGATACTTCGACCTGACACTCCCAATTTATGCGCCCAGATCTCAAGTGCGACCGACTTCGATTTGAAGGGCTTCGAGTCGCCGATTGTCGAATGGGACAGGAGGAGGAAAACACTCAATTCGTGAATTTTCGAAGCCGTGATATTGAAGAGGAAAGAGTGACTCGCGTTCGAATAAGAAAAAAGGGGTTTCGAATAGAAAGGGGGTCGCAATCGTGTCTGCCATTTTCATTTTCCTTTTTTTTATTTTTTTATTTTGTGAAAGTTATAATGCTCGGCTTCGTTGATGAAAACAAAAGAAGGAAGGAAGTGATTGAAATGGAGGAAGCGTACAAAGGAAGCCTACAGTGAAGGCCAAAAAGTTTTGACGTAGAAAGGGAACATGCTGATGGGAAAGAATTACGGCTGAAGATGATTGTTATTATATATATATTTTATTTAAATTCAATTCGTATCAATATCAATTTCAATGCGTTTATATATCGTATGCTCACACAACAACTCCAATCACTACGAAATCTGAAACACGACAATAATTTAATATTACGGACCCAATGGAACTGGTTTCGTCGAATTCCGAGACTGTGCCTCGGAAGGCTGTTTTTAAATTCAATTTAAACGACGAAATTTTCAAAACTGAACAAATCACTGTTAAATTAAATTTTAACACTTTTATTATTTCAGTATTATCAATATAAATTTTATACGCCTTTAATTTATTTCCAACAGGCTTAAAACTCCAGATTCAACATTTTACTCAACTTCAAATTATTTTATTCAATAATTCAATTATCAAATAAATTGTGATATTCGAAATTCAAGTTAAAATCACTCTATTGAATATTTAAAATCAATTAAATATTCCAATTTTAAATGCTCAAAAATTCTGGATCATCACATTCCTCCCCCTTAAAACAATTTCGTCTCCGAAATTACTAATTAGGAAGAATGGTCCAATACCCGTCACTATTTCTCCAAAACCAACAATTTAACATCCTACCAACTATCTTTTTAATAAAAGACGCATTACCTTTCTTACTAACTTCCCAAACACTCCCATAATTTGCAAACAATCCTATTTGCCCAATCATTCAAGTTTTAATTTTAAAACCAATTTTGAACTATTAAAAGTTTCTCAAAATTTTTCTAACTCTCTAAATTTTCGAAATTTTTTGCCAGCGTCTCCTTTGCGCGTCTAGCTCGGTACAACTACAAAAAGCCTCTACGGGCTTCCAAGTTCCAAAAGAAAACAAAAAGCCAAGTGGCTAGATCCAAAAACCCAATCAAATTTCACAGAAATTTAAACACATACCTTTTTGTCGAGCAATTCAAATTTATCTTTCTGAAATCAAAATCAATTCTCTTTTCTCTTTATAATACCTACATATCCTGCTTAGTACTAATATTCAATCACAACATTCCAAAAACATTTTATCGACTTCCTTAAAAAATGTCCAAATTTACTTATTCAAATATTAACTTAGAATATATTTGTAATATCAATTTCCAATTAAGAATTCACCATTCCTTTCTTAAGTTAGTATAAGCATTTTATATGCTTCTTTATTTATTTTCACCTTACACTTTAGTTTATATCTATTTCTATTCGAATTGACTCTTTCATTTCCATATGAATTCAATTTATCTTTAACTCTGAATATTTAAATTTTATTTTTCATTTATATTGATTCATGTCATTATTTTAAATTAGTTTCATTTACTAATTTATTTCAATTTCCAATTTGAAATCGTTTTGTTGTTAACAAAAATTTTCAAAAATTTTCAAATTTTTTTCTAGCTCCCAAAATTTCAAAAAAAATTTAGCAGAGTCTCATTTGTACGGAAGAGCTTTTGCAATTTGACAAAAGATATAAATATATATACATCGACCCACCCGGTCGAAAAAACCAAAAACAGTTCATATTTCCTATTTTTATTGCGTAGGCGTACTTTATTTAGCATTTTTAAGCAAACAGCTTATTTATTTAGCAGTTAGCGTGCCCAAAATCCAGCCACACGGCTTCTCGGTACCTGTACTTACTCAATTTAAACATGTAAGTGCCAAATATATGAAGTTTAACAATATTCCACTTATTTGCAATAGTTAAACACATGAATTCTAAAAGAAATGTACACCAAACACTTTCCGTAAGCAATTTATATAGTTTTCATACTAATTCAACTGTTTCAATTAATTTATAAACCATTTCATTAAATTTGAATGGTTTTTAATCCACTTATACAACTTCATTCAATTTAAATGGTTTTAAACTCAATCGCTTACATCCAATTCATTTTTAACTTTTAACAAATCCATATTATTCCAATTGATTTAAAAAACAATTTTATTTACTTGCAATGATTCATAGAATTTATTCTCTTCTATTTTCGTCCCACAACCAATTTCTCTCATGCAAATTGGTAATATTCATTCAAGTAAATAACCACTTAAGCCGATGACCATTTTAAATTGATTCCAACTCAATTTATTATTTAATTCTCTCTATTTAAAATTCATTCACAACCATTTGATCTAGCTCGACAGATTCCATTTCAATTTTATTCACGATCCATTCATTTGCGTTTCATTTCTTATTCGCATTCATTTAAAACCATTCTGGTAAACCTGAAAACATTCTATTTTCCCTATTGTCTCTAGTTATTTCAATTCTTCATGCCATTAAATATTATCTGTAAAGCACTGAATTTTATTTCGATTAAAATTTTATTTTCACTTGATTTAAAACCAATCCAATATTATTAAACTTAGTTTAAGTTGAATTAAATTCAATTGTCCTCCATCTATTAGCTTAAGTTAATTTATTTCAATTTATTTAAATTTTTATACTCAAACTCATTTTCATTCTACAAGTAAAATTTTCTCTTCTATTCGACTTAATTCTATCTCAATTAAATCTCACTTTAAATCTATAATTTCATTTGATTAGTTATTACAAAATATAATTTTCAGACTCAACTCATTCAATTGATTACATGGCTATTTCCAATTTATTTCCACTTATTTGGATTTTATTTGCAATTCAAACCATTACTATTTTAATCCATTTTCATTTTTATTCGATACATTTCCAATTATATTTAATTTGTTAACACTTCAAGTTAATTTTTATTCATGACTCAAGTTCTGAATCCACTATCCTTTTTCAATTTACTATCCAATTTCATGAACTCACAATTCAATTACATTCTCAATTCGTTTAATTAATTGCAAGGCCACTTTCAATTATATTTCTTCACTAATGATTCTAGTCGAATTTGATTTATAACTTGAGTTTTATTTTCCAACTTCACTATTAGCTTACAATTCAGCTTCTATTTAACTACATTGAACTCCATTTACACATTTCATTAACTAATTTATTATCTACATAGTCTTTCCCCAACTTATAATCCAGAACTTGATTTCAATCTCAAAATCTCTTCATAAAATTTTCTTAAGTTCAATTTATTTTATAATTCAAGTTTTGATTTTCATTTTATTTTTCAATTCATCAAAAATATTTATTTTGGGTTTCCTATCCCACTTTTCAAATTTTAGAAGCCACCACTTATTATTTTCACAATTCCATTCATTATAGGCTTGAATATATTCTTCTTTTATTTTTAACTCAAGCCTTATGCTTATTTATAACCCAAGCATATTTTTTATTACCGTGGACTTTTTTTTAATTCTTTTATAAGTTATTCTAATTTATTTATTTCAATTTAATCCTTATCCAACTTATTTTCCACTTATTCAGGTAAGAATCTAATTCTATTCAATAATTCAATTGAATTCTTATTCAATTCAATTTTATTTTAACTTAGATTTATTTAACTCAATTCGATTTCAACTTAACTCAAATACAATTGGATATTATTTTCAACCTATTTAATTAATTTCAATTCAGTTAAATTTTTATTTCGCAATCCAAGTTAATTTCATTTTTAACCTTTCACTTTAAATTTAAATTCCAACATTCAAAGCTTATATTTTCTTCCTGATTTAAAAATCATCATAATTTATAAGCTTACAACCTATCTCATCAGGATTTTTAAACACCCAACTTTTGGTTTCAAATTATTTTGAAATCTTCAACATCTCAAATCACATTTCTCAAAAATTTAAACCAATCCTGGTTTTACCCTCAACAAATTTCCTTTGAGATTTTCAAAAACAACTAGCTTTTCTGAACAAATCAATTTTTGGCACCAATCCATCACTTAGAAATTCGAAAATGAATACTGATCATGCGGCCGTCATCATCAGAACTATTTCCCCATAATCCAAGTGATTTCAATGCTATATCACTTTCAAAATCCCTTTAAAACACATTTTCTTTCAGAAATACCTCCAAAAGAATAATGCTATTATTTATCTTCAAAATACTTCCAAATCTCCGGGATTTAAATTTCCAAATCCTGCTTAAATCAATCTTACCTATAATTCATTAATATAAATTTCCATTTGTTCATATTTCAATTTATAAATCACGTTTATAATTCATATTTATAAATTTCATTTCATAATTGAATTTATCTCCTTAATCATTGGTTATATTTTCAATTTCTAGTTAAATTTTTACACAATGATGATAATAATTTAATATTATCATTCCTAACATCCAAGCAACCATATATTAACTAAAATAGTTTACAAAAACTTTTCTCTATATCAAAATATATTTTTGGGTAAAATTATTCCATTCACCCACATTTAAAACAATACCGTGTCAAACTGTTCTATTCAAGTGTTTAGAAACCCCTTCGATACAGTTGTGCAGACTGTATCGACGAAGGTTCATATGCCACTCAATAAACCAATCAACACAATATTAAAACAATTTATATTCACTAACAAATACGCGCTCATATCTATTAATACGCTCAAGCTCATTCTAGAGTACTACAGACTCCTATTTAAATGAGTAATCCCCACCAGAGCCAAGGTTATCACCAACCTAAGCTCTGATACCAACTGTAATGACCCGTAAATCCGTACCCCTTTAGTCAACACTATTCTACCCAAAACAACTCAAGTTGTACAGAAATACGAACCATTTGGGTTAAAGAAGAAGAGGTAGAAGAAGGAAATAGAAATCAAAAATAGAATCCAACCATCGCAGCGGAATAAATTATAATAGATAATAAATAATCTTTACACCAAATCAAATATATCTTTCAATATATTACATCATCAGAGTACATCAAACACCGCTCAACATCAATATCATTCAACTGGTTACACAGCTACTCTATACAGCGGAATATATATAAAACAAGTACGAAAATACGTATCGTCATCCAGCTCGTCTCGTGAGCTCCACAGCATCATATCCTGTATCCTATAATGCTCGGGTCAGACCGAGTATTATAGGATACATGATATGATGCTGTGGAGCTCAGGAGACGAGCTGGATGACGATACGTATTTTCGTACTTGTTTTATATAGATTCCGCTGTATAGAGTAGCTGTGTAACCAGTTGTATGATATTGATGTTGAGCAGTGACTGATGTACTCTAATGATGTAATTTATAGACAGATATATTTGATTTTGTGTAAACATTATTAATTATCTATTATATTTTATTCCGCTGCGATTGTTAGATTTTGTTGTTGATTTCTATTTTCTTCTTCTAGCTCTTCTTCTTTAACCCAAATGGTTCGCATTTCTGTACAACTTGAGTTGATTTAGGTAGAATAGTGTTGACTCAAGGGGTACGGATTTACGGGTCGTTACAGTCAAATTTTTGGGTTTAAATTGGATTTAAATTCGGTTTAAATCCAAAAGGTGAGTGTTTTAACCCACTCACAACTTCTAAAATTTCTTATGCTTTTTAAATTGATATAGGATGTGATTAAAAATTTATTTATGGTTGTTTGTCATATTTTTAATCATCATCTCAGTTAATTTCATTTATTTAAATTTAATTGCTATTTAATTTATTCATTGCATTTAAACTGCCAGTTAAATTGTTAATTAATTATCCATTGCATATAAACTGCCAGATAAACAGTTATTTATTTTATTATTGAATTAAACTCCTATTTAATACTAGTTGTTTACTTTCCGTTCTATATTGATGTTATTGTTTGAATTTGATGATGATTGCGATAAATGGTTGATGGTTGATATTGGATGAATGGATGCTATATTTTATATTGTTATAAACTGCAAGTTATTATGAATTTTCATTTCATTCGGGATTGCGGTTTGAAATGATATATAACCATAAATTTTATTTTTAAATTACGGATTGAAATGATAAATATCTGTATCACTTGACCATAGGATGGAATTATATACAGGCACCGCGATCTATATATAAAAATATTTTATAGTGATTTTCTATGGTTTGGAAAGCAATATATGGTTTAATAAATATTAATTTTTGATATTATATAATATTATTTTATTTATGTAGTTAAATTCTTGAATTTAAGCTATATATAAATTGGTTTAATAAAAATAAGTTGAATAACGGAGCTTGATTGTTTGTTTATTATATGGGTAAGTACCAATTTAAGATATTGTATATATAAAGTTTTGATGACTTAAATAAAAATTAAGCTGGAAGATTATTATGAAATTTGTTTGAATTGAAGAATTTAAGAATTTGACTTGAATAAAATGGATGTGAAATTTAAATAAAAATTGAGATTTTTAAAGGGTATGATTTTATAACTTGATTTTGGGTTAAAGCGATTTAAATAAATATCAAGTTGATTTAAATGAATATATTAAGTTAGTAAAATTTAAAGAACATCCAGTTATTTGAAGTTTAAAGGTTTTACTTAAATGATGTTGATTTATGAAGTAAACATTTCAAATCTAAATAATAAAAATTGAATTTGATATATATGGAATTATAAAAAGAATTAGTTTTGAAATGGTGGAATATTTAAAGATTTGAAATATATGGAAAATTAAAATGGTTTATTTGGAGGTTCAAATCAGTATTTGGAATCTATTTGGGAAATTTAAGAAATTATATTTATTTTATATAGTATTTTTAATATTTAAACCATTTAAGTATTAAGAGTTAAGATACAAAGCTATGGGCTTCAAGGTATATAGGTTTAAAAATGCTATGATTTTGGAAGAGAATATATTTGCAATAAAATGATATCATTTGGATTTGGATTTTAAAATAGAAATGACATCATATTTATAAGGTTTTAAAATGGTTATTTTATTCTAGTTTTAAAGTATAAACTATTTTAAAAGACCGCGGTGTTATAATAACGTTTGGTTGTTGAAGAGTCCGGGATCGGAAGTTGTCATACTCTCTGTCAACTCCGAAAACCACTTTAACAACCATGTACGCGGTGGATATTTCAGAATGAAGTAGGATGGCGGCGGCGTTTCCTTTGAGGTAAATACGTGGACCCAACTCCCGTGAGTTGGCATAAGGTGGCTAAAACAGGAGCGATGGACGGGTTAATTGAGGTAGCACCTTTGATCGGACACATCCCTTTGGTACTATACTTTGACTTTTGGATTGATTCGGTGGCTACTTTTGATTTTTTTTATTTGGGGGTGTGGTTCGAGGTGGGCGGTAGCTGCGGCTACGCGTTACCACCGACCCGGAAGCGTAATTGGTATATCTACCCTGGCATTGCCTAGTTGTGCCATGTCTCCTACCCTATCGCGCCTTGTACGAGTTTCTATTTGTGTCGTACCTATGGAATATCCTCTGGTAGCCTCCCGATCATGAGGTATTACGGTACTGTATAGACTATTGGCATTATTTGTGTTAAGGGCTATATGGGTAACCCCTTAACGCTATTTAAAAGTAAGTTTATTTTACAATTAGACATTATTATAATAGCGAAATGTGCTACATAGTAAATAGTTTAACGGATCCTTAAGAAATGTAAATCCCGAGCATCTCTTGAGTTACTGCACTCATATTTATTTCTGTTGATTTAACTTACATAAGATCTTTTAGTTCCGACTCGAGTGTTTTGTCTTTTCAATTCGCTTGGGTCAGTCCGAGCATATCAGGATTTGAAGATTAATATTCTGAAGGACGAAGACGAAGATTTGTAATACTATTATCTACTATATTATTCCACCACACCATTTAATTCCGCTGCATTAATTATTATTATCTGGTATGTGTACTCTGATGTTGTATTGTATAAGTAAAGAAAATCGAATATCTGTGTAAAGCAATTTCATGAACTTTATATTTGATTATTATATTTTATCGTTCCGCTGCAAGATTCTGTTTTGTTTTATTTCTTCCTTCTTTTTCTTATTTACCCCATGACAATCCGCCGTTCCGTATGGTTTGAATTAGCACGTGTGTCGATTTAAAGCATGCGAAAAGGCGGGATGTTACATGGTGTTTTATTGGTTAGAGGTCTAATTAAAATCCTATTCAAATGTTACAATCTGTAGAGACTACTTTAGCCTAAAAATTTCTTGGTAATTTACTATCTAAAAGCATAGTTCTTGCACACTCTTGAATCGTCCTATTTTTACACTCTACTACTCCGTTTTATTGTAGAGTTCTTGGAAAAGTAAAATTATGAGTTATTCCTGTTTTTATTGCAGAAATTTTCATTTTTAAATTCTCCACCGTGATCACTACGAATAGTTTTGATTTTTAAAGAAAGTTGATTTTGAATTCTTTTTGCAAAAATGTTAAATAAATAAAAAACATCACTTTTATGTTTTAGAAAAATAATCCTCGTAAATCTAGAATAATCATCTACAATTACAAAAACATATTTACTGTGATTTATTGACTAAATTTGAGATGGACCAAACTGATATAAATGAAGTAACTCAAGAGATTTTGAAGTTGAAATCACATCTTTCAATTTAAATGAACTCTTTCTAAGTTTTCCTAATTGACAAGCATCACATATACTATTTACTTTAAAATCCATTTTGGGAAGACCTCTTACTTGATAAGTTTTTAAATTCTAGATAATATTTGAAATTCAAATGCCCAAATCTTTTTTTCCAAATCCAAGGGTCACTTGTATTAGCCAAAAGACATAGGTTATCATTTGAGATTTTTCATACGGAGAATGTAAATATTTTTCTTCCTAATTCCTTTAAAGATAATATTTGATTTAGTATCTTTGATGTGACACTTATCCTTTTCAAATTTAATTTTGTAGCCCTTGTCACATAGTTGACTTATTCTAAGTAAGTTGTGTTTTAGATTCTTAACTAACAGAACATCAGAAATAGTAGGAGTTTTAGAGTTACCGAAATTGCTGATGACAATCACATATCCTTTTGAATTATCTTCAAAGTTGACCAGTCCTTCATCTTCATAAATTATGTCATTCGGTATCTTCAGATTACAAGTCATGCATCTTGAACATCCACTATCAAGTATCCATTTGTTTTTCTTGATTTGCACCATGTGTCCATTGAGTGTTGATTCTTCAAAAGCCATATAACACATCTGTTCCTGGACAACACACCAATTCGGTAGATAACTTGATTTTCTATAATAACGATATGTAGACTTATGAGACAATGATGATTTGGACAGCTTTGAACTAGTGTTAACAGATTTCCCAAAAATTGCCATTTTAAACTTTTTCAAAATTCATATTATGTTAACCTTGAAAACAGATGCTCTTATACCAAATGTAGGAAATGCGGATTACAGATCTTATGGTAGAATTAACACTAGAGGGAGGTGAATAGTGTTTAATGGATTTTATGGAATTTCAAAAATTGTTTCAATTTAAACACAAATAGATGTAATTCATAAACATAGAAATGATCGGAAAATTAGGCACAGACGCATATAGTAAATAAAAGCAGTAAAAGAAAGAACGCACCGGAATGTTACACTGGTTTGGAGTTGCCCTACATTCAGTCTTACACAATTTCTTGTGCATATTTCTTTTCAAATATAATTCCGATATTACAACCTCGATTTCAAGTGTCTTCAAGTCTAGGGCATACTCTCTTGATTTAACCAGGCTACGAGATCACATAATTGGTTTACGAGCTACAATCACACCCAATTGATTTATGGGCCATAATCACACCGTTTCCAATATCACTTTGATAGATAGAGAGACACGATACACTTCTTTGATTACTAATGATCCTCTAACTCTGAATAGCATTGAGACCATTGAGAAAGAGCGATATAGAATCAAATTAGAGACGATCAAGTTTGTCTCACTTAGGATTTCAACAGAGTTTTGTTAAAGCATTTGAAATGTAAGAGAAAATTTGAGTAGAGAAGAAGGAGTGAAGAAATGAAGAAAAAATAACTTAAAATTCGTCGAAAACAACTGCTATTTACAGAAGAACAACAGTCATGTCTATTCGTGAAAAGTTATGATGAATAGACACTTCTTTTGAAAATTTGAATTTTAAATTCAACGGCCACAGTGTCGACGTGGGGGGATGGGTTATGTCGACATGCCTATTGTTTGTTGAAAATTGATTTTGTTTTAAAACGATTTCTATTCTAAAACTTGCCAAAATAATTTCTAAGCTTTGTAAACCATTTTGAATATAGTTTAAACTTATAAAAGAGATTTGAAAAGTAATCATAAAATATAAAATCTATAATATAAAAATAATATTAAAAACTAAGTATAGAATATATTTTTGAGATATTTAAAGCTAAAATTTTAAATCTAGGAGATAGTTTAAAAACAAGAAATGATTTTAAAAATTAAAAATAGTTTTTGAATTAAGGCTAAAATATTTAAACTGAGAGAGACGACTTTTAAAAATTAGTTTTTGGAAAAATAGTTAAAATAAATTATTTGAAAATTTCGTGAATTCCATTCCACTAGAGAACGTCGTGGATTCCATCCCACTAAAGAGGTTGTGGGTTCCGTCCCACTATTAAAGCGAGAAGGTGGATTCCAATCCAGAATTAAAATCTGACTAAATATTTTAGTGCTATTATGAAGTTTTAACGTAAATCTAGACTTTATTACTTATTTTGAACTCTTGATACTCACGAGTCTTCAGTCTTGAATTCTTCAATCTTGAATAAGTCAGGCTTGAATCTCTATAATGTACAGTCTTCTTTCTCAGTACCTGCATATATATACCCTGCATATACACATATATATATCTAGATAAGAATATTTGTATTTATATTTTACAACAAGTCCTAAGGTTGTTGTCATCAAAACCATCATCTCAAGAACTAACAGTTTGTGGTATCTACTACTGCTAGGCTCTCCTGCTAGCTAATCCTGCTAAGTTGTTATGGCTAGCTCCGATATGTCTTCCATTACTATTGTAAGTTTGGCTCTCTAGAATTGTACCCTGTTATTGTTAGATGCTTTGATATTTGTAGGAGTGAAGAGGTTGTGTCATTAATGTGGCAATTTATGATATTTCCTTGTATATCTCGCATAGAAGGAATATTCCTCGAAATCTGGAATGTGTTTGAATTTTTTCGAAATATATCCCAATTTCCTTCCATATTTGTGCTACTAGGTCTAGATAAGAAGCCGATACCAGGTGTTGGTTCGGCTAGGATGGATGTGGACAAGGTGTTGGCTAAGTTCACACACCTTCCTATTTGGTTTTGTCCGCTATTGGTTTGGTAGGAGCTAGAGCTACTTGGTTCGGTGGGCTCCCAACCACTTGGTTCGATGGATTCCTCTGTGCATGGTTCGGTGAGCCCATGTCTGGTACGTAGAGTACTGAACAAGATTTGCCTGGTACCTTAGGTACAGATTAGGAAATCATGTTTGGTACTTTAGGGTACCGGACAAGATACACTGCTTGGTACCCTAGGGCACCGAACGGGAACTCCTTTTTGGTACTTAAGCTACCAAATAGAGAGGCTCCACCCCTCTTCTCTTCCCATGCTGGGATCCTCCCCACTTCTCTTTCCTTGCCTTGTCGCTTTTCCTTCCTAACCATGGATATGGTCAGGCACCCAATAGTTACATTCCCTACTAGACCACTCCACACATCCATAAAAATAATGTGCTTGCTAGGACTTGAATCCGAATGTGTTGAAGGAAAGGCGCATGCCTTTACCAATGTGTGCTATACATGCTTTTATGTCATAATTCTTTCATTTCAAGTCAGAATTGAATGAAACTTGGACCGATAACTTTGTATTATTGAGAAGAGTATTATGATTCCCTTAAATTAGGTAGTAGTTGTACATGGTGCGGCCCGAGTCAGTTATGTGATGGATAAATTTCAAGACGATTATATCTTCCAATCCGTAGCTTGTATTGAGGCGCGGTTATGACCTATGTGCATGTCCTCACCTTGAGAACATTTTTCATGTGCTTTGACCATAATATCTGACAATGCCAAATTTTCCCCTAGCGCTTCGCTTTACCCTTGTGATTATATGACAATGCCTTTATTATGCATCTTCCTTTTATTTTCGTTCTTCTTGACGTCGACTCGTATTCATCATGCTGTTTGCAAAAATGCCCATAACACTTACCCCTTAAAGCATACTTTCATAGAGTACAAAATGTTTTTGGTTTCATTTAAACTCATCTTTCTTTCTCATGCATTGGTTATCTCGAACCGCAAACATCTATATCCTCATTTCCATCTGTTTGGTGAGTTTTGTGCAGCTAATATGTTATACCTCCTTGTTCACTTGGGGAAAGCTTGTTGACTGTTTTAAGACATCCTTTATCAGTGTGACGTTCGTAATTCATTCCTTCTTGGTAGTATAATCATTTAACATGATTTCCCACCAATTCTCATCTCTTTTTAGCAGGCTTTTGCTCCCTCTAGTTCAACCTCTTTGACCGCGTGTTTTGAAGACCGTGTGTTGTCTTATGAACGTTTCAAAAATGTTGAGATGCCCTAGGGAAAGGAAAAAATAGTGGTTTTATGGCACTTTCGTAACAATAAATCCAAATACTTTGTTTATGGTGAAAGTAACAATATGTGTAACTTAAAACATTGATAACAATAAATCCAAACACTTTGCTTATGGTGAAAGTAAATAGATCGTATAAAAAGTGGACCAAATATACTTACCTCCGCTTTTCGATTTCAAATGGTACCATCCCTCAATTAACAATGAGATTGAACAAGTTAGAAAACTAAACTTGCCTCGATATACATTCTTAGTTCTCAAGATAGAGACGAGTTACCATACATCGAAATTTGGTGTTAAGTATGAAAAGAACGTTGTCCATACCACTATAATTTAAAATGTTCATTTATGGAAATAAGATCTCCGTCTTTTTATAAATCCCTTTTTATAAAATGTCTTTATAAATTCCTTATATTTACAACACTTTTCATAAAATATTATCTATAAATTGTGAAATCCCCTTTATAAATACCAAAACATAATTATAAACCTACTTTTATAAATCTCCAGGTTTTTCAATAAGTTCCTTTATAAACATCGTTTATACTGTTTATAAAAATCTTTTATAAAACTTCTTTTATAAAATATCATGTGTAAACATATTCTTTATTTATAAAATACTGCTTGTAAATCTCCCTTTAATTTATAGAATACAATTTATAAACCTGTTCTTTTATTACAACATTTTATATAAAATATTTCTCAAATATTTATTCCTAAAATATTTCTACCTTCTTTTAAACACCAAATCACTTATAAAAAATAACCCTTTTTATTTCCCTTAAAAAAAATTATTACAACATTTTTTCTATGAATCTAAATACATTCTAAAATAATCTTAAAACATTTACATGTATAAATATATCAAAAAAGAATAATAAAAGAAACTAAAGTAAAATAGAGAAGTACGAAAAACTAATTTTGAATAAAATATCATAGAAATTCCAAAAGGTCAGATTAAAAATCATTGTTTTAAAATCGAAAACCATTTCCAAATCAAACAGCAATTAGTAGTAGTTTTTAAAATACTATATCAAAGCCAATAGTTATTATAGCATTTAACCCGTGCTATTACCATCGTTTTCTTTAAAAAGGTTCAACTTTTAACATATGTTGGTGTTACATCCAATATGGCCAAACTATCAAATTTTATCATTTAACAATCTATATAACAGGTATATAACTAAGATATAATCGACAAGAATATAACTAGAAATAAAAATTACTATGGTGCAAAATATGGATTTCTCTACCAATTTTCCTAGTATTTCAATTTAAATGATATTCGCTTTTCATATGTTGATATTTAATCAAGCAACCAATAAATTCATCCACACATAAACGGTAAATTTTATCTACTATATATCATATTGATTATCCAAAAAGGCGAGTTTAACTCACTGAAATTCCAATGGACGCTTAAGCGTTCCATTTTGAATTAAAATCGAATGGCATTCGATTTTAGCCTAAAATTTCACTTCCTGCAAATTCAGCGAAACCCATTCCATCATGTAGGTATCACTATTACAAGAGCAATGCAAAAAATCTCGCTTCGATTAGACTTCATATGAGCAAGATATTAGATTGATAAGATTTTGATTTTAAATATTAAATTTACACAAATTACATTTTTCAAATTATAATCACTGATGCAGCCACCACAATAATTCGCTCAACCATCTTATGTCGCTCGCCGGCCTTAAGTCGCTCAACCAACATAGGTCGCTCGGCTTTAAGTCGCTCAACCAACATAGGTCGCTCGGCTTTAAGACGCTCAACCATCAGTCGCATGCCTTAAAGATAACGGCTCAAGGAAACAAGACCGCATTTCTTAAGTCGCTGAACTTTAAGTCGCCTCCTACCTTAAGTCGTCGCATGGTATCTTATGTCGCATGAAGCTGTTTATCTTCTTAAGCCGTTCCCTGAAGCCGCATTTCTTAAGTCGCATTCTTCTTAAGTCGCTGATTCCTTATGTCGCTAAGTCGCTCCTGAAGCCGTGCTCAATCTTATGTCGCTGATTTCTTAAGTCGTAGGTCGTATGTTGTTATGCCATGTATGTTATATTGTTAATTCGCATGCATTGTAATTGTTGTTAAGCCGTATGTCGTGAGTCGTATGTTGTAATTGAATGATTGAGTTAAGTCATGTGTGTTGTAACTCGTGGGATGTTAGGTTGTGTGATGTTGGGTCGTGTGATGTTAGGTCGCAAAGTCACTAGTTGAGTCGCATATGTGTTGTAAAATTCCTATAAATAGGGACGTGATGTCATCGTAAAAGGGAGTTGATTTTGAATAAATTTTTGTGTGAGGTTTGGCCACCATTGTTGAAGTTGAGTGTGATCTCCTTCTTCTTTCCTTCTTCGGGTTATTCGTGCGCGAATCAACGAAGTAGAAGCCAATTCTCGGTATCACTTGCGAGTGATCAACGATCGAATTGTAGATCTTTCAACACGGTATCTTGCGAGATCAACGGGTTGGAGATAGCTAGATTCCGGCATCTTCACGATCAATGGAATTAAGCATTTACCGTCCATCGATTTATTTGACACGAAATCTTCATTTCTGGAGAAGATCCTGAATAGGCTGCGAAACTTTGTATCTAAACTGTTCGAGCCTACTATAAGCTGCGTCATTTTTGGTATCAAAGCTGCATCAATTGCTAAACCGCGGCGTCAAATTGGTATCAGAGCTGTGTCAATTGCTAAACCGCTACGTCAAATTGGTATCGGAGCCATATCAGAGCTAAGTCAGAGATTGCGTCAATTCAAATCAGAAGTTAGAGACGGAAACGAGATTATTTATTGATCATGCCTCTGAGACGTGCTAATCGCTATCATAATGTTGAAGATTTGTATCGAAGACAAGAAGCTGAGCAGATGGAGCAGCGTATCAATGAAAATTTCAATGTGGGTATTGAAAAATTAGAGAAGTTGATGAATGACATGAATCGAAATCAACGGAGAACATCACCAGTTTCGAACTAGAGTGGAAACAGGGTTTCACCATCGGTTTCGGAAGAAAGGAGGATGTCACCCCAGTCTTATCGAGACAGGAGAGAATCATCAGTTTCAATGAGGCGAGAACACCATGAGTATCGAAATGAAGAAAGAAGAAGTCAACGTGGGTTTGACAATGAACCATATCATGATGCTAAAAGACAGGGTAGAAGGGACATGCATGGTCATAGACACGTACATGATCAGGATCGATATTGACATACATCTGATTTCGAGGAAGATGGTGATGGAGGTAGTTTTCATTTTCGAAATCGAGGCCAAGTGCGAAATCAATATCTGGATTCATAGAATGATCGTAAACGGGAGTCAGGTATGAGGATGGAAATTCCAGAATTCAAAGGTGGTATGCAAGCAGAAGAATTTCTTGATTGGTTGTCTAATGTTGAAGAAATTTTAGAATTCAAGGATGTGCCTGAGAATCGCAGAGTTCAATTAGTTGCTACAAGGCTAAGGGGAAGAGCTATGGCTTGGTGGCAACAAACTAAACTAACTCAGGAGAGAATGAGAAAATCAAAAGTTGTCACTTAGGAGAAGATGAGAAAGATGATGAAAGCAACTTTCTTACCATACAATTATCAATCTCTTATGTATCAACGTTTGCAGAATTTGAGACAAGGGACGAAGTCAGTGAATGACTATGAAGATGAATTCTATCAATTGATTGCAAGGAATGATATTATAGAAACTGAGGAACAGCTAATGGCTAGATATATTGGAGGGTTACGAATGCAAATTCAAGACACGGTTAATATGTTTAATCCAATGTCTGTTGCTGAAGCACATCAAGAAGCTCTAGCTTGGGAGAAACAAGGGAGACGAGGAGTTGGTGTGTTCGCGGGTTCCAACAACTAGAATAAGGGTTCTAGTAGCAGTGCTAATGTTTCCAAGGCAGTCAATAAACTAGTTGTCAATCAAGCCGCTAAAGCAAAGGTCAATAACAGTATCAAGTGCTATAATTGTCAGGAGTTTGGCCATATAAGTAATGAATGTACAAAGCCAAAGAAGAGAGCATTAGTTGCAGAGGAATGTGAGTATGAGGATGTGGAAGCTGAAGTTGATTATTCTCTACCATCGAAGTTTGATGAAGATGAAGAAGTTATGTCAGGAGACGAAGGGTGTAACTTGATGATAAGGAGGTCTTGTTTAATGCCAAAGCATGAAAATGATTCTAGTTGGCTGAGAAACAATATCTTTCAGTTTACATGTACTATCTTGGGAAAGGTTTGTCGATTTATTATTGATGCGGGAAGCTACAATAACATTATTTCTGAAGAAGCTATCACAAAGTTAGGGTTGAAGACTGAGAAGCACTCTAGACCTTATAAACTGGCATGGCTAAAGAAAGGTGGAGAAGTGACAGTGGGAAGACGAGCATTTGTTACATTTTCTATTGGGAAGAAGTACAAAGATGATATATGGTGTGATGTTGTTGATATGGATGTGTGTCATCTACTATTGGGAAGACCATGGCAATATGATAGAGCTGTACAACATAATGGTCGCACCAACAGCTACAGTTTCATGTTCGAAGGGACCCAAATTACTTTAGTTCCTAATAAGCGTGAACAAAGTGAAAGCAAGTCAGAGAAGAAAGTGGAATCAACTAGTCTATTATCTACGAGACAATTTGTTGAAGAAGTGAAGGATAGTGCAGAATTCTTTATGTTGATTGGGTATGAAGCAAGTGAAGATTTTGAAATTCCTGCGGAGGTTAGACCGGTGTTGAATGAATTTGAAGATGTCTTTTCTGCGGAAATACCCAAGGAATTACCGCCACTAAGGGATATACAACATCAAATTGATCTAGTGCCAGGTGTTGTTTTACCGCATAGGCCGCATTATCGTATGAGTCCAAAAGAGCATGAAGAGTTGAGGAAACAAGTGTAGGAGTTGCTTGAGCAAGGGCGTGTTCGAGAGAGTCTCGGTCCTTGTGCTGTACCAGCTCTGTTGGTACCGAAGAAAGATGCTTCATGGAGAATGTGTACCGACAGTAGGGCACTCAACAAAATAACTGTCAGATATAGATTTCCTATGCCAAGACTTGATGATTTATTGGATCAACATAGTGGGTCTGTAATCTTTTCAAAGGTCGATCTTAAGAGTGGTTATCATCAGATTCGCATAAGACCAGGTGATGAATGGAAGACAACATTCAAGACTCAGGAAGGATTATATGGATGCCTGGTCATGCCATTTGGTCTATCTAAGCACCAAGTACATTTATGAGGGTGATAAATCAAATTTTCAGACCTTACATCAGGAAGTTTGTTGTAGTCTACTTTGATGATATCTTGATATATAGTGCTAGCACAGAAGACCACATTCAACACTTGCGAAAGGTGTTAACTATTCTTCTTCAAGAACAGTTCTATGCAGCGACGAAGAAATGCGTGTTCATGACGCCAAGTGTTTTATTTCTTGGTTATGTCGTGTCCAAGGAGGGGATACAAGTGGACCAGAGTAAAGTAGCCGCAATCAGAAATTGGCCACAGCCCAAAACTATAACAGAAGTCAGAAGTTTTCATTGGTTGGCTTCATTTTATCGAAGATTTATACCGCACTTTAGTAGTGTAATGGCTCCTGTTACTGATTGTATGAAGGGAAAGCACTTTTCATGGACGAAAGAGGCAGGATATGCTTTTGAGAAAATCAAGGAACTTTTAACCTCAGCACCGGTTCTAGTGTTGAAATATTTTCAGTTACTATTAGAGTTACATACGGTTGCATCGAAAGCTGGAATTGGAGGAGTGTTGAGTCAGAAGGGTCGTCCAATCGCCTATTTCAGTGAAAAACTTTCTGGAGCAAAGATGAGATACAATACTTATGATGTGGAGTTTTATGCCATTGTGCAGGCTATGAAGCATTGGAGACATTACTTGTTCCACAAAGAATTTTTTTGTATATGGACCATGAAGCGTTGAAATTTTTTACAAGGGCAGGATAAAATTGCAGCTAGGCATGCATCGTGTATAGATTATTTGCAATAATTTACATTCGTCGTAAAGCACAAGTCTGGAATAACTAATCGCGTCGCCGATGCTTTGAGTCGGAGGGAGAATTTACTAACAACCATGCGAGTAGAGGTGATGGGTTTTGACTTACTTCCTGGTCTTCTTACTTCAGATTCATATTTTTCCAAAATCTTAGACAAAATCAAGCAGGGAAGCATGGATGGATATATGCTGGTCGAAGGTTTTATGTTCAGAGGAAATCAGTTGTGTATTCCAGATTGCAGTCTACGAATGAAAATCATCAAAGAATTGCATGAAGAAGGACACGTGGGTCGCGACCGTACTATGCAGTTAATCTCAAAGTCTTATTTTTAGCCATCAATGAGGAAGGAAGTTGAAATTTTTGTTCAGAGGTGCCATATTTGTCAAGTTTTAAAGGGAACGACAACAAATGCAGGTTTATATATGTCGTCGCCTATACCTACAAAACCATGGGTGGATGTTAGTATGGACTTTGTATTGAGTTTGCCGAGGACGCAACGTGGCAATGATTCTATCTATGTGGTGGTTGATCGGTTTTCAAAAATGGTACATTTTATCGCATGCAAGAAGATGGCAGATGCAGTTAATGTCGCACAATTATACTTCAGAGAGATCTATCGACTTCATGGGTTGCCTGAATCTATTGTATCGGATAGAGGCTGTGACGCCCCACCTCTATACCCACGCTAGCCAAGGACACTACTGGGTAATTCCGTCAACTAGCGCGGAGAATAAGGCTGTTGAGGAGCTACCATCCGTGTAATTGCTTTGTGCGAGCACCGATATGCCAGATAAAATATAACATGCATTTCATCTCAAGAGGAAATCCGACATACCAACACAAACTCAAAGCTACTACACAGTGGCTATATATAATCTTCGGAAACAAATATAGAAATAAACATAACATAAATCAGTCACAGGCAATCCATATCAGAAAGGCAGAAATAGATATGAATATTACACATAAAGTGTATATCATAGTAGTGGTCTAACAAGATCCACAATATCACAAAAGAATAGATACAAGTGCAAGACAAACGAATATGTGTACATCAAGGAGTCAATAACTTAGATGTGTACAGCAAAAACTACCAAACTAAAGTAGTTAGCCAAAAGATCAGATGATGGTCCGATAAGGAGTCAAGCAGAAGTACCTGTAAAATCTCAGTCTGACCCGAGCATTATTTAAGAAGAAAATAATAAACGGATCAGTCTAGCTATAAATATCAGATGAAATGATATATAATAAGAGATATAATAAAAAGACGTATGATAACCAAAAATGTCATACTACGACAAGTATACATTAGAAACTCCACAAAAGTCATACAATATCTCAAGAATCTCATAGCATCAAAAGAATGTCATATTCTTTATTTAATTCACCAAACCACAGCAAATGACATCCATATCAATGCCAACTGAAAAAGGTGGTGAAACATAAATTCCAGAAATCATCATATAGAAAAAATCCAGAAATCACAAGAAAAGGTTGGCCAAGACATTGATGTAGTGCAAACGGTACATCCAATGAATCCAAAAAGCCAAGACATTGATGTAGTGCAAACGGTATATCCAATGAATCAAAAAGCAAAGACATTGATGTAGTGCAAACGGTACATCCAATGAATCAAAAAGCAAAGACGTTGATTAGTGCAAACGGTACATCCAATGAATCCAAAACGCAAAGACTTTAATGTAGTGCAAACGGTACATCCAATGAATCCAAAAAGCAAAGACATTGATGTAGTGCAAACGGTACATCCAATGAATCAAAAAGCAAAGACATTGATGTAGTGCAAAAGGTACATCCAATGAATCCAAAAGCAAAGACATTGATGTAGTGCAAACGGTACATCTAATGAATCCAAAAAGCAAAGTCATTGATGTAGTGACATTGATGTAGTGCAAACGGTACATCCAATGAATCCAAAAAGCAAAGACATTGATGTAGTGCAAACGGTACATCCAATGAATCAAAACACATTAGAAGTACATGGATCGCTAGTCCACAAAGAAATGAGACGAAGCTCAATGGATTGTGGTACGGATCTCCACATGGACAAAGAGACATCGCACATTGCTAGTCTAAACCATAAAATGATCAACATCGATCATCAAGAAGTGTCAATTACAGTAAGCTAGTAAATATATGAGCTTAGCTTCATGTCGCATAACCACTAGCTTAACTTAAATATTTACGAACAAATTGTAGATCTCCACTAGAAAATTGTCACAAGAGATTCAATCGAACAAGTCCAAGAATTAACCGATGAAGTAAACGCAAGCGTTTCATACCACTTGTTTTACTAAGTCGTTTAATTAGATTTCTCATACGAGTGAGGTAAAGGTTTGTATATACTAATAGGTTGGAAAACGGTTTTATAAACGAGTTTCATATTGAAAATAGAGTTTAAATAATCTTTGATAAAGAGTTTGAATATTTACTACTAGTATAGAAGCCTTTGTATTTTAAAGTGACAAACCATAAAAATGATTGTAGAAACAATCAATCATTAAAAACCACATACAAAGACGTGAATCAAATCCAAAGAAAGCGATAAAGAATCCATCGAAATGGATATTCAAAAATCCCAAAAAAAAGAGTCATCAAAGTCGTAATAAATGATAACAACAAATAGGATCATCACAAATCGATTCAAACTGGAAATTCAACCCTAAAAGGCAAAATGGGCTGAAATAGCAAATTCAGTTCACTAAACAGAGATTTTCAGTTGACTAAATAGCAAATTCAGTTGACTAAACAGAGATTTTCAGTTGACTGAATTCTGCCTGGAAACTTTCTGTTTCCAGGTTTAGTCGACTGAACAGAGAATTCATCGACTAAACCCTGCCTGGAAACTTTCTATTTCCAGGTTCGGTCGACTGAACAGAGATTTTCAGTCGACTAAAACCTGCCTAGAAACTTTCGGGTTCCAGATTCAGTCGACTGAAAAGAGATTTCAGTCGACTGAATCATGCCTGGGCTGTTTTTCGGCCCATCCAAATGAAGAGCAAACTCTTCCAAAATGCAACCGGACGAACATTGGCTCTAAGGGTTTATGTCAATCGGCAACCCGGCCCTATATGCTCCTCGATGCATCATGAAAAGCATGGTCAAACATCCATAAAAGGATTTTCACACAAATTTGACTTAAAAACCCAAAAATTGGAATATTCACAAAACCAATCCAAATCAAGAGCATATTCACATGAAGAGGTGTTAGGAATTCATACCTAACAACCAAAGATAATTATAGTCATAGATGTGAGATAAGAATCTCACCTTCGAACCCAAATCAATGAAGTAGAAGCTTTTAAAACAAGCTAAGATCAATTCCTCCTCAATAACAACTCAAGAAGCTTCAATCTAAGCTTACAGGTAAAATATTTCCTATGTTAGGTTTAGGAATTTCTGAAATGGAATGGAGAAAGAGTTGGAGAAGATGAAGAGGATGCTTACCAATGGGTTCTCTTAGAATTTGGAGCTAGATCTTGGATTTTGCAAATGAACTAGGGTTTTGAATTTCTGTTTCCCATTATCTTCCACCATTTTTGCTTTAGAACTGAAAAGAGGAGGAAGTGAGAGTGAATGGGGAGAAGTGGTTTAGATTTGGGTATTAAGTTGGCTAGTGGGCTGAACCCAAACCCAAACCCAAAGTGAAAAAGGTCAAATTTTTAGCTAGCTCCAAACATATCAATGTTTATACTCAAAAAGGTTGCAAATGGAATTTTGAACTCAATGGGAGGGGTCTTGAGTTCTAATTCGACTGTTTTTCAAAAAGTAGCTTTTCGGACCAAAATCCGACAAACGATAAAATATTTAAATAAAATATTTAAATATACAATCGATAAATATGCGGGTTGTTACAGAGACACTCGTTTTCTGAGTCATTTTTGGATGAGTCTATGGAGAATGGTCGGGACAAAGCTGAAATTTAGTAGTGCTTACCTTCCACGGACGGATGGACAGACAGAAGTTGTGAATAGATCCCTAGGTAATCTATTTAGATGCCTCGTGAATGACAATTTGAAGAGTTGGGATTCCAAGCTGTGTCAAGCTGAGTTCGCACACAACCATGCAGTTAATCGTAGCACTGGGTTCAGTCCATTCCAGGTCGTTTACTCGACAATTCCTAAAGGACCATTGGATTTATCTATAGTACCATAGCAGAAAGAAGTGATCAAACGAGCTAGTGATTTTGTGAATGAGTTGCAAGAGTGCCACAAGGTTGTGCAGGAACGATTTCTTAAGGCGAATGAGAAATATAAGCAATCCTCAGATATTAAACGACGAAATGTTGAACTCAAAGAAGGAGATTTTGTATATGCAGCATTGAATAAAGATCGATTTCCTATTGGTGCTTACAACAAGCTAGCTGCTAGAAAGATTGGTCCTTTGGAAATCGTAAAGAAGATTAATTAGAATGCTTATCAGTTAAGATTGCCGGATCATATCCATACTACCGACGTTTTCAACGTCAAACACTTGATTCCACATCATGAGAATAAGTCTGTCGAAGAATAGGAAAGTGTGAATTCAGGGTCGAATTCTTTTCAACCAGGGGAGGATGATGCAGTGCACCATGATAATTCGCTTAACCATCTTATGTCGCTCATCGGCCTTAAGTAGCTCAACCAAGGTCGCTCGGCCTTACGTCGCTCAACCATCAGTCACATGCCTTAAAGATAACGACTCAAGGAAACAAGACCGCATTTCTTAAGTCGTTGACCTTTAAGTCGCCTCCTACCTTAAGTCTTCGCATGGTATCTTATGTCGCATGAAGCTGTTTATCTTCTTAAGCCGTTCCCCGAAGCTGCATTTCTTAAGTCGCGTTCTTCTTAAGTTGCTGTTTCCTTATGTCGCTAAGTCGCTCCTAAAGCCATGCTCAATCTTATGTCGCTGATTTCTTAAGTCGTAGGTCGTATGTTGTTATGTCATGTATGTTATATTGTTAAGTCACATGCATTGTAATTGTTGTTAAGCCGTATGTCGTGAGTCGTATGTTGTAATTGAATGATTGAGTTAAGTCGTATGACCACCATTGAGATGCCAAAAGATGAGAGTTCAAAAGGGACATAAGCTTTGCGTATAATGTAAGCAGTTGTGCATCGGACATGAGGTTAAGGAATAATGAAAATTTGTCCCTCATAAATACATCTTCTTATATTTTTGTTACTTGCACTTTATTTACTAACTAGTATTATAAATGGGAAGTAAACAAAGCAATGTTCATGTTGAAAGTGAAATTAGGACAAAATATCTGATCAAAAATCGAAATATATTTGAAAATCAAAACCAACTTAAAACAAAAATAATCATATAGAAGTTCAAAAATGCGACCAGTGCTATAATAAGGTTAACCTTGTATAATTTAGAAATAAATTGTACCTTGCAAGCTCGGGTAGAAAATTCAGAATCCTAGGAGACAAACAAAGATCGATGTGTAATGAATGGTAAGATCATCAAAGTTAATTTTATATTTTCATATATTCACAAAGATATTATGCCCAACATTTATATGTGATGATATTTCTACATATATAGTTTCTTTGATAATTGTAGAATTAATAAATGATTAATATGAATCTCATATACAAATCAACAATTGTTCATTTAAACATGAATAAAATCAATTCTCGCTCTATGATAAAATTAATATTTTGAAAATTATTTTATATAAAGTGTTACATAATTTCATCGTTCATATATTTATCGTTCAAAATATCAAATACATTTTTTATTTAAATTTAGGTCTTTATGTGTTTATATATATGTGTGTGTGTGTGTGCAGATTAAAAAATATATGTATATTTTATTAATAAAATATATTTAGTCATAAATAATTATATTTTATAACTTTAGTTATTTGATTTAGTCAAAACTTAGATATTCTTATTTATGATTTTGAATTTTAAATCTAAATGGTATTTTGAAATTGTCAAATTTTTGTAAAATTCAAATACAAAACATATTTGACCTGGTTAAACTAAGTTTGAACTAAGATATTTTAAGCTCTAAGATTTTGAGTCTAAATAAACATCTTCTTATTTAGCCAAGTTAACTGGAAACTTTACAGCAAATTAAATTTTATATATATATATATATATATATATATATATATATATATATATATATATATCAAGGTTGTAAAAATTGCTAAGTGGATGCCAAATGGTAAGCATGGAATATGCATTAATTATCTATGTGGGAATCAATCGAAGATTAATTGGAGTTTGGTGTTTTGGATAAACTCATATAGTTTGGATATAATTTTAGTATTTTTTTAGTATTAACTGATCCACAATGGGATATCAAGGATTCAGATGTGTTTGGAAGCAACCATTGAGATAAAATTTCTGGAAACAAACACTTTGATTCTTATAAAAGACATTAAGCCTAAACTGGTGTATAGATGGTGTGTATAAAACCTATTTATATGCTTAGATAATGGAGCAAGTCTCCTATAGATGGATTAGGAAAATACCTAGACGGTAAGGCTAGTATAGCACCAAGGCGGGACCTAGGTAGGAGCCTAGAAGAGATTTTATAACATATGTGTAATATATATATATATATATATATATAATATTTTCAAGTTATATATATATATATGTAGTTAAAGACGGATGACATGTAACCTCAGAAATTATAATGTAGGGTGAACGAGATGTAGGATCGATCCATGGCATGTAAAGCCTTTTATTTAATGTATATGTATCAATCGAGAACATATCTAATAGGTATAAATATCTCATAGGTGATAGATCTGATGTTGAGGTCTTGTGATATATAACATGAGAATACCAGTGAGGGGGAAACTAATTCCATGTCGCGACCTGGTCTCGCTATGTGTTATAATAGTGAATAATTGTTGGTTAATATTACACATGTCAGACATATGTCTAACTCGAAGTTTGGTTTTTCCCCTTAAATTATTACGTACCCGTTTGAATAGTTTGAGAGTTCAAGGTTTTCGATTTCGGTATTTTGTTGAATAGTTCAAGAAGACAACTGTAGAAGGCAAAACGTTCGGCTATTCAGTTTTATTATGTTAAAAATATGATGCAACATTAATTGTTCTTGATTAAATTATAACTTCGATCATTAATGGTGATATCTTCATATATCGGTCATGTCATATTATTTTTGCTTTCCACATTATAACAATGATTAGTTTTATTAGAAACGAAATGTTGAATGAAATCTATTTAATTACTATGGTTGTGAATATAAACGAATCATTTATTTTCTTTTGAACATGAAATTACAGTGACTATGGTATTTTTGGTATTCATTTTCTGACGACAAAAGTGGGCTATGGTATTTATTTTCAAATCTTAGAACGATGGATGTTGCACTAGTAGTAGGTTGCTTGCATACTTTTTACTTCATATTGGAACTCTAGGTTGAGCATAAAACAATCATCCACAACGAGAATGAATATTAAATGAATAAAACACAACTTTACATGAAAATCAATAACTTACTTCAAGACACGAATTTAAGTTGAAATTAATCATCTAGCTCAAACAAGAACACTAACATGAGCTAACCTGAGTTGAGCTTACCCTATTAATGTCACTCATACATGACCACGCTTCCCTTGAATCATTCCCAAAACTACTTACCGATGCTCCAACAACAGAACGCTACCATAACTACTTTGACGTTGTTTGTTCGCCTTTGATTACCACTTTGGTATCAAATCATTATGCAAATCATATCATTAAATCATTCCAATACAATCAAACCCACAATCAACATATAAAATCAACACGTAAAATCTAATAAAACTTATCAAGACGTCGAATACAATCACAATCAAAATAAAATTAGTCTGTCAAATACTAATGATAGCTTAATCGCATCCTTCGATGATGCCACGTTATTATTTTTCCATTCAATAACCTTTTACAAATCCTTAGAGATAATTATTTTTATTTCACTTTTTGTTACAATTCTCTTTAGCAGTTAGGGTCGAAAGCAACAAGTTTGAGCCTATATATGGCTATTTCATTATATTTTTACCTCTTATCGTTTATTATATATATATATATATAAATAATAGTAAAATATAAGCACTTAATTCGCTCTTCTTAATTCCCTCATTTTATTTGACATTCAAGTCCTTTATCCTTTTAAATTCTCATTCAAATCAATCTATTTACATCAAGGACCACTATCTTAAGCGATAAATGGTATGACATTGTAAAGTTACGTTCTTAATGTATTTGAACCTTCGATACACCAAAATAAGTGCTACACTTGAGTAAGTACCAATTTTATTCTAAAATTACAAAAAGTAGTCATTTTATATTAACATTCAAGTCATCTCAACTAAAATTAATTGATCAAAATATTAAATAAAATCTACATAGTTAATATTTTAATCATAAAATACCGTATTTTCTATAAAACGATTTTTTTATAGTGCAACACATTAGTTACTCACTAGTTACATTAAAATTAGGGTTGGCAACCGACCTGAGAAAACACAGATCTAACTCAAACTTGATGGGTCTCGAATTAAGATGGATGATGAAAAATATAATATGAAAGCCTAATCAATCCCCATCTTAAGACACAAAAATATATGAATTTTTAGTGTTAATATCCAACCAAATCCGAATTGACTGGAATCGAAACTCGAGTCAGGTCGTATAAATGTAAAGTTTGAACCCGATAAATTTTGAATTTTTATCTAGAATCAACATCTGTCAGATTTACTTTGAACCGCACATGAAGGACCTGGTTGTCACTTCTCACTTAACATCCAAACAATGTAAGTAACAAATATAAATAAAAGAATAAAGGAATCCAACCAACATAATATAAGTCACATTTAAGTTAAAATTAACTCATCGGATTTGAATTATCGAATCTATAATACTACATCGCGAGTCTTTATTGTCGAACACTAATCGGCAACAAATGAAGATTATTAGGACCACTCTTCCACTGTTCCTAAAGAAACCTGTAACGACCCAAAATTTTCGAGCTCAAAAGTTCAACACTAATACGCCCACTGTAAAAGTGTCAAGCAATCGAATGCCATAAATTCCAGATTATTAGGGTAAAGAAGAAAAGAGATAGAAGAAGAATCAGAAACAAAATACAGAATGTCACATTCGCAGCGGATCAAAATATAGTATCAAAATAATAACGTTTACAAAGATAGATGTAATTGTCAATTTTATATCATTACATCAGAGTACAATCATTTACAAATAAACTGGACAGTTATAATTAACTTTTCCCAGACTACAATCAAATCAAAACTCAAATACACAACGGAATATACTTCATACGTTCCTACCGTCCAGTTCACCACTTGAGCTCCATAACGTCCTAACCTGAAAATCTATAATACTTGGTCTGACCTGAGCATTAAATTAAAGTAACACCCGTTCAGGCTGGAAACCATTGTGAGTAAACCAATAAAATTTGAAATACTAAGTTATAAAACATAGTTGCAAACTAGGATAACTCGTACCTCACTACGAGTTCTTATCTTGTTATAATTAATACCTATTTCATAAAATTAAAACTAAGAATAATTGCTCAGTTAAAGGCCAAGTTACATGATTTATTCCAATTCTAGCCTGTTGGTTCTAAACTTAAATCTATAAAGAATCGAAGTGGTTTTGGGTACTTGCTAATATCCGACCCCCCCTCCCCCTCTTCGAATCCAATGTCCTCTTAATTCAATTTGTTTAAATTTACAATTAATTTATTTTCGAAGTAACATATTCACACAGCACATTTATCATAGATAGGCAACTCAAATTATCACAGTTCAATCAATTCACTTCATATCATAGAAAAGCACATCTCACATATCAACGATATCGATCGATTCAACGCATTCAATATAATTCAATAATACTTAAGCAGGATTGATTAGTTTTTCAATTCCTAATTAATTAATTTAATCTCTAAATAAATTAAATTAACTACTCTTAAAACCCTGCTTAATTAACCTCAATTAATTATAAATCATTCCTTTAATTGGTTTATGAAATTATTTAATCATCCTCAATTACAAATTAATTAATCTCTAATTACTTAATTAATTCTCAATTAATTAATTAATAATATTTAATTACTTAATTAATTAATCTTTAGTTATTAATTAATTGATCTTTAATTACTTAATTAATTACAATAGACCTTAATTAACTTAAGATCATCCATTAATCTTTATTAGTTTCTAAATCATTAACATATAAATTTAAAACATCTTATTTTTTTAATTAACTACTTAATTACATATTTAAATTAAGTTTAAAACAAACTTAAGAATCTACTTAACTAAATTAAGTAAAATATATCATACAACTTCTTAAAACAATATTTAAAAACACTATTATATAAAGAAATAAATTTCAAAATCAGTTTAAACTTGATTTACTTAAAGTTTTAAAACTTGCTTTTATTTACATTTTAAAAACTGTTATAACATTTACTTCGGGTTCAACCCAGAACCCATCCTGAGCCACCCCCGAGAAAATCACCCTTTCTTTTTTTTAAGATAAACTTGTTAAAACTTAAAACTGTCAACATTTATTAACACTCGCATTCAAACTCGAAGGCTAATCCGTGCAAACCCTGCCTTTCCCCGAGACCAACCTCCTTCCCCAAAACACAGACACACCAGCTTCGCCGTGCACGTGCACCAATCAACGAAGCCTTTCCGTTCATCGTTGATACCTTTCGCATATCGACGACCCTTCCCATCAAGATCTCGACAACCCAGACGTCAACCCAAAATCTAAATAAAAATCGAGAAAATCTCGAACAAACTGGAACCGAACCCATCACCTAAGACCTCCTCGACCCGATGCCGCCGACCACCATCAATCACGTATCTCTATACATAGCTCTGTCGGCCATCCATGCTTCTACTCCCCAACCTTCGAACGAGATTGATGATCGAGAGACGACGCAGCAAGCAATTTACTGACCTCGACCAAATCTGGGTATTAAACCCTACACCAACACCTCGCGGCCACCGTGGTGGCTTAAATATCCACCTTCCATTTTTCCCTAAATCGCCATCTTCCTAACTTCCTCTAGTGGCTAACTAGAGGCCTTACCACCCTCCCATCACTAGTAATAGCCCAAAGTTCAATTTCTGATCAGCCTCGGAATTCTCACTCGAAACCAAACTAGAAATCATGATTTTCCTTTTAAAAATCCTAGTTTCCCAAGACGATTCAGATTATATACCTGAATCGAGAATTAAAATGTTTGGATTTGTCATGTTTTAAATTTTTCATTGTATTTTTCTTGATTTCCAGAAATATAAAAACTGATCATACTTAAATATATTTTTAAATCCTAATTTATGTTTAAACGAACATAACTTGTTTGGATTTTAAAGCCAATAAGGGATCAAAAGAGAAGTTTTGAATTTTTTTTCTAGATTTTAAACCTTCTAAATAAAAACAGAGGTCTATATATATATGTATGTATACAGACATGCACACTTATCATCTTCATATTTATCAATATGCAAACCAAATTCCCCTCATGCAAACAATTATCACATCATTATTTCATATTTCCATCACATGCAATAGATTAAAACAAATATTAGTTTGTTTACTCACAGTGAAAATCTGAACAGAGAAAGCCTGGAAGGTCTGAAATCTGGATACTTGTTCTTGCCTTTGAAACTGGAATTTGTACTAGCTTTGATTTTTGAAACTGTGCTTGAACTTGAATTGAATTTGTTTTAAAACTGAGTTGAAACTTGCCTTAGCTTGAAGTAGTTTGATTTTATTTCTTTTTCTTCCTTTGGTTTTAGTATACAGGTTTTTGTTTCTTAGATTTGATTTGAAAACGAACTGATAAAACAAGAAAAGAAGTAGAGTAGAGATGATATATATATATATATATATATATATATATATATATATATAGCCTTGTATATTATTATTTACTTTTTTTAAAAATAAAAAGAGAATAAATACACTTGTTGAATTAACTTACATTTGTCTTTAGCATGCTATAAATTGCTTACACTTGTATTATGCATATAAAATTTGTTTACATTTGTTAAACTGTGTATATTTAACTTACATTTGTAATGTTCATGTATTCATATGTTTTTTATTTATATTTATATAATATTTTTAATTTATTTTTATATTTATATATGTTTTATGTGTCTTATATTTAAACTTACCTTGTATATTTATTTTTTACACATCTTAAAGAAAATGGTAAAAATCCAATTATACACAAATAAATAGTTATATATATACTAGCTTAAAAATATTGAGTTTTGAATTCGATTTATTTTCAAGATAATTACATTTGAATTTCAAATTCAAATTTTATTTACAAGATACTTATATATATTTACAAATCCAAATACACATTTTATTAGTTTCAAATAATTATAAAAGAAGATTATCAAATTATTATTGCCCAAAAATTCTAGGTTATCATATTCCTTCCCCCTTTGAATCTTTTCGTCCCCGAAAAGGAACGTAACCAGAATTTATTCAATACTTATTATTGAATAAATTACTCTTTGAACATTTTAACTAAAAACTATTTTTATTTTTTTGAAACACTTTAAAAATCTACATAATATTATCAAAATAGTTTTTTACAAAAATACTTTAACTCGATGTTTCCCCAAGTCCATTCTCGTTCCAACAGGAATTCGGTCATACATTGATCAGGCATAGGACTGAAAATCTATAAATACTTGGTAAACCCATTTTCCACACCCATTGAAAATACTTAGGAAAACATTTTGTTGAAAATATAGAAAACATTTTTAAAATAGAGGAAACATCTTTGGTGAGAGTGCTCTGGAAATCATCACCCCCTCCATGGTCGCAGTTAACTTGATGATTACATTGCCATCCCGGTAAAATCCATAGATAACCGCAGGCACTTCACGCCCCTCGATTACACCATGGAAGCCGCCACAGATTGCAGCTACAACCAGGGTTACGTCTCCATCACGACAAAAATCCATGTAACTGTAGGCATCAGCGCCCTCGAATTTCGCTGCCAAATGAAACTTCACCACTCCTACATAGATCGCAGACTACATCAATCGAATCCCAATGTAGCATGTAAGCTTTCACTGCCTCATGACTTTCGCTATGTCTTCATAGATTGCAGTATATCGATGTTACGTTGCCATCATGGCAAAATCAAACGTGGACCTTTGACTCTCACGGCCGCACGACTTCCACTATGGTTCGCAGTAGATCGTAGTGACATCGAGTTACAATGTCGTCACAGCATAACCCAAATGTCTCTGCAGGCATCAGCGCCCTCGACTTTCGCTACCCACAACACAAAATCCTCAGGAACTTCAGTTTGCCTAGACTACCTCTCAGGATCCAATTTAGAGCCTCCCCGTTAAGGCTCAAGATAGAACCAATCTTTGGATCTCCTATGAAGTTCATTTCAATGAGAGCGCCTTTTTCCCCAGAGCCAATCTCAAAACATTTTATACTATGCACTTATGGTATCTTTCAAATCATACTCTTTATAATTCACATAAATCTCCTTTATTCAAAATCGATATCTCAAATCAATTGTTCCAAACTTGGCTTTCCAAATTCCCAAAAATGATTTTTCCCAAAAATCAAAAGCCCTTCAAAATCCATAGGTTCCAAAACCTTTTTCCAAAATAATTCTCATAAAATCTTTTATATATATATATAGATATATATAATCTTGAAAAATCCTGGATCATTTCATAATTATATAAATTCTCTTTTATACTTCAAATATTTCCAAAAATCCTTTCTTCTAACTATAAATTCAACAAAGGGAGTTTATCATATATAACAAATACACACACACACACACACACACACACACACATACTTCATTTATGCCAAATCAAATTTTTAAATTTGATTACTTTTGTAAAATTATTTACCATATCACTTACTTTTCAAAAAGTGAATTTCAATAATAAAGATATCTAACTTCCATTTTTATTCATATATATTTCTCAAAATATACTTTTCTTCTCAAAAAACCTTTTTACCTTTCAAAATTTCCAATATCAATTTCATTTAAGCATGTACGATGTACTATATCATCCATAAGCAATATCAAATCTGATCGCTCACTCGATCACACAATTCCACTTCCGAACTAGTATGGTCCACCCGACTTCCTAGTGCGGACTTAGATTTGGTTTCTTGATCAGAAACCGTCATTCTCCTTATATAGCCCTAACTATGATAGAGAATTTCCAGAATAAATCAAAAATCCTTACCCACGGTTCGCTGTCGAAAATCGAGTGAAAAATCCCTACTCGGATCGATATACTATCTCAAAATTCTATGCTCGAATATGGATCAAATCGTTCCGCGAATAGAATAATATATGTACGTCCTACGTATTTATCTTCATTGATTACTAGCTAAATCAATATTATTTCTAGTCATCTATTCATAGTCGCCTCGATTTCTATTTCAGTTATCACAACAATTCTAAACAGTTTGAACTAATTTCAATTCCAATCTCAACTTTAAACCATTTAAAATTATATAAATTCGAGTTAAACTTTTAAATGTTGACTTAATCTCCTTAAATCAAATTAACCTTTACTTTTTAACTTAACAGCCTAAGTCTTTAAACAATTAACTCCAAATTTCAAAATTCATTTTAAATTTCCTTTACTTAACTTGTTTCAAGATTCCATTAAGAGTTCAAAACTTTTTAAACAATTTAATCTTCAGAATACAATTTATTACCCAATTTTAACTTCGAAACCAATTCTTAACAATTCCAATTTACAAGTTCCCTTTTAAACTTTTAAACCTTAAGCTCAAAGTGATTCCCTTTTATTAATTACAATTTCACTTCAAAATCAAAATAGTTCTAATATAAGGTTTTATTTCCATTTTATTTCAATAATGGATGTATATTACCTTAATCCATTTCTTAATTCGTTTAAAATAATCCAATTCTCGGTTTCATAGATTATTAATAACAACTGGATGATATCAGGATATGTCAAAATAAATAAACATCCAAATTATTTAGAACATCCGTCCATAGCATCCATTCCCCTTTTCCAGATCTCAAATCCGTTTTGAGATTACATCTAATTCCCATTTCAAATCAACCCATTTAACTTCCTAAGTTAATTCTCAATTTCATTTTGAAATTTCCATTTTAGATTGTTCATTCTAAACTCATTTAACATCCCCGATGCTAAATTCAATTCTTTTAATCCAGTCAACTTTACCCAATTTTAATTCCCATTTCCAATTTTAAACTTAAAAATCTCCCCACTTATAAGTTCAAAAACTTATTTCACTTTGGGTCACATTCCAAGGAAAACTTCAACGCTTAGATTTTTTTTTCAAATCATCTTTGATATTATGTATATCCCACATATGTACATATTTATTTCCTTTGCACATTAGTCATACTTTAATTATTAAACCATTCTAGTTTTTAAATTTAAACAAATTTCTTTAAAACATTTCTTGTTTTAAAATAAGATTCCTATATTCAAAAATATTTATTATTCCTTTTAACATTTTGAAACAAATTTCAAAATTTCAGGATTTCATTCTCTGGTCCGAATCCATTTCTAGCTTATCTTATTGTATAGTTCATATTATCCAATTCTTATTTGGTTGTATTTCTATTACCATTTAATTTTTATCACTTTATTTTATTCCAATAATTCAACAACCAATTACCTTAATATTACTAATAATTAGAAAATTTATTTCCTTATATATCAAAATATAAACTTATATAAGAATCAATCATTTTTAAAACCTTTATATAAGAAAATAACAAGTACGCTCTCATATGTATACAATCAACTCATTCTAGGGTACTACTGACCCAATTCTTAGTGAGTAAACCCACTAGAGCCAAGGTTCACGCTCAACCTTCTGCTCTAATAATAAAATGTAACGACCCAAAATTTTCAACCTCGAAAATTCGACACCACTACGTCCACTGTAAAAGTGCCGAGCAATCGAACGTCGGAAATTCCAAATTGTTTTGGTAAAGAAAGAAGAGGTAGAAGTAGAATCAGAAACAAAATACAGAATCTCACATTCGCATCGGATAAAAATATAATATCAGAATAATAGCATTACAAAGAAAGCTGTAATTGTCAATTTTATAACAATATATCATAGTACAATCATTTAAAAATAAAATGGACAGTTATAATTAACTTGTCCTAGACTACAATCAAATCAAAACTCAAAACACAGCGGAACATACTTCATACGTTCCTGCCATCCAGCTCGCTACTTGAGCTCCAGAATGTCCCTACCTGAAAATCTGTAATACTCGGTCCGACCCGAGCATTACATTAAAGTAACACCCGGGTCACGCTGAAAACCAACGTGAGTAAACCCATAAAATTTGAAATACTAAGTTATCAAGCATAGTTGCAAACCAGGGTAACTCGTACCTCACTACGAGTTCTTATCTTGTTATAATCAATACTTATTTCATAAGATTATTTCTAAGAATTGTTGCTCAGCTAAAGGCCAAGTTACTTAATTTATTCCAATTCCAGCCCGTTGGTCCTAAATTCAAATCTATAAAGAATCGAAGTGGTTTTGGGTATTTGCTGATACCTGACCCTGGCCTCTGCGAATCCAGTGTCCTCCTCTTAATTCAAGTTGTTTATGTTTAAAATTAATTTATTTTCAAAGTAACAGGTTCACACAGCACATTTATCACTAATAGGAAACTCAAATTATCACAACTGAGTCAATTCACTTCATATCACAGAACAACACATATCACATATCAAAGATATCGATCGATTCAACGCATTCAATATAATTCAATCATATTAAGCAGGACTGATTAGTTGTTCAATTCCTAATTAATTTAATTTACTCTCCAAATAAATTAAATTAACTACTCTTAAAACTCTTCTTAATTAACCTTAATTAATTATAAATCATTCCTTTAATTGGTTTATGAAATTATTCAATCATCCTTGATTACAAATTAATTAATCTCCAGATTAATTAGTAACCTTTACTTACTTAATTAATTAATCGTTAATTATTAGCTAATTGATCTTTAATTGCATAATTAACCAGTTTGAACCCGTGCTATGCACATGGAGATCTTATATATTGTTTTAAATTTACTTGTGCATGAACTAAATTGATGGATATTTTTGTTCATGTTGAGTGATCATTCGCTTGCAAGTTTATCTAAGAAATTAAATATTAGAAATTAAATATCGGCAAAACATATTGTTTATTTGATAACATTCAACATAACGCTAGTGGTTATGCCAAGTGCATAGGTATTAAATCCATTCGCTATATACGCAACAATGCTAGACTCGTCAATTGAAGCCCGTACGTCATGCAATGCTAAAGGCCAGTTTGGGACTAATAAGCTTTGTTTTGATTTTTTAAAAGTTAAAATGAATTTGTTTTGACTTTCAAAGAATGAAAAAGTAGTTTATTTAAGTCCACCCAAATGGTTAGTCAGTATAAAAGATTTTAATTACCATTGAAAAATTTAACTTCATCTAACATGGGAGTAAAGAAATAAATTGTTGGAAACAAAACCTATTCAACAAAGTTGATTAACGTACATGATACTGTAGTAAATTTAAAGAACAATTTTTCACCACAATATTTCCAGATGCAATTGTTGATGGATTATTGTTAGATTCATCCCTCAAGCCAATTTCAACCGTGAACACACATATCCAAACAGGTATATGAAAACAACTATGCTGACTGCTGACATATGTAATCCTGAACAATAAAACGATGATAGCTATATGAACCAAATGATACCGTACTTGATACATTAGCAGCTAAAAGAATTACATTAAAAGAAATGTATTGTAGTTGACAGACAAATGAAAGGGTGTTTATCTTAGCAAATACATGCATATACAATTATAACAAATATAGAAGGCAAGCACGAACGAACTAATTTCGTCAAAATAAATGTTTACAACAGTAAACTGGAATGACTATTTCTCTCTATAAGCATCTGAACCTAAAAAAAACAAAAATAGTGTTCAAATAACAATGTAGCATCCTTAAGCAAGCATCATATATGGGTACAGATTGTTAGCACACTGCACCCTCGCAGCTAAGTGAACATTCGCATGTTTACATAATTTTAAGCTTGCCATCAGAGAACTGTAACAATGTTATAACAGTTGCTATAGAGATCAAGTTCCATGTATATAAGCATATGGAAAACAGATCAATGCGCTAAAGATAGCCCTAGTAGAAAAAGGATAAACCGATGGTATATTCTTTTGTTACCAAATTTGAGTAAAAATATGTATTTATATTAACAACAAAAATTGATTAATATAGTGTAGGAGAAGCATGTATGAAAAACATAGCTTAATATTTCTAGAATACAACAACACGATAAAATCATTTTCAGTACATGACATAATAATCAATCAAAAAGAGCACTGATATAGAACCAAAACATGTACTATAATTGTGCAAACACTGATATTAAATTATACGATTGTTTGGATACTTGACGTTAGGCGGGTTAAGCATTAGTTATGTATAACAACAATATACAAAAGCAGTGGAAAATGTAATACTTTTAAGTGAATGATGCTTATTTTGAAACACTTGAGTTGGTTTAGGCGGGCAGACCCTCATGATAGTATGGATGGAAATTTGCTGTGTGGTCAACATCTTGGCACACACGAATAATTATTATAATTGAGACGTTGAACATAATTTTAATTTTTTAATAGTGCTAAACAACCCACTCACTGATGATAAATTATTCTTTTATTTTGAATTTAATTACCTTTCATCGCTTAGAAATCTGATAGTACATGGAACAATTGTAACAAATAGTATGCAGTTGGTGGAGTTACTCAAAGTTGACCCTGCATTGATAAAATAATTAAACATCATATTAGTTTAAAAAGTAAAGAAATTATTTATCAAAGAAAAGATCATAGGAGTTGTGTAGAATAAAATCATAGGAGTAATGGTTTGAAAGCCAAACATTATGTAAGGTGATGAATTATTGTTTGCATCAGAACCGCACAATGTAGCAGTCATTAAATTTTTTTGCAAGTCATTTCATATTGCAAAAACCATGAATTTTCACCTAATGCGGTTACATACTACCATTTTCTAAAATCAGAGAATGTAAAACATAAAATTAAAAACAATCGAGCATGAAAAGGTGCAATGATGAATTATAGAGACATGTAGACATGCGTACATTTCATCAACAGGATTCAATTACTCGTTATCAAGATATTAAAACATGCAGTGTCATGAAGCCAAATAATAAAGTGCACTTTCTTCAACCGGGAAAGCAAAGTATTATAGAATTAACTAGTGCGAACCCGTGCTTCGCATACGGACCGCACTCAACCTCTTATCATCATAACATGTTTAAATGATTTATATGGTTCACCGATTAATAAATTGTGATCTTTGTTATCAATTTTCAAATAAGTTTGCATTTTGTCTAAAACTTGTGTATAAATCTTTGAAAACAGCAATGCAGATAGTACTAGTGCTTGATAAACAATTGCAAAATATCGAGCAAAAATGATTTCAAAGATAAAATTTCCACACAATACACATATAATTATACACATATAAATTTATTGTGTGCATCATCTATTGCTCCATGCATCAGCTGTATTATATGTAATTTCATTTGGTGAGATACCTTTATCAATCATTTCCTTTAATACTTAATGTTGTTGATTCTATTTGCTGCTTCAGTAATAACTATCTATAAGAGCGGTGCAGATAACAATATTTGGTTTACACTTGACCATTGATCCAAAAATGCCAAAAGCAACGTTGACATGATTCATGAGAACGCAAGTGTTGATGATGATCCCATAACTGACTATGTCTAGGAACACATTATGCAGCATCATATTATTGTGGAATGATAAGATTAGAGGATAAAGATATTTCTTTCTGTTTTGAATGATTCTTGTGAAAATATGCTAAATCTAAAGCATACATATTTTATGTCTGAAGTGTTGGAACTAACAACCATTATTCAACAATATTTATTTTAGTGTGAAGAATATCATTGTATTTCTTTTACAGTCAAAACAAATTCAATATAATAAGAAGCATATAATTGTATTTAATGCTTTTGAGCTTTCTGGTTCCATTTCTAATTACATCTAACATTGTTGCTGTATTTTGGTAATGTTGGATTTCACCAGACTTGACTGCAATTTGTGAAAGTAGAATCAGAGGCTGGAAATTTTCAAAACAATCAACGATATAGATTAGTTAAAAGAAATAAAGTCAAACAGATTTAATAACTTTAATAATATGAATAATCCCAAAAACTATGATTCTAAAAATTTTATTTTTAGCTATCAACAATAGATATAATTGAAAAGCATATTAAATTTGAGATTTAATAGTGAAATCGATTCTTAAATCCAATTAATGTAGAAAAAGTTATCACATTTCAAAGTTTGAAATAGAAAGAAATTAAAAACGTGACTATTCATTTCCCAAAATATGAAGGAGGTCTGTGTGCTCTTGAAATCTAACTCAATAATAATATTATAGTATAGATGCTAGAAAAGTAGAATCAATGAACATAAGAATAATATGTGCACTTTAATTGCACGGTTGTATTGTAATCCATTAAAAAACCTGTCTACGGACATATTCCTACAATATTCTCATCCATGTACAATAGATGTAAACTTTTGTTTTCTTCTAGAAATCTTATTCATTGATTATAACTCTGACATCATAATTATTATTGGGTAATTTTGATCCATACATAAATTGCACTAAAATGGAAAAAAATCAGATGGCATTACTAATAATAATCATAAAATAAGAATATACAAAAACCAACAGCAATGCGGCAGTTTTGTGCACAAATCTTACATCCATGATGTTTAGCCATAACAGTATTCAGTACAAATTAATTACTTAAGAAACCACATCAACTTTAAATATTCTTTAAGTTTTGACTTTCATTCATCATATTATATATGTTAAACCACCTGAATAATCTCCTAGTAGATAAGTGGTGGCAAGCAAGGAACCAATGGTAATGAAAAAACAAAAACAATAAACAAATGATTTTATCAAAATCATAATATGTTGGATCCCTAAACATACCGAAAGATTCGAAGAATTGATGCTATTTAAAGAGTCAAGTAAAATTAATAATCCACTCATGTATAACTATGACTGTTACATTCAGTGGTGCAATGTCTGTCAAAATAAACACCTTAATGCTATATTATAAAAAAAATTAACAAAAAAGCACAATAAGGTATATTACTTGTACCAAAGGTGATTTAATTTCCGTTGCTGCTGACACAATAGTATAGGGTAAACATACATCTTTTGGAACAGATAATGGACAAAAAAAGTGAACCGTTATGGATTTGGATAATGGACTATCCATAGTTAAAGAAATATTTATGGTTTGTGGTGCTTTATGAATTTTCATAGCTATCATGTTTTATAAATATAGTTTTTACCTTCTTTTATTTTAATAATACCTTTAAATTAAATTTCATGCTTTGTCATTACGATAAGACTTGGACTATGCAGAAACTTATGGAGTCAGGTTATAAAATATCATCCCTTAAAGCTTGCTAAGTGTAGGATGTTGATGCAAAAATAATAAAATATCATGTGACAATTTCATTTCTGACTTATGTCATAGAAGTAATATTGAAGTATCATGCTTAGAGGTTGAATTAGAACATGCCTTTTCCACTAAGATGTCAAGTATAAATAAAATGACCTATTCAAACTGGTTATTGGTACATCTAGAAGCATATGTAGGCAATCAATGTATATATCAAGAATTGTTTTCTATAATCACAATGCAAAAACATGTGCCGTGTATTGGAGTGAAGAAATTTATTTGCCAATTAATTGAATACAATATAAGCGATAAATAAGCATAGTTAGGTCATAAAATCACCTTTACCATAGAAAATAATATACCATAATTTAGAAAGAAACATAGCACAAATACTTTTTCTTTTTTGAAAATGATAAAAGCATTTTCAATAATGTCCAGCAACATACATATTTTATGAAGTACTCAAAGTAACCTGAAACGAAAATACAAAATTACATAATTTTCAAAGGCTGAATAGTGCTCATCCAATTAACAAAATATATATTCTAATGTTAGGCTTTGAATTTTATAGTACTATGGACATTTAAAGTTTATTAGGGTTATGAAGTATCTGAATTTTCAATGCCTATGAAGGTGGAAAGTTATTTTGAATAGTTCAAGACAAATATTGATCAACACACTTAAGTATAACAAAATAATAAAGTTCATCTACTGGCAGAGCATCTATAAATTGTTATATTCACACTTTTATGTATATGTATATAATAAGAATTTGAAAACTGTTATCCTAAAATGGAATGGTAATGAGAGGACAAACCAATACCACTTTTACCTAAGTTATACGAAACAATCAACATAATAATGTTGTGTTATAAATTTCAATCATATAAAAGTGATGAATACAATGCAGTCTAAACTATAATTAACTCCCATCCATTACTATGATTAAGAACAATGAAATACGATGATAGCTTAATCCAAAAGCATTTGCAAACTCTTGCTTGGATAGCACATCAATTTAAATCATGTTGAATTAGGAAGCAAAAGGACTACTACTTGGAAAGAGTTCTCTTTGGTTGCTACAGATACTGGGACTAAAGACAATGAGTTTACAGTGTAATTAAAATGCAAAGGATTGTCTACTTCGAATCATTCTAATTCATCAACATTTAGATTATAATGACTTGAGCACCGGACATGCGGTGATATATGCCAGATGTTAGTCGCCTATTGTAAATTTTCTTGCCCATCAATTCTTTTTGGGTTGCAACTAAAAGGGAAAATCATATGAAAATTAGTGAGTAACGATAAGATGGTAACGTTAGAAAATACTGGAGCTGTTGTTGCCATTTATGTGAACTATGAAGCAAACAATGGAAACATGGAATCATTGACTTCTATTTAGAAACTTACACGTTTATGAAGCCACAGTTGTATGAATATTTGCTTTGTATTTATTTAGTGCATAAAGGAAATTGAAAATGCTTATAAATAGTTGAGAATTGAGAAATAGTGCAATAGCCAGTTGCAGGCATCACTCCACTTTGAAAGTGAAAACAAATTTTGTTGTTAATGGCGTGGGTCTGCATAACAGCATCCATATGTGGCACATGTTCATTTATCGGACCTGTCTACTTGGTTGCTTACAGGAATGCACCCCAAAAGTTTATAGTAACATCAATCCATAATAGATTTTACTACAAACATGCTGCAAATTGAAATGACAGTTTGAAAGAGGTGGAAAATACCTGAAAATATAGCGCAAAAGCTGGAAAAACTGTAGGCAGAACATTAATCAACAGTTATCTAGACCGTTGAGCCAAAATTTGAAGTTACGGAAGAGATGATTAGTGATATAATCGGAAGTGTGAAAAGATTGAAATAATTGGAGGAGAATTGAAATAATTACGTGAAATTGCAATCGAATCCTAAAAGAAGGAGTAGAAATTGAAATCGAGTAGTTTTCGGCCATAAATGGGGTCAGTTGAAATCGTAATTGAATCTTAAATGAATGAACGCGTGGAAATTAAAACCAAGGAGTCTTCAGCAGCCATAGATAGGGACCTGTGAAGGTTTAGGAGGAAAGAAGAACGTGTGAAAGGAACCTGAAGCCGTTTGCTCTTCATCCACATTAACTTGTGATCTGGAACTTTAAAATGAAGTACAAATTCTAATGGGTGTAAGTAAATTTGCTATAGTTTATAACATGTGGGAAAAGAAGATTTACAAATATTGTTTTGTAATATAACAACTAATAAAAGTGTAGAAACACCTAGTTTATTCATCAACATAGTTTATTAACCCAAAACAGAACTAAGTAAAAAGATTTCAAGAAAGAAGGAAAGTCATCATACATAAATTTTTAAATCATTAATCAATTTAAAGAAATGGAATGAAATCATTAAATATATATTTAAAACTAACCATAAAGCCACTGGAATATAAAATCCTCATACTTCTACTAAAATCAACTTAGTTATTATGTACAAAGATTACACAAACCTAAGGACAATATACACCAGCCAATGCTTTGCAATAGACAACTGTATGTAAAGTTAAGAATTTTTGAATAAGCATGCCCATTGGAAACTAAATATATCTGTAGATATTCACATATCAATTAGTACCATGTGTTCAGAGATACACACATACGAATAAAGTAATTAGTGTTCGATAGTGAACTTAGTATGCCTTAGTGTCTCAAAAGCATCTTAGAAAATTGTAATATTTTGTACATAAAGAAATAAGTATACAATATAGTACACCTGATATTTTTTGATCAGATGTTGAATTGAAGGAACTGTTGTATTATGAGTTTAAGCACTTATATGAATATTCAAACAAATATCATAAAGAAGAGTGTAAACAAACAAACTATATAGATTCCCAAAAAAGCAACATAAAAATTGTATAATCAAAGAAACAAATAATTCAATTTCAAATTTCAACTAAAAGGAAACAACATGCTGGGAAGAAGGAAAAAAAGGGAAAGAGACAACATGAGTTAAAACCTACATAACAGGGTATGATTGTCAATCTTTTACAGTTTGGAAAAAAATTAGAAGGTTGTCAGGAAGTTTAAAACACATGATGACATGAATTATTACAGGAGACTGACTTAGGATTAAACACTGATTGAGTCAGGGTACAGAAAGGCAATAGGAGAAATTCATCGAAATAAATCTATATCAATAATAAGTAGAGTCTAATTGGAATTAAGAAAAACAGTAATAAAAAATCCAGATTAAGACTACCTAATTTGAAGTACCTAATCTAAGTAATTGCAAAGAAGAGGAAGTTAACTAATTTAAAATTGGTCGCTAGGAAGAAGAAAAATAGGTGCTTACAGTGGGAGAAGAGTTGGTGACCTTGAAGAAGCCCCTTTGATGAACCGAGGTCGTCCAACCGCAATTGAGCAGGCGACGTTGGAAGAAAGCATGGACAAAGGAGGTGAGCTGATACACATCAAGGTTGGAAAAAGGACAAGCATTTGGGAGAGCGGAGACTTTTGGATCTGAATGAAAAAGAATTGGAAATCTAGCATAAAAATTAATTGGAAAAACCTAGAAGGAGGAAGAAGAGAGGTGCGGTAGAAAGAGAGGAAAAAGGAAAAAACGCGTATATTATAGATATAAATTTGGAGACTGTTCAGTTGCCAAAATTAAGGGGGCCTGTGTGCTCTTAAAATTGAACTCACTAATAATGTAATAGTATAGATTACAAAAGACCTTAACTAAATTAAGATCATCCATTAATCTTTATTAGTTTCTAAATCATTAACATATAAATTTAAAACATCTTATCTTTTAATTAACTACTTAATTACATATTTAAATTAAGCTTAAAATAAACATAAGAATCTACTTAATTAGTTTAAGTAAAATATATCATACAACTTCTTAAACCAATATTTGAAAACACTATTATACAAAGAAATAAATTTTAAAATCAGTTTAAACTTGATTACTTAAAGTTTTAAAACTTGCTTTTATTTACATTTTAAAAACTGTTATAACATTTACTTCGGTTTCAACCCGGAACCCATCACTAGCCACCCCCAAGAAAATCACCCTTTCTTTTAAAAAAAAACTTGTTAAAACTTAAAACTGTCAATGATTTTATTTCTTTTTCTTCCTCTGGTTTTAGTATACAGGTTTTTGTTTCTTAGATTTGATTTGAAAATGAAATGATAAAAGAAGAAAGAAGTAGAGTAGAGATGATATATATATAGCCTTTTATATTATTATTTATTTATTTTTTAAAAATAAAAAGAGAATAACTGACACTTGTTGAATTAACTTACATTTGTCTTTAGCATGATATAGATTGCTTACACTTGTATTATGCATATAAAATTAGTTTACATTTGTTAAATTGTATATATTTGACTTACATTTGTAATGTTCATGTATTCATATGTTTTTTATTTATATTTATATAATATTTTCAATTTATTTTTATATTTATATATGTTTTATGAGTCTTATATTTAAACTTACCTTGTATATTTATTTTTAAATATCTTAAAGAAAATGATAAAAATCCAACTATACACAAATAAATAGTTATAAATATATACTAGCTTAAAAATATAGAGTTTTGAATTCAATTTATTTTCAAGATAATTACATTTGAATTTCAAATTCCAATTTTATTTACAAGCTACTTATATATATTTACACAAACAAATACACATTTTATTAGTTTTGAAAAAGAATAAATTTTAGATCATTTCAAATAATTATAAAAGAAGATTATCAAATTATTATTGCCCAAAAATTCTGGGTTATCACACAACCCCTATGAATTATTTCTTGATTTTCATTAAATTTAACCTTCATGACCGCTATTAAAGAAAGTTACAGATATACGATCCATAAATAAAACGATACATATCTAATTAAAAGATAAAAGTAGGTAATCAGTAAGTACATTGGTCAAATAAGGCAAGTCAAAAATATTTTTTCATTCTTTACTCCCTATAGTTATAATTTCATGCTTGGAAAGATTGAGTGCACAAGTGAACACACTAATCAGTTTTGATATCCCGGAATTTCAAGGAATTTAAAATGTGATAATCGCTTAATTAAATTATTTAAAATTAATAAACTTGTTATTTTCAAATATAAATAACCAAAATAATAATATTTTTATGTTTTGAAATATAGATATAAATTGATTTTAAATGGAATAATTATTTAATTTGTCTTATTTTATAAATTTGATTTTAAATAGACTTAACATTTTAAATTAAATTTAATAAGTGTTGTTTAAATGAATATATATTTATTTAAGTTAACTTTAAAATTAGAATTTAATATTTCCAAATTTAATAATGTATTAGCTTAAATTAATATAGATATATTTGTGTTGATTTTAAAATTGAAGTTTTAAATTGAATTCGAATTTGGAATATGGATTTAAATTTGAAATTTAAAAAGAATGTATATATTTTGAAATTATTTTTGATATAAAAGTATATATGAATAAAGTTTTTATTTAAAATGAAAATTTGTTTTATATTAATTTAACAAAAGGATTTTTATAAATTAAGAAAATATCTATTTAATAGTAAATAAATACAAAAGCTTTTAAATTAGCATTTAAAAATGGATTAAATAATTTTATACGATTTTATTTAGAACCTAGTTGGTTCTTATTTTATTTTATTTTAAAAGTTTTATTTATATAATTAAGAGAAGCATTTATAAATTAATAAAAGTACTTATTAATTAGAAATAATTAATAATAAAGCTTTTAAATCTTTTAAAAATAATTTAAAAATAAGTTATGACAAGTGGTTAATTTTTAAAACATCTTGATAACATGTGTAAGATAATTGCTCATGGTATTTGACTAATGTAACAAAACTAAACAAGTGTCCTTCTTTAGTTTTCATTTTCTTTAATTTCAATAACCATAATTTACATAATATAAGACTTTCGTTTTCTTTCTTCATTCTTTTTCTTATCCTTTCAATTCAAGCAAGAAATCAATGGCCAGTCCTGTAATCACTTCCTTAAATCTAAGCCTGAAAATTAATTTCCAAACTCATAATCAAACCCTGTAATCCTCTTTTATCAAGCCTGTAATCTCCTTAAAAACAAATGCAAACCAGAATGAATCAAAGTCTGTAACTCAAATCTGCTGATATTCAAACCAGATCAAACTCAAACCCTGTAACCTCCTCAAAGCATTTTCAAAGCCTGAAACATTTTTACAAGCCCTGTAAGCATTCTATAAGCCTGTAACAACTGCAAGCCTGGAATCAAAGTCTTGATCATATCATCATCACGTTTCAGTCCTAATAGCGTTCCAGTTTCTAAAGTTTCAGAAGTACAAAGCTCTCAGAAATCAAGCAATACAAAGTTTTCAAAATCCGAAAACTGTTTCAAAAGCTTCAGTATTCAATCCAGTTTCAAAACTCTCTGCATTTTCTAAAGGTGAGTAAACTTTTTAATCAAAAGTTTAAGTAGGAAAAAACTTGTTGCTTGTGGAATTTTGGTGTTGATTATGCTCTTCATGTATATGTATATAAGTGTAGTATCTGTATTTATATGATTTTTTTCAGAGGTGCATGTCGCAGTCATTTTGTTCATCCCTGTTCTTGTTATAGGATTTTTAAATTTAAACCAAAAATTCATCTTTCTCTTCCTTTGATTTCCTACAGGGTTTGGGTTTCAAACAATAAAGGTTTGTTTAGACATAGATTTGATTTTAAAAATAAATTTAAGTAAAAATATTTAGCAGCTTATCTGGGAAATGGAATTTAGTAGATATTCTTTTATACATGCTTAACTCACCCACTTTAATTTACCGTTTTAAGATTATAGCTTGAATCCATTTTAAAAGTTAGGATTTTTAAGACAAAAATCATAATTTTTTGTGTTGAAATGAATGTGTATTTGGGAAATGACTAGAATTGGGTTTTTAGGTGAATTTTGGTGGTCGGTAGATCTTGGGTGATCGGAAACTTCACTAGAGGTGGAGGAGGTACTGGTGGTTCAGGCAAAAATGCTAAGAGAATTCATCACCTCCAGTGGCATCGGCAGTAGGTCAAAAGGGTTTTAAACCCTAGTTTTGTTGAAGCTAGAGTTTGTGGTCGTTTCATCATCTCTGGTGATGTGAGTTGCTTGATACTTAGGGAAATGGTGGCGTGGTGGTTCGACAGGGTGTGGCCAGAGTCGTTCGACCTCTGGTGGTCGGAGTAGTGTGGTCGAAGGGGTTTTGCTGGAGGCTGTTTGGGTCCCGGTGTATCTGGGTAGCTCGGTCTTGTTTGAGGGCTTGTGATGTGGTTTGATGGTCGGAATGGATTGCTGCGACATTGGGCGTGGTGCCGGAGGGTGCGTCAATGGTCGAGTGGCCATCGGGTTTGACCCGAAGTAATGTGATTGAGTAGTTTTAAAAAGACTTTTAAAAAAACAAGGTTTTGAAATTCGAAATTTAATTTAGTTTAATCCTTTTTATATAAATTGCTTTTTATATAATAAACGTTTCTTTAACATTTTTTAAGAAGTTTGAAATTTGTTAAATTTAATTTTTGTTAAGTAAATTTAAAGTGATTTCAAAATTTGAGTAGGAATGAAAGTTTAAAGGTTTGTATAAAAAAAAAATTTAAATTCAAATTGAAACTAGTTTTTAAAGTATTATTTGATAAATGATTTAAGTTATCTTAAGAAGTTATGTTTTGATAACTTTAAATTCTCAAGTTAAAATAATTATTTTATTTTAAAACTTAATTAATGATTTAATTAGGTAATGTTAATGATAAAGATAATGGGTTAAATGTGTTAATGGTAATTATGTCATTAATAAGATAATGTTTTATCAAGATAATTAAGGTTTTAATGTATTGATATTAATTAAGGAAATTCAGTATAATTAATTATTTTAGTTAATTTATATATGATTAATTAAGAAATTAATTTAGAGTAATTAGTTTACTTGATTAATAAATGATTAAGGATTAAAGGTTAATTAATTTAAGGTTTATTTAATTTGTAATTAAAGATCATTAATTAGATAATTAAAGATTATCGATAAATGATTAGATATTAATTAATTAAGTAATTAAGGGTAATTAACAACTAATTAATTATGTAATTAAGATTGGTTAATTAATGATTTGAGATTAATTAACTTGTAATTAGTGATTAGTTAATTAAGTAATTAAAGGTTATTTATTAGTAAATAAGAAGTGCTTAATTTGTAATTAAGTTTTATTAATTAATAATAAGGTTTATTAATAAAGGATAATTAATCTGTAATTAAAGATTAATTAAGAATTTGTTAAATGGTAATTAATTGATTAATCAAATGGTGATTAAGGATTAATCAAATGGTAATTAAGGATTGGTTAACTGTTAATTAAAAATTGATTAACTGTTAATTAAGGATTAATTAAATTATCATTAAGGATTAATTAATTTTTAATTAAGTTTATTAATCAATAATTAAGGGATAATCAATTAGTTAATTAATGATTAATTAATTAATTATAGGAGTAATTATTGATTAATTAATTTATATTAAGGGATATTGATTAATAACTAAGGTTTATTAATTAATAGTTAAAGAAATAATTAATCTGTGGTTAGAGATTAATTGATTGATAGGGCAATTAAGAAGTGGTTAATTAATTATATGGGATGTAATTAATTTTATGATTGATTAAGCAGGATTAAGTGATTAATTCTTAAGTAATTAATTTAATTTAAATTAACTAAATTAATTACGATATGAATTAATAATGCTTTTTTGTGGATGATTGTTTATGTAGAATGTCTGAATTGGATGATATCTATTGGATGATACCTATTGGATGATATGCTGTGATATTCTGTGTATTTGATATATCAGTAATAAATGTGTGATATTTATCTGTGTAAATGATGTGTGAATTCAAAATATTGAATTAAATTGAATTGATTAAACTTTAAACAACTTGGCCTTTAAGATATGTTTAGATTTTGATGAGACCGGGAACGGGTATCAAATTTGATTATCTAAAAACCATATCGATCCAAGTTAAACGTTAGGTCGTGAATCGAAGTGAAAATCAAGTTGAAGACTCGAAGTGTAAGAATTATTTGTCATTAAAACTATGATGGTGATTCCAATACGAGTATAATGGAGTTAGTGGTTTCAGGTTCGAGATGAAGTTCTCAGAGTGCAAGGGTTATTGTCGTTAACTCTGAGGGTGATTCCAAAATGAGTGTAAAGAGATAATGCCTTCGGTTTCGTTCGAAACCGGAATGAACTTGTATGGATTGAATGCTTTCAGCACATCGTCAGGTGGATGATGAGCATTCTATGATAGATGTGTTCTATAAAGGTAATCGTAGCCTCAAGCCTCATCAACCGGGAATGGCTAAAACAGGGGAGGTGCAGCAAGGCTAAGTGAGTCACCACTCAAGTAGGATAAGATCTTCCCCTGTCTAGAGTCCCTTTTATTTCGGTTGTGTGGGCGGTTGCTAGCTACAACCGCAGGGTTGTCTTATTCGGGACTATCCAATAAGGGATGGTTCCGGTCTTGTGCTGCAGGGGGTCGGGAGTGATCCTCAGTACGTTAATCTAGGCCGCGTATTGTGACGGGCGGTACCCAGTAGCCCTGCTATTGATGGAAACCCATTCTTCATATGTGCCCTTACGGTTTTAATTGTATAACCCACTTTGTGGCTAGTATGCGGGAATTTAATCATGTAACAATTTCATGTATTTCTTATTTACTTGAAAACCCTAGACCCTGTTATAATATCACTGGATTTCCTATCAAATATTTTGGTTAGCGTAAGGTAAAAACTTACCCATGTTTAAGTATGGGAAGTCTTACGTGATACCTTCTGTTTTCAAAGGTTTTTCAAAAGTTAAGCACTTTAACCTGTTTACTCACACCAGACCCATGCCTGACCCGAAGTTTATTCTATTTTTCTTAAACTCTTAGGTACTCAAATTTTTAAGAGTATCCAAGGGATTCACGTTAGCTTTGACGAATTCTGGAGGAGAGATGGAGCGCGAGGCTTCAGCGTTTTTAGATATATAGTGTTTTCTGCTGTGTTATATCTCTATGATGGTGTATATATTGTATTTGAGATGTATGATAGACAGGTTTTACAACTGTCTAATGTGATGATGTTGTTGTGTCTGTGTAACTCTGATATGTAAATGACTTTGCAATATCTATGTGATATATTATATTTTTTTCCGATTCCGCTGTGAGATTCTGATATTGTTGAGTTCTTTCTTCTATCTATTCTATTTCTACCTCTTTCTTTCTTATTAATGATGCGTCTTTCTGTGGAATGAAAGGCGGGTCATTTCACTTGGTATTAGAGCGTAGGTTGAGATAATACCTAGGGTCTAGAGTGATGTCTATCTTGAGAGCGTGTATTTGTAATTTTTATATAATTATATACCTATCTAAATTTGTTGGGTATCTGTTTGGATTTCAACATGAGTTCTAAAGAAGTTTTATCCCTCTCTTTGTTTGGTTGACCGACCTATCCTTATATCTAACCCTATAGGTAGAGTAACCGAGTTAGATAACATCTGTAGAGGGTTAAGATTTTCTTATCTCCCCCATAGTTTTTCTGGTAACCCTATTGTATTGGATTTCAAAGGGTTTGATCTTATTATGTGTTTCGATAGGTTGGATAAGTATAAGGCTGTTTTGATGCGTAAAGCAAGGATTGTATCTTTGGAAACTGAGTTTGGAAGAATCGCAAAAGTGACTTGTGATGATGCTAGAGTGCTTTTAAGCAATCTTTTACATGGAGTCGAGGCATCTCCAGAAGGAGTAGAGTCCATCGAAGCAGTCAGAGATTTTTCGGATGTTTTCGAGAAGTGTAAAGTTTGTCCTCATCAGGTGATAGAGATTTGGATCATCTTAGATTTGGGAGCAGTGCATGTTGTTTAGCCTAGTGGAAGGATGTCGCCAAGAAGAGAGAAGAGTTGGGGAGCAGACCCAAGATTTCTTAGAGGAAGATTTTGATCCGGCCTATATTTTCCAGTTGGGGTTCAACTGTTGTCTTGTGACCTATTCGGATGAGTCTTTTGAGATTCTGTGTGGATTTGATGAACCAAGTTTTTGGGATGTGAGGTATAAGTTTGTCCTTGTGTTCATCAATGTTTTTCTTGTCTACTCCAAGCCTAAAGAGGAGAGCCAACGACATTTGAAGTTAGTGTTAGAGACTTTGGGGAGGCATTTTGTTTTGGTGATGATAATTCTGTAGATCTAGCTTGGATAGCTACTATTTAGGAGTGGAAGCAACCATTGTTTTCTAGATTTGGCAGGGTTCTTCAAGAAGTTTATCAAGGATATTTCTAAGATTTATTCACACTTAACCAAGTGACTCGGAGAGGAGCAAAGTTTAAGTGGACCCGAGTGTGAAGAGGCTTTCTTGAATTTGAAGGCAAGGCTGACTAGTGTGCCTGTTCTAGCTATTCCTAATAGCAAGAATAAGTATGATGTAACGATCTCGATTTTTTGAGTCAAATTTAATTTGATAATTAATATAAATTTTTGAAATTAAATTGTGAATTTAATTATGAATTAATTAAAAATTTCTAGAATAAATAAAATTTTTGGATTATAAATAGAATTTGATTTGGAATTTAAGAATAAGTATTCATAAATAAAAAATTGGATTTAAAAGTTGTAAAGGTATAAAATGAGATTTAATAAAAGATTTAAATTACTTGAGAAAATATACATATGTAGTTATTATATATGCAAAGCTTTAATATGAATATGCCTTTTGAAAGTGTAAGTATAAGATTTGAAAATATAATGTACATGTAAATATAAAACTAGTCAAGGATTTAACATAAAATAGTTGTTTATAAATTTAGCAATATATTCAAACTAAGGGTTTAAAACTAAGTATATAAATTTATTTAAAGTTAAGGAGTTAAACATAATATTGCTTATAATAACAAGTGTAAAGAGAATAGATTATACCATTAACAAATGTAAGCATATCTTTATTTGTACGTACAAGTGGCACTTATCTTTTCAATTTGAGTTAGAATTTTATAAAACATTATGAATTAGAAAAAGTATACCAGGCTAATACATTTCATTCTCCTCTCCAATTCTTCTTTCATCTTCAAACTGAAATTAAGATAGTAAACAAGAAAGAAAAGAAAAAATACAAACCTGAGAAACATTCAAAACTGAAAACAGTTCAAAAGGAAAAGAAAATCTGGAAGTTCAATTCAAAGGCCTGAGATAATTCTAAAGAAAATAGCAATAAAAACAAAATTTAAAAGAAAGCTTTCTGTCTGGGATCAAACAATCTTCAACCTGAATCAAAGTACAAATAAAAATTTAAGCTCAGATAAAAAAAAGCAGTTCCAGGTTTTGAAAGCAAAGCCTATCCTCTGTTTCTCTCTATTTTCTTCCTACCTAGGTGAGTAAACATGTTTGCTTTTAGAAATAGTTTAAATCTGAGATGGAACTTTAATATATTTGAAATGTGTGCGATAATGTTGGAATGCATGGATGTTTTAGCATGAATATAACTTGAATTGATATTTAAATTGTGGATGTGTCTGTATATATACATACACACATATTTAAAAGTACAATAAATTAAGTTTAAATTAGTATTGGTTATAATGATTAGAACATTTTCTTTTAAAATATAGTTTGTAAATATAGAGAAAAATGTGTGAATATAAATATATAAAAAAATTATTCTTAATATATGCAAAAGTATAAGCTTGTAAATATAATAACAAGAAGGTTTAAAAAAACAAACATTAACAAAATAATTTACATTAGGGACTTAAACATAAATTTAATAATTTTTTTACAAGTGTTCATATTTACAAACAAATGTAAGATAAATATAACCTAGCATTACAAGTGGCAAAAATATGTTTCTTTCAACATGAAAATAAAAAAACAATAATAAGAGAAACCAATCTAAAGCAAAAGAAAATCTGTTTATTTCAATTCTCATACTCTCCACCTAAAACCAGGTTTTCATTTCTTCTCAACACTAAAACCGAGTATAAAAATCAAAAGCAACCAAATACAAAGCAAAGACTGCAGCTTCAAGTTTAATCAAAGTAAAGAACAGATTGAAATCAGGTAAACCAAGTTTCAGTTTTCGAATTCAAGTAGCAGTTTAAAATCAAATAAGTTCAAACTTAAATTACAATGCAAATCAAGTAGCATATCAACATCAGGTTTGAAGCGTTAGGACATTTAAGACAATGCGGAGATCAGAGCAACAAAATCAAAAAAAAAACAAGATAATTCAACAAGTAAAAGTTCAACCTGGAGTCAAAAATATGAATAATGCCAAGCAGAAATTTAAGTACCAAGTTCTCAGATCCTTTCCCAGTTTTTAAGTCTGAAAACAAGAAACTCAAAAGCTCCTCTCTGTTCTTCATCCCTCTAGTGAGCAAAGCTGACCTCCTTTTTCTTAAATTAGATCTATGAATCATCTGGATGCTTTGTGAAGTAGTGGTTGTGAAAAAAGATAAGTGAATGTAAATAGCTCTGCATGTCTATGTTTATGTGTGATTGAAATATGCATGACTGCATTTATTTGTATATACTCTGTTGTGCTTCCAGAATTGAGATTAACCAAAGAAAAACATAAATCTCTCTATATAATCGAATTAAAATATGGTCATAAAAGAGAAAAGGATTATATGAATGTTATACTAATTTTAAAAATAGTTTTGAAAATTTATGTCAAGAAATTAATTCAAAAATTGGAATTCCCAGTGAAATTTATATATATGGTAAAAATTTATGATTTTAAAATTGTGTTGTGATTTCATAATTCGATTTGTAATTGAAAATAAGGAATTTTAGTAATGAAGTCGAGATTTTTAGTTTTCTATTGAGTAAGAAATCTCCAGTGGAACAGAGAAGCTATTAAGGGAAAATTCCGGCCATCGACGCTGTGATAATCGTCGTAGAGGAAGGTTGTGGATGGGTGATTGTAAGAAAAATACTCAAAGTGCTTACAAATGATCGAGGTTGGGGGACGATGATGGTTTAGGATTTGGAGACCAGTTTGAATGGCTTATGAATTCAAAGGTTGATCGTTATCAATATTGCATCGAGTTGCATCAGTCTGAGGGGAAAGGAAAGAGGGGACTTCGGCGAGGCTACGGTCGTGGTGGCGAGGGTTCTAATGGTCAGAAATGGCGAAAAAATGGAAGAGTTGGTAGATCGAGTTACATCAGTTTTGATGATTTGCTCAATTTCGAATGCTTGTCGAATTGAGAGATCTGAGCGTTAGAAAGGGAAGGGGGCGTGTGCGTCGACATGCCGGAGATTGTCACGATGATCAGAATCGCTCCAATGAACTGTGCATATACACGTGCGAAACTCGGTGCATCTGGAAAGCATGGTAGGTGAAGAAGACGATGGCTACTACGGCTCATGTGCATGCAAAAGAGCGTTTGGCTCGAAGCAGTTTTAAGAATGAGTTGACTCGGGTTGTTGCTCGAGAGGAATTTAGGTATGGCTCGGGTAAAAACAAGTTTTGCTCGGGTTTGTTAATGTAATACGAAAAATAGTTTCAAACTTCCAAGAAAAATCGAGTTAAACGATTTGTTAACCATTTTTTCCAAGGTAATTAATGTCTATTAAATTTGGAATCTATTAAAGGTTTGAAATAATATTATTGTGAGTTTAAATTATTTCAATAGATATATAACTACCATTTATAAGTTTATTTTCAATAAACTTAACAATTAAGAGGTTAATTGGAAAGATAAAAAGTTTTTGGTTGATAATTAACTTAAAAATCTAAGTTAATTTATGAAATAATGATAACAATTTTTCTTTTAAAGATTAAATGTTATTAAAGATAATTGATAAGTAATTACTTTGTGTAATTAAATCAAATCTAATTACTTAGTGTAATTACATTTAAGGATAATTAATTTATTAAGGTTAATTGATTTTTTTAATTAATTAAGGATAATTAATTAAAATGATAATTTATTAAAGATTAACTTATTTATGAAAGTGATTAAAGAATGATTAATGATAGTGGTTTGTAATTAATCAATGTCAGTTAACCAGGATTAGTAAATTATTCATAAGTAATTAATTTGATCAGATAATTGATTAATTTTACTTATGGATGTTTGGATTTTATGAAATGCTTTGAATTGTTGGGTATTTCTGATATGTGATGTTTTGCGGTATGAATTATCCTGCTTTGTGCTATGATCTGCAATGAAATTTATTCATCTGCGATGTAATTTATTCATCTGTAATGTAACTTATTTATCTGCGATGAATGTATATTATTTATCCGTGAATGTAAGATAAGCGTTATAGTTTATACCACTTATTGTATTGATGTGCTTTAATCTGTGATGTGATGATTGTTGTTGTTGCACTATTGTGTGTAAAACCCCTAGATTACACCATACTCACACAAATATGGGTTTCACGAGGAAATCGGTTAAGTCACAGATATTTTGAAATGGTTTTAAAGTTGAATTTTTGAATCCAAATAATTTTGGAAATGGGATTGAAATCTTTTGAAAAGGAGTTTTAAAGATAAAAGTTATTTTAAATAACTTGATTAAGTTTTGAAATTCAAATAATTTGATTTGGATTTAAACTAAAGATTTGAAATTGAATTTTATATTCGGAAATATGGTTTAAAAAGGGTATACAAGTTATAAATGGGTTTTAAACCATTTTGAAAATATTGTTTTGGGAATTTAAATTTAACCCAAGTTTGAAAGACTTTAACTTTTATAAATGAAATCGGATTTTACCGAAACGAAAACTATTTGTTTTCAAATAATAATAGCTTTCGTATAAAGAAAGGATTTCCAATCTGTATTGAAAGATTTCAAGTTTGAAATGAAATTGAAATACTTTTGAAAGCTGTGTGTAACATCCCGCCTTTTCGCATGATTTAAATCGAAACACGTGCCAATTCAAACCATACGGAAGGGCGGATTGTTATGGGGTAAATAAGAAAAACAAGAAAGAAGTAAACAAAAAACAGAATCTCACAGCGGAAGGATAAAATATAATAATCAAATATACATTTTATAAATCTTTTTACAAAACTATTCATATAATACATACCAATAACAATGCAGCGGAACAGTGTGTAGTGCACTAGTATAAATAATAATAATACAAATCTTCGTCTTCGTCCTCCAGAGCTAAATCTTCCAATCCTGAAACGCTCGGACTGACCCGAGTGAATTTGAAAAGACAAAAACACTCGAGTCAGAGCTAAAGGATCTTATGTGAGTTAAATTAACAGAAATAAATATGAGTGCAGTAACTCTAGAATGCTCGGGATTTACATCTTCTAAGGATCCATTAAACTATTTACTATGTAGTATATTGCGCCATTATAATAGTGTCTAATTGTAAAATAAACTTACTTTTAAATAGCGTTAAGGAGTGACCCAATATTCCCCTTAACACAATAATAGTCCCAGTAGTCCATTCAATATCATAGTCCCTCCTGATCGGGAAGCCACCAGAGGATACCACACGGGCTACGGGAGAAATCCAAACTCGTACAAGGCGCGATAGGGTAGGTGACACGGCACAACTAAGCAATGCTAGGGTAGATATACCAATTACACTTCCGGGTCGGTGGTAACGCGTAGTGCGCAGCTACCGCCCACCTCGAGCCACACCCCCAATAAAATCAAAAGTGGCCACCGAAATCAATCCAAAAGTCAAAGTATAATATCGAAGGGATGTGTTCGATCAAAGGTGCTACCTTATTAACCCGTCAATCGCTCCTGTTTTAGCCACCTTATGCCAACTCACGGGAGTTGGGTCCACGTATTTACCTTACAGGAAACGCCGCCACCAACCTACTTCATTTTGGAATCTCCACCGCGTACATGGTTGTTAACATGGTTTTCGGAGTTGGCAGAGAGTATGAATACTTCCGATCCCGGTCTCTTCAACAACCAAACGTTATTATAACACCGCGTTCTCTAAAAAAATAGTTTATACTTTAAAATCAGAATAAAATTATCCATTTCAAAACCCGTAAGTACGATATCATTTCCATTTCCAAAACAACTCATTTTGATATTATTTTTATAAAACCCAAATCAAAAATATCATTTATTTCAAATATATTTCTCTTTCGAAATCATACTGCATTAAAATTATAATATCTGAAACCAAACATTTGAATTATAGCTTTCAAAACATAATACTGCGAAATTCATAGCTTTAAAACCATAACTTCTAAAACTTAAATGGATTGGATATTCAACGATATGCAAAATAAATGATTTTATATTACTTTATAAAGTAAATAATTTCCATGGCTTTACACATTTATTCATTTTAAATTAAGTCTAAATCCATACATTTTAAATTCACTTCAATTTCCAAAACCACTTCAAATTTTATATATTTCAAACTTTAATTATTACACTTCCAAAATTTAAGATAGGAAATTATGATTTAACAATTAAATGTCCTATTATTTAGTTTTGAAATATCGCATACTAAATCCATAATCATTTAAATAAAACTCACATTACCTATAACTAAATATTTCCTTTAATTCATTTATAATAGAAATATTCATTTAATTCATCTTGAATAAAATTTCAGTTATACATATCATACTTTAAAATTTCAAGCTATAAGTTCTATATCAACTTATGGAGTTAAATTCTCAAATATGCTCAATTCCAATTAAATTCTAATTCACCTTCCAATCTTAATTGATATAAACCATTACTTATATATATATAATATGTTAACACGTATTAAACCATATAATATAAATATTCAAACTCCAATATTCAACTTATTTGTTTTTTTTATTTAACAAACTTATACATAACATAAATTCAATAATTTAATCATATAGGTATATATAAAATAATATTTATATAATATCAAAATAAATATTTATTAAACCGTATCCTATCCAAACCATAGAAATCATTTCAAACTTTTTATATATATCTACCGCGGTGCCTGTATAAAATTTTCTATCCTATGGTCAAGTGATACGGATATTTATTATTTCAATCCGCAAAATAAAAAAATAAAAGTGCGGTTGTATATCATTTCAAACCGCAATACCGAATTAAATGAAAGTGCATAATAACTTGCAGTTTGTAACGTACGCGGATTTTCGTTGCCGAAAAACCGAATAGTTATGGGTTTTAAAAAGAATTAAGAAAAAGAAGAGAGAAGAGAAGATAGAAAAAGAAAAATAGAGGGAAAAGAAGATAGACAATTTTTAGAAAACAGAGAATTAGAAAAACAGAAGATAGAAAATTTTAAAAATAGAACGGGACAGAAAGGGAACAACAACAGAACAACATCAGAATCTCACAATTCGCAGCGGAACAACATATAATAAATAATGAATAATCTTTAAACAAAGAACTATATCAGTTATTACATTACATCACATTTCATTACATCATATCATCAGAGTGTACAACAACAACAAACAGTGCAGCGGAAAAACAAATACTATATAAACTAGTAATACGCCATGCCATCCAGCTTGTCTCCAGCAACTCCAGAATATCCAGAATATCCTGATAAACCTAACTCTTAACTGCCCGTGTGGAAATTGGTGGGCACCCAGAGTTTAGGAAGGAAAACAATAAACTCCGAGTCAGTCATGTGACTGGTGTGAGAACTCAAAACAGTTTATTTATCTTTAAAATCAAAAAGAGGAATATTTTTAAATTCAATTCGCAATGCTTTTAAAAATGAGACTACCATAAGGCCTCCTGCCACACACACAATGCAAACGCAGACTTGGAGAAGATTTCTCCATATGATAGTCAAAGATGCTTGATACGCATTAAAATCAAATCAATTTTGATATTATTATTAGTGCATAGTGTAGAACAAATCCTTTCGAAAGTAAAGATATAAATCATAGCCAGCATAGGTACCATTATATTATGCCTACTATAGCTACCTCCTGAGGAAGCAGGTTCTACAACTAAAACCGTACAAGTCACGTATTGTTTCTTTGGATTTCCAACGAATGGTCAGGCCAAGGAACTTCCCATTGCCACATGAGAATGCCTCTGGATGGACATCCCCGAGAACCAAACCGGATCTCTACCAACACAAGGCCGGGTTACTCCTAACTGAGTAACAACTGACCGAATATGCCATCCCCCGGTCCTTTGGGACCTTTTCAACCGAGCGCTCGTAATCAATTCACACAATCATAAAGTGTTTTCAACATGAGTAAGTATCTGGGCTCCATACCATGATACTACCCTTTTCCAGAAGGAAATGGACACATCCTAAAGGGTGCTACCCCTCATAACCTTGCTGCTTCTTTCCTGTTTTGACCATTCACGGGGTGTGAGGCTCGACGAAGTCACGTCCACAAAAACATACTTTATACAAAAGCCATGCTTTGGGTCAACAAATGATCAACACAATGATCACAAGGATAGACGATCAAATAAATGATCCTATCACAAATAATCAACACAATGATCATTTCAGCATCACTCAGCATGTCACATTACCAAACTGGGAATATATCGCTGATAACTTCAACTATATAACCTTTGAGCTCGTACGTCTCAAAGAAGGGTGTTAAGCAAAGAATAAATTCTCCGCCACCAACAGAAATATATTTGAAAGAAATCGGCTTTATATCTCAACTTGTAATGTCAGGCATACAATCCATACAAGTCTGTTCCGGGCTCGAACAGAACCGAAGGCACTTACAAAGAAGTCCTTGCAATCCGGATATTCACAATCCTGATCGGATTCACCATCACATATGGAGAACTCAATACCGGAGCAACTCGGTGCAGAGTCAATCGATAGTTCATCCTATCGCTCTCGCAAATATCCGGTCTTCAACACCGATCTTCAAATGCGATTCACAACGACGTATCACATATTCGGAATGGGTTATACGACCCCATGGTCCTTTCCCGGTTAACCCGAATAGTGAGCGCTTATTCAAAAATAAGTGTGCATTCAAATTCAATCAATTCACATCAAATACCCATTCAAAGGGAAATATTGATAGTCGGCTATTGAACTATCAATGGATATGCACACATCACCAGATTCCAAATAATTTTCCAAATTATTTATTTTCCAAAATATCTTTCCAAGATATATAATTTCAACACTTTAAAAATAAATCAATATTTATTTTTAAACAAATTCCACTTTCACATATAAATTCCATAATGAATTTATATTTCAAAATATCCATGCATATTATTTAAATAATTCATTTCAATTTATCTTCAAAAAGATAAATTCTAATTATTCACTTCATATTGGAAAACTTTTCCATACTTATTAAAAATAAGTAATTCACAAATCTTTTTATTTTCTACACTTGGAAAATATTCAATATACTTAAATCGAGATTAAGTATATATTTCATTCTTTAAGGAAATCATTCACTTTAACATATTTATTTGGGTCAAAACGAATGTTACGTAAAATATCGTTACGATAACCCAAAATCACTAGTATAGGGATTCGAAATTAAATAGATATATAAATCCCAATACTATACAAAACATTTCCTTACGAAATCATTTACTATAACAACAGTGTTATAGTCCACCATTTCCTTTTATTTCTCGAAAACGTCTATTTCAACAATCAATGTTGAAATCTATGGTTTCGAATCTCAACACATTTTAAACCATCGTTAGATCGTTTTAATTCTATTTAAAACATCATATCTAAAACAATTTCTTTAACGTATTATTCACTATTCAAAAACGTGAATATACTACCTTAACAAATTTCATCATTTCTATTCACTTTAACTTAAAGGATTATTCACTGTTCAAAATGTGAATATAACTCTATCTCTAAGTTATAACAATTAACTTATCAAAATAAGTCATTTGCGGATTTATAAAACAACGTTTATAAATTCCGTTTCTATTTATTTATAAAAACTTCCTTTTTATAAATTCCTTTATTAACCTATTCCAGTTTATAACTCAATTATAAACTACAAGTTCATATTATAAGTTAATTACTTATAAAACGATTATTTTACAAAATCGTTCATTTAACTTCCCAAGTTATTAATCTTAACTTATAAGATTGTTTATTTATCCAAAATTCATTCTTTCGATAACTTTATAAATTTTATAAACCTATTGCTTGTAAAATTTCATTTATAACTTCACAGTTTATAATTTCATAAATTTCATTCATTTAGGAAATTCATTTTCACTACATTCAAACACTTATAAAAACTCGTTTTATAATGTCCATAATTCAATTTATAAATATCCATTTATAAATCTCTTAATATAAATTAATTTATATTATTCTTTTAAACGTCTTTAAATTCCTTTAAAATTTCACCGTTCTCTTGATTTATAAAATAATCAAATTTTATAAATCTTATATTCAAACTTTTAATAATAAACTCAAAAATCCAGTTTACACTATTTTATAAAGTCATTAATTCATATTTCTCAAAAATCAGCTTTTAACCGTATTTCTCAAAAATTATAATTTTTATAACTTTAAAAATTATAACGTTCATTTATTTATAATGGATCAGTTCCAAAAATATTTTATCTTTTCAAAAATCACTTTAAAAACATTTTTTAAATACCAAAAATTTGGTCCAATGATGCTACACACCAAATAGTCAATCACGACTACAACGATATCATATATCAATATGAAAATCCATCAAATATAAAAATATCTGAAATTAAATAAAAACTGTTGAGGAATCCAGTTGGATCCCTCCAACCTGTTTCCTGCATCCAAAAACATTAGCACAATACCAATTTCGCTCCAGTACGAAATTATCGCGGTATATGTTCTTAATAAATATTATCCGCTTAATAACGGCGTAATAGGGTCTCATCCACTAAAAATACGGGAAATCAATCAACTGCAATATATACATATGCCAATATATATATATTGATATTATATATAATACCAATTTCACTGTTTATGAAATATTCGCGGTATATGTTTATATTAAATAACATCCGCTTACTAACGGCGCATAATGTCTATTTTAACAATCAATAATTTACAGTCATCACTCAAACATGCATTCAAATATTTTAAATCTAACTATTTAAAATAAAATCGAAACTGATTCGATTGAGTGAGAAATTCTCACCTTGGTTTTAAATTCCGTTTTAGCTTTTATTTCGAATAAAATTAAACGCGCGTTTAATTTTACCCGAAATTCTCACTAACTCCAAACGACTCCAAACCAACTCCATCGCGTAGTGCTCGTCCATACGATTCCAACGCAACTGAGTTTGCATTTTTTCGACCTCGTATGAAAAAGTTATGTAATTTACAAGTTTGTACACGATTTTATAAACTAATTACAATATAAACTTTTATATTTTAAACCTTGCTGCATCACAACCATCCAAACCCAAATCATCAGATCCTAGCCGTAACTTCCCTCCTTCCTCACTCACGTCCCTCTACAGACATCTACACGCAAGAAGAACCCATGCTCCAAGATTAGGGTTTGACATTACTCCATTCATACTCGACGAAATCTCGATCGGGGAGTGCCAAATCAAAGCCTTCAACATGCTCTAGGTTCAGCCTGAAGCACATGGAGCTCGGCCCTGAGATAGGCCTCGAATTGCGTGCGTTTCCTGATGAGAACGGCCATGTTTTGCTCCTCCATCGTCGCACCATTTACGATCATCACCGTATGGAATCGAAGCTCTCTCTTCGCTCTACAACGTTGTAGTTAACAACTTTCATCAATTTTTGACGGATTGAAATATATTAAAAGAAGAAGGAAATGAATTTTCAGCCCTTCATCTTGTGGGTGGCGGCTGGTAACATGAAATTAGGGTTTGGAATTATTTTTTTTTTATTTTAGATTTAAGGTGATATTTATAGGAAAAGCAAGCGTAACCACTATTCATCCCGGGAATTCCGAACTCCGATTTAGGCGCCGTAACCAGCGTACCTAGGGTTTATCCCGCGTTCCGGACACAATGGAATAGGTTTCGGAAGCTAATTCGGAAGTATGTGCGAGTTATGGCTGAAAACGCTAAATTTAAATTAAACCGATTTAAACCGATTTCTAGGCGTTTTAATTCGTACCGGACAAACGATAAATCCAATTGACTTGAAATTTGAAACCTTACAATAATATCACATTACGGATCCGATGAAACTGGTTTCGTCGAAATCCGAGACTTTTTTGAAAAATGGCTAATTTGGCTCGCCAAATTTAAATTAAAAATAAATCGATGCGTTTCGAGCTGTCATGATCAAACGATAGCTCCGATTGACACGAAAATTGAAATCCGGTAATAACTAACTATTACGGATCCAATGGAACTGGTTTCGTTCAATTCTGAGACTGTTCAAAAATTGACTATTTTACAGTCGATTATTAAATATTAAAATATTCAATTTTTACAATTAAACTTTTAAATCGATTTTAAAAGTTCTAAAATATCATTCTAACTTCAACATGATAAAATAAAATTTTACAAATCATTTTCAATCATATTTAACTATATTTTCAATTATTTCCATAATTTCACATATTAAATTATCGATTTAATAATCCAATTAAATCCAATAATTCAAATAAAAATTTATTTGACTTATAAATTCACTTATAAATATTTAAAATTAATTAAATATTCAAATTTTAATTACTAAAAATTCTGGGTCGTTACAATCTTTCCCCCTTAAAAGAATTTCGTCCTCGAAATTACAAGTAAGAAAATTACAGAATCTATTAACTTTTCCAAAATTCATAGTTAAACTTCTTTCAAATCTTTACTAAGTTTTCGAATCATACTTAGTTATCTTTTCAAAAACAACTTCTATTGTTTAACTTTCAACTTCAAAACAAAGTTAAGTTTTCAAAATTTTTCAAATTTCTCAAATTTTTTCTAACGCCTTAAATTTCGGAAAAATTCGCCATAGTCTCCTTTGCGCGGCTCGATCCGAAAAAAAATGACAGTATATATATCACAAATATACATCTCATCAAGTAATGAGGCATCCCGAAGGGAAAAAGTGTAAAAGTACGATATTTAATCCGAGATATGTACCTTATATTTTATTAGCGAGCATATACAGCTAATATAGCGCAAAAGCGAGCTCCAAATGCGAAGCAAACGCGATCCGCACCTACTAAACACTCAACAAACAACATGAGAATCATGCATATAGACAATAATCTCAATATACAACATATAGCAACATGATGACTATATATGTCACATAGCAATGCAACAATAGCAATATATATTCAACCATCAACCAACTAACATCCATAACCAACATATATTCATTCATATTCTCATTAATATTAAATGAAATGGTTTTCAATTTAAATCACATTTGATTCATTTACATTGGATGTTCTTACTAACATTCATTCTCAATTTTAATTAGTTTGCATTCACTAATTAAATCTAATTCACATTCAATTCTATTCAAATTTATTTACTTCTAATTTGAATTCAATTACATAGCTTCCAATTTCATTAACTCTTAATGAATTTTATACAACCAATCAACAATCAAATAACAACCGAAGTATATTAATTTCAACCAAATTCCTTTGCTTATATTCATACATTCAATTCGGTTTAAATTTTAATTGATTTTCATTCAATTTTTATTCAACTTCTAATAACATTTGAATTTTAATGAATTAACACTTATGTTCATTATTTTATATCAACTTAAATTTACATTTAATTGATTAACATTCAATCCATTAATTCAATTCAATTACGAAGTTGAATTCTATTACATAACTCAAGTTCATATTTATTACTAACTTCATTAATTTACTTCGATACCAATATTAACTTCATTAACATTACTAAAGTTATATTTCCTTTAAACATCACTTAGTTTTACATAACTTAAATTCATATAGTTTCACTTCTTATATATATAAGTTTATTTCACAATTGTAAATCACTTTAATTATAATTCAATTCTTATAATTCTTTTACTTATACAATTATTCTTTTACTTAGATTATTCAAACAACCTAACAATCAACTTATATACAATTTAATAATTTTGAAAAATTATTTCTTCATATATAAAATATACTTAAGGTAAAATCATTTCATTTACCCAATTTAAAATCAATATTGTGCCGAATTGTTCTATTCAAGTGTTTAGAAACCCCTTCGGCTCAGTTTCGAGGCTGTGCTGACGAAAGTTCATATACCACTCAATAAACCAATCATCACAATATAAAACAATTTTATATTCACTAACAAATACGCTCTCATATTTATTATTACACTCAAACTCATTCTAGAGTACTGCTGACTCTATCTCTAATGAGCAATACCCTACAGAACCATGGTTGTCGCTTAACCATCAGCTCTGATACCAAATGTAACGTACGCGGATTTTCGTTGCCGAAAAACCGAATAGTTATGGGTTTTAAAAAGAATTAAGAAAAAGAAGAGAGAAGAGAAGATAGAAAAAGAAAAATAGAGGGAAAAGAAGATAGACAATTTTTAGAAAACAGAGAATTAGAAAAACAGAAGATAGAAAATTTTAAAAATAGAACGGGACAGAAAGGGAACAACAACAGAACAACATCAGAATCTCACAATTCGCAGCGGAACAACATATAATAAATAATGAATAATCTTTAAACAAAGAACTATATCAGTTATTACATTACATCACATTTCATTACATCATATCATCAGAGTGTACAACAACAACAAACAGTGCAGCGGAAAAACAAATACTATATAAACTAGTAATACGCCATGCCATCCAGCTTGTCTCCAGCAACTCCAGAATATCCAGAATATCCTGATAAACCTAACTCTTAACTGCCCGTGTGGAAATTGGTGGGCACCCAGAGTTTAGGAAGGAAAACAATAAACTCCGAGTCAGTCATGTGACTGGTGTGAGAACTCAAAACAGTTTATTTATCTTTAAAATCAAAAAGAGGAATATTTTTAAATTCAATTCGCAATGCTTTTAAAAATGAGACTACCATAAGGCCTCCTGCCACACACACAATGCAAACGCAGACTTGGAGAAGATTTCTCCATATGATAGTCAAAGATGCTTGATACGCATTAAAATCAAATCAATTTTGATATTATTATTAGTGCATAGTGTAGAACAAATCCTTTCGAAAGTAAAGATATAAATCATAGCCAGCATAGGTACCATTATATTATGCCTACTATAGCTACCTCCTGAGGAAGCAGGTTCTACAACTAAAACCGTACAAGTCACGTATTGTTTCTTTGGATTTCCAACGAATGGTCAGGCCAAGGAACTTCCCATTGCCACATGAGAATGCCTCTGGATGGACATCCCCGAGAACCAAACCGGATCTCTACCAACACAAGGCCGGGTTACTCCTAACTGAGTAACAACTGACCGAATATGCCATCCCCCGGTCCTTTGGGACCTTTTCAACCGAGCGCTCGTAATCAATTCACACAATCATAAAGTGTTTTCAACATGAGTAAGTATCTGGGCTCCATACCATGATACTACCCTTTTCCAGAAGGAAATGGACACATCCTAAAGGGTGCTACCCCTCATAACCTTGCTGCTTCTTTCCTGTTTTGATCATTCACGGGGTGTGAGGCTCGACGAAGTCACGTCCACAAAAACATACTTTATACAAAAGCCATGCTTTGGGTCAACAAATGATCAACACAATGATCACAAGGATAGACGATCAAATAAATGATCCTATCACAAATAATCAACACAATGATCATTTCAGCATCACTCAGCATGTCACATTACCAAACTGGGAATATATCGCTGATAACTTCAACTATATAACCTTTGAGCTCGTACGTCTCAAAGAAGGGTGTTAAGCAAAGAATAAATTCTCCGCCACCAACAGAAATATATTTGAAAGAAATCGGCTTTATATCTCAACTTGTAATGTCAGGCATACAATCCATACAAGTCTGTTCCGGGCTCGAACAGAACCGAAGGCACTTACAAAGAAGTCCTTGCAATCCGGATATTCACAATCCTGATCGGATTCACCATCACATATGGAGAACTCAATACCGGAGCAACTCGGTGCAGAGTCAATCGATAGTTCATCCTATCGCTCTCGCAAATATCCGGTCTTCAACACCGATCTTCAAATGCGATTCACAACGACGTATCACATATTCGGAATGGGTTATACGACCCCATGGTCCTTTCCCGGTTAACCCGAATAGTGAGCGCTTATTCAAAAATAAGTGTGCATTCAAATTCAATCAATTCACATCAAATACCCATTCAAAGGGAAATATTGATAGTCGGCTATTGAACTATCAATGGATATGCACACATCACCAGATTCCAAATAATTTTCCAAATTATTTATTTTCCAAAATATCTTTCCAAGATATATAATTTCAACACTTTAAAAATAAATCAATATTTATTTTTAAACAAATTCCACTTTCACATATAAATTCCATAATGAATTTATATTTCAAAATATCCATGCATATTATTTAAATAATTCATTTCAATTTATCTTCAAAAAGATAAATTCTAATTATTCACTTCATATTGGAAAACTTTTCCATACTTATTAAAAATAAGTAATTCACAAATCTTTTTATTTTCTACACTTGGAAAATATTCAATATACTTAAATCGAGATTAAGTATATATTTCATTCTTTAAGGAAATCATTCACTTTAACATATTTATTTGGGTCAAAACGAATGTTACGTAAAACATCGTTACGATAACCCAAAATCACTAGTATAGGGATTCGAAATTAAATAGATATATAAATCCCAATACTATACAAAACATTTCCTTTCGGAATCATTTACTATAACAACAGTGTTATAGTCCACCATTTCCTTTTATTTCTCGAAAACGTCTATTTCAACAATCAATGTTGAAATCTATGGTTTCGAATCTCAACACATTTTAAACCATCGTTAGATCGTTTTAATTCTATTTAAAACATCATATCTAAAACAATTTCTTTAACGTATTATTCACTATTCAAAAACGTGAATATACTACCTTAACAAATTTCATCATTTCTATTCACTTTAACTTAAAGGATTATTCACTGTTCAAAATGTGAATATAACTCTATCTCTAAGTTATAACAATTAACTTATCAAAATAAGTCATTTGCGGATTTATAAAACAACGTTTATAAATTCCGTTTCTATTTATTTATAAAAACTTCCTTTTTATAAATTCCTTTATTAACCTATTCCAGTTTATAACTCAATTATAAACTACAAGTTCATATTATAAGTTAATTACTTATAAAACGATTATTTTACAAAATCGTTCATTTAACTTCCCAAGTTATTAATCTTAACTTATAAGATTGTTTATTTATCCAAAATTCATTCTTTCGATAACTTTATAAATTTTATAAACCTATTGCTTGTAAAATTTCATTTATAACTTCACAGTTTATAATTTCATAAATTTCATTCATTTAGGAAATTCATTTTCACTACATTCAAACACTTATAAAAACTCGTTTTATAATGTCCATAATTCAATTTATAAATATCCATTTATAAATCTCTTAATATAAATTAATTTATATTATTCTTTTAAACGTCTTTAAATTCCTTTAAAATTTCACCGTTCTCTTGATTTATAAAATAATCAAATTTTATAAATCTTATATTCAAACTTTTAATAATAAACTCAAAAATCCAGTTTACACTATTTTATAAAGTCATTAATTCATATTTCTCAAAAATCAGCTTTTAACCGTATTTCTCAAAAATTATAATTTTTATAACTTTAAAAATTATAACGTTCATTTATTTATAATGGATCAGTTCCAAAAATATTTTATCTTTTCAAAAATCACTTTAAAAACATTTTTTAAATACCAAAAATTTGGTCCAATGATGCTACACACCAAATAGTCAATCACGACTACAACGATATCATATATCAATATGAAAATCCATCAAATATAAAAATATCTGAAATTAAATAAAAACTGTTGAGGAATCCAGTTGGATCCCTCCAACCTGTTTCCTGCATCCAAAAACATTAGCACAATACCAATTTCGCTCCAGTACGAAATTATCGCGGTATATGTTCTTAATAAATATTATCCGCTTAATAACGGCGTAATAGGGTCTCATCCGCTAAAAATACGGGAAATCAATCAACTGCAATATATACATATGCCAATATATATATATTGATATTATATATAATACCAATTTCACTGTTTATGAAATATTCGCGGTATATGTTTATATTAAATAACATCCGCTTACTAACGGCGCATAATGTCTATTTTAACAATCAATAATTTACAGTCATCACTCAAACATGCATTCAAATATTTTAAATCTAACTATTTAAAATAAAATCGAAAATGATTCGATTGAGTGAGAAATTCTCACCTTGGTTTTAAATTCCGTTTTAGCTTTTATTTCGAATAAAATTAAACGCGCGTTTAATTTTACCCGAAATTCTCACTAACTCCAAACGACTCCAAACCAACTCCATCGCGTAGTGCTCGTCCATACGATTCCAACGCAACTGAGTTTGCATTTTTTCGACCTCGTATGAAAAAGTTATGTAATTTACAAGTTTGTACACGATTTTATAAACTAATTACAATATAAACTTTTATATTTTAAACCTTGCTGCATCACAACCATCCAAACCCAAATCATCAGATCCTAGCCGTAACTTCCCTCCTTCCTCACTCACGTCCCTCTACAGACATCTACACGCAAGAAGAACCCATGCTCCAAGATTAGGGTTTGACATTACTCCATTCATACTCGACGAAATCTCGATCGGGGAGTGCCAAATCAAAGCCTTCAACATGCTCTAGGTTCAGCCTGAAGCACATGGAGCTCGGCCCTGAGATAGGCCTCGAATTGCGTGCGTTTCCTGATGAGAACGGCCATGTTTTGCTCCTCCATCGTCGCACCATTTACGATCATCACCGTATGGAATCGAAGCTCTCTCTTCGCTCTACAACGTTGTAGTTAACAACTTTCATCAATTTTTGACGGATTGAAATATATTAAAAGAAGAAGGAAATGAATTTTCAGCCCTTCATCTTGTGGGTGGCGGCTGGTAACATGAAATTAGGGTTTGGAATTATTTTTTTTTATTTTAGATTTAAGGTGATATTTATAGGAAAAGCAAGCGTAAACACTATTCATCCCGGGAATTCCGAACTCCGATTTAGGTGCCGTAACCAGCGTACCTAGGGTTTATCCCGCGTTCCGGACACAATGGAACAGGTTTCGGAAGCTAATTCGGAAGTATGTGCGAGTTATGGCTGAAAACGCTAAATTTAAATTAAACCGATTTAAACCGATTTCTAGGCGTTTTAATTCGTACCGGACAAACGGTAAATCCAATTGACTTGAAATTTGAAACCACACAATAATATCACATTACGGATCCGATGAAACTGGTTTCGTCGAAATCCGAGACTTTTTTGAAAAATGGCTAATTTGGCTCGCCAAATTTAAATTAAAAATAAATCGATGCGTTTCGAGCTGTCATGATCAAACGATAGCTCCGATTGACACGAAAATTGAAATCCGGTAATAACTAACTATTACGGATCCAATGGAACTGGTTTCGTTCAATTCTGAGACTGTTCAAAAATTGACTATTTTACAGTCGATTATTAAATATTAAAATATTCAATTTTTACAATTAAACTTTTAAATCGATTTTAAAAGTTCTAAAATATCATTCTAACTTCAACATGATAAAATAAAATTTTACAAATCATTTTCAATCATATTTAACTATATTTTCAATTATTTCCATAATTTCACATATTAAATTATCGATTTAATAATCCAATTAAATCCAATAATTCAAATAAAAATTTATTTGACTTATAAATTCACTTATAAATATTTAAAATTAATTAAATATTCAAATTTTAATTACTAAAAATTCTGGGTCGTTACACAGTTTATACAATATAAAATATAGCATCCATTCATCCAAATATCAATCATCAACCATTTATTACAATCATCATCCAATTTAAACAACATCAATATAGAGCATATGAAATACACAGGTAATAAATAACAGTTAATAACTAACAGTTTATATTCAATAATAAATTTATTTACTGTTTAACTATCAGTTTATATGGAAATAAATAAATTTTAACTGTCAATTTATATGCAATAATAAAATTAATTAACAGTTAGATTAAATAAATGCGATTTAACAGAGATGATAAATAAAACATGCCAAGCAGTAATAAATAAATTTCTACTCATATCTTAAGTCAATTTAACAGACATAGGAAATTTTAGAAGTTGTGAGTGGGTTAAAACACCCACATTTTGAATTTAAATCGAATTTAAATCCGATTTAAACCCAAAAATTTGACTGTCTCAGAATTCATCCAAACCAGCGTCATCAAGTCCGAAATTTCAATAAGATCCAAAGCAGCGTCATCAAGTCCGAAATTTCAATAAGATCCAAAGCAGCGTCATCAAGTCCGAAATTTCAATACGATCCTAACAAAAGAAACCGCGCGTGAAACGGAGTTCGTATGCGAGAGATATAGCGATTATTGTGATTGAAATTCAAATAAAAATAAATAAAAAGTAGAACACAATCACCTCCCCAAAAATTGAAGCCGCGTCACTGCGTGAATCTCCCTCCAGGCCAAAACGTACGAAACATCACTACCAAGCCTTCACGCAACCAATGAACTATAGACGAACGCACAGCACGAGCCGCCACCAGAACTCGACGTCGCACCCTAGGACAGCGCCGCACACCTGGCCGAGGCTACCTCCATCGTCGCGACATCCAGTTTGCGCCAAATCAGCAGCCGCCGTCCCTTATATTCCAACCCTAATGAATTTTTGCAGCGAATCAGGCCGTTGAATCGACAAACAAATTATATAGATGTGATCCCCTCGGCTTCCTCTCCAAAACCCAGAAACCGTTTCCCGATCCGACGAAATTTATAGCGGCGATGATGAACGGCCGAAACTAAAGCCCAATTTCTGGTCAAACCACAACCCGAATCAAAAAACGAATTACACCATTGAATTTTGCCCGTCGAGAGCATCAACATATATTTTTTTGAGATTTTTCTGAGGACTTCGAATTTTTGACTTTTGATTTGGATTGAAATTGGATTTAGGGTTTGCAGCCATTGGAAAGGAGGAGTTGGAGAAAAATGAACGCACAAAGAAATGAGGATAGATGGAGGCTAGGGTTTATAATTGGGTTTACATAGGTAGGTTAGAGATTTGAATAGATGGATCGGGTTGGATATACGTGCTACCGCAAACGTGGCCCAAAAAGCCCGTTCTGACCCCGGAACGAAATTGGGTAAACCCATATATCGAAATAGGTGTTTTGAAATATTCTGAACGCGATGGAAAAAGTTTCATGTCCAAATTCCATCGTATGAAGAAGTTATGCTAAAATTAATATTTTTAAATTGATTTCAATTGCATAAATTTCAAGGTGTTTCGAGTCCGTACGATCAAACGACAAGTCCGATCGCTACGAAACTTGAAATATTATTATAATTCACCGTTACGGATCTAATGAAACTGGTTTCGTCGAAATCCGAGTCAGTGGCCAAAATGGCTATTTTTATATTAATTAAATAAATTGATTAAATCCAATTTTATATTTTAAATTCTAAAATTGACAATTCTATCATCTTTATATTACTCAAATATTTACAATGATTTCAAACAAAGTTAGATGTCAAATTAAATGTTAATTCAATCATATATTTCAGTGAAAATTCAATTTTCATTATATTCATCAATTATAAATTATATTTTCAATAATTACACTGAATTCACCATTCACTTTTTTTATTCAATTTATCATGGTCGAATGGATGAGACTAACATTAGGTTCAAAGTTATTACCTTAATATTCTCAAAATTTAACCTAAGCCTTAAATTAACGTAGTATTTAACATTTAATCTCTATTTATTGCAATGACCAAATTTTCCAAATTTAAATCTAATTAAATAAACAAATCTTAATTCCCACATTATAGATTTTTTTCAATTTCTTAAAATGTAACGACCCAGAATTTTTATTAATTAAAATTTGGATATTTAATTAATTTTAAATATTTATAAGTGAATTTATAAGTCGAATAAATTTTTATTTGAATTTTTGGATTTAATTGGATAATTAAATCGATAATTTAATATGTTAAATTATGGAAATAATTGAAAATATAGTTAAATATGATTGAAAATGATTTGTAAAATTTTATTTTATCATATGGAAGTTAGAATGATATTTTAGAACTTTTAAAATCGAATTAAAAGTTAATTTGTGAAAATTGAATATTTTAATATTTAATAATCGACTGTAAAATAGCCAATTTTTGAACAGTCTCAGAATTGAACGAAACCAGTTCCATTGGATCCGTAATAGTTAGTTATTACCGGATTTCAATTTTCGTATCAATCGGAGTTATCGTTTGATCGTGGCAGCTCGAAACGCATCGAATTATTTTTAATTTAAATTTGGCGAGTGAAAATAGCCATTTTTCAAAAAGTCTCGGATTTCGACGAAACCAGTTTCATCGGATCCGTAACGTGATATTATTGTAAGGTTTCAAATTTCAAGTCGATTGGATTTACCGTTTGTCCTGTACGAATTAAAACGCCTAGAAATCGATTTAAATCGGTTTAATTTAAATTGAGCGTTTGCAGCCATAACTCACGCAGATGTCCGAATTAGCTTTCGAAACCTGTTCCGTTGTGTCCGGAACGCGGGATAAACCCTAGGTACGTCAGTTTCGGCGCCTAAATCGAAGTTCGGAATTTTCGGATGAATAGTGTCGTTCGAAATTCTATAAATAGGCACCCTCACTCTAAAAAAAAAAAATAACTAAACCCTAAATCTATACGTAGCCGCCGCCTCCTATGGTGTGAACGGCCGAAAAGCTCCAACATTCTCCTTCATTTATCTTTCAATCCTTCAAACGATACAACAAACTCTCAACTAGTAAATCGATGAGCTTCGTGAGTTCTACGATATCAACGGTGATGATCGGAATCGGGGTGGTGGATCGACTGCAGCACGCGTTAAAAGGCCGTGCGTTCGAGCACGAATTACGAGGCATATACAGGGCCGAGCTCGAAGCTATTTGGACCGAAGGTGGAGGGAGGAGAGGCGCTTCATATGGTGTAGCTTGATCGTCGCCTAGCCAAGCGTAGAGGTCGCGACCTTGAAGGGATGAACGCAAGTAATGGGTTAGGTTGCTGTAAAAAGAACGTGAGGGAGATGGAGGATAATCACGGCCTAGATTTGTTGACTTGGATGGACGGCAGGATGTGAGTTGAAGGTTATAAAATATGGATTTAAGTTGTAAATTTATATTATAAATTCGTTTAACTTTGAAAATTCGTATCTTTTTCATACGAGGTCGAAAATGCGCGAAACCAGTTGCGTTGGAATCGTATGGACGAGCACTACGCGATGGAGTTGGTTTGGAGTCGTTTGGAGTTAGTGAGAATTTTGGGTAAAATTAAACGCACGTTTAATTTTATTCGAAATAAAAGCTGAAATCGAAATTAAAATCAAGGTGAGAACTTCTCACTCAATCGAATAGGTTTCGATTTTATTTTAAATAGTTAGATTTAAAATATTTGAATGCATGTTTGAATGTTGATTGATATCTATTGATTGTTAAAATAGACATTATACGCCGTTAGTAAGCGGATGTTATTTATTAAAAACATATACCGCGAATATTTCATAAACAGTGAAATTGGTATTATAAATAATATCAATATATATATATTGGCATATGTATATATTGCAGTTGATTGATTTCCCGTATTTTTTAGCGGATGAGACCCTATTACGCCGTTATTAAGCGGATAATATGTAATAAGAACATATACCGCGATAATTTCGTACTGGAGCGAAATTGGTATTGTGCTAATGTTTTTGGATGCAGGAAACAGGTTGGAGGGATCCAACTGGATTCCTCAACAGTTTTTATTTGATTTTCAGATATTTTGATATTTGATGGATTATCATATCGATATATGATATCGTTGTTTGTCGTGATTGACTATTTGGTGTGTAGCATCATTGGACCCAGATTTTGGGATTTTAAAATAATTTTAAAGTGATTTTTGAGAATATACTATATTTTGGAATTAATCCATTATGAATAAATAACGATATAATTTTTAATGTTATAAAAATTATGGTTTTTGTGAAATATAGTTAAAAGCTGATTTTTGAGAAATGTGAATTAATGATTTTTATAAAATAGTTTAAATTGGATTTTTGAACATATTATAAAAGTTTAAATATAGGATTTATAAAATTTGATTATTTTATAAATCAAGAGAATGGTGAAATTATAAAGGAATTTAAAGACGTTTTAGAAGAATAATATAAATTGATTTATATTAAGAGATTTATAAATAGATATTTATAAATTGAAATATTGACATTATAAAACGAGTTTTTATAAGTGTTTGAATGAAGTAAAAATGAATTTCATTAATGAATGAAATTTATAGGATTATAAACAGTGAAGTTATAAATGAAATTTTATAAACAGTAGGTTTATAAAATTTATAAAGTTATTGAAAGAATGGAGTTTTGATAAATAAACGAATCTTATAAATTATAAGATTTATAATTATGAAGTTCAAAGGAACGATTTTAGTAAACGAATAAATTATAAGTATTTAACTTATAATATGAACGTTTAGTTTATAATTTAGTTATAAACTGGAATAGGTTAGTAAAAGGATTTATAAAAAAGGAAGTTTTATAAATAAATAGAAATGGAATTTATAAACGTTGTTTTATAAATCCGCAAACAACTTATTTTGATAAGTTAATTGTCATAACTTGTTTAATGGAGTTATATTCACATTTTTGAATAGTGAATAATCCTTTGAATTGAAATGAATAAAAGGATGAAATTTGTTAATGAAGTTTATTCACGTTTTTGAATAGTGAATAACACGTTAAAGAAATTGTTTTAGATTTGGTGTTTTAAACAGAATTAAAACGATCTAACGATGTTTTAAAAGATGTTGAGATTCGAAACCATAGATTTCAACATTTATTGTTGAAATAGACGTTTTCGAGAAATAAAAGGAAATGGTGGACTATAACACTGTTGTTATAGTAAATGATTTCCGAAAGGAAATGTTTTGTATAGTATTGGGATTTATATATCTATTTTAATTTCGAATCCCTATACTAGTGATTTTGGGTTGTCGTAACGATGTTTTACGCAACATTCGTTTTGACCCAAATAAATATGTTTAAGTGAATGATTTCCTTAATAGAATGAAATATATACTTAATTCGATTTAAGTATATTGAATATTTTCCAAGTGTAGAAAATAAAAAGATTTGTGAATTACTTATGAATAAATAAGTATGGAAATGTTTTTCCAATATGAAGTGAATAATTAGAATTTATCTTTTTGAAGATAAATTGAAATGATAAATTGAAATCGTGTATGCATGAATATTTTGGAATATAAATTCACTAAGGAATTTATAAAAGAAAGTGGGATAGGTTTAGAAAAATAAATGTTGATTTTTTTTTGAAGTGTTGAAATTAGATATCTCGTAAAGATATTTTGAAAAAAATAAATAATTTGGAAAATTATTTGGAAACTGGTGATGTGTGCATATCCAGTGATATTTCAATAACCGACTATCAATATTTCCCTTTGAACGGGTAATTGATGTGATTTGTTTGAATGTGAATGCTACACTTATTTTTGAATAAGCGCTCACTATTCGGGTTAACCGGGAAAGGACCATGGGGTCGTATAACCCATTCCGAATATGTGATACGTCGTTATAATTGCATTGAAGATCGGTGTTGAAGACCCGGTATTTGCGAGAGCGATAGGATGACCTGTCGATTTACTCTGCACCGAGTTGCTCCGGTATAGAGTTCTCCATATGTGATGGTGAATCCGATCAGGATTGTGAATATCCGGATTGCAAGGACTTCTTTGTAAGTGCCTTCGGTTTTGTTCGAGCCCGGAACAGACTTGTATGGATTGTGTGTCTGACATTACAAGTTGAGATATAAAGCCGATTTCTTTCAAATATATTTCTGTTGGTGGCGAAGAATTTATTCTTTTAGCTTAACACCCTTCTCTGAGACGTACGAGCTCAGAGGTTATATAGTTGAAGTTATCAGCGATATATTCCCAATTTGGTAATGTGACATGCTGAGTGTTGCTGAAATGATCATTGTGTTGATTATTGTGATAGGATCGTTTATTTGATCGTCTATCTTAGTGATCATTGTGTTGATCATTTGTTGACCCAAAGCATGGCTTTTGTATAAAGTATGTTTTTGTGGACGTGACTTCGTCGAACCTCACACCCCGGAAATGGTCAAAACAGGAAAGATGCGGCAAGGTTATGAGGGGTAGCACCCTTTAGGGTATGTACATTTCCTTCTGGAAAAGGGTGGTATCATGGTATGGAGCCTAGATACTTACTCATTTGAAAACACTTTGTTATGATTGTGTGAATTGATTACGAGCGCTCGGTGAAAAGGTCCCAAAGGACCGGGGGATGGCATATTCGGTCAGTTGTTACTCAGTTAGGGGTAACCCGGCCTTGTGTTGGTAGAGATCCGGTTTGGTTCTCGGGGATGTCCATCCAGAGGCATTCTCATGTGGCAATGGGAAGTTCCTTGGCCTGATCATTCATTGGAAATCCAATTCCCAATACGAAACCCTGTACGGTATTAGTTGTAGGACCTGCCATTCACTTATGGTGGTCACCACTGTTTGGATGGTAGCTATAGTAGGCATAATTCGAAATGTCTATGTTGGCTAAGATTTATATTCTACTTTCGAAATGAATTTTCCCTACACTATACACTAATAATAATATCAAATGTTCTTTTAAATGCGTATCAAGCATCTTTGACTATCATAAGGAGAAATCTCCTCCGATTCTGCGTTTGCATGTGTGTGTGTGCGGGAGGCCTTATGGTAGTCTCATTTTTAAAAGCATTGCGAATTGAGTTTAAAAATATTCCTTTTTTTTTATTTTAAAGATAAATAAACTGTTTTGAGTTCTCACACCAGTCACATGACTGACTCGGAGTTTATTGTTTTCCTTCCTAAACTCTGGGTGCCCACCAATTTCTACACGGGCAGTTAAGAGTTAGGTTTATCAGGATATTCTGGATATTCTGGAATTGCTGGAGGCAAGCTGGATGGCATGGCGTATTACTAGTATATAGTATTTCTTTTTCCGTTGCACTGTTTGTTGTTTTTGTTGTACACTCTGATGATATGATGTAATGAAATGTGATGTAATGTAATAAGTGATATAGTTCTTTGTTTAAAGATTATCCATTTATTATTATATGTTGTTCCGCTGCGAATTGTGAGATTAGGATGTTGTCCTGTTGTTTTCTATTTTCTTTTCTCTCTATTTTCTATCTTCTCTCTTCTTCTCTTCTCCTTTCATCAATTCTTTTTAAAACCCATAACTATTCGGTTTTTCGGCAACGAAAATCCGCGTACGTTACATTTGGTATCAGAGCTGATGGTTAAGCGACAACCATGGTTCTGTTGGGTATTACTCATTAGAGATAGAGTCAGCAGTACTCTAGATTGAGTTTGAGTGTAATAATAGCTATGAGAGCGTATTTGTTAGTGAATATAAAATTGTTTTATATTGTGATGATTGGTTTGTTGAGTGGTATATAGATTCTGGTTAATACGAGTAATTAACGTTGTTGATAGGGATCTCTAAACACTTGAATAGAACAATTCGACATAATATTGTTTTAAAAATTGGGTAAATGAAATAAATTTTACCTTGAGTATATTTTTATATATAAAAGAAATAATTTTTCAGAATTATTAAAGTGTATATAAGTTGATTGTTTGGTTATTGAATAAGATGTTTGAATAATCTAAATAAAAGAATTATTGTATAAACAAAAGAATTATAAGAATTGAATTATAATTAAAGTGATTTACAATTGTGAAATAAACTTATATATAAGAAGTGAAACTATATGAATATATTTATGAATATGAGTTGTAAATAAAAATAAATGTGAACTTGAGTTTTATAAATGAAATTCAACTTTAGTAATTGAATATGAATTAAATAAATTGGATTAATGGATTGGATGTTAACCAATTGAATGTGAATGAAGTTGATATGGAATAATGAATATAGGTGTTAATTCATTGAAATCAAATGTTATTAGAAGTTGAATAATTGAATGAAAATCAATTAAATTAAACCAATTGATAAGCAAAGGAATTTGGTTGAAATGAATATACATTGGTTGTTATATGATTGTTAGTTGATTGTATATAATTCATTAAGTATTAATGAAATTGGAAGCTATGTAATTAAATTCAAATTGAAAGTAAATAAATTTGAATATAATTGAAAGTGAATTGGATTTAATTAGTGAATGCAAACTAATTAAAATCGAATAAGAATGAATGTTAGTAAGAACATCCACTGTATATGAATCAAATGTGATTAAATTGAAAACCAATTCATTGAATATTAATGAGAATATAAATAAATATTTATTGGTTATGGATGTTAGTTGAATGATAGTTGGTTGATGTTTGCATTTGTTGCTTTTGTTTCAGTTGTTATATGATGTGTATTGATACTATTTTCTACATGCATGATTCTCATGTTGTTTGTTGAGTAATTAGTAGGTGCGGATCGCGTTTACTTCGCATTTGGAGCTCGCTTTCGCGCTATATTAGCCGTATATGCTTGCTAATAAAATATAAGGTACATATCTCGGATTAAATATCGTACTTTTACATTTTTTTCCCTTCGGGATGCCTCATTACTTGATGAGATGTATATTTGTGATATATATACTGTCATTTTTTTTCGGATCGAGCCGCGCAAAGGAGACTATGGCGAATTTTTCCGGAAATTTAAGGCGTTAAAAAAATTTGAGAAAATGGGAAAATTTTGAAAACTTTAACTTTGATTTTGGAATTGAAAGTTAAATGATATAGTTTGGTTTTGAAAGGATAACTAAGTATGATTTGAAAACTTAGTAAAGTATTGTAAAAAGTTTAACTATGGATTTTGGGAAAGTTAATAAATTCTATAACTTTTCTTACTAATAATTTCGAGGACGAAATTCTTTTAAGTGGGGAAGATTGTAACGACCCAGAATTTTTATTAATTAAAATTTGGATATTTAATTAATTTTAAATATTTATAAGTGAATTTATAAGTCGAATAAATTTTTATTTGAATTTTTGGATTTAATTGGATAATTAAATCGATAATTTAATATGTTAAATTATGGAAATAATTGAAAATATAGTTAAATATGATTGAAAATGATTTGTAAAATTTTATTTTATCATATGGGAGTTAGAATGATATTTTAGAACTTTTAAAATCGAATTAAAAGTTAATTTGTGAAAATTGAATATTTTAATATTTAATAATCGACTGTAAAATAGCCAATTTTTGAACAGTCTCAGAATTGAACGAAACTAGTTCCATTGGATCCGTAATAGTTAGTTATTATCGGATTTCAATTTTCGTGTCAATCGGAGTTATCGTTTGATCGTGGCAGCTCGAAACGCATCGAATTATTTTTAATTTAATTTGGCGAGTGAAAATAGCCATTTTTCAAAAAGTCTCGGATTTCGACGAAACCAGTTTCATCGGATCCGTAATGTGATATTATTGTAAGGTTTCAAATTTCAAGTCGATTGGATTTACCGTTTGTCCTGTACGAATTAAAACGCCTAGAAATCGATTTAAATCGGTTTAATTTAAATTGAGCGTTTGCAGCCATAACTCGCACAGATGTCCGAATTAGCTTTCGAAACCTGTTCCGTTGTGTCCGGAACGCGGGATAAACCCTAGGTACGTCAGTTTCGGCGCCTAAATCGGAGTTCGGAATTTCCGGATGAATAGTGTCGTTCGAAATTCTATAAATAGGCACCCTCACTCTAAAAAAAAAAAAAATAACTAAACCCTAAATCTATACATAGCCGCCGCCTCCTATGGTGTGAACGGCCGAAAAGCTCCAACATTCTCCTTCATTTATCTTTCAATCCTTCAAACGATACAACAAACTCTCAACTAGTAAATCAATGAGCTTCGTGAGTTCTACGATATCAACGGTGATGATCGGAATCGGGGTGGTGGATCGACTGCAGCACGCGTTAAAAGGCCATGCGTTCGAGCACGAATTACGAGGCATATACAGGGCCGAGCTCGAAGCTATTTGGACCGAAGGTGGAGGGAGGAGAGGCGCTTCATATGGTGTAGCTTGATCGTCGCCTAGCCAAGCGTAGAGGTCGCGACCTTGAAGGGATGAACGCAAGTAATGGGTTAGGTTGCTGTAAAAAGAACGTGAGGGAGATGGAGGATAATCACGGCCTAGATTTGTTGACTTGGATGGACGGCAGGATGTGAGTTGAAGGTTATAAAATATGGATTTAAGTTGTAAATTTATATTATAAATTCGTTTAACTTTGAAAATCCGTATCTTTTTCATACGAGGTCGAAAATGCGCGAAACTAGTTGCATTGGAATCGTATGGACGAGCACTACGCGATGGAGTTGGTTTAGAGTCGTTTGGAGTTAGTGAGAATTTTGGGTAAAATTAAACGCACGTTTAATTTTATTCGAAATAAAAGCTGAAATCGAAATTAAAATCAAGGTGAGAACTTCTCACTCAATCGAATAGGTTTCGATTTTATTTTAAATAGTTAGATTTAAAATATTTGAATGCATGTTTGAATGTTGATTGATATCTATTGATTGTTAAAATAGACATTATACGCCGTTAGTAAGCGGATGTTATTTATTAAAAACATATACCGCGAATATTTCATAAACAGTGAAATTGGTATTATAAATAATATCAATATATATATATTGGCATATGTATATATTGCAGTTGATTGATTTCCCGTATTTTTTAGCGGATGAGACCCTATTACGCCGTTATTAAGCGGATAATATTTAATAAGAACATATACCGCGATAATTTCGTACTGGAGCGAAATTGGTATTGTGCTAATGTTTTTGGATGCAGGAAACAGGTTGGAGGGATCCAACTGGATTCCTCAACAGTTTTTATTTGATTTTCAGATATTTTGATATTTGATGGATTATCATATCGATATATGATATCGTTGTTTGTCGTGATTGACTATTTGGTGTGTAGCATCATTGGACCCAGATTTTGGGATTTTAAAATAATTTTAAAGTGATTTTTGAGAATATACTATATTTTGGAATTAATCCATTATGAATAAATAACGATATAATTTTTAATGTTATAAAAATTATGGTTTTTGTGAAATATAGTTAAAAGCTGATTTTTGAGAAATGTGAATTAATGATTTTTATAAAATAGTTTAAATTGGATTTTTGAACATATTATAAAAGTTTAAATATAGGATTTATAAAATTTGATTATTTTATAAATCAAGAGAATGGTGAAATTATAAAGGAATTTAAAGACGTTTTAGAAGAATAATATAAACTGATTTATATTAAGAGATTTATAAATAGATATTTATAAATTGAAATATTGACATTATAAAACGAGTTTTTATAAGTGTTTGAATGAAGTAAAAATGAATTTCATTAATGAATGAAATTTATAGGATTATAAACAGTGAAGTTATAAATGAAATTTTATAAACAGTAGGTTTATAAAATTTATAAAGTTATTGAAAGAATGGAGTTTTGATAAATAAACGAATCTTATAAATTATAAGATTTATAATTATGAAGTTCAAAGGAACGATTTTAGTAAACGAATAAATTATAAGTATTTAACTTATAATATGAACGTTTAGTTTATAATTTAGTTATAAACTGGAATAGGTTAGTAAAAGGATTTATAAAAAAGGAAGTTTTATAAATAAATAGAAATGGAATTTATAAACGTTGTTTTATAAATCCGCAAACAACTTATTTTGATAAGTTAATTGTCATAACTTATTTAATGGAGTTATATTCACATTTTTGAATAGTGAATAATCCTTTGAATTGAAATGAATAAAAGGATGAAATTTGTTAATGAAGTTTATTCACGTTTTTGAATAGTGAATAACACGTTAAAGAAATTGTTTTAGATTTGGTGTTTTAAACAGAATTAAAACGATCTAACGATGTTTTAAAAGATGTTGAGATTCGAAACCATAGATTTCAACATTTATTGTTGAAATAGACGTTTTCGAGAAATAAAAGGAAATGGTGGACTATAACACTGTTGTTATAGTAAATGATTTCCGAAAGGAAATGTTTTGTATAGTATTGGGATTTATATATCTATTTTAATTTCGAATCCCTATACTAGTGATTTTGGGTTGTCGTAACGATGTTTTACGCAACATTCGTTTTGACCCAAATAAATATGTTTAAGTGAATGATTTCCTTAATAGAATGAAATATATACTTAATTCGATTTAAGTATATTGAATATTTTCCAAGTGTAGAAAATAAAAAGATTTGTGAATTACTTATGAATAAATAAGTATGGAAATGTTTTTCCAATATGAAGTGAATAATTATAATTTATCTTTTTGAAGATAAATTGAAATGATAAATTGAAATCGTGTATGCATGAATATTTTGGAATATAAATTCACTAAGGAATTTATAAAAGAAAGTGGGATAGGTTTAGAAAAATAAATATTGATTTATTTTTTTTGAAGTGTTGAAATTAGATATCTCGTAAAGATATTTTGAAAAAAATAAATAATTTGGAAAATTATTTGGAAACTGGTGATGTGTGCATATCCAGTGATAGTTCAATAACCGGCTATCAATATTTCCCTTTGAATGGGTAATTGATGTGATTTGTTTGAATGTGAATGCTACACTTATTTTTGAATAAGCGCTCACTATTCGGGTTAACCGGGAAAGGACCATGGGGTCGTATAACCCATTCCGAATATGTGATACGTCGTTATAATTGCATTGAAGATCGGTGTTGAAGACCCGGTATTTGCGAGAGCGATAGGATGACCTGTCGATTTACTCTGCACCGAGTTGCTCCGGTATAGAGTTCTCCATATGTGATGGTGAATCCGATCAGGATTGTGAATATCCGGATTGCAAGGACTTCTTTGTAAGTGCCTTCGGTTTTGTTCGAGCCCGGAACAGACTTGTATGGATTGTGTGTCTGACATTACAAGTTGAGATATAAAGCCGATTTCTTTCAAATATATTTCTGTTGGTGGCGAAGAATTTATTCTTTTAGCTTAACACCCTTCTCTGAGACGTACGAGCTCAGAGGTTATATAGTTGAAGTTATCAGCGATATATTCCCAATTTGGTAATGTGACATGCTGAGTGTTGCTGAAATGATCATTGTGTTGATTATTGTGATAGGATCGTTTATTTGATCATCTATCTTAGTGATCATTGTGCTGATCATTTGTTGACCCAAAGCATGGCTTTTGTATAAAGTATGTTTTTGTGGACGTGACTTTGTCGAACCTCACACCCCGGAAATGGTCAAAACAGGAAAGATGCGGCAAGGTTATGAGGGGTAGCACCCTTTAGGGTATGTACATTTCCTTCTGGAAAAGGGTGGTATCATGGTATGGAGCCCAGATACTTACTCATGTTGAAAACACTTTGTTATGATTGTGTGAATTGATTACGAGCGCTCGGTGAAAAGGTCCCAAAGGACCGGGGGATGGCATATTCGGTCAGTTGTTACTCAGTTAGGGGTAACCCGGCCTTGTGTTGGTAGAGATCCGGTTTGGTTCTCGGGGATGTCCATCCAGAGGCATTCTCATGTGGCAATGGGAAGTTCCTTGGCCTGATCATTCGTTGGAAATCCAATTCCCAATACGAAACCCTGTACGGTATTAGTTGTAGGACCTGCCATTCACTTATGGTGGTCACCACTGTTTGGATGGTAGCTATAGTAGGCATAGTTCGAAATGTCTATGTTGGCTAAGATTTATATTCTACTTTCGAAATGAATTTTCCCTACACTATACACTAATAATAATATCAAATGTTCTTTTAAATGCGTATCAAGCATCTTTGACTATCATAAGGAGAAATCTCCTCCGATTCTGCGTTTGCATGTGTGTGTGTGCGGGAGGCCTTATGGTAGTCTCATTTTTAAAAGCATTGCGAATTGAGTTTAAAAATATTCCTTTTTTTTTATTTTAAAGATAAATAAACTGTTTTGAGTTCTCACACCAGTCACATGACTGACTCGGAGTTTATTGTTTTCCTTCCTAAACTCTGGGTGCCCACCTATTTCCACACGGGCAGTTAAGAGTTAGGTTTATCAGGATATTCTGGATATTCTGGAATTGCTGGAGGCAAGCTGGATGGCATGGCGTATTACTAGTATATAGTATTTCTTTTTCCGTTGCACTGTTTGTTGTTGTTGTTGTACACTCTGATGATATGATGTAATGAAATGTGATGTAATGTAATAGTGATATAGTTCTTTGTTTAAAGATTATCCATTTATTATTATATGTTGTTCCGCTGCGAATTGTGAGATTCTGATGTTGTCCTGTTGTTTTCTATTTTCTTTTCTCTCTATTTTCTATCTCCTCTCTTCTTCTCTTCTCCTTTCATAAATTCTTTTTAAAACCCATAACTATTCGGTTTTTCGGCAACGAAAATCCGCGTACGTTACATAAAATAACCCCTTTATTATAAATTTAATCCCATTTATTTTAATAAGTTTCAAATTAAACAGATTAGATTCAATTTCAACCTGTAACTAAAACTTAAGTTTAGGTCATAATTAATTTATAACGTGTTACTTCCCTAGTTATTACTTTACATACTTCCCGTATTAATTTCTCAATTAATCATAATTATTAAAGTAACGCTTATAATAAATATGATCCTATAATTACTCCACTTTTAAACGAACGTTATTTCATTCTCAATTAGTGTAACATTCATTTATTTTAGTATCACCTATTGCAAATTCTAATTCCATTAACCAATAAGCAGGTAATTTATGATATATGTTACAAATTTTTACTTTAATCACTATTCATTATTATTGACTTTTAACTTAGCATTACTTACCTTGCATTAACATTGTTACTTAAAACCCCTATCCAATTGCAATTAATATTTTAATGAATACATTTACTCTTTCCGTTATGTTATAAATTATCAACAAAGAAACGTTTATTACTTTCAAAAACATTGTAATTACTAATTACCTACATTGATTGTATACGTTTTCCATTATTATCATTTATTAGAATTCTATTCAACTTTCCATCTTATGCATATAGTTAACCTTTTTATTGATTTTACCTTCAAAATTTTCAGTTATTTTCTTAACTTACAAAAACAATGTTTAATTACATTTAATCGCTATTAATTAAATGCATTGGTAACGAACAATAGTTGTCACCGTTATACAATTTATAACATTTGTAATTTATTCTCTACAACAATTATTACCTATCAATATTATTTCGCCCCTAAATACAAAATTTGCAATTGTTCTTATTATCATATTCAATTTACTGTTAACAATGTTTATTACATTAAATCAGTTTAATACTTTACTTAAATTTCTCATATTCAATTTATATACAGGTAAAATTCTTTTCACTACTTAAAATCATTTGAATTAACTTCGAATTACTATAAGTAGGTTTAAATTTATTTTATTTTTTTTCTACTAAATTTTATTACAAACTTATTAATTTAACCAAATTAAATCCATGAAATTTACGGGTCGTTACACTCCCCCACTCAAAACTTTTCGTCCCCGAAAAGGAAAAGAAGGGAAATGAAGAACTAAGAAATCAATATACCTTATTCAAACATTAACTTTATAAACAATTAAATTTATAAAATTAATTGATTTAGGTAAAATATCTCAATTTATAACCGTTAAATCTTTTTATACTTAAATTACTAAAGTTTGGAAAACATTTTCAAAATTATTTCTAAGTCGAAAAATTTTACGAAAAATTTCGGCAGAGTTTCGTTTGTACGGAGAGGCTCGGGAGAAAATGTAATATCAAAATATAACAATTTTTTTTTTACATATATTATACAAAATATAATATCCCAACTCGGGAAAATATATAAAATAGCGCTATAAACCGTAATCCGAAATGTACCTATTTGTCGGGCAATTTATGCTTAATTTATGGAACCAAGAGCAATGGCAATTGCTTCCATAACTTGCATTTTACTTATATAATTCAAAGGGTTAACAATTGATATAAAGTGAATTTTTTTTAAAGTGATTTTAATCACTAACAACAAATCAATACAACAACCATCAATTCAACAAACAGCATACACAACACATACAAAACAACCATACAATCAAACAAACAAATAGTTGTTTGGGTTCACAACTTTTAAATTGTACGGAATGAAGAATAAACTACTAGCGCATAATTTACTTAACTGTCTTAGATAAAATCTAAATAGATTATTCATTCACCCCAAATCCAATTTTAAAGTATCTTACCCAACCAACCATAACCAAACAACAACAATTCCTACTAACAAATCAAATAACTCATTATTAATTTTTTTTCATACATTAATTGTTTGATTCTTTTCTCTCATTCATTGAGTGATTACTTCATTTATTTTCATTTATTACTTACAATATTCAAAAAAAAATTCATTTTAATGTCATGTAAGTTTCTTTTATTTCGTTATAATTATTCATTCATTTATTATTGCATATCCTTATTTATTTACCCTTTAATTACTTAAGTTTATAATCATCTATTAGTCATACTTACCTTTAATTATATTTACTAGGTAAAATTTCAGTTATAACTTAAGTTTATAACATTAAATTCTCATTTAATAGCGATTTCATTGAATACTTTCATTATTTCAAATTTCTACTTGTATAATATTCTATTACAATCTCTTATTAAACATTTCAACTTTTAATATTTGGTAAGTTAGATATATATATATATATATATATATATATATATGTTATTTAAGGATGTAATTCGAAAGTTATACAAGTTTTCCCATTTCATTTAATCAATTCATTGTTCAATAAATTTTTACCTTTCCATATAAGTTACAATTTCCACTTCCTTTATAACATAGCCTTAAATCTCTTACCTAAATTAGAGGTTTCCATTTATTAATTACTTACCTTTCATTTCACTACAATAATTGAAAAAAAAAATTAATGGAAATTTAAGAATTAAATACCGGGTTAAATTTCAAATTATTTTAAAATAATAGATAAATATATTCTTACAACTTATATATCTCTAATTATATTTAAAACAATTCAATATATATATATATATATATATTCAGAAAGAATCTGCAGTAAAACTACTACAGTAGCCTTTCCCTTCGAAACTCGAAAATGAAAGTCGATGATGCGGCCGCCATCATCGAAATTATTTTCCAGCGATAACAAGGAAAGTACAAAGCTTATTTTCTTCAAAATCTTCTTTGAACAATTCTTCCGAATTATATTAAATAGTTGTATCAGAAAATACTTATAAACAATATTATTATATTCCAAAACTTATTCGAAAGAAATTTTAAAACCCCAGAACTTTAGTTCTAAATTTCCAAACTTCATTTATTTTATTTTTCAATCTTATTTCTATTATTATTTATACACTTTATTACCTAACAACCAATCTATTGCAGCCAAATATAGATATCATTAAAAAAATTATTTTACATATAGAAAATATAAAAGGAATTTTTTTTCCATTTACCTATATTAAAAACAAATATAATATCGGTCTGTCCTATTAAGTGTTTAGAAATCCCTATTGATGTCACGGCGTCCCATGCACCAACTAGAATTTATAAATACAAAACGGAACAGATTAACATAATATAAAAACATTTTTATAACACTAACAAATACGCTCTCTCATATATATACTCTCAGCGACTCCCATAGGGTATTACTACCCTATTAATTTTAGAAGTAATGGCTTCTTGAGATTTTTTTTTAAGCCATAGACGAACCTTTGGTTCTTCTTTAAAGGGGTGTTGATGTATTCAACCCCATATTTGGAAAGCGACTCAAAGGAGGCGACGTAATCAGTCACGGAGGACTCACCTTGAATAAGGTCTATAAATCGTCGAGCCAATGTCACTTTCTCAGCTTCCAGTACGAATTTAAACTCGAAGCGTTCTCGGAATTTCTCCCAGGTGAGATCCGCTTCATTAATCTCAGAAATAAGAAGCTCGTACCAGTCCAATGCTCTTTCTCGGAGCATACTAGAGGCCACCTGAACTCGGTGAAAGTCAATAAGATTCATGCGAGAAAAGATTCGATCGCATGACCTTAGCCAAGCCTGTACTTCAATAACAGTTTCGGAACCTTTGAATGGCTCCCCACCCAAATTAGTGAAATCGCTGCACAAGCGTGCAAATCCCGACTTTGGGTGAGTAGGTTCCGGGTTAGCTCCAACTGCTTGAGCATTTGTCACTAAATCAAGAAGCTGTTGAGCAGTCATAAAAACTCCATCTTGGGGTGGAACACTAGATGGCCCAGCTCTGGGACGGCCTGGTCTAGACATTTCTCTTCCTTTTGAAAGAAAGAAGAACAAGAAGAAGATTATTCACCAAATTGAATATCAAGCAATCTTGATAGATAAACAAGGAATCATAAGGAGAATAGGATGAATCGGTACGAAGACTCGAATTAAATCCTAAAGCACGACTCCTAAGATGGACTTAGGACGATGATCCTTGTTATATTATTCCATATTGTTCCGAAGTTTGGCTCTGATACCAAGTTGTGACGCCCCACCTCTATACCCACGCTAGCCAAGGACACTACGGTGTAATGTCGTCAACTAGCACGGAGAATAAGGCTGTTGAGGAGCGACCATCTGTATAATTGCTTTGTGCGAGTACCGATATGCCAGATAAAATATAACTTGCATTCTTTTACAAGAGGAAGTCCGACATACCGACACAAACTCAAAGCAACTACACAGTGGCTATAATGTCTTCGGAAACAAATATAGAAATAAACATAACACATATCAGTCACAGACAATTCATATCACAAAGGCGGAAATAGATATGAATATTACACTAGGAAGTGTACATCAGAGTAGTGGTCTAAAAAGATCCACGGATATACAAAAGGATAGCAACACGTGCTATACAAAAGAATACAACAATGAGTCTACATCTCAGGTGTATATAACAAAATAAACTACTAATCTAAGTAGTTTGCCAAAAGTCAGAGTAATGAATCCCTGGGGAGAAGTCAAGCAGAAGCACCTGTAACATCTCGGTCTGACCCGAGTATTTTCTAATAAGAAAATAATAAATGGATCAGTCTAACTATAAATATCAGATGAAACGATATAGAATAAGAGATATGTCTAAACGCATAATAATCACAATGTCAAGCTGTGATATATATAAGTAATTGAAAATCAACGAGAGATTAATCAATATCACCAAATCTACACAAGAATCAAAGAAATGCCATACTCCTTATTTCGTTCACCAAACCACAAATATTGACGATTATATCAATGTCAATCACAAAAGTCAATGACACACAAATTCACCAATGCACAAATATTGATAAAACTTATCAATGGAAATCACGAAAATTGGTGAAGCACAAATTCTAGAAATCATCTCAAGAAATCCAGTAAATGACACACAAATTCACCTATGCACAAAAATTGATAAATCATATCAATAGAAATCACAAAAATAGGTGAAGAAGGAAATTCCAGAATTCGACACACGAAAACCAGAAATCACACAAAATAGGGGGGAGGCCTATCACACGAACGGGAGCATGAAAACTCACCAACAGCTGTAACACACGAACGAGAAGCTATCTCATGGCAGCTAGCCATTAATTTGACACACGAATGGTCCGAAGACATGACACACGAATGGTCCGAAGATCGTGGGTTGCTACCCCACCAATTTGAGTCGAAACTCCACAAAATGGGGTTTAGTCTCCCTTGTAGACAAAGAGACATCGCACATTGCTAGTCTAAATCACAAAAATGATCGTCATGATCAACGAGAAGTGTCAATTACACTAAGCTAGTAAATATATGAGTTTAGCTTCATGTCCCATAACCACTTGCTTAACTTAAATATTTACGAACAAACTGTAGATCTCCACTATAAAATTGTCACAAGAGATTCAATCGAACAAGTCCAAGAATTAACCGACAAAGTGAACGCAAGCGTTTCATACCACTTGTTTTACTAAGTCGTTTAATTAGATTTCTCATACGAGTGAGGTAAAGGTTTATATATACTAATAGATTGGAAAACGGTTTTATAAACGAATTTGGTATTAAAATAGTATTGAAATCGTTTGAGGAAAGAGTTTTGATATTTACTACTAGTATAGAAAACCTTTATATTTTTAAAGTGACAAAACACAAAGAAGATTGTAGGAACAATCAATCACTAAAATTCACATACGAAGATGTGAATAAAAATCCAACGAAACCGATAAAGAATCCATCAAAATGGATACTCAAAAATCCCTAAAAAGGAGTCATCAAAGTCATAACAAATGATAATAAGACATAGGAAACAACACGAATCGATTAAAGTTGAAAACCACACAAAATAGGCGAAATAGGCAAAATAACATCCGGTCGGTCGGCCGGCCTCAGGGCTCGGTCGACCGGACCCTGTTTCAGAAAATAGTTCGGGAAGCAGGTCGGTCGACTGAGCTCTGTAGTCGGTCGACCGGACCCAAACAGAGAAGTGCATAGCATATTTGGAAGCAGGTCGGTCGGCCGGCTATAGAGCTCGGTCGGCCGGACCTGTTTCCAGCCTCTTCCCTGCCTATAACAAATGAGGTTCAATCTTGACCAAATTGCATTCTCTCGAGCAACGGCGCTAGGGGATTATGCCAATCGACTACCCGGCCCTATAAGCTCTTCGATGCATCTCCAAAAACATGATCAAAGATCAAAGCTATGATTTTTAAGGAACTGAACCCAAAACACTAAAATTGAAATATTCACCAAATCAATCCAAACCAAAAGCAAATGCACACAAATAAGTGTTAGAAATTCATACCTAACAATCGAAGATAAATATGAGCATAGATGTGAGATAAAAATCTCACCTTTTTAACTCAAGAACAAGAAGAAGAAGCTCAAATGCAAAGGAAAGGCTAACCACTCTTCACTCTTACTCAACAAGCTTCAATCTAAGAATAAAACACATATTTTACTAAATTAGGTTTAGGATATTTTCTGAAATTGAAGAGGAGAAGAGATGGAGAAGATAGAGAAGAGGCTTACCTATCCTTCTCTTTGAATTTGGAGCAAGAATTTGATTTGCAAATGGAAACTAGGGTTTAGGATTTCCTAATTCTTTTTCTCTTCCACCATTGTTGAAAGCTTGAAGAGTTAGGAATTAGAAATGAAGTAATGAAGAGTTGGAGTGGGTTGGGACTGAGTCAGTAAGTGGGTTCAGCCCAAACCAAAACCCTAAGTGAAAAAGTGGCAAAAATCAACTTTCTCCAAACATATCGAAGCTTATACTCAAAAAGGTCGCAAACATCATTTTGAACTCAATGGGAGTGGTCTCGAGTCCCAATTTGACTGTTTGCACAAAGTAGCTTTTCGGACCAAAATCCGACGAACGATGAAATATTTAAATAAAATATTTAAATATAGAATCGATAAATATGCGGGTTGTTACAATACTGCTTTAAAATTTATAATATCTGAAACCAAACATTTGAATTATAGCTTTCAAAACATAATACTGCGAAATTCATAGCTTTAAAACCATAACTTCTAAAACTTAAATGGTTTGGATATTCGACGATATGCAAAATAATTGATTTTATATTACTTTATAAAGTAAATAATTTTCACGGCTTTACACATTTATTCATTTTAAATTAAGTCTAAATCCATACATTTTAAATTCACTTCAATTTCCAAAACCACTTCAAATTTTATATATTTCAAACTTTAAGTATTACACTTCCAAAATTTAAGATAGGAAATTATTATTCAACAATTAAATGTCCTATTATTTAGTTTTGAAATATCGCATACTAAATCCATAATCATTTAAATAAAACTCACATTACCTATAACTAAATATTTCCTTTAATTCATTTATAATAGAAATATTCATTTAATTCACGTTGAATAAAATTTCAGTTATACATATCATACTTTAAAATTTCAAGCTATAAGTTCTATAGCAACTTATGGAGTTAAATTCTCAAATACGCTCAATTCCAATTAAATTCTAATTCATCTTCCAATCTTAATTGATTTAAACCATTACTTATATATATATATATATATATATATATATATATAAACACAATATCTTAACAAGTATTTAACCATATAATATAAATATTCAAACTCCAATATTCAACATATTTGTTTTTTTTATTTAACAAACTTATACATAACATAAATTCAATAATTTAATCATATAGGTATATATAAAATAATATTTATATAATATCAAAATAAATATTTATTAAACCATGTCCTATCCAAACCATAGAAATCATTTCAAACTTTTTTTTATATATATATACCGCGGTGCCTGTATAAAATTTTCTATCCTATGGTCAAGTGATATGGATATTTATTATTTCAATCCGCAAATTAAAAAAAATAAAAGTGCGGTTGTATATCATTTCAAACTGCAATCCCGAATGAAATGAAAGTACATAATAACTTGCAGTTTATACAATATAAAATATAGCATCCGTTCATCCAAATATCAATCATCAACCATTTATTACAATCATCATCTAATTTAAACAACATCAATATAGAGCATATGAAACATACAGGTAATAAATAACAGTTAATAACTAACAGTTTATATTCAATAATAAATTTATTTACTATTTAACTATCAGTTTATATGCAAATAGATAAATTTTAACTGTCAATTTATATGCAATAATAAAATTAATTAACAGTTAGATTAAATAAATGCTATTTAACAGAGATGATGAATAAAACATGCCAAACTGTCATAAATAAATTTCTACTCATATCTTAAGTCAATTTAACAGACATAGGAAATTTTAGAAGTTGTGAGTGGGTTAAAACACTCACCTTTTGAATTTAAATCGAATTAAATCCAATTTAAACCCAAAAATTTGACCGTCTTAGAATTCATCCAAACAAGCGTCATCAAGTCCGAAATTTCAATACGATCCTAACAAAAGAAACCGCGGGTGAAACGGAGTTCGTATGCGAGAGATATAGCGATTATTGTGATTGAAATTCAAATAAAAATAAATAAAAAGTAGAACACAATCACCTCCCCAAAAATTGAAGCCACGTCGCTGCATGAATCTCCCTCCAGGCCAAAATGTACGAAACATCACTACCAAGCCTTCACACAACCAATGAACTGTAGACGAACGCACAGCACGAGCCGCTACCAGAACTCGACGTCGCACCCTTGGACAGCGTCGCAGACCCTGGCCGAGGCTACCTCCATCGTCGCGACATCCAGTTCACGCCAAATCAGCAGCCGCCACCCCTTATATTCCAACCCTAATGAATTTTTGCAGCGAATTCGACCGTTGAATCGACAAACAAATTATATAGATGTGATCCCCTCGGCTTCCTCTGCAAAACCCAGAAACCGTTTCCCGATCCGACGAAATTTATCGCGGCGATGATGAACGGCCGAAACTAAACGCCCAATTTCTGGTCAAACCACAACCCGAATCGAAAAACGAATTACACCATTGAATTTTGCTCATCGAGAGCATCAACATATATTTTTTTAAGATTTTTCTGAGGACTTTGAATTTTTGACTTTTGATTTGGATTGAAATTGGATCTAGGGTTTGCAGCCATTGGAAAGGAGGAGTTGGGGAAAAATGAATGCACAAAGAAATGAGGATAGATGGAGGCTAGGGTTTATAATTGGGTTTATATAGGTAGGTTAGAGATTTGAATAGATGTATCAGGTTGGATATACATGCTATCGCTAACGTGGCCCAAAAAGCCCGTTCTGACCCCGGAACGAAATTGGGTAAACCCATGTATCGAAATAGGTGTTTTGAAATATTCTGAACGCGATGGAAAAAGTTTCACATCCAAATTCCATCGTATGAAGAAGTTATGCTAAAATTAATATTTTCAAATTGATTTCAATTGATTTCAATTGCATAAATTTCAAGGCGTTTCGAGTCCGTACGATCAAACGACAAGTCCGATCGCTACAAAACTTGAAACATTATTATAATTCACCGTTACGGATCTGATGAAACCGGTTTCGTTGAAATCTGAGTCAGTGGCCAAAATGGCTATTTTTATATTAATTAAATAAATTGATTAAATCCAATTTTATATTTTAAATTCTAAAATTGACAATTCTATCATCTTTATATTACTCAAATATTTACAATGATTTTAAACAAAGTTAGATGTCAAAATAATGTTGATTCAATCATATGTTTCAGCGAAAATTCAATTTTCATTATATTCATCAATTATAAATTATATTTTCAATAATTACACTGAATTCACCATTCACTTTTTTTATTCAATTTATCATGGTCGAATGGATGAGACTAACATTGGGTTCAAAGTTATTACCTTAATATTCTCAAAATTTAACCTAACCCTTAAATTAACGAAGTATTTAACATTTAATCTCTATTAATTGCAATGACCAAATTTTCCAAATTCAAATCTAATTAAATAAACAAATCTTAATTCCCACATTATAGAATTTTTTTTCAATTTCTTAAAATAACCCCTTTATTATAAATTTAATCCCATTTATTTTAATAAGTTTCAAATTAAACAGATTAGATTCAATTTCAACCTGTAACTAACACTTAAGTTTAGGTAATAATCAATTTATAACGTGTTACTTCCCTAGTTATTACTTTACATACTTCCCGTATTAATTTCCCAATTAATCATAATTATTAAAGTAACGCTTATAATAAATACGATCCTATAATTACTCCACTTTTAAACGAACGTTATTTCATTCTCAATTAGTGTAACATTCATTTATTTTATTATCACCTATTGAAAATTCTAATTCCATTAACCAATAAGCAGGTAATTTATGATATATGTTACAAATTTTTACTTTAATCACTATTCATTATTATTGACTTTTAACTTAGCATTACTTACCTTGCATTAACATTGTTACTTAAAACCCCTATCCAATTGCAATTAATATTTTAATGAATATATTTACTCTTTCCGTTATGTTATAATTATCAACAAAGAAATGTTTATTACTTTCAACAACATTGTAATTACTAATTACCTACATTGATTGTATACGTTTTCCATTATTATCATTTACTAGAATTCTGTTCAACTTTCCATCTTATGCATATAGTTAACCTTTATATTGATTTTACCTTCAAAATTTTCAGTTATTTTCTTAACTTACAAAAACAATGTTTAATTAAATTTAATCGCTATTAATTAAATGCATTGGTAACGAACAATAGTTGTCACCATTATACAATTTATAACATTTGTAATTTATTCTCTACAATAATTATTACCCATCAATAATATTTCGCCCCTAAGTACAAAATTTGCAATTGTTCTTATTATCATATTCCATTTACTGTTAACAATGTTTATTACATTAAATCAGTTTAATACTTTACTTAAATTTCTCATATTCAATTTATATACAGGTAAAATTCTTTTCACTACTTAAAATCATTTGAATTAACTTCGAATTACTGTAAGTAGGTTTTAATTTAATTTATTTTTTTCTACTAAATTTTATTACAAACTTATTAATTTAACCAAATTAAATCCATGAAATTTATGGGTCGTTACACTGTGAATGAATCTCTGTGAAAGATCATTAAATCTTGTTTTGAAATAGAAGATTATTCGAAATGGTGTATCTTTTATATAAATTTTTTGGAATGGAACTGTTTTGTGGAAATGGTTCTGAAAGCTATGAATTGAATCTTTGATTTAAAGATTGGATGAGTTAATCCAATTTGAAAGGAAAATTATTTTAAAAAGGGCTATGAATGAATATTTGTTAAAGATTGGTGAAGTTTGTTTTCAAATTGAAAAGGGATCTGAAAAGCGTATCTTTTGTATAAAAGATTTGAATTGGAAAGATATTAATGAATCATTGTGAAAGATTGGTAAACTTTGTGAACTTTGTGAAGTGAATCTTTTGTTCAAAAAGATTTGTAAATGATAATTTTCTTCACCATTTGAAAGAAAAGTTTTGGGTAATAAGTTGTGACTTAACTGAGATCCCATATTTATATGTTTTTAAATATTGCACTCACTATTCGGTTTAGCCGGAAGAGGACCCCATTTCGAATAGTGATACGACGTTATGGATAGCAATTGAAGACCGGTGGTGAAGACCGGATTTTTCGAAAGCGAAAGGATAACCCGTCGATTGTCTCTAACCGAATGGCCCCCGGTATAGAGATTTGAGCACCCTTTGTGATGGGGAGTCTGGACGTGATTAGGGATTATCCGGATTTGCAAGGGTTTCTTTGTGAAGTGCCTTCGGTTCTGTTCGAACCCGGAACAGACTTGTATGTATGTGTGTCTGACGTTACACTTTGAGATGTAAAGCTGGTTTCAATCAAATACATTTCTGTTTGGTGGCGGAGATTTATTCTCTTAGCTTAACACCCTTATTTGAGACGTACGAGCTCAGAGGTTATGTAGTTGGTGGTTACTAGTGATACATGTCCAATTTGGTAATGTGGCATAAGAAGTGCTGCTGATCATTTGTTGATCGAAGCATAGCTTTGTGAAAAAGCGTAGCTTTGGGACGAGACTTCGTCGAGCCTCACAATCCGGAAATGGTCGAAACAGGAATGTTGCGGCAAGGTGTTTAGGGGTCGCGCCCCTAGGGTCTGTCCATTTCTTTCTGGATAAGAGGTGGTATCATGGTATGGAGCCCAGATATTTAACCAATGTGGTTACTGCAAATCTATTACTTTGTGGTTGTTGGTGTCGAGCGCTCGGATAAAGGTCGGTAACGACCGAGGATGGCATAGCTCGTGTGTTAGTTACCTAGTTACAGCTTGGTTAAAGCGTGAGGTAGCGTCAGCCTTGTTAGCAGAGATCCGGTTAGGTTCTCGGGGGCATCCTTCCAGAGGCATTCCATTTCGTTGTGGGAAGTTCCTTTGCCTGACCATTTGTCGGAAACCCAATCATCCAATACTCCCCCTTTACGATTTCAATTGTATAACCTGCCATTCTTAAATGGTAGCTATAGTAGGCATATGACAAATTATGGTATGCTGGCTAAGATTGATATTACACTTTCGAAATGTTTTCTGCACTATGCACTAATAATAATATCAAAATGGTTTTCGCCTATCGAGCATTTTTTCCTGTCATACGGAGAAATCTCCTCCAAGTGTGCGCTTGCATTGTGTGTGTGGCGGGAGGCCTTATGGCAGTTTCATTTTCCAAAAAGCATTGCGGTTTTCAATATTTTAAAATCTTTGTCGTTATTTTAAAGACAAAACTGTTTTTGTTTGCTCATACTTGTCCCATGACTGACCCGAAGTTTATTGTTCCCTTCCTAAACTCTGGGTGCCCACAATTTTCCACACGGGCAGTCTAGAGTTGGGTTTCTCAGATGGTAGATATCGATTCAGTATCTTTCAGCTTTCTCTTTATAATTCTTTGGAGATTTTGGATATTGAAGCCTTTGGTTAGGACGACCGACCGTGCTTAGCTTGGTGCAACTTGATGGTGGTTCGAGCTAGTGGTTTGGAGTTTTTGGCTTTGGAGCATTGGATTGGAATTGCAGTTTGGTATTGGAGTTATCTCTTTTGCTATTTGTTTTCCGCTATTGTTTATTGTCTCTGATATTCTTGTATCATATTGATATCATTGTCGTATATCAATGGATATTGTATCATTGGAGTTGTATATGATATTCATTCTTTTCTTCCGCTGTGTTGTTATACTTAATGTGTTATAAGCTCCGGCGAATCGGATTTGAACGGTCGAATCTGCGGCATTCGAGTACGATATGAAGTATGGATGTCGATTTTTGAACGTGAAAAATCCGGATCGAGGTCTACACAGACGTTTGTGTGCATCTGTTATGGATGGATTGAGTCAAGAATGGTCAGTATTCTAGTTTTGTGATTGATGATCAAGGAACATTGAGGATCACCAGAAGGATATGCGTTCCGAATTTTGGGATTTGAAGTAAGAAGTTCTGGCAAAGAGTCATCACTCCAGGGTGAGTACCCACCCAGGGATTTCAAGATATATAAGGATGTGAAGAGAGTTTTCTGGTGGCCGAGTATGAAGAGGGATGTAGCTGCTATCGTCTATGGATGTGCGATCTGTCAGCAGGTGGAGGTGATTAGCAGAAGACCGCAGGTTTGTTGTAGCCTTTGTAAGTTTCGATGTTGAAGTAGGTAGTGATTTCATTGGATTTTATTGGATTTCATTGACGATTTACCAAGGACCAAAGAGGGAATTGAAGGAATATGGGTGATGGTGGATTGGTCAACCAAGAGCTTATGACGACCTGGAAATTTCGATCCCGAAAATTATAGATAGTTACGAAAAGGAGAAAGAGATAGAAAAAGAAGAAACAGAAACACAACAAAGATTCTCACATTCGCAGTGGACCAAGATATAATATCAAATAATACTGGTTTACAAAGAATACTGTATCTGTCAATTACATTTTATTACATCAGAGTTACATACATACACAAACACTGGACATATACAAATCAACATGTCTCGGATAATCAAAAATAATATCACAGCGGAAACCCTCCATTCTTCCGGCCATCCAGCTCGCCTCCAGAGCTCCAGAATATCCTTACCTGAAAATCTGTAATACTCGGTCTGACCCGATCATTACATCAAAGTAATACCCGGGTCAGGCTGGAAACCAACGTGAGTAAAGCCATATAATTTGAAATACTAAATTCAAATTTAAAAGGGAACTCGGGTAACTCGTACTTTACTACGAGTTCATTACTTGTTAAGCTCAACACTTATTCCTCAAATTAAATTCTAAGTATTTTTATTAGTTCAAAGGCCCATATTATTCCATTTCAGTCTATTGATCTCACATATCAAATCCATATAGAATCATGAATATTACAAATCGAAGTGGTTTCGGGTATTACTACTACCAGACCTCGGTCTCTTCGAATAAAATATAATCTTAACCCAAGTTATTTAAGTGAATACAATTCAAATTTAAATATAGGATGTCACTTTAATGCAAACCACATTATCACTATACAACCCAATCATATCATATCACAAACCATTTTTTTATTAGAGATATCAATCAATTTAAGTGTGACGCCCCACCTCTATACCCACGCTAGCCAAGGACATTACTGTGAATGCTGTCAACTAGCGCGGAGAATAAGGCTGTTGAGGAGCGACCATCTGTATAATTGCTTTGTGCGACTACCGGTACACCGGATAAAAATATAACTTTTCATCTCAAGAGGAAATCTGACATACCGACACAAACTCAAAGCTACTACACAGTGGCTATAATATCTTCGGAAACAAATATAGAAATAAACATAACATAAATCAGTCATAGACAATTCATATCACAAAGGCGGAATAAGATATGAATATTACACTAGAAAGTGTACATCAAAGTAGTGGTCTAAAAAGATCCACAAAATCACAAAGGAATAGTTACATGAGCTACACAAAATAATAGGTATACATTATGGAGTCTATATCTCAAATGTATACAACAAAATAACTACTAATCTAAGTAGTTAACCCAAAAGCAAGAGAAATCAATCCCAAGAGAGAAGTCAAGCAGAAGCACCTGGAACATCTCGGTCTGACCCGAGTATTATTTAATAAGAAAATAATAAACGGATCAGTCTAACTATAAATATCAGATGAAACGATATAGAATAAGAGATATGACTAAACACATAATAATCACAATGCCAAGCTGTGATATATATATATATATATATATATATATACTTAGTTGATAATCATCAAGAGATTAATCAATGTCACCAGATCTACACAAGAATCAAAGAAACGTCATACTTCTTATTTCGTTCACCATACTATAAATATTGACGATAATATAAATGTCAATCACAAAAGTCAATGACGCACAAATTCCAGACAGATCTACACAAGAATCAAAGAAACGTCATACTTCTTATTTCGTTCACCATACTATAAATATTGACGATAATATAAATGTCAATCACAAAAGTCAATGACGCACAAATTCCAGAAGACTACACAAGAAATCCAGAAATCACTAAAGTCAATGACACACAAATTCACCAAGGCACAAATATTGATAAAACTTATCAATGGAAATCACGAAAATTGGTGAAACACAAATTCTAGGAATCTACACAAGAAATCCAGAAATCACAAAGGGGGGAAGGCCTATCACATGAACGGGAGCATGAAAACTCACCAACAGCTGTAACACATGAACGAGAAGCTATCTCATGGTAGCTAACCATAAATTTGACACACGAATGGTCCGAAGACCTGACACACGAATGGCCCGAAGACCGTGGGTTGCTACCCCATAAATTTGACACACAAACGGGGTTTAGTCTCCCACGCAGACAAAGAGACATCGCACATTGCTAGTCTAAATCACAAAAATGATCGTCATGATCATCGAGAAGTGTCAATTACACTAAGCTAGTAAATATATGAGTTTAGCTTCATGTCCCATAACCACTTGCTTAACTTAAATATTTACGAACAAACTGTAAATCTCCACTAGAAAATTATCACAAGAGGTTCAATCGAACAAGTCCAAGAATTAACCGACAAAGTAAACGCAAGCGTTTCATACCACTTGTTTTACTAAGCCGTTTAATTAGATTTCTCATACGAGTGAGGTAAAGGTTTGTATATACTAATAGATTGGAAAACAGTTTTATAAACGAATTTGGTATTAAAATAGTATTGAAATCGTTTGAGGAAAGAGTTTTGATATTTACTACTAGTATAGAAAACCTTTATATTTTTAAAGTGACAAATCACGAAGAAGATTGTAAGAACAATCAATCACAAAAATTCACATACGAAGACGTGAATAAAATCCAATGAAATCGATAAAGGATCCATCGAAATGGATATTCAAAAATCCCTAAAAAGAGTCATCAAAGTCATAATAGATGATAACAACAAATAGGATTATCACAAATCGATTTAAATTGGAATTTCAATCCAAAAAGGAAAATTGGACTCAAATAGCAGGTTCAGTCGACTAAACAGAGATTTTCAGTCGACTGATCCTGTACATGGAAATTTTTCAGGTTCAGGAAACTTTCTGTTTCCAGTTTCAGTCGACTGTACAGAGATTTTCAGTCGACTGAATCATGCCTGGAAACTCTCGGGTTTCAGGTTCAGTCGACTGAACAGTGTTTTTCAGTCGACTGAATCATGCCTGGGCTGTTTTTCAGCTTTATTCAAATGAAGAGCAAACTCTTCCAAAATGCAACCGGACGAACATTGGCGGTAAGGGTTTATGCCAATCGGCGACCCGGCCCTATATGCTCCTCGATGCATCACCAAAAGCATGATCAAACATCCATAAAAGGATTTTCACACAAATTTGGTTTAAAAACCCAAAAATTGGAATATTCACAAAACCAATCCAAATCAAGAGCAAATACACATGAAGAAGTGTTAGGAATTCATACCCAACAACCAAAGATAATTATAGTCATAGATGTGAGATAAAAATCTCACCTTTGAACTAAATTTATGAAGATGAAGCTTGAAAGCAATGGCAAGAACAAGCACTCTTCAATCTCAACACTAGAAGCTTGAATCTAAGCTAAAAAGAAGAACATTTCCTAAGTTAGGTTTAGGAAATTTCTGAAATTCAAAGAGAGAATGAGTTGGAGAAGAAGAAGAGGAAGCTTACCAATGGGTTCTCATGAACTTTGGAGCAAGGAGATGGATTTGCAAAGCAAGCTAGGGCTTAGGATTTTCTATTTCCCATTCTCTTCCTCCATTTTTGCTTGAGCTTGAGTGTTAGGAAAATAGAAGAGAAGTGAATGAAGAGGAGAGTGTTGGAACTGAGTTAAGTGGCTAATTGGCTCAGTCCAACCAAAGCCCTAAGCGGGAAAAAGTAGCAAAAATCAACTTTCTCCAAACATATCGAAGCTTATACTCAAAAAGGTCGCAAACGGCATTTTAAACTCAATGGGAGTGGTCTCGAGTCCTAATTCTACCGTATGCAAAAAGTAGCTTTTCGGACTAAAATCCGACTAACGATAAAATATTTAATAAAATATTTAAACATAAAATCGATAAATATGCGGGTTGTTACAGACTCCCCTCCTTAAAGAAATTGCGTCCTCGCAATAAGTAAGAAGGAAATATAAGAAGTAACAACCATAGAAGCATATCAACACAAAAGAAAATTTGAAATAGGAAGTTCACCATAAAGTACACAAAAGAGTTAGCAAGAAATCTGGTGAAACTTCAATTTCCACAATAACACCGGGCTCAAGAATGAAATCCGGAATCCCTCAGGCATTTCCGTAGATAAAAGACGTGGGGGACGTCAAGAATAGCAGAAAATTGAGCCGGTGCAACGGCGTAGTACAAAAACGGTACGCCCGAAAAACTAGAAACTCAAACAATTTGGGACATCAGCGTAGTACAAAAACGGTACGCCCAATGAACCCAAGCAAAGACATCAATGTAGTACAATGGTACATCCGATGAATCAAAAGCAAGGACATCGATGTAGTACAAACGGTACATCCGATGAATCAAATAGCAAAGACATCGATGTAGTACAACGGTACATCCGATGAATCAAAAGCAAAGACATCGATGTAGTACAACGGTACATCCGATGAATCAAAAGCAAAGACATCGATGTAGTACAAACGGTACATCCGATGAATCAAAGACAAAGACATCGATGTAGTACAACCGGTACATCCGACGAATCAAAAGCAAAGACATCGATGTAGTACAACGGTACATCCGATGAATCAAAAGCAAAGACATCGATGTAGTACAACGGTACATCCGATGAATCAAAAGCAAAGACATCGATGTAGTACAAACGGTGCATCCGATGAATCAAAAGCAAAGACATCGATGTAGTACAACGGTACATCCGATGAATCAAAAGCAAAGACATCGATGTAGTACAAACGGTACATCCGATGAATCAAATCCCAAATAATTCGGAACACTGACGCAGTACAAAAACGGTACGTCCAATGAACCGAACACAATAAAAGGACATCGGACGCTAGTCCTTAAAAGGAATGAGATAAAGCTCAATAAAACGAAGTATACCAAAACGTCCGATGAACTTGATAGAAAAATAATTCCATTCAGACAACATCAAAGAGTCAACCACTTGTTGCCTACGACAAAGCGCATTGGCAACACGATTTCCCTTCTCGGGAATAAAAGAATATCAAGATCATAGGAAGCTAGGAACTCGAGTCTACAAGCAGTTCCTTAAGAGAACATAAATATTCCAAAGATTTATGATCGAGATGGAGAACAAATTTCTTCCCCAAAGATGATGATGTCAAATTCCAAAAGCAAAAACAATAGCCTCGAACACTAGATCATGAGTGGCATATCTAGTCCCGATAAGCTATAATGATTTAGAAGCACAAGCGATATCACGTCCTCCTTTGTAAGAGAATGGCATTCCAAACCAATACGACTAGTATCGGTACAAATAGCAAAGTCTTGGTTCCCCTTCAGGAATCACAAGAAAGAATAAGAATATCGAAAAGAAAGGACTTCTTTTAAATAATTCTCTTTCCCGAAAAGTTAAAACTTCCAAAATTACATTTATCATTATGTAATAATCTTTCTAGAAAAATTTACATTTTTACAAGTCAATATATCGTGTCTGACTGTCTCATCAAAGCGTTTAGGAGATTCCTATCGATAACGTTGATCAAGCGCATCGACCAAAATTCTTAAAGCACTCAACGGGCAATACAATCACAAAATCATATTTTATAGGATAATAAATCTCTTAAAAAGTTTTAAGAATATTCTTTGTTTGTTTCAAGAACAAAATCCAGTTTTACTTATAAATAAATCTTATGAAAAAGATTTGCAAAATTTTAAATTACTATTTTCATCCAAAATCAATAAATACAAGAATGGTCTCATCGAAATATTCATAGAATATTCGATTTATAAAATGGATGAAATAAGTTGGACAAATTGAATGACAAAATAAGTCATTCATAAGAATCATAACGAGTGCGGAATGCGGTAAGTGGAATGCTAATTTCCGCAACTCGTAGCAAACGAAAACCGGTGGTAAAATCAAACTGAAAAAACCTTAACACCACACAAAAGATTTCTTAGGTGATAATCCTAAGACAAACTCAAAAATACCGGAAAATTTCTCAAACTACATGAATGAGAGAAATAACACTTTCCTTATAAGTGGGCTTAAGGAATAAAATGATGCCATCAAGTTGGAATCAAAATCATAAAGGAAAAATAGAAATCTGCTTAACAGATTGAAAATGTCGAAGATGAATAGTCCACTCGAAAAATAGGATATGGACTTCACAATGATTAAGCCGATCCTTTCAAAAAAATCAATTTCGAAGCCAAAGTAAATATCGGCTCAAAAAGAAAAGTCACATAAAACAATCTCGACATCTAAACAAAAGCAAATTGAGTGTTGCGGATCTACCATCCGGATTCACAATTCTCAATGAAGTCAATAAGCCCAAAATATTCAAAGAAAAAGAATTGACAAGTTCTTTTGATATAAAAATAATGAGGTGAAACCCATATCAAAAAGAACTCAAATAGAAAGTTCACGAATTACAAAAATGCCATCGAGGATTGAATGAAAGTACCTTGACCAAAAGTTGCAGCTTTCCTTCTCACTTGCTTGGAAGCTTAGGACACGAAGATAAAAGATGACCCGAACCTTTGCAATAACGGCAAAAGAGGGGTTTCGGGCACTCCCTTAAATGGTGGTCTGTGGAATCACAATTGTAGCATCGTCCACGACTAGAGGTAGGAACATTTGCTACCAGAGTTTGTTGCTTCCCTTTCTTATTAGAATGGGGGCCTCTGAATTTGATAGGCCTCTTCAAGCTATTGTCGAAGTTCTGTTGGGCACGCACAACTTCAACATCACCTTCATTATCGGCCTCTTCAAGACGGAGAGCGATATCAATAAGCTGATCAAATGAAACCTCAAGTTTCAGGAGTAATGGCTTCTTAAGATTCTTATTCAATCCATAGACAAATCTCTGATTTTTCTTCAATGGGGTATTAATGTACTCAACCCCGTATTTAGACAAAGATTCGAAGGATGCGACATAGTCTGTCACAGAAGATTCACCTTGAACAAGGTCAATGAAACGCCGGGCTAAGGTTACTTTTTCAGCCTCCGGCACAAATTTCAATTTGAATCTTCCCCGGAATTGCTCCCAAGTAAGATCCGCCTTGACGATTTCAGAAATTAAAAGCTCATACCAATCCAATGCCCTTTCTTGGAGCATGCTAGAAGCTACTTGGACTCGATGAAGGTCAATAAGATTCATGCGAGAAAAGATGTGATCGCATGATTTGAGCCAAGCTTGAATTTCTATAACACTCTCAGATCCCCTGAATGGCCCTCCACCCAAATCGGTGTAGTCTCTGCACAAGCGTGCAAAACCGGATCTAGGATGATTAGGCTCCTGATTGGGTCCGGCAGCTTGAGCGTTCTTCACGAGATCCAAAAGCTGCTGAGCAGACATGAATACTCCATCCAGAGGAGTAGCGCTAGATTGACCGGCGCTGGGACGGCCTGGTCTAACCATTTCTCTTCTTTAAGAAAGAAAGAAAGAAGAGGAAAAAGTTATTCTCAAAATGAATATCAAGCAATCTTGATAGATAAAACAAGGAATCATAAAAGAAAGTGGGATAGAACGGGACAAAGACACGAATAAAATCCTAAAGCACAACTCCTAAGAAAGACTTAGGACATGATCCTTGATAAATTATTCTATATTGTTCCGAAGTTTGGCTCTGATACCAAGCTGTGACGCCCCACCTCTATACCCACGCTAGCCAAGGACATTACTGTGAATGCTGTCAACTAGCGCGGAGAATAAGGCTGTTGAGGAGCGACCATCTGTATAATTGCTTTGTGCGAGTACCGATATACCGGATAAAAATATAACTTTTCATCTCAAGAGGAAATCCGACATACCGACACAAACTCAAAGCTACTACACAGTGGCTATAATATCTTCGGAAACAAATATAGAAATAAACATAACATAAATCAGTCATAGACAATTCATATCACAAAGGCGGAATAAGATATGAATATTACACTAGAAAGTGTACATCAAAGTAGTGGTCTAAAAAGATCCACAAAATCACAAAAGAATAGTTACATGAGCTACACAAAAGAATAGGTATACATTATGGAGTCTATATCTCAAATGTATACAACAAAATAACTACTAATCTAAGTAGTTAACCCAAAAGCAAGAGAAATCAATCCCAAGAGAGAAGTCAAGCAGAAGCACCTGTAACATCTCGGTCTGACCCGAGTATTATTTAATAAGAAAATAATAAACGGATCAGTCTAACTATAAATATCAGATGAAACGATATAGAATAAGAGATATGACTAAACACATAATAATCACAATGCCAAGCTGTGATATATATATATATATATATATATATATATACTTAGTTGATAATCATCAAGAGATTAATCAATGTCACCAGATCTACACAAGAATCAAAGAAACGTCATACTTCTTATTTCGTTCACCATACTATAAATATTGACGATAATATAAATGTCAATCACAAAAGTCAATGACGCACAAATTCCAGACAGATCTACACAAGAATCAAAGAAACGTCATACTTCTTATTTCGTTCACCATACTATAAATATTGACGATAATATAAATGTCAATCACAAAAGTCAATGACGCACAAATTCCAGAAGACTACACAAGAAATCCAGAAATCACTAAAGTCAATGACACACAAATTCACCAAGGCACAAATATTGATAAAACTTATCAATGGAAATCACGAAAATTGGTGAAACACAAATTCTAGGAATCTACACAAGAAATCCAGAAATCACAAAGGGGGAAGGCCTATCACATGAACGGGAGCATGAAAACTCACCAACAGCTGTAACACATGAACGAGAAGCTATCTCATGGTAGCTAACCATAAATTTGACACACGAATGGTCCGAAGACCTGACACACGAATGGCCCGAAGACCGTGGGTTGCTACCCCATAAATTTGACACACGAACGGGGTTTGGTCTCCTACGCAAACAAAGAGACATCGCACATTGCTAGTCTAAATCACAAAAATGATCGTCATGATCATCGAGAAGTGTCAATTACACTAAGCTAGTAAATATATGAGTTTAGCTTCATGTCCCATAACCACTTGCTTAACTTAAATATTTACGAACAAACTGTAAATCTCCACTAGAAAATTATCACAAGAGGTTCAATCGAACAAGTCCAAGAATTAACCGACAAAGTAAACGCAAGCGTTTCATACCACTTGTTTTACTAAGCCGTTTAATTAGATTTCTCATACGAGTGAGGTAAAGGTTTGTATATACTAATAGATTGGAAAACGGTTTTATAAACGAATTTGGTATTAAAATAGTATTGAAATCGTTTGAGGAAAGAGTTTTGATATTTACTACTAGTATAGAAAACCTTTATATTTTTAAAGTGACAAATCACGAAGAAGATTGTAAGAACAATCAATCACAAAAATTCACATACGAAGACGTGAATAAAATCCAACGAAATCGATAAAGGATCCATCGAAATGGATATTCAAAAATCCCTAAAAAGAGTCATCAAAGTCATAATAGATGATAACAACAAATAGGATTATCACAAATCGATTTAAATTGGAATTTCAATCCAAAAAGGCAAATTGGACTCAAACAGCAAGTTCAGTCGACTGAACAGAGATTTTCAGTTGACTGACCCTGTACATGGAAATTTTTCAGGTTCAGGAAACTTTCTGTTTCCAGTTTCAGTCGACTGTGCAGAGATTTTCAGTCGACTGAATCATGCCTGGAAACTCTCGGGTTTCAGGTTCAGTCGACTGAACAGAGTTTTTCAGTCGACTGAATCATGCCTGGGCTGTTTTTCAGCTTTATTCAAATGAAGAGCAAACTCTTCCAAAATGCAACCGGACGAACATTGGCGGTAAGGGTTTATGCCAATCGGCGACCCGGCCCTATATGCTCCTCGATGCATCACCAAAAGCATGATCAAACATCCATAAAAGGATTTTCACACAAATTTGGTTTAAAAACCCAAAAATTGGAATATTCACAAAACCAATCCAAATCAAGAGCAAATACACATGAAGAAGTGTTAGGAATTCATACCCAACAACCAAAGATAATTATAGTCATAGATGTGAGATAAAAATCTCACCTTTGAACTAAATTTATGAAGATGAAGCTTGAAAGCAATGGCAAGAACAAGCACTCTTCAATCTCAACACTAGAAGCTTGAATCTAAGCTAAAAAGAAGAACATTTCCTAAGTTAGGTTTAGGAAATTTCTGAAATTCAAAGAGAGAATGAGTTGGAGAAGAAGAAGAGGAAGCTTACCAATGGGTTCTCATGAACTTTGGAGCAAGGAGATGGATTTGCAAAGCAAGCTAGGGCTTAGGAATTTCTATTTCCCATTCTCTTCCTCCATTTTTGCTTGAGCTTGAGTGTTAGGAAAATAGAAGAGAAGTGAATGAAGAGGAGAGTGTTGGAACTGAGTTAAGTGGCTAATTGGCTCAGTCGAACCAAAGCCCTAAGCGGGAAAAAGTAGCAAAAATCAACTTTCTCCAAACATATCGAAGCTTATACTCAAAAAGGTCGCAAACGGCATTTTAAACTCAATGGGAGTGGTCTCGAGTCCTAATTCTACCATATGCAAAAAGTAGCTTTTCGGACTAAAATCCGACTAACGATAAAATATTTAAATAAAATATTTAAATATAAAATCGATAAATATTCGGGTTGTTACATTAAGGCATTCACCTTATCCGATCATCCACAAGCAAGATTAATTAATCACATTATCTCTAATTAATTTAAAATAAATTAAATGAATTACTTCCGTCACTATAAATCTTGCTTACTTAACCATTAATTAATTACAAACCAATTAATTAATCATACACTAAGTATTCATCTTAATTAATCAACCTTGATTAATTATTCTTTAATTACATTAAGTAATTAACCTTTAATTATTTCCATAAATTAATTATACTTAACCATTTAAAGTAATTAACCATTAATTACTTCATTAATTAATTAAATATAATTAATTACACAGATCCTTAATTAATTACATTAATTAATTTCTATAATCACCTCATTGATTAATTATTCTTTAAATAATCAACCCTTAATTACTTTCATTAATTATATTAATTAATGATTTCTTAATTACTTCTTATTTAGATTAATTACATTAAATAAATAATATTTTGTTAATTATTCATTAATCACCCTTGATTAAGCTCATCCAATAATTAACCACCCTTAATTACTTACTTACATACACTAAGTAGTTATTCCATAAATACTTCCATTCTTTTCCATTAATTACTTCACCAAGTAATTATACTTATCAAATCATCAAATGATTATCTTAAATTAATTAACTAATTAATCAATTAACTTAAACTAATCACATTTATTTAATTAATTATATTGAGTAATTAATTTCTTTAATTACTTTAAAAAAATTAATTTGAATCCATACATTAAAATTTGGTTTTTAAACTTTGTTTAAAATCTTGTTTTCAAATTTTAAATACATTTTTAAATCTGAAAAAAAAAACAGGTTTTAAAACCTGAAACCACTCAAGTGACCCGAGCCCATCCCTCAAAGACTCTGCGTCAAAACCCCCAATGATTCGAGCAACTGGGCGAACAACTCGAGAAAAACTCTAGTATCTCCTATCTGCTCAAACCCATAATTTACTAGGTATAAGAAATGCACCGTGCATTTGCATGGTGGCTCCGACTAACTCCGGTCAACCACGAAGGCTTCCTCACATCGGCGATCATCCACTCACCAGATCCCGATCACCAAAACATCAACATAAACTCGAAATCGAATTTGCGCACTCAAACCCTAACCTGGAACACAGACCAAAACCTGGAACAACTTCAACCTTGCTCCTCCGACCACCGGAGTATCAGAGACTCCAACCACGCCTTCGACAACCCCTAAGCTTCCAATTCCCAAAGCCTGGTGGAGCTCGATCCACCAGAGGTTTCGTGGGAAACCAATCCCTAACCAATCCTAAAAACTAGGTTTACAAACTAAAACGATCAACCACCCGCAGCTACAGTGCCTTGCTCCACCATCTGACATTTTTCCCACCTCTTCGATCATCATAGCATCACCAGAGAAACTCCTGACATTCCCGAGCAAGTGGATCACCAGAAACCCCCCAAAACACATTTTCTGATCAAACCAGAACTACTCCAATATCCCATTACTAAAAATCATAATTTCAATTTCAAAAATCAAGTTTTAGTTTAAGTATTCAATTTATATCCCTGAATCAATGAATAAAGATATTTGAATTTTGACTTATATTAAATTTGCTCTGTTGTTTTTGATTTCTAGAGACAATACAAAATTATTTTATGTTAAATAATCTTTAAAACTTAAATCTATGCTACAAAAAACATATTTGGTTTGAAACTTAAACACTAACGTACATTAGATCATGAGAAAATGATTTTTGATTTAAAACTTGAGCCTGGAAACTAAAAAAATAAAGCATAGATACACAACAGCATGCACCCGTTTATATACATTCATATTCACAGAAAAATGCTAGGAAAATTCACATACACAAACATATTTTGTTCCAAAAAAATAGCATGCAACCAGATTTATTCAAATGCTTAAGCTTTTTAAAAATAATAATGATGTTACACACATTTTGTTTAACAAAGGAACAGAGCCTTAGTTTTGAAATTTTGGAACTTGATTTTTTTTCTGTCAAGAATAGATTTTTACTCTGATTTCTTGTTTTCTAAATATTTTCTTAACATAAACACTTGTAACTTCTTTTTCTGTGATTTGTTTTACACCATCACAACCAACTTCCTTTAAAACATCCCATGCTAAAAATATATCTGGTAAAGAGATTTAAATTTTCTCTTTGAACATATTTTGGTCTGTTGCAATTAATAGAATCATACATATGTTCATTCAGGCCTGCAACAGAAATTCCATTTGTATACACAGACAACACTTATTCCAAATCATATTTAAGTTATTGTTATCATTGATTGAGGATGCATAAACTATACAGATGATTTAATCTTAAAAGAATTAAAGTCTACTCACCATTAAAGTGATGAACATAGCCCTTTTTTTTGAAATAGCTTCTAAACTGTGAAAACTGGAATTGCTGTGATCCTTTAGAAAACTGAAATGCTGAAGAATGTGTTTTGTTGCTGAAATTTGATTTTGAAAATGTTTTTTTTTCCCTAAGCTTGCTTCAGGTTTGCTTGCTTTTTTTTGTTTTTGATTCAAAAACTTGAGTTGCTTTGTTATTGAAATTGAATCACAAATGAAATCTGCTTGCTTCTGTCTGTATCTCTCAGGTATGAAAGAAGATGCTTGCAAGCTTTGTTCCAGGTTGAAGAAAAACTTGCAGGCTTATGTTTGATTTTTGAAAATGAATTACATGCTATAAAATTTGATAAATTTCTGGTTTGTGGAAGTATTTTATTACTGATTTGTTTTTTTTTCTTTTTTCTTTTTTTGAGAAATTTTTCAAGTTGAAGTTTTCTTGTATTAGAATTGAAGAATAGGAAAAGAAAATAGAAAAGAAGGAGAGCATGTTTTATATAGGCTGAATTAGATTTATTAAAAATAAAAGAAAACTAAACTAAAAAAATGACACTTGTTAAAGATTTTCCATTTGTCATTTACATTTACTTACTAATTAACACTTGTTAAAGTTAAGCCTTATAGATTTACACTTGTCCTTTAAGTAATAGATATTTATTAAATGTTTAAATGAAAGCTTTTATATTAATTTGTAATTTTATAAATGCTTATCTAAATACATTCGTATGAATTTCTTTTTAAAGAAAATAAAACCAATTATATATATAAGCTTATACATATATTTTAAACCCAATATTTTTAAAATGTCTGTCTTTTGAATTTTAAAATTAAATCCAAATTCAAATTCAAATTAAATTTAAAAATCCATTTTAAAATCAACTTATATATACATATATAATAACATACTAAATTTTGAAAACTACAATTCTATTTTCTTTTTAAAAAAATCTACTTACATCTATATAAAAACAACATATTATTAATATTGTTTGAAACACTTAAACTATTAAAAATTTAATGATCCGAACCATGATTTTTGGAAGTGAAACCATACTTTTCACATAATTATTAAAAACAATCCATTATTTTTATTGTTTGAAAATATCAATTTTACCAATTTTAATAATTAATAAAAGAGATTATCATATTTAAATTGCTTGAAATTCTGGGATATCACATTCCTCCTCCCTTTGTATCTTTTCGTCCTCGAAAAGGAATGAAGCCAGAATTTATTAAATACTAAAAATCAGATAAATTTTTTTGATCATTTTTAAAACACTTTAAAATCTATATAGTATTACTAAAATATTTTTTATAAAAATACTCTTATAACTCGATGTTTCAACAAGTCCATCCTTGTTCTCATAGAAATTCGGTCATACGTTGATCAGGCGTAGGACTGAAAATCTATAAGTACTTGCTAAATCCGTTTTCAACACCCAATGAAAATATTTTGAGAAATAATTTAATTGAAAACATAAAAAGAAATTTTGAAAATAGAGAAAATATCTTTGGTGAGAATGCTCTGGAAATCATCACCCCCATCCATGGTCGCAGTTACATCCTTGGTTACGTTACCATCGCAACAAAAATCTATGTAACTATAGGCACTCCGCGCCCCTCGATTATGCCATGGAACCCGCCATAGATCGCAGTTGCATTCCAGGGTTACGTTGCCATCACAGCAAAAGTCCATGTAACTGTAGGCATCAGCGCCCTCGATTTTCGCTGCCAAAAATGAAAATTTTCCACTCTCACATAGTTCGCGGTCTACCGACGTAAAATCAAACGTAGACTGTTGGCTCCCAACAACACACACGACTTTCGCTATGTCACCATAGGTTGCGGTCTACCGAGATAAAATCAAACATAGACTGTTGGTTCTCAACATCACACACGGCTTTCGCTATGGTCTGCAGTAGATCGCAGTGACATCGAGTTACACTGTCGTCATAGCATAACCCAAATGCCTCTATAGGCATCAACATCCTCGATTTTCGCTACACACTACACTAGATCCTCAGGAACTAGTTTTGTCCGGACTCCTCACAGGACCAACTTTAGAACCCCCCTTAGGCTTCAAGGCAGTACCACCCTGTGGCACTCCTGAGAAGTTCATTTCAAGGGAGCACCTTTTTCTCCACAGCCATTTTCAAAAATCTTTATATTATACACATATAGTATCTTCCAAATCATACGCCTAGCATGAATCTCATATAAATCTCAATTCTAAAAATCGATTATCCCAAAATCGATAATTCTCAAATTAGGCTTTCCAAATTACAATATTTATTTTTCCCAAAAATCAAAAGCCTTTCCAAAGTCTATATGTAACAGCTCGCTATTTTAAGCCATTCGCATCCACACATGCCGGACTTGAATTGCTCAAAATACCGTGTTGTAAATTAATTTGTAGCAAATGAAATACAATCACAGAATCACAGACGCTGAAATACCAGAATAACTCACAGCGGAAATTGAAATACCATAGTAGTTCATGAAGCTACTATAACAAACTCTCAAAACATAATACATATCAGTCTGAAAAACATATACAATAGAAATCTCAAAACATAGCAGTTTATAAATACCAGAGCTGAAATAGAACAACTGAAACAGAAAGGGAACAGATAACTAGACAAGCAGAATCTCCAGCGATTCCTAGCTCCAGAAAAGAAATCCAAAGCTAAGCTGTAAATACTCAGGCAGACCCAAGCGCGTAAATTAAAACAAAAACACTCGAGTCAGGACATATAAACTTATATAATGTAAACCAACTCAAGTGAACTGTAGTAGAAATGCACTATAACTTAAAGGATGCTTGGGATCGCCCATCCTCTAAGAATCGGTTAAATAATAAATTCAATACATCCATGGTTAAAATTTCAAAATGGTATTTTATACTTGGGAATCAAATATCATTTGAAAATTCAATATCATTCAAAAATCCATTTCAAAATATCAAAATATCGTATCTTTCTAAAACCACATTCACCTTTTTTAATTTAAATATCCTTCCAAGTCACATTTCAAAATGGTTTATATTTCAAATCAAATTACTTCATTTAAACCATTAAAATTTGAAGTCATTATATCTAAAATCAAATATTTAATTCTCAAATTTTTAGCCCTTTCAAAGTTCATTTATTCACATAAATTTATTACAATAGTGAAAAATCAACTTTCACAGCACTTAGAAAATGCTACGGAAAGTTATGTTTAAAAACAATTAAATTAGCAAAAGAAAGCGTGCAAAATGCTGTAATAGGTTTAGATTTCAATTGAATCTTTAGTTAAGTCCAGCAACTACAGCACTTACAAAGTGTTGTAATAGCCCTTAGTTCATTTTAGCCATTTAGTTCATTTCTATCAATTACAGCATTTACAAATGCTGTAATATCCTTTACATTAGAAATAATAACATTTCAAAATGTTGTTAATTAAATTCCAAATATTCAATATAATTTAAACTTATAAAATCATATATTTCACTTTTAAAACAATCATTTAAATACCCTTATATTCATGATTTTATAAGGTTAAATTTTCATTCAAAATCAATATTTAATGACAATTCACATATTAAATTCACACATTCAATTTCAATTCTTTGAATTAATTTTTTTAACTTAACACTTAAGTTTAAATTTATAAATATAACTAATTTTTTTACTCTTTATTTACTTAACTTAAAATTCACCTTTAAACAAAATTCACAAATTTCCAATTTAAGATAAATTTCAAAATTCCACTTAATATTCATTCATTTAACATTTTTAACTTTATTCAAAAATCATTAATACTTTATAAAAATCATTTAAATTCATTTTAAATCAAATTTTATATTTATTTATCATATTTTCCTACTTAATTTAAATTCCATTTATAACCAAATCAAAATTTCCAAGATAACATATATTTCAAATTTCTAACTTTACCATTAATTAATTTCACTTATAAATTTTTGAGAAAATCAATAATACTTTACAAAAATCATTTTTAATTAAGTTTTAAATCAAAGTACTATAATATTTACATTTCTAAAATACTTTAAAATTTTAGAAAAATATATTTTAACCACGGGTATGTATATAATTTTCTAGCCTAGGTAAAGTGATACGGATAATATATCATTTCAATCCGTAATTTACAAAGAAAACCCGTGTTTTATCATTTCAAACCCGTAGTCCCAAGTAAATGAAAATAATTAAAAAATCGTTCAGGCCTATCATTGCAGCCCATAACGATTTTTCCCTATTCTAAAGTCCGTTCGGGTATGTATCATTTCAAGCCATAGTGATTCTAATCTAAAGGGAACTTGCAATGTGATAAACTGATATAAATAATAGAATAGCATTAAATAACAGTAATAGATGATACAACAGGTAAATAAGCATGGGTGAATATCATATGATCAAAACATAGCAGATATAACGTGGTATACATTTTACAGATTCAAATGTGATCGGTTTACTAGTCATATAAGTATAAATACTGTCTGGTGAGGATTACTCACTTGTATAAGCTGGAGATGACAACCAAATGTACAAACAAGTAACTTCAAAGGCACGGTAACATGACAATGATTTGAGAGTGGGAGAGCCAAAGCTAATTGCCTTGTTCAGTATCAAACAAAACAAATACAAACATAAATTACAAACCAAACTATTACAAAACAATGCTAGAGATAAACATGTAACACAAAGCTAATGCCTTTGTACTTGCATTCAATGACTTATGCTTCAGCTATGGACTGGAAAAGCACTATAATGGGATGTATTCAGATTAGGTTTGGATCAGGTTGAGGTCCAACAGGGGTAGGCCATAACAATATAAAGGAGATAAAGGGTATGTGTGCATGAATTTACAAAACAAGGCAACACAAGTGGGTTTTGTTGCCATTTAAGGTCTCGGCCAAGCATGGATGGACAAGGTCATATCTAGGAAGGTCAACTACAGGTGTTACAGACATCCTAGGCTTAGGTTGTGGCTGGTGGTGGTGTATGGGTCGGCCAAAGCATGATTGGAGTGGTGGAGACAAGGGGAGTTCGGCTAGCATGAATAAAGTGGAGTTTTTATAAAAAAAATTATGGATCTTCAACTTGGGGTTCTCAGCCATGTAAGGTCAGTGGAAGGAGGGGATGATGGCTGGAGTAGGTGGTAGTGGAGGCAGACATGGTGCTAGAGGAGGGGGCCGAACACAAGAAGGTGAATACAAGTACAAAAATCAATACAAAACAATGGGAAAAAAAGTGAAAAAGAATGAAAGTTTACCAAAAATTTTCTCTCAGGAAATGGAGGCCGTATGTAACGCCCCACTCCGAGACCCACTCTAGTAAAGAGTATTACGGAGTAATACCGTCCACTAGAACGGAGAATAGAGTATAATGGAAGCGACCATGTGTAATCAAGCTATAACTAACCACTGAATACGTCGAATAGGTGGTTTTCTTTTCTAAAGTGGTTCGACATATCCAATAGATATTTATAACGAAATTACAATGGCTAAGGAAAATAGGTTCAGAACAAGCATAATACTAAATGATAACATCATCATCACAGAATCACATAACAGATATAACATCCCAGAACAATACATTATCAATACAGATCCAAATACTATAAGTGGGTACAAAGCCACTACTCACATATGTGAGTCAAAAATATGTACATATCAAAGTCCGAATAAAACAGAGTAGCAGAATAGTGGACAAATAAAAGCGCTATCTATCAGCATAGCAGATGATGTCCAAGCAGAAGCACATAAGCTAAGTCCAGAGACCTAACCTGAAAAAACTCGGTCTGACCCGAGCGAAAACACTCGGGTCAGGCTAGCTAAATAATCAGTAATAACTGAGATATATATAATAATGCAGTACATAAATAAAACAATACTTCTCCAAAGAGAAGAGTAATATGGACTACATGAATATAATGACGATCCCTAATCATCAATAAACAGTAAAAATCTCCAAAGAGAATACAAACACCAAAGTGTTAAATAAATAAAATCGCCTCATATCATCGGCGTAGCCAAAGCTATATAAAGTTGCTCATAGGTAACAATCCCAAAAGTGACCAGAGTCTAAAATCAATGCCCAAGCAAAGATCGATGCTCCAAAGAGCAATAGGGATATACTAAAAAGTCAATGACATCAAATACTGAAAAACAGTGTCCAGAGACACTGTGAATCCACAAGGTAATCGCACTTACATCGTATGGTTCCATAGAACCAACACCGAATGGCGATACTCGAATGGATATAAAAATCATCAGATAATACAAATATTGCACGTGCACCGACCAGAGTCGTTGTTGCCAAGTACTGTAGAGTTGTGATCGATCACTCGCACGGATGCGGAACGCGCGAAACGGCAAGATCCTTCCCAGAAGGATAAAGGCCCAGAGGCACATGCCGAATAAAAACTGCTCCATAGAGCAGGTGTCCAGAGACGTTTGCCCAGAGGCGTGGTGACCCAGAGGTCCAGTACTGGCCGCCCACTAATGTGTCACAAACTTCTTGGAGAGGAACCCGTAAAGTGTTAACAATGAGTCCCATACCCCACGTTCGCACTAAACGGTTTACTAACCAATAGCATGCTCACACTCCAATAATAAAAAGTCCACCTCGTATCATCGGTAAACTAGACCCAAAGATCAAAACGATCAATCGAATAGGTCGGGGATTAACCGGAAAGAAAATACACACGGTTCCATAGTCCGGAGATTTCCTAACCGTTTAAGCACCTTTCCACTTCGCTCGATGTGCTAAAAGTGAGTGTGAGATTTTTGTTATAGAAAATAATGGTGCGAAACGGATTTATAATTGATTTTGAAATCACTTTAAAACGGTCTTTTGAAAAGTCTCCTATTATGGAGTAATTAATTTAATAATTAAAATAATATTATATAATAATTTTCAAAAGCCATTTTGGAGTGAAAAATCCTTTTAAATCCTTTTTATAAAGCCCGTGTACGAAATCCAAAGACAAATCTCAAAAAAATCGACGAAAACCAGAAAATCATCAAAAATATTCTTAAGTGTTTGAAACCATTCAAAAACTGCTGCGAACCCAAGTTCGGCAATTTATTTGGACCAGCAAACTGTGTCCAAATGGCATGAAAACTGGTAGGCATATAGTCCAACATCCCTACTTTAAGATGCAAAAAGAATTTCTGGATTCCGAGTTGAGACGAAGTGGCAGCGACGTCTCAAAGTTGAACCCAGAAAAAGATTCACACTGTTTTCCAACAGCGACCAGAGTCTAACTTTGGCACGAAAATCGAAGTACCAAACGAACTCCAATATTGCCAAATTTTCCAGAGATGGAGTTCGCAACTCCACCTTTCCAACGAGACTAAAAACATGGAATTCCGACTTCCGATGCGAACGTGGCGGCATCGCGAGGTGACGCTCAAAAGCTGGAACAGAGGTGAGGTTTGAATATTATTTTTTTTTTGGACGCGGGCCCGGCCCGCGTCTGTCCGCCCCAGCCCAGGTGGGCTGGGGAGCTGGTGCAGACCCCAGCCCACCTGGGCTGGGGCTGGGACGCGAGCTGCGGCCCGCGTCTACTACTCCCCAGCCCAGGTGGGCTGGGGAGCTGGTGTAGACCCCAGCCCACCTGGGCTGGGGCTGGGACGCGGGCTGCGGCCCGCGTCCACTACTCCCCAGCCCAGGTGGGCTGGGGAGCTGGTGCAGACCCCAGCCCACCTGGGCTGGGGCTGGTGCAGACCCCAGCCCACCTAGGCTGGGGCTGGGACATGGGCCGTCCCAGCGGGCTGCGGCCCGCGTCTACTACTCCCCAGCCCAGGTGGGCTGGGGAGCTGGTGCAGACCCCAGCCCACCTGGGCTGGGGTGCAGACTCCCAGCCCATCTGGGCTGGGGGTATAAGGTGCGGCCAGCCCACCAAGGGCTGGCCTGCTTCTGGCTAGCCCCTCTGGGCTAGCCCACTACACCTGGGCAGCAGTCTGGGTGCAGCCCAGGGTCCTGTTTCAGGCTGATATTCAGCCTGCATATTTCCAGCAAGCTAATTTTTGCATTTTCGATGATTTAGGGGTGTTTTTTTTCAAGTTTTGGCATCAAAAAATCACTAATAACCATCACTAATCACCATATAATGATTATAACACTAAATTAAAAGAACCAAAGGCCAAAGCTTAGCATTTCAACTAGCAATAATTACTAATAAATAGTAATTACCTTAAAGAAGCAAATGATCAAGTGGCTAGTGTGCACAATCAAGCAAGCCCAAAATCCTCGACCTCCAAGCAAAGATCAAATGACTTCAAGGACCCAAAATCAACAAAAAAATGCACAATAATTACAACAAGATGGAGAAGATAAGTAGGGATTAAGAAGGAGGATTAGAGAATAGGAGAGATTGCATTACCTTTCTTCTTCTCTTTTCTTTTTCTTCTAGGATTAAACTAACTTATGAAGAGAAGGAGATGGAGCTTCTAAATGGAGGCCATTAATTTGTTTAGATTTAGGTTTTAGTAATTTATGAAGAGGAGGAGGGTTAGGGTTTATGGAAGGGGTTTGAGATATTAAATAGGAGTGGGTTGGTTAATGGGTCATGGTAAGAGGTTTTAAAACCCATTAGGACTTAGTTTATTTTCCTAAGGTTATCATGTGAACAAAATTCTAAGAAGCATCCTAGTTTTAAATAAAACCATATACTTGCTCATTTGGCCCATTAACCTATAATCACATAAAAAAAATTCCCATTTCAACCCAAAAATATTTTAATTTGCGAACCAATTGCAAATTTAAATTCCCAAAAATTTGTTTAGCTCCCTTTTTAACTTAAAATCATAATTTTAATTCATTATTCGGTAATTGCAATCTCAGGGTTGTTACAGACTCCCCCCTTAAGAAAATTGCGTCCCCGCAATTCCTTAATTATAGAAGTCGTCTATAACATCTAATCCACAAAAGAAATACAGAAGATAAAATATAGATGCTCGCCCGTGCCGGAAGATGAAAGAAAACCAGGATAAGTACGCTCGATGAATTCTCTGGTCTCCTAAGTGCAGTCCTTAGGATTAGACGACCATTGAATCTTCACAAGCGGAACCTCTTTGTTTCGAAGACGTCTGATCTCCGAATCAAGCACACGAAGAGGTTACTGCTCTATAGATAGATCGGGTGAGATCTCCAAATCAGGTACGATATGAGGCTCGATAATAGAATCAGGATTGCGCACACACTTGCGAAGCTGAGAAACATGGAACACATCATGTATTCCAGAGAAATGAGCAGGTAGAGCCACTCTATAAGCAACAGGGCCGATGCGTTCCGTAATAGGAAAGGGTCCAACATAGCGAGGAGCCAACTTCCCTGTAGAGCTGAAACGCACAACCCCCTTCATAGGAGAAATCTGAATAAAGACAGAATCGCCAATGGAGAACTCAAGATGCTTCCTACGGTTGTCCGCGTAGGATTTCTGGCGGTCCTGTGCCTCTCTCATTCTCTGACGGATAAGAACAATCTTTTCAGAAGATTCCCGAACTGAATCTGGACCAAGAATGAGCTTCTCGCCAGATTCTAACCAACAAGCAGGAGAGCGACATGGCCTTCCGTATAGAGCCTCGAAAGGTGCCATGCCAATACTAGACTGATAGCTGTTGTTGTAGGAGAACTCTACAAGCGGTAAGTGATCCTCCCAACTACCTTCGAAATCCAGAATACAACAGCGCAAAAGATCCTCCAAAACACGATTCACCCTCTCCGTCTGCCCGTCGGTCTGAGGATGATAAGCAATCGAGAGATTCAACTTTGTGCCCAAAGCTGACTGTAGGCACTTCCAGAAGTGACTAGTAAAGATAGTGTCTCGATCACAGACAATAGAGCTAGGAATGTCATGAAGTCGAACGACTTCCTTCACATATAGCTTGGCAAGCTGAGGAGCAGTCCGAGTGGACTTAATAGGAATAAAATGAGCCGCTTTGGTCAAGCGATCAACAATAACCCAGATAGAAGTATGGCCTGACCTCGATCGAGGCAGACCGTCAATAAAATCCATGGATATCTGATCCCATTTCCATAATGGAATCTCTAGCGGCTGAAGAAGACCAGATGGACGCTGATGCTCGGCTTTGATCTGTTGACAAGTCATGCAACGGCTTACGTAACTTGCAACATCTCTCTTTAAACCCTCCCAATAATATAGCCGGCACATATCGGCATACATCTTACTCGAACCGGGATGAATAGTGTAATTAGAGCGATGACACTCGTCTAGAATGTCACGCCTAAGTGATAAATCAGATGGTACAACAATACGGTTCTTCCTACGAAGACACCAATGAAAATCAAGAGAATAATCCAGCAATGTCTCATCACTAGATCCCGACTCGAGAAGGTGAATAAGATGCAATAAGTCTGGATCCTGCCGCTAAGCATGGGCAATGCGATCCAATAAGACAGGACGAGCTTCCAAGCTGAATAATAAGACCGGAGAATCAGATGGTGGAGCTCGATCTCTAATATCACATAAAGATAGAGTCTCAAGAGCATCCCACTCGGCAATCATCATAGAAACTACCGCCGAGTGCTTGCGACTGAGCGCATCTGCAACTCGATTACCCTTGCCAGGGGTATACTGAATATCTAAATCATATGAGGCGAGAAAATCAAGCCATCGCTGCTGCCTCATATTGAGATCCCTCTGACTGAATAGATACTTCAGTGACTTGTGATCGGTGTAAAGAGTGAAGCGTTCGCCTAATAGAAAGTGACGCCACGTCTTCATGGCAAAGACGATAGCTGCTAACTCAAGATCATGAGTAGGATAGCGAACCTCATTCGGACGCAGTTGCCTGGAAGCATAAGCAACTACCCGATCCTTCTGCATAAGCACAGCACCAAGCCCGCTACCACAAGCATCAGTGTAAACAACCAGATCCTGGTTACTCTCAGGAACCACAAGAATAGGAGCATGAGTGAGAAGTTCCTTCAATCGCTGAAAAGAAGCTTCACACTTATCAAACCAAATAAAGCGAACACCCTTACGAGTCAGCGTCGTAAGGGGAAGTGCAACTCGAGAGAAATCCTTGACAAACCGACGGTAATAACCCGCCAGACCAAGGAAACTGCGAATATCATGAACGTTCTCGGGCTGCTTCCAATTCTGAATAGCTTCGATCTTGGCAGGATCGACAGAAACACCCTCCGATGATACAATATGGCCCAAGAACTTGACCTTGCTCTCTCAGAAATGGCACTTGGAGAGCTTGGCCTTAAGCTGATGCTGACAAAGAGTATCCAAGACAATCCGCAAATGATGAGCATGCTCTGCCTCGGATCTAGAGTAAATAAGAATATCGTCGATGAATACCAAAACGAATCTATCGATGTATTCCCGGAATACTCGATTCATAAGATCGACGAAGAAAGCCGGTGCGTTCGTCAAGCCGAATGGCATGACCAACCACTCAAAAGAACCATAACGAGTGCGGAAAGCGGTAAGAGGAATGCTATCTTCCGCAACTCGGAGCTGATGAAATCCGGTGGCAAGGTCGAGCTGTGAAAAGACCTTTGCACCGCTCAACTGATCAAACATATCGTCTATCTGTGGCAATGGATAACGATTTCTGATGGTCAACTCATTAAGCTTGCGATAGTCAATGCAAAGCCTAAGAGAGCCATCGGGCTTCTTAACGAAGACCACAGCAGCACCCCATGGCGAAGAACTGGACCGAATGAGCTGCTTCGCCTCAAGCTCTACTAACTTCTTCCTGAGTTCCTCATTCTCTTTTGTAGACATCCTCGTGGGAGGACGCCCAACTGGGTGGGAGCCTGGAATGAGATCGATGCGGAACTCAATGGCCCGCTTTGGCGGCAGGCCAGATACTGGCTCGAATATATCGGGGAAATCCCGAATGACAGGAATACGAGATATGTCCAAATCCTCATCTCGTGAATCAAAAGAAAATAAAGTAACATCAGAAATACCAACATCCTGAAGAGCAATAGCTAATGGAGCGGACGAGTCAGGATGACGAAGAAATAATATCCGCTCCGAACAAATAATTTTGGCGTCGTGCTGAGCGAGCCAATCCATGCCAAGAATCATATCAAATCCCAAATACTCCATAACATGCAGATTCGCACGGAAAGAAAATCCACAAAGATCAATATCAACATTCTCACAAAGCAAGCTAAGGGTCGTGGATCCGCCGATGGGATTCACAATCCTTAGGGAAGAAACCAGACAAGTAACATCTAAGGATAAAGCATCTACTAGCTCCTTTGATACGAATGAGTGAGAGGCACCCGTACCAAAGAGAACTCTACAAGATCTACCATGAAATAAAATAGAACCTTCGAGAACGGAAGGATGCGTACCTCGAGGCCGAGCTGAAGATGCAGGAGCCTTGGCAGCATTAAGCTTGCCAGGCTTGGCACTAGCTGGAGCAATAGGACAAGTGGAGATCCTGTGTCCCTCCTTCTTGCAAAAGGTACAATAGAGAGGTTTGGGACACTCTCGAATAAAGTGATCTGGAGAACCGCAGTTGAAGCATTTCCTCGGAGGATGGGTTCCACTAGGCTGTGACTGAATCTGAGGCTGAGTCTGAGGCTGAGCCTGGACAGCAGAACTGCCAGTCTTCTTCTTCTTGTTCCAAGGCTTGTTCTTCTGAAATGGACCCCGCTTCTGGTTGGGGTTTTTGGAACCCCCACGATCATCATCACTATGCTCCATCTCGACTGACTCAAGATGTAGGGCTGCATCGACTAGCTTCTCGAATGAGAGCTCAAGCTGTAGCATAAGATGCCTCTTCAGATATTTCTTCAAGCCCTCAACAAATTTGAGGTTCCTCTTATAAGGAGTAGCAATAAACTCAAGGCCGTACATGGACAGGGCCTCGAAGGAAGAGACATAGTCGGATACGGAGGACTTCCCCTGCTTGAGATCAAGAAAGCGGCGAGCAAGGGTGTTCTTCTCTGACTCTGGGATGAATTTGAGCTCAAATCTCTGACGAAACTGAGCCCAAGTAAGTGTGGTCTCATCGACCTCGGCAATAAGTAGTTCGTACCAATCCAGGGCACGACTCAGAAGCTGACTAGAAGCAATAAGAACACGGTCATGATCCGAGATATCCATACGAGTGAAAATGCGCTCGCATATCCGAATCCAAGCCTGGACCTCTAAGACATTCTCGGAGCCACTGAACAGCTTCCCTCCGAGATGGGTAAAATCACTGCAGAGACGCGCAAAAACAGACATGCGCGGAGTATCAGCAACTGGGGCTGGAGACTGAGAATGAGACTGAGAATTCCGAACCAGCTCCATGATCTGGTCGGTAGTCATGAACACGCCCTCTGGATGAGTGTTGCTGGACTGCCCAGCAGCACTAGTCTGACGTGTGGTTCTCCCTCTTCCCCTTCCAGACATACTGAAAGTCAAACGGGAATTAGAGTAAGACATGATTCAATGATTGATACTTAATTAAGGAATACTACGGAATATAATAAATTCCTACACATATTCCTAACTTATCTATCAATAAGCATAAGGAAGGGATTTGATTTAATTCGGATCCAATTAAAATGTATTGTACTAAGTGTATCCGTTCTGTGTTTGTTATGCTTAATTCTGAACCTCGGCTCTGATACCAAACTGTAACGCCCCACTCCGAGACCCACTCTAGTAAAGAGTATTACGGAGTAATACCGTCTACTAGAACGGAGAATAGAGTATAATGGAAGCGACCATGTGTAATCAAGCTATAACTAACCACTGAATACGTCGAATAGGTGGTTTTCTTTTCTAAAGTGGTTCGACATATCCAATAGATATTTATAACGAAATTACAATGGCTAAGGAAAATAGGTTCAGAACAAGCATAATACTAAATGATAACATCATCATCACAGAATCACATAACAGATATAACATCCCAGAACAATACATCATCAATACAGATCCAAATACTATAAGTGGGTACAAAGCCACTGCTCACATATGTGAGTCAAAAATATGTACATATCAAAGTCCGAATAAAACAGAGTAGCGGAATAGTGGACAAATAAAAGCGCTATCTATCAGCATAGCAGATGATGTCCAAGCAGAAGCACATAAGCTAAGTCTAGAGACCTAACCTGAAACAACTCGGTCTGACCCGAGCGAAAACACTCGGCTCAGGCTAGCTAAATAATCAGTAATAACTGAGATATATATAATAATGCAGTACATAAATAAAACAATACTTCTCCAAAGAGAAGAGTAATATGGACTACATGAATATAATGACGATCCCTAATCATCAATAAACAGTAAAAATCTCCACAGAGAATACAAACACCAAAGTGTTAAATAAATAAAATCGCCTCATATCATCGGCGTAGCCAAAGCTATATAAAGTTGCTCATAGGTAATAATCCCAAAAGTGACCAGAGTCTAAAATCAATGCCCAAGCAAGGATCGATGCTCCAAAGAGCAATAGGGATATACTAAAAAGTCAATGACATCAAATACTGAAAAACAGTGTCCAGAGACACTGTGAATCCACAAGGTAATCGCACTTACATCGTATGGTTCTATAGAACCAACACCGAATGGCGATACTCGAATGGATATAAAAATCATCAGATAATACAAATATTGCACGTGCACCGACCAGAGTCGTTGTTGCCAAGTACTGTAGAGTTGTGATCGATCACTCGCACAGATGCGGAACGCGCGAAACGGCAAGATCCTTCCCAGAAGGATAAAGGCCCAGAGGCACATGCCGAATAAAAACTACTCCATAGAGAAGGTGTCCAGAGACGTTTGCCCAGAGGCGTGGTGACCCAGAGGTCCAGTACTGGCCGCCCAGAGGCTAATGTGTCACAAACTTCTTGGAGAGGAACCCGTAAAGTGTTAACAATGAGTCCCATACCCCACATTCGCACTAAACGGTTTACTAACCAATAGCATGCTCACACTCCAATAATAAAAAGTCCACCTCGTATCATCGGTAAACTAGACCCAAAGGTCAAAACGATCAATCGAATAGGTCGGGGATTAACCGGAAAGAAAATACACACGGTTCCATAGGCCGGAGATTTCCTAACCGTTTAAGCACCTTTCCACTTCGATTGATGTGCTAAAAGTGAGTGTGAGATTTTTGTTATAGAAAATAATGGTGCGAAACGGATTTATAATTGATTTTGAAATCACTTTAAAACGGTCTTTTGAAAAGTCTCCTATTATGGAGTAATTAATTTAATAATTAAAATAATATTATATAATAATTTTCAAAAGCCATTTTGGAGTGAAAAATCCTTTTAAATCCTTTTTATAAAGCCCGTGTACGAAATCCAGAGACAAATCTCAAAGAAATCGACGAAAACCAGAAAATCATCAAAAATATTCTAAGTGTTTGAAACCATTCAAAAACTGCTGCGAACCCAAGTTCGGCAATTTATTTGGACCAGCAAACTGTGTCCAAATGGCATGAAAACTGGTAGGCATATAGTCCAACATCCCTACTTTAAGATGCAAAAAGAATTTCTGGATTCCGAGTTGAGATGAAGTGGCAGCGACGTCTCAAAGTTGAACCCAGAAAAAGATTCACACTGTTTTCCAACAGCGACCAGAGTCTAACTTTGGTACGAAAATCGAAGTACCAAACGAACTCCAATATTGCCCAAATTTTCCAGAGATGGAGTTCGCAACTCCACCTTTCCAACGAGACCAAAAACATCGAATTCCGACTTCCGATGCGAACGTGGCGGCATCGCGAAGTGACGCTCAAAAGCTGGAACAGAGGTGAGGTTTGAATTTTTTTTTTTTTTTTTTGGACGGGGGCCCGGCCCGCGTCTGTCCGCCCCAGCCCAGGTGGGCTGGGGAGCTGGTGCAGACCCCAGCCCACCTGGGCTGGGGCTGGGACGCGGGCTACGGCCCGCGTCCACTACTCCCCAGCCCAGGTGGGCTGGAGAGCTGGTGCAGAACCCAGCACACCTGGGCTGGGGCTGGGACGCGGGCTGCGGCCCGCGTCGACTACTCCCCAGTCCAGGTGGGCTGGGGAGCTGGTGCAGACCCCAGCCCACCTGGGCTGGGGCTGGGACGCGGGTTGCGGCCCGCGTCCACTACTCCCCAGCCCAGGTGGGCTGGGGAGCTGGTGCAGACCCCAGCCCAGGTGGGCTGGGGAGCTGGTGCAGACCCCAGCCCACCTGGGCTGGGGCTGGGACGCGGGCCGTCCCAGCGGGCTGCGGCCCGCGTCTACTACTCCCCAGCCCAGGTGGGCTGGGGAGCTGGTGCAGACCCCAGCCCACCTGGGCTGGGGTGCAGACTCCCAGCCCATCTGGGCTGGGGGTATAAGGTGCGGCCAGCCCACCAAGGGCTGGCCTGCTTCTGGCTAGCCCCTCTGGGCTAGCCCACTGCACCTGGGCAGCAGTCTGGGTGCAACCCGGCCCTGTTTCAGGCTGATTTCAGCCTGCATATTTCCAGCAAGCTAATTTTTGCATTTTTGATGATTTAGGGTTGTTTTTTTTCAAGTTTTGGCATCAAAAAATCACTAATAACCATCACTAATCACCATATAATGATTATAACACTAAATTAAAAGAACCAAAGGCCAAAGCTTAGCATTTCAACTAGCAATAATTACTAATAAATAGTAATTACCTTAAAGAATCAAATGATCAAGTGGCTAGTGTGCACAATCAAGCAAGCCCAAAATCCTCGACCTCCAAGCAAAGATCAAATGACTTCAAGGACCCAAAATCAACAAAAAAATACACAATAATTACAACAAGATGGAGGAGATAAGTAGGGATTAAGAAGGAGGATTAGAGAATAGGAGAGATTGCATTACCTTTCTTCTTCTCTTTTCTTTTTCTTCTAGGATTAAACTAACTTATGAAGAGAAGGAGATCGAGCTTCTAAATGGAGGCCATTAATTTGTTTAGATTTAGGTTTTAGTAATTTATGAAGAGGAGGAGGGTTAGGGTTTATGGGAGGGGTTTGAGATATTAAATAGGAGTGGGTTGGTTAATGGGTCATGGTAAGAGGTTTTAAAACCCATTAGGACTTAGTTTATTTTCCTAAGGTTATCATGTGAACAAAATTCTAAGAAGCATCCTAGTTTTAAATAAAACCATATAATTGCTCATTTGGCCCATTAACCTATAATCACATAAAAAAATTTCCCATTTCAACCCAAAAATATTTTAATTTGCGAACCAATTGCAAATTTAAATTCCCAAAAATTTGTTTATCTCCCTTTTTAACTTAAAATCATAATTTTAATTCATTATTCGGTAATTGCAATCTCAGGGTTGTTACACCGTACTTTTTGAGTTTGAGAAAGTTTTGGTACGTGAAAAATGAAGGGAAGTCAACTGAAGGAATGGTGATAAAGTCAGCAATTGAATGAATATGTTGTTTGGTGTGAAAAGGCAAATTGAATATGAAAAAGCAAAGGATACTAAAGGTCAAAAACTCTTCAAATATCCAAATTCTTTTTGCATTTTAAATAGCTGAAAAATATGTATAAATATAGATAAAAACAGAAAATATAGTGAATAAAAGTAAATAAATAAATTTTAAATAAATATAATTAAAATAAGAAAATAGCTTAAAAATATAAACTAGGTTATAAAAATTGATAATAAATACACTAAGCTTTCAAAAAATTATAACATTACTTTAAAATATTTTAAAATAAAAATATATACCTAACATGTCATATAACATATATTAGAACATAATATGACAAATAAAAATATTATTTATATAAATTAAAATAGACAATTTTATTAAATAAATCAATTTACATACAATATTGTAAAATGCATAACTTTCACAATATAAATCAGATTTCAACGAAACAAAAGGTAGTATTTTTTAAATTAAATGAATTTTCATAATGAAAGATAAAATTCAAATATTTAAATATTTAAATTTTAAATTTAAAAGTCAAAGTTTGATCAGATTGACCAAAAATCCACTTTTCTGGAAAATATTCTTTATATTCAGGTTTGAAATTATAATTCACATAAAAATCAAAAAAAATATTTAAAATAAAAAAAATTATTCAATTTAATAAATATAACAAAGTTCTCAAATAAAATAATCAAAATAAACAATTAAAATAAATCATAAAATTCTGGGTTGTTACACCATAGGTTCCAAAAACCTTTTCCCAAAATCCTCATAAGATCCTTTATATATATATATATATATATATATATAATTTTTAAAAACTTTGGATCATTTCAAACTTGTATAAAACTCCTTTTATACTTCAAACATTCTCAAAACCCTTTCTTCTGGCTATAGATTCAACAAGGGGAGATTTATCTTATTTAAAAAGGTTATATAACTTTGTTTATTCAAATCAAATATTCAAATTTGATTGCTTTATAAAGTCACTTACCAAATTACTTACTTCCATAAAGTAAATTTTTACCATAGAAATATCCAATTTCCACTTTACTTCATCATATACTTCACAAAATATACCTTTCATTTTAAAAACCATTTCACATTTCTTATCCACAAATCTTCCATATCAATTTCATTCAAACCCGTACGATGTACACATATCATCCGTACGCAATATCAATCTGATCGCTCACTCGATCACACAATTTCACTTCCAAACTAGTATCGTCCACCCAACTTCCTAGTGCGGACTCAGATCTGGTGTCTTGATCAGAAACCGTCATTCTCCTTGCATAGCCATAGCTATGATAGAGAATATCCAGAACCAATCAACAATCCATATCCAGGTTCGCCGTTGGAAATCGAGTGGAAAATCCCAACTCGGATCGATATAACTATCTCGAAATACTTATCTCGAATCTGGATCAAATCACTATGCTAATAGAATAATATACGTATATCCAACGTATTTACCTTCATTTATTATTAGCCATATCAATTTCCTTTTCTACTCACATTCATTTAAATTTTCATTCACTTACTCAAAATTCTTACATCCTTATTTGGATTATCATCTCAATTCTTATTTCAAATGGATATTTAATCATAAATAGTTTGAACTCTGTCCAGTTTAAATGTAGAAAATAGCTTGAAAAGTTTAAAACCAGATAAGTAGTTGATAAATAATTATTAGTTTGTAAAACATCTATAAAATAGTTAAATAATGATAAAATAGTTATAAAATAGTTAAATATTTGTAAAATAGTTATAATAGTAATTATTTTATATAATAGTAATAAAATAGTTAAATAATTTCAAAAATAATTATAAAATAAGTATAAAATAGTTTGGGGTTTAAAAAGAAAGGTTGTATATATAATAAATAGCTTAGAAAAATAGATTTGTACTAAAAAAATTTATTTTGAAAATAGTCTAGAGTCAAACTGTTCAAATCCCAATCTCCATTTCAATCAATTCAATTCAAATTTCCACTTCCGATTAAATTGACTGAATTCCAATTACTTCAATTTCCATTAAAATAGATTTAACCCCAATTCAAGTTGAATTAATCCTTAATTTCTTTCCTAAATTCAAATCAAATTCCTTTTGAATTTACTGATTCAACTTCAATCACAATTTTTATTAATTCAAATAAATTTCAAATTGAATCAATTTCAATTCATATCAATTCTAATTTGAATTAATCCCAACTCCCATTTGCATTTGAACTCATTCAACTTCAATTTCATTTCAAATTAATCCAAATCAAATTTTCCATTTGAATTTTTAAACTTATCCATCTTCAATCACAATTCCAATTAATTCAGATCAAATTAAATTTGAACTAATCCAATTCAAATTTCAAATTTAAGCTATCCCGAATTATATAACTTCGACTTAAATTTTTAAATGTTGATTTAATCCTTTAAATCAAATCAACTTATAACTTTAAACCATTCAATTCTGAATCCAAATTCCATTTTTAACCTATTTTAAAGTTCAAATAATAATTCAAATCCTTTTTAAACAACTAAATTGTAATGACCCGCCATTCATTCCATAGAATGATGCATCATTAATAAGAAAGAAAGGGATAGAAAAGAGAAAGAAAGGGAAGAAAGAAGGGACAACACATCAGAATCTCAAAAGCGAAACGAATAAATTTTAATAATCACATAAGATATTACATAGTATCCAACATCAATCAAAGTTACACAGATAATACATCACATACTAGACAGTTATAAACACTCGTCTAGTTATTACAACTCAATACAATACGGAGATACCAGCACAGTGGAACGCTATAAATATGAATCCTCCTGCTCCGTTGCTCCTCCACAATTCGTCAAAGCTAACCTGAATCCCTTGACTACTCATAAAAATTTGAGTACCCAAGAGTTTAAGGAAAACATAATAAACTCCGGGTCAGACATGGGTCTAGTTTGAGTAAGAGGTTAAAGTTGCTTAACTTAAAAAACCTTTGAAAACAAAAGGTATCACGTAAGACTTTCCACACATAAACATGGCTAAGTTTCTACCTTACGCTAACCAAAACATTTGATATGAAATCCAGTGGTATTATAATAGGTCTAGGGTTCTCAAGTAAATAAGAAATAGCTGAAATTGTTACATGATTAAATTCCAGCGTACTAGTCAACAAAGTGGGTAATACAATCAAATCCGAGGGCGCTTATTGGAGTTTGGATTCCGTACAATGGCAGGGCTACTAGGGTACCGCCCATCACAGTACGGGGCCTAGACACCATACCAAGGATTACTCCCAATCCCCTTCAACACAAGGCTGGAACCATCCCTTGCTGGACAGTTTTGAACAAGACAACCCCGCAGTTGGTGCGCATATCCAACTGCCCACTAAGCTGAATAAAAAGGGACCTCTTGACAGGGGAAAACGTTGTCCTACTTAAACGCGACCCACTTAGCCTTGATGCACCTCCCCTATTTTAGCCATTCCCGGTTGATGAGGCTTGAGGCTTCGATTATCTTTAAAGAACACATATCTTAGAATGCTCATCGTCCACTTGACGATATTCTGAAAGCATTCAATCCATAGAAGTTTGTTCCGGGTTCGAATGAAACCAAAGGCATTATCTCGTTACACTCATTTTAGAATCACCCTCATAGTTAATGACAATAAACTTGCACTCTGAATCTTCATCTTCACTTGAGATTCACGACCTATCGTAAATTTGGATCGATGTGGTTTTTAGATATCCAAATCTGGAAACCTGATCCCGGTCTCATCGAAATCCTAAACGTATCTTAAGGCCAAGTTGTTTTAAAGTTTAAACAATTCAATTCTATTATCTATATATATACACACACATATAGATAATTCACATATCACAATAGATAATCAGCATTATCATTACAAACAGATAATCCACATTATCATTATAAGCACATAATCCATATAATCATCATAATGCAACCAAAGTATCCATATCACACAACATTAATTATCTCATATCTGAGATCTCAAACCATTCAAGGGAATCAATTATCATTCATCCATACATAAGCAATGATTTACTAAGTCACGTCATCTATAATTAATTTAAAATGAATTAAAGTAATTACTTCCGTCTCTAATTAATTTAAAGTGAATTAAATTAAGTACTTACATCACATAAATCTTTCTTACATAACCAGTTAATTACAAATCAATAATTAATTATCTTCTAATTTTCATCTTAATTAATCACCCTTGATTAACTGTCCTTTAATTACATTCAAGTAATTAGCCTTAATTAATTTCACAAATTAATTATTCTTAACCACTTATAGTAATTAACCTTTAATTACTTCATTAATTAATTAACTATAATTAATTACATTAATCCTTAATTAATTACATTAATTAATTACTCTCAATCACCTATCATTTATTAATTAATCTTAATTAATCAACCCTTAATTAATTATATTAATTAATGATCCCTAATTACTTTTTAATTATTTACTCTATTTAAATTAATTACATTAAGTAATTAATCTTTAATTAAACCACAATTATTAATCACTCTTAATTAATCACATTCAGTAATTAACTACCCTTAATTATTTTATCAAATAAATAAATTATTCCTAATTAATTATCCTTAATTAATCCCTTGATTAATTACATAAAGTAATTTATACTCAAATTACTTCCATTATTAAATCATCTTCAATTAATTATATTCGGTAATGATCATTAATTACTTTACCAAGTAATTATACTATCATTAATTACATTAAGTAATTACACTTAATAAATCATCAAGTGATTATCCTAAATTAATTAAACTTAATTAATTAAATTAAACTAGTCACATTAAACTCAATTAATTACATTGAGTAATTAATTCCTTAATTACTTCCCTTAAGTAATTATTCTTAAACATTGTCACAAATGATTATCTTTAATTAATTAATCTAATTAGTAATTAAAATTAATCATATTAATTAATTATTGAATAAACTTAAGTTAATGACCTTCATTAACTATTAACAATCCTTTAATTACTTTCTTAAGTAATTAAACTTACATTAATCATTATTAATTACAATTTCATTAATCTTTAATAATCCACAAATTAACCTCTAATTGTTTAATTAATTAAGTGCTCACTATAATTTAATTAATCCTTAATTACTTCACTAATTAATTCTTAATCATTAATTAATATTCTAGTTAATAATCCTTAATTATAACCCTTAATTACTTTAATTAATTATCCATTTCATTAATTAATTATCCATTTTAATTAACTTAATAATTTAATAAATTACAAAACATTTAAATCTTTATTAACTTTAAGATAAACACCATTCTTATTAATGATTAAATTATCATTATCAAAACATCTAAAAACAATTTGCATTCAAATTTATTTTCATTTTTAAAATTAATATTTAAAATGAATACAATTTTAACTTTAACAAAGTTAAAAACAATTCAAAAACCTTTTGAAATCTTATGTTAAGGAAATACTCATTTTATAAAAGAAGTTTAAAGAAATTTAAAACCAAATTCATTTTTAAATTCAAATCAATTTAAAAATACACTTTAAACATTCAAAGTTATTTAAATCATTTTAAATCTAAAAACTTTCTTTAATTTCAAAACTGGAATACGGGCTAAATCTTGATTCCAGATTTAACTTAGATTTAAAAACTTGCTTACATTTTAAATCTTCATTTTTAAAATTCAAACTACTTAACCATTTAAGGTTGTTAAAACAATTAAAATTTTAAAGTTTATTTTATTTTTAAAACTGAGATTTAAACTTGAATCAGATTTAAAACATAGATTTAAACTTTACTTACATTTTAAACTCAGTTTTTAAATTTCATTTTAAAAATTTAAAAACAGAACAAAATAGGTTTCTTTAAAACCTGTAACAAAATATTAACCCGAGGCAAACCTATTTTCCTTCGAGTCCAACCTATCTTATCTTCAAGCAAAGCATCACATTACTTCGAGTCAAACATCAAGTTGCTCGAGTACAAACCAAATCAACGTTTACCAGAACAGCCGTGCACATGCACGGTGGCCTGGTTGACTCAGATCATTAACGATGATCTTCCCACCTCAACAACCACTCATACACTCTAACTCGATCATCAGATCGAACTCCCAGACTCAAAGTTGAATTCGAGTGTCACATTCAAACCAGGAACAAACAGGAACCACTGCACCCAAACCTGGAAATGCCTCGCCTACGATCCTCTGACGGCCAGAAACTCTACAACTCCGGCCATGACCTCGTCAATGACCAAACTTCCATCGCCTAAAATCTCACTGCACTCGATCATCTGAAGAAACCATGGTGATCGAAACATTAAACCTAGTTAAAACTAGGGTTCCAGAAAAGATTCAACTGTGCAACCTCCTTATTGAAATGCATCACCATCGGGTATTTTTCCCATCATCACCGATCACTCCTCCATCACACCCAAGATTCTGACCTCTCCAAACACTTGGATCACTAGAAAACCCAAAAATTTCATTTCCAGTTCATCCTAGAACTGAACCTTCGTCCCTAAACTAAAAATCTTGATTTTAGTTTTAAAAATCATGTTTTTGTTTATGTATTCAATTTATAATACTAAACTTATAAATTACAATGTTTGAGTTTGATTTATATTTACATGCACTATTGTTTTTATTTTTACAAAGACACTCAGGCTTTAATTTGACTAAATTAAATTTTTAAACATTAATCCATAATAAATCAAACAACTTTTGTTTGTAAATTAAATCCTATCAAGAACTAGATCAAGTGGTAAGGGATTTTAAATAAAATTTTGTGCCCGGGAAAAACAAAGCATAAACAGAGAACGCATATAAACAACACGCACACTATAAATATTCACATCAGATTTTCACATATATATACAGACAATACATATTCATTTCAACACACTAACATGCAACCAAATTTTACTTTCAGTTTTAAAAGTGAAGTTACCCACCAGATTTGAAGAAGACAGAGCTTCCTAGATTTGAAAAACTTTTGAAAACTTTAAACTCTTTTAAAACTTGCACTTGAATGCTGAAATGCCTTATCAACCAGGGTTTTAGATCTGGTTTGCATGTTTGAAATGAAGATGATTACTGATTTATTTTGAACACGATTTTTGGATTTTGGTTTTTTTTTGAAAACTGGTTTCATTTGCATGTTTGATTTGAGGATTTGGAAAATGGTTACAGATTTTCTTCTCTTAGCTTTAGATATAGGAAAGAAAAAGAATGGAAGGGAAAAAGATTTGTTAATATATAGGCCGGAATTAAACTTTATAAAAAAATAAAAGAATACCAAATTAAATGACACTTGTCCTATATTCTAACATTTGTCATTTTAAATACACTTATCACTTATTACATTTCTTTTAATTAGTTGGTATTTAGTTAAATGTTAACATAAGATTAATGTAAACTTATGCTTAATTAATTAGTTAATATGTACTTATTTATATGTATAGATAATTTTTAAAAGAAATAAAACAATTATATTCATAAATAAAAGTTTATACAAATATTTTAAAATTCAAAACAATTTAAATATCTATTCTTTTGAATTTTAAAACTTTAAATTCAAATTCAAAACAAATTCAAAAATTCAATTTAGAAATCAAGTTATATATATACAAATGTAACTACACAAATTCAATTTGAAAAACAATTCTATTTCTATTAAAATCTATTTGTAAAAACAACACATTATTATTATTGTTTAAAAATATTATCAAATTTTAAATAATTTATAAAACAAATTATCTTAGTATTAATAAATTACTTATTTTATCAAGCTATATTTAAAAAGAAAATAAAACAAACCTTTTTGTTAATTAATTTCTATTTTAAACTTAAGCTAAAATAAATTTAAACAATTAACATTTCCTTAAGTATTTAAAAACCATATAGTTATTTATTAAATAGCTTGAAAAAGCTTATTATCAAATAAATCATAATTTCCAAATTACTAAAATATTAGAATTTGAAAACAAAATTTTATTTATTAAGTTCAAACCAAAGATTTCTATTTACAATATATACAAATACACACACACACACACACACACATTATGAATAGAAAATATTTTATTAACTTTTTAAAAGATAAATTCACTAATTTAAATATTTATCAAAAGAAAATTATTAAATCAATTCAAATTTTATTAACATAAATTATCAAATCAATTTAATTTTTATACAGATTATTAAATTGATATTGCCGAAAATTCCGGGTCATCACATTCCTCCCCCCTTAAAAGAATTTCGTTCCCGAAATTTAAAACAAAGGTAATTTAATAATCTCATTAAAGATTTCAATTTTAAAACATAAGCATATATTAATCATATGCTAACAACCATGGTAACCAGTTCATCCAATCAAACAATCTAACTATCTAGACAAAATTCTGGATAGACCTTCCTAGAGTTTCCCAAGTATAAATACGAGGATACTCGCTCTATAGAATCCAAACAATCAATACTACTAAGCTACAGAGCTCCTACTCATCTAGATCTACAACTAAACAGGATATTAGACTACAGACGAGTCTGTCTCAACAAACACACCCTTATGAACTGCTGGTTCCAAAACCAGAGATAGATCATACATGTACTCTCTCAGAGATGCGTGAAACACATCGAATCCCTGTTATCCAAACAGGCAATTCAATCCAGAAGACCAAATACTTATCCTCACAAGAACCCAGAAAAGATCCAATATACCTTGGAGCTAGCTTCCTAGGCTTACCAAAACTTATAGTTCCTTCGATGGAGAACACTTATCCAAAACTAAATCTCCGACTCAGAAATCCAAATTCCTCTGTCCCTTATCCACAAAATTCTTTTGACGATTCTGGGCTGCCTATCTTCTTCCTGGTCAGCTCATCCTTTGCTGATGCTTTTAGTATCAAACTGGACCAAAAACAACCTAACGAAAATGATCCTCACAAGATCAATCCCAAAATCAAGATCAATTCTACTATCATCAGTAGAAAATAACTTTTTCCATCCGGAAAAGACAAATAGATGCATTCCCAAACTGCTTCCGCTGAACAACTCTGATCTGCAGTAGATGAAAATGCTGATGATGAACACAAGCACAAACTAGACAACACACACCAGAAATTTGGTTCAACAGATCCATAAGAGAAAAACTCAAAAACACCAAGAAATCCTGAGCTGGTTCACCAAACCATCTTTCAACTAGCTGAAACACCGGAATCATTTCTGGAATCCAAGCCGATACAAAATCTAAATCTCTAGATGCGAACAAACCTCTGACTTTTATGAAGACATCCGGAAAAATCTTTGGCAACTCCAAGAGAACACTCAAACTATCGCAAGTCACTTTTGCGATCGACCCAGATCAATTTCCAAAGAAAACTATTCTCTCTAACCATTCAGAGCAGCTTATGCTTATCTAGCCAATCCATCGAAGAAATGGATCCACTCGGCTGCTTCTGAGCTCCTCCTCTTGAAAAACTGCTAAGCCAGAAGACTTCCTGCCGACACATAGAACACCCCGAGCTGCAATGCTGACACAGATGCCAAAGACTTCCTAATCCAAAGCTCTTCGAGAAACTCGGACCTCAAACCAAACAGAAACACCTTGCTGAACTCGGCCATATCACCGATGCAGACATACTTCCTTAAATTTGTTCCAAAGAAACTTCTTCGGAAACATCCACAATCACTGCATCTCATCACGCAGCTACTACTTCCTGAGGTTGCCAAGATACTATTACTTACTTCTGCACATCCGACAGATCCAAACTCTACTCTTCCAAACTTACACTTCAAAAATGAACTCCGAACCTTTAAAAGGTTTCCTTCAGAGGCCAATTTGAATTAATCCCAATTCCCATTTGAATTTGAACTCATTAAACTTCAATTTCATTTCAAATTAATCCAATTCAAATTTTCCATTTGAATTTTTAGACTTATCCATCTTCAATCACAATTCCAATTAATTCAGATCAAATTAAATTTGAATTAATTCAATTCAAATTTCAAATCTAAACCATCCTGAATTATATAACTTCGAGTTAAATTTTTAAATATTGATTTAATCCTTTAAATCAAATCAACTTATCTCTTTAAACCATTTAATTCTGAATCCAAATTCCATTTTTAACCTATTTTAAAGCTCAAATAATAATTCAAATCCTTTTTAAACAACTAAATTGTAATGACGCGCCATTCATTCCACAGAATGACGCATCATTAATAAGAAAGAAAGGGACAGAAAAGAGAAAGAAAGAGAAGAAAGAAGGGAAAACACATCAGAATCTCAATAGCGGAACGAATAAATTATAATAATCACATAAGATATTACATAGTATACAACATCAATCAGAGTTACACAGATAATACATCACATACTAGATAGTTATAAACACCCATCTAGTTATTACAACTCAATACAATACGGAGATACCAACACAGCGGAACACTATAATTATCTACAACGCTGAAGCCTCTTGCTCCATTGCTCCTCCACAATTCGTCAAAGCCAACCTGAATCCCTTGGCTACTCGTAAAAATTTGAGTACCCAAGGGTTTAAGAAAAATAGAATAAACTCCGGGTCAGACATTGGTCTGGTGTGAGTAACAAGTTAAGGTTGCTTAACTTAAAAAACCTTTGAAAACAAAAGGTATCACGTAAGACTTCCCACACATAAACATGGGTAAGCTTTTACCTTAAGCTAACCAAAACATTTGATAGGAAATCCAGTGATATTATAATAGGTCTAGAGTTCTCAAGTAAATAAGAAATAGCTGAAATTGTTACATGATTAAATTCCAGCATACTAGCCAACAAAGTGGGTAATACAATCAAATCCGAGGGAGCTTATTGGAGTTTGGATTCCATACAATGGCAGGGCTACTAGGGTACCGCCCATCACAATACGGGGTCTAGATCACCGTACCGAGGATTATTCCCAATACCCTGCATCACAAGGACGGAACCATCCCTTACTGGACAGTCTCGAATAAGACAACCCCGCAGTTGGTGCACGTATCCAACTGCCCACTAAGCCGAATAAAAGGGACATCTAGACGGGGAAATTCTTGTCCTACTTGAGCGCGACCCACTTAGCCTTTTTGCACCTCCCATGTTTTAGCCATTCTCGGTTGATGAGGCTTGAGGCTTCGATTACCTTTAAAGAACACATCTCTTAGAATGTTCATCGTCCACCTGACGATGTTCTGAAAGCATTCAATCCATACAAGTTCATTCCGGTTTCGAACGAAGCTGAAGGCATTATCTCGTTACACTCATTTTGGAATCACCCTCAGAGTTAATGACAATAACCCTTGCACTCTGAATCTTCATCTTCACTTGAGGTTCACGACCTATCGTAAATTTGGATCGATGTGGTTTTCGGATATCCAAATCTGGAAACCCGATCCCGGTCTCATCGAAATCCAAAACGTATCTTTTAAGGCCAAGTTGTTTTGAAGTTTAAAATAATTCAATTCTATTATCTGTATACACACAAATAGATAATTCACATATCACAATAGATAATCAACATTATCATCACAAACAGTAATCCACATTATCATTATAAACAGATAATCCATATTATCATCATAATGCAACCAAAGTATCCATATCACACAGCATTAATTATCTCATATCTGAGATCTCAAACCATTCACGGGAATCAATTATCATTCATCCATACATAAGCAATGATTTACTTGATCCCATCATGTATAATTAATTTAAAATGAATTAAATTAATTACTTCCATCTCTAATTAATTTAAAGTGAATTAAATTAATTGCTTACATCATATAAATCTTACTTACATAACCATTTAATTACAAATCAATAATTAATTATCTTCCAATTTTCATCTTAATTAATCGCCCTTGATTAACTATCCTTTAATTACATTCAAGTAATTAGCCTTTAATTAATTTCCCAAATTAATTATTATTACACACTTATAGTAATTAACTTTAATTATTTCATTAATTATTAACTATAATTAATTACATTAATCCTTAATTAATTACATTAATTAATTACTCTTAATCACTTATCATTTGTTAGTTAATCTTAATTAATCAACCCTTAATTAATTATATTAATTAATGATTCCTAATTACTTTTTAATTATTTACATTATTTAAATTAATTAAATTAAGTAATTAATCTATAATTAAACCACAATTATTAATCACTCTTGATTAATCACATTCCGTAATTAACTACCCTTAATTACTTTATCAAATAAATTAATTATTCCTAATTAGTTATCCTTAATTAATCCCTTGATTAATTACATAAATTAATTTAAACTCAAATTACTTCCATTATTAAATCATCTTCAATTAATTACATCCAGTAATTATCATTAATTACTTCACTAAGTAATTATACTATCATTAATTACATTAAGTAATTACACTTAACAAATCATCAAGTGATTATCCTAAATTAATTGAACTTAATTAATTAACTTAAACTAATCACATTAAACTTAATTAATTAACTTAAACTAATCACATTAAACTTAATTAATTACATTGCGTAATTAATTACTTAATTACCTCCCTTAAGTAATTGTTCTAAAACATTTTCACATTATCTTTAATTAATTAATCTAATTAATTATTAAAATGAATCATATTAATAATTGTTGAATAATCTTAAGTTAATGACCATCATTAACTATTAACAATTCTTTAATTACTTTCTTAAGTAATTAAACTTACATTAATCATTATTAATTACGATTTAATTAATCTTTAATAATCCATTAATTAACCTCTAATTATTTAATTAATTAAGTGTTAAATGTAACTTAATCAATCCTTAATTACTTCATTAATTAATTCTTAGTCATTAATTAATATTCTAATTAATAATCCTTTATTGAAAATTAATTATTCCTTAATTAATTAATCTTAAACTTTAATTAATTAATTTAAAACCCTTAATTACTTTAATTAATTATCCATTTCATTAATTAATTATCAATTTTAATTAACTTAATAAATTAATAAATTACAAAACATTTAAATATTTATTTACTTTAAGATAAACACCATTCTTATTAATGATTAAATTATCATTATCAAAACATATAAAAACAATTTGCTTTCAAATTTATTTTCATTTTTAAATTTAATATTTAAAATGAATACAATTTTAACTTTAACAAAGTTAAAAACAATTCAAAAACCTTTTGAAATCTTATGTTAAGGAAATACTCATTTTATAAAAGAAGTTTAAAGAAATTTAAAACCAAATTCATTTTTTAATTCAAATCAATTTAAAAATACACTTTAAACATTCAAAGTTATTTAAACCATTTTAAATTTGAAAACTTTCGTTAATTTCAAAACTGGAATACAGACTAAATCTTGATTCCAGATTTAACTTAGATTTAAAAACTTACTTACATTTTAAATCTTCATTTTTAAAATTCAAACTACTTAACCATTTAAGGCTGTTAAAACAATTCAAAATTCAAAATTTATTTTATTTTTAAAACTGAGATTTAAACTTGAATCAGATTTAAAACTTAGATTTAAACTTTACTTTCATTTCAAACTCAGTTTTTAAATTTCAATTTAAAACCTGTAACAAAATATTAACTCGAGGCAAACCTATTTTGCTTCGAGTCCAACCTATCTTATCTTCGAGCAAAGCATCACATTACTTCGAGTTAAACATCAAGTTGCTCGAGTACAAACCAAATCAAAGTTCACCAGAACAATAGTGCATCGTGCACATGCACGGTGGCACTGGTTGAGTCAGATCATCAACGATGATCTTCCCGCCTCAACAACCACTTATACACAATAACTCGATCATTAGATCGAACTTCCAGACTCGAAATTGAATTCAAGTGTCACATTCAAAACAAGAACAAACAGGAACCACTGCACCCAAACCTGAAAAAGCCTCGCCTACGATCCTCCGACCACCAAAAACTCAGTAACTCCGGCCATGACCTCGTCAATGACCAAACTTCCATCACCCAAAATCTCACTGCACTCGATCATCTGAAGAAACCGTGGTGATCGAAACATAAAACCTAGTTAAAACTAGGGTTCTAGAAAAAATTCATTTGCTGCTACCTCCTCATTGAAATGCATCACCATCAGCCATTTTTCCAATCAACACCGATCACCCCTCCATCATCACCCAAGATTACAACCTCTCCAAACACTTGGACCACCAGAAAACCCTAAAATTTCATTTCCAGTTCATCCCAGAACTGCACCTTCATCCCCAAACTAAAAAATCTTGATTTTAGTTTTAAAAATCATGTTTTTGTTTATGTATTCAATTTATAATATTGAACTTATAAATTACAATGTTTAAGTTTGACTTATATTTACATGCACTGTTGTTTTTCGTTTTGCAGAGACACTCGGGCTTTAATTTGACTAAATTAAATTTGTAAACATTAACCCATAATAAATCAAACAACTTTCACGATCCGAAATTCATCGTTCGAAAATTGACATCAAATACCTCACTTGTATTCGACTGTCAATGATTCAAACATCGAACTCCAGTCGGATGGAGCTTATAGCAACATTAGATGAATATAAAGCAGCGGAAATAAAATGAATATCATGCATCATATCACAGATACAACATCATAATAATATCTGTTACAACATCAGAGTACATAATACATGAATAACATCTCCAAATAGAATGACATAATAGAACAACTGGATATCATATGCCAAAGGTCTTCAAAAGGATAGAGAATGATAGTGAACACCAAACTAAGCACCTCGAGATCCAAAAGCTTCCAAAATGTCTCTAAGGTGTGAGCTTCCAAAAACCAAAAATCTCCAAACCAAAATACTCCAAAATGTAGCTAGAGCCAAAATACAGAAAACCTGCTACTAGGCTGCCCATTTGTTTGTAAATTAAATCCTATCAAGAACTAAATCAAGTGGTAAGGGATTTTAAATAAAATTTTGAGCCTGGGATAAACAAAACATGAACAGAGCACACATATAAATAGCATGCACACTATAAATATTCACATTAGATTTTCACTTATTTATACAGACAATACATATTCATTTCAACACACTAGCATGCAACCAAATTTTACTTTAAGCTTTGAAAGTGAAGTTACTCACCAGATTTGAAGAAGACAGAGCTTCCCAGATTTTAAAAACTTTTGAAAATCTTTTGAAAAATTTGAACTCTTGTAAAACTTGCACTTGAATGCCGAAATGCCTTATCAACCAGGAATGCTTGTTTTTTTGGAACTGAGTTGCTTTGATTTGAAAAATGCAGTCGCATGCTTCCAGATTTTAGAACAGACTTGAAAATGGTTTTACAGGTTTACACGCTTGAAAATGTTACAAGGTTTTAGACCTGGTTTGCATGTTTGAAATGAAGATGATTACTGATTTTGAAGATGATTTTTGGATTTTGGTTTTTTTTTGAAAACTAGTTTGCTTTGCATGTTTGATTTGAGGATTTGGAAAATGGTTACAGATTTTCTTATCTTAGCTTTAGATTTAGAAAAGAAAAAGAATGGAAGGGAAGAAGATCTGTTAATATATAGGCTGAAATTAAACTTTATAAAAAATAAAATAAAAACCAAATTAAATGACACTTGTCCTATATTGTAACATTTGTCATTTTAAATACACTTATCGCTTAACACATGTCTTTTAATTAATTAATATTTAGTTAAATGTTAATATAAGATTAATGTAAACTTATGCTTAATTAATTAGTTAATATGTACTTATTTATATGTATAGATAATTTTTAAAAGAAATAAAACAATTATATTCATAAATAAAAATTTATACAAATATTTTGAAATCCAAAAAAAAATTAAATATCTATTCTTTTGAATTTCAAAATTTTAAATTCAAATTCAAAACAAATTCAAAAATTCAATTTAGAAATCAAGTTATATATATACATAGGTAACTACACAAATTCAATTTGAAAAATAATTCTATTTCTATTAAAATCAATTTAAAAACAACACATTATTATTGTTTAAAAATAACTCATTTATCAAATTTTAAATAATTTATAAAAGAAATTATCTTAGTATTAATAAATTACATATTTTATCAAGCTATATTTAAAAAGAAAATAAAACAAACCTTTTTATTAATTAATTTCTATTTTAAACTTAATCTAAAATAAATTTAAACAATTAACATTTCCTTAAGTATTTAAAAAGCATATAGTTATTTATTAAATAGCTTGAAAAAGCTTATTATCAAATAAATCATAATTTCCAAATTACTAAAATGTTAGAAATTGAAAACAAGATTTTATTTATTAAGTTCAATCCAAAGAAAACCAAAGATTTCGATTTACAATATATACAAATATATATATATATATACACACACATTATAAATAAAAAATATTTTATTATCTTTTTAAAAGATAAATTCACTAATTTAAAATTTTATCAAAAGAAGATTATTAAATCAATTAAAATTTTATTAACACAAATTATCAAATCAATTTAACTTTTATACAGATTATTAAATTGATATTGCCAAAAATTCTGGGTCATCACATAAATCTTTGAAATTCAATACATCATAGAATTTAAATTTTGAAACCAAACCTTTGAAGTTTTATCTTAAACATTCAAATCTTAAGTCCAAAATGATCCCATTTTATCTTAATAATGGATATATTACCACACCCTATTTCTTTATTCATTTAAACAAATCCAATTTCAGCTTAAAGATTATTAATAACAACAGGATGGTATTAATCGAATTATTTTAAAATATCCTTCCATTTCCAATTCCAGATCTCAAACCCATTTTGAGACCACACAAACTCCAAATTTCAAATCAACCATTTAACTTCCCCTAAGTTAAATCCCAATTTCATCTTGAAATTTCCAATTCAGTTTGTTTGTTCTAGACTTATTTAACTTTCCCAAAGTTAAATTAAATTTACTTAATCCAGTCAACCCTACTCAAATTTGAATTCCCGCTGAAAATTTCAAAATTCTTTCCCATTTTTAAGTTCAAAACTTATTTCATTATGAGTTTTCACATCACATTCCAAGGAAACTCAAAACTCCTCCCTTTAGTGTTTATTTCAAATCATCTTTGATATTATGTATATTCCTCATACATATTATTTCCTTTGCACACAAAGTTATCCTTATATCTTAGACCACCTTTGATTTTTAATTCAAAACAAATTTCTTTAAATTTTCAAAAAACTCTTATTTGAAATAGGACCCTTTCATTCCAATATATTAAATAACATTTCTTTATCATTTTGAAACAATTTTCAAATTCTAGACCCAGATTTAAAACTTCCCAATTCAGACCATTCTTCAATTCCAACTTATAAGTCATACCTACCCAAATGTTTTACTTCCTTAAAACATTTCATTTTGCTTACTTATTAACACACATTTCATTATTAAACAATCATTTATGATAATAATCAAGATTATTATATGAGGAAACCAATTCGTTGTTATCTTATTCTGAATTTTTTTTTAATTGAAGGTTTAATTTCAGTTTGAATCCATTTCAAACTTATCTTTATTGAATTTCAATTTGGCTGCATTTCTATTACCACTTGATTTAATTCCAGTAATTTAATAACCAATTACCTTAATAATTATTAGAAAGAATATTGCTTTATATATCAAAATATATTCTTATATAAAATCATTCAAAATCTTTATATAAGAAAATAACAAGTACGCTTTCATATATATATACACTCAACTCATTCTAGGGTACCATTGACCTTATACATAATGAATGATCCCACCAGAGCCAAGGTTCTTGCTTAATCTTCAGCTCTGATACTACTGTGACGACTCAGAATTTTCGATCTCGAAAATTCCAGATAGTTAGGAAAAGGAGAAAGAGATTGAAGAAGAAGAAACAGAAACACAACACAGATTCTCACATTCGCAGCGGATCAAGATATAATATCAAATAATACTAGTTTACAAAGAATATTGTATCTGTCAATTACATTTTATTACCTCAGAGTTACATACATACACAAATACTGGACATATAAAAATTAGCATGTCTCAGATAATCTGAAATAATATCACAGCGGAAACCTTCCATACGTTCCTACCATCCATCTCGCCTTCAGAGCTCCAGAACGTTCTTACCTGAAAATCTATAATATTCGGTCTGACCCAAGCATTACATCATAGTAATACCCGGGTCAGGCTGGAAACCAGCATGAGTAAACCCATATAATTTGAAATACTGAATTCAAATTTAAAAGGAAACCCAGGTAACTCGTACTTCACTACGAGTTCATTACTTGTTATGCTCAACACTTATTCCTCAAATCAAATTCTAAGTATTTTTATTTAGGTCAAAGGCCCATATTATTCCATTTCAGTCTATTGATCTCACATATCAAATCCATATAGAATCATGAATATTACAAATCGAAGTGGTTTCGAGTATTATTGATACCCGACCCCGGTCTCTTCGAATAAAATATCATCTTAACCCAAGTTATTCAAGTGAATACAATTCAAATTTAAATATAGGATGTCACTTTAATGCAGCAATTTATCATCAATAGATAACCACATTAACACTATACAACCCAATCGTATCATATCACAAAACATTTTTTTATTAGAGGTATTAATCAATTTAAGGCATTCACCTAATCTGATCATCCACAAGAAAGATTAATTAATCAGATTATCTCTAATTAATTTAAAATAAATTAAATTAATTACTTCCATCATTATAAATCTTGCTTACTTAACCATTAATTAACTACAAACCAATTAATTAATCATACACTAAGTATTCATCTTAATTAATCAACCTTGATTAATTATTCTTTAATTACATTAAGTAATTAACCTTTAATTATTTCCATAAATTAATTATACTTAACCATTTACAGTAATTGACCATTAATTACTTCATTAATTAATTAATTATAACTAATTACACAAATCCTTAATTAATTATATTAATTAATTTCTATATCACCACATTGATTAATTATTCTTTGATTAATCAACCCTTAGTTACTTTCATTAATTATATAAATTAATGATTCCTTAATTACTTCTTATTTAGATTAATTACATTTAATAAATAATCTTTTATTAATTATTCATTAATTACCCTTGATTAGTCTCATCCAGTAATTAACCACCCTTAATTACTTACTTATATACACTAAGTAGTTATTCCACAATTACTTCCATTCTTCAATTAATCTCATTAAATAATTTTCCATTAATTACTTCACTAAGTAATTATACTTATCAAATCTTAAAATGATTATCTTAAATTAATTAACTAATTCATTAAATAACTTAAAATAATCATATTTATTTAATTAGTTACATTGAGTAATTAGTTTCTTTAACTACTTGTAATTTGAATCCATACATTAAAATTTGGTTTTTAAACTTTGTTTAAAATCTTTTTTTCAAATTTTAAATACATTTTAAAATCTGAAAACAAACTGGTTTTAAAACCTGAAACCACTGAAGTGACCAGAGCCCATCCTTCAAAGACTCCGCGTCAAAACCCCTAATGCTTCGAGTAACCATGCGACCAACTCGAGAAAAACTCGAGTATCTCCTCTCTACTCAAACCCAAAATTTACCAGGTACAAGAAATGCACCGTGCACTTACACGGTGGCTCCGACCAACTCCGGTCATCCACGAAGGCTTCCTCACATCGGCGATCATCCACTCACCAGATCCCAATCACCAAAACATCAACACAAACTCGAAATTGAATTTGCACACTAAAACCCAAACCTGGAACACAGACCAAAACCTGGAACAACTTCAACCTTGCTCCTCTGACAACCGGAGTATCAGAGACTCCAGCCACTCCTTTGACAACCCCTAAGCTTCCAATTCCCAAAGCCTGGTGGAGCTCGATCCACCAAAGGTGTCGTGGGAAACCAATTCCTGACCAATCCTATAAACTAGGTTTACAAACTAAAACGATCAACCAATGCCACTACAGTGCCTTGCTCCACCATCTGACATTTTTCCCACTATCTCCGATCATCCTATCATCACCAGAGAAAACCCTGACCTTCCCGAGCATGTGGATCACCAGAAACCCCCCAAAACACTTTTTTTGATCAAACCAGAACTGCTCCAATATCCCATTACTAAATTCATAATTTCACTTTCAAAAATCAAGTTTTAGTTTAAGTATTCAATTTATATCCCTGAATCAATGAATTAGGATATTTGAATTTTGACTTATATTAAATTTTCTCTGTTCTTTTTTATTTCTAGAGATAATACAAAATTATTTTATCTTAAATAAACTTTAAAACTTAAATCTATGCTACAAAAAACATATTTGGTTTGAAACTTAAACACTAACATAGACTAGATCATGAGAAAATGATTTTTGATTTAAAGCTTGAGCCTGGAAACTAAAACAGTAAAGCACAGATACACAGCAGCATGCACCCATCTATATATATTCATATTCATAGAAAAATGCCAAGAAAATTCACATACACAAACATATTTTATTCCAGAAAAATAGCATGCAACCAGATTTATTCAAATGCTTAAGCATTTTTCTAATGATGTTTCTCACATTTTGTTTAACAAAGGAACAGAGCCTTAGTTTAGAAATTCTGAAACTTGATTTTTTTTCTATCTAGAATAGATTTTTACTGTTATTTCTTGTTTTCTAAGTATTTTGTTAACATAAACACTTGTAACTTCTTTTTTTATAATTTGTTTTACATCATCACAACCAGCTTCCTTTAAAACATCCCATGCTAAAAATAAATCAGGTAAAGAGATTTAAATTTTCTCTTTGAACATATTTTGGTTTGTTGCAATTAACGGAATCATGTGTATGTTCATTCAGGCATGCAACATAAATTCCATTTGTATACTCAGACAACACTTATTCCAAATCATATTTAACTTGTTGTTATCATTGATTGAGGCATGCATAAAACTATACAGGTGACTTAATCTTAAAAGAATTAAAGTCTACTCACTAGTAAAGTGATGAACAGAGCCCTTTTTTTGAAATAACTTCTAAACTGTGGAAACTGGAATTGTTGTGATCCTTTAGAAAACTGAAATGCTGAAGAATGTGTTTTTTTGCTGAAACTTGATTTTTTTTGTTTTCCTTGAGCTTTCTTCAGGTTTTCTTGCTTTTTTTGTTTTTGATTCAAAAACTTGAGTTGCTTTGTTATTGAAACTGAATAACAGATGAAATCTGCTTGCTTCTGTCAGTATCTCAGGTTTGAAAGAAGATGCTTGCAAGCTTTGTTCCAAGTTGAAGAAAAACTTGCAGGCTTGTGTTTAATTTTTGAAAATGAATTATAGGCTATAGAATTTGATAAATTTTTGGTTTGTGGAAGTATTTGATTACTGTTTTTTTTATTTTTTTGAGAAATGTTTCAGGTTGAAGTTTTCTTGTATTAGAATTGAAGAATAGGAAAAGAAAATAGAAAATAAGGAGAGCAAGTTTTATATATGCTGAATTAGATTTATTAAAAATAAAAGAAAACTAAACTTAAAAAAATGACACTTGTTAAAAATCTTCTATTTGTCATTTACATTTACTTGCTAATTAACACTTGTTAGCGTTAAGCCTTATAGATTTACACTTGTCCTTTAAGTAATAAATATTTATTTCAAATGTTTAAATGAAAGCTTTTATATTAATTTACAATTTTGTAAATGCTTATCTAAATACATTCATATGAATTTCTTTTTAAAGAAAATAAAACCAATTATATATATATAAAAGCTTATACATATATTTTAAACCCACTATTTTTAAAATGTCTATCTTTTAAATTTTAAAATTAAATCCAAATTCAAATTCAAATTAAATTTAAATACCCAATTTAAAATCAAATTATATATACATATAGAACAACACATTAAATTTTGAAAACTACAATTCTATTTTCTTTTAAAAATAATCTACTTACATATATATAAAAACAACATATTATTAATATTGTTTGAAACACTTAAACTATTAAAAATTTAATGATCCGAACCATGATTTTTGGAAGTGAAACCATACTTTTCACATAATTATTAGAAACAGCCCATTATTTTATTGTTTGAAAATATCAATTTTACCAATTTTAATTATTAATAAAAGATATTATCGCATTTAAATTGCTTGAAATTCCGGGATATCACAGAGAGCCCACCTTATTCCCGTTAAGGCAATCCGTGTTGCAACATCTTTGGCTGAGTTTTTCTTGAAGAGTTTGTCCAGCTACTCGACGTTTCAGTCAGCATTGGTAGCAATTGTGATCCTATCTTATCCAGCAAAGTTTTAGGAGGCTTTGTGGTTAGCTTTGGGTTCAAGATTTAGTTTGGGTAAAGCCTATCATTTCCAGACCAGCGGAAAGGCTGAACCAAATTCTAGAGATTTGAGAGGGCTTGTATTTTGGATTTTTGTGGATGTTGGGAGGATTATCTACATTGAATGGAATTCTCATTTAGTTATCAGGCGAGTATCTAGATGGCACCCAATGAAGCTTTGACCTTGTAGATTTCCATTCTATTGGGTAAAGTCGAGAGATCATTTGGTTCCAGGTCCAGTTTTGATCTGTGAGGCATCTACGATTATGGAGCTTATTAAGAGAGGATTAGTGATTGTGGTCTACAGGATTGAATTGCCAGTTTGGATGGCTGGAATTCACAATGTTTTTCACGTATCTCATCTGAGGAAATACGTGAACGGTCTATCTCTTGTTGTAGAGTTAGGATTTCAGAGTTTGTCTTGAAAAAACTCTGGATAGTTTTAATAAGACTTATCCGGTTCAGTGTTCGGATAGCTAGGATTGTTTGTTTGAATAAATGTATGTTTGGGTGAATTGTTATTTGGTTGATAGTGTATGGCTGATAGGTATGCATGAATGGTTAAAATGAAATAAAGTTTTGGATTATCTTAATTCCTTTAAGGGGGAAGGAATGTGATATCTAGGAATTTCAAGGAGTTTAAAATGTGATAATCTCTTAACTAAATTATTTAAAATTGATAAAATTGTTATTTTCAAATATAAATAACCAAAATAATAATGTAACATTTTTAAATAAAGATATAAATTTATTTTAAATGGAATAATTATTTAATTTGTGGTATTTTATAAATTTGATTTTAAATAGACTTAACATTTTCAATTTAATAAGTGTTGTTTAAATGTGTGTGTATATATATATGTATTTGAGTTAACTTTAAAATTAGAATTTAATATTTCCAGATTTAATAATGTATTTGTTTAAAGTAATATAGATATATTTGAGTTGATTTTAAAATTGAAGTTTTAAGTTGAATTTGAATTTGAAATATGGATTCAAATTTGAAATTTAAAAAGAACGGTTATATCTTGAAATTATTTTTGATATAAAAGTATATATGAATAAAGTTTTTATTTAAAATACAATTTTGTTTTATATCAAAAGGATTTTTATAAATTTAGAAAATATATATTTAATAGTAAATAAATACAAAAGCTTTTAAATTAGCATTTAAAAATGGATTAAATAATTTTATATGCTTTTATTTAGAATCTAATTGGTTTTTATTTTATTTTCTTTTGAAAGTTTTATTTATATAATTAAGAGAAGCATTTATAAATTAATAGAAGTACTTATTAATTAGGAAAAATAAATAATAAAGCTTTTAAATCTTTTAAAAATAATTTAAAAATAAGTTATGGCAAGTGGTTAATTTTTAAAACATCATGATAACCAGTGTAAGATAATTGCTAATGGTATTTGAAAAATTCTACAAAATTAAACAGGAGTCCTTCTTTAATTTTCTTTTTCTTTAATCTTAATAAACCATATTTTCATAATATAATACTTCCATTTTCTTTCTTCATTCCTTTTCTTATCCTTTCAATTCAAGCAAGAAATCAATGGCCAGTCCTGTAATCACTTCCTCAAATCCAAGCCTGAAAATTCATTTCCAAACTCATAATCAAACCATGTAATCCTCTTTTATCAAGCCTGTAATCTCCTCAAAAACAAATGCAAACCAGAAATGAATCATGTAACTCAAATCTGTTGATATTCAAACCAGATCAAACTCAAACCCTGTAACCACCTCAAAGCATTTTCAAAGCCTGAAACATTTTTACAAACCCTGTAAGAATTTTCTATAAGCCTGTAACAACTACAAGCTTGGAATCAAAGTCTTAATCATATCATCATCATGTTCCAGTCCTAATAGTATTCCAGTTTCAAAAGTTTCAAGCAGTACAAAGCTCTCAAAAATCAAGCAATACAAAGTTCAAAATCCAAAAACTGTTTCAAAAGCTTCAGTTTTCAATCTAGTTTAAAACTCTGCATTTTCAAAAGGTGAGTAAACTTTTTAGTTAAAAGTTTAAGTAGGAAAAAAATTGTTGCTTGTGGAATTTCTGTGTTGACGATGCTCTACATGTATATGTATATATGTGTAGTATCTTTATTTATATGATTTTGTTCAGAGGTGCATGTTAGAATCATTTTGTTCATCCCTGTTCTTGTCACAGGATTTTCAAATTTAAACCAAAAATTCATATTTCTCTTCCTCTTATAGGGTTTGGTTTTCAAACAATAAAGGTTTGTTTGGACATAGATTTGATTTTAAAAATAAATTTAAGTAAAAATATTTAGCAGCTTATCTGGGAAATGGAATTTTGTAGAAATTCTTTTATACATGCTAAAATCAACCACTTTAATTTACTGTTTCAAGATTATAACTTGAATCCATTTTAAAAGTTAGGATTTTTAAGACAAAAATCATAATTTTTAGTGTTGAGATGAATGTATATTTAGGAAATGACTGGAATTGGGTTTTTGGGTGAATTCTGGTGGTCGGTAGATCTTGGGTGATCGGGAACTTCACTAGAGGTGGAGGAGGTACTGGTGGTTCATGCAAAAATGCCAGGAGGATTTATCACCTCCTGTGGCGTCGGTGGTAGGTCAAAAGGCTTTTAAACCCTAGTTTTGTTAAAGCTGGAGTTTGTGGTCGTTGCATCGTCTCTGTTGGTGCGAGTTGCTTGATACTTAGGGAAATGGTGGCGTGGTGGTTCGACAGGGTGTGGCCAGAGTCGTTCGACCTCTGGTGGTCGGAGCAGTGTGGTCGAAGGGGTTTTGCTGGAGGCTGTTTGGGTCCCACTCCATCTGGGTAGCTCGATCTTGTTCGAGGGCTTATGCGTGTGGTTTGATGGTTGAAATGGATTACTGCGACGTTGGGTGAAGTCCCAGAGGGTGCCTCGATGGTCGGAGGTAGCTTCGACGGTGGTGCATGTGCACGGTGTTGTTTTGCACGTCAGTTGTTTTTGGGTTATGGTTTGCTCGAAGGATGGGTCGGGATTTGGGGCAGATGACTGGAGTGTAAACTCGAGTAGATTCTTGTGTTATAGCCTCTAAATTTTTAAAATTAAAATTTAATCTAAGTTTTGAAACAATGGGTAGAAGAGAAAGAAACTCCGGTTTAAACTCGAGTGGCCTTCGGGTTTGACCCGAAGTAATGTGATTGAGTAATTTTAAAAAAACTTTTAAAAGAACAAGGTTTTTGAAATTTGAAATTTAATTTAGTTTAAACCTTTTTATATAAATTACTTTTTATATAATAAATGTTTCTTTACCATTTTTTTAAGAAGTTTGAAATTTGTTAAATTTAAATTATGTTAAGTAAATTTAAAGGGATTTAAAAATTTGAGTAGGAATGAAATTTTAAAGGTTTATACAAAAACAATTTTTTAAATTCAAATTGAAACTAGCTATTTAAACTATTATTTGATAAATGATTTAAGTTATCTTAAGAAGTTATGTTTTGATAACTTTAAATTCTCAAGTTAAAATAATTATTTTATTTTAAAACTTAATCAATGATTTAATTAGTTAATGTTAATGATAAAGATAATGGTTTAAATGTGTTAATGGTAATTAAGGCATTAATAAGATAATGTTTTATCATAAGATAATTAAGGTTTTAATGTCCTGATATTAATTAAATTAAATTAAGGAAATTCAGTATAATTGATTAGTTTGATTAATTTATAAAGGATTAATTAAGAAATTAATTAAGGGTAATTAATTTACTTGGTTAATAAATGATTAAGGATTAAAGGTTAATCAATTTAAGGTTTATTTAATTTGTAATTAAAGATCGTTAATTAGATAATTAAAGATTATTGATAAATGATTAGAGATTAATTAATTAAGTAATTAAGGGTAATAACAAACTAATTAATTATGTAATTAAGATTGGTTAATTAATGATTTGAGATTAGTTAACTGGAAATAGTGATTAGTTAATTAAGTAATTAAAGATTACTTAGTTAGTAAACAAGAAGTGCTTAATTTGTAATTAAATTTTATTAACTAATAATAAGGTTTATTAATTAATAGTTAAAGGATAACTAATCTTTAATTAAAGATTAATTAAGAATTTGTTAAATGGTAATTAATTGATTAATCAAATGGTGATTAAGGATTGATCAAATGGTAATTAAGGATTGGATAACTATTAATTAAGAATTGATTAACTGTTAATTAAGGGTTAATCAAATTATGATTAAGGATTAATTAATTTGTAATTAAGTTATTAATTAATAATTGAGTTTACTAATTAATAATTAAAGGATAATTAACTAGTTAATTAATGATTAATTAATTAATTATAGGAGTAATTATGGATTAATTAATTTGTATTAAGGGATATTGATTAATAACCAAGTAGTTAAAGAAATATTTAATCTGTGGTTAGAGATTAATTGATTGATAGGGCAATTAAGAAGTGATTAATTAATTATATGGGATGTAATTAATTTAATGATTGATTAAGTAGGATTAAATGATTAATTCTTAAGTTATTAATTTAATTTAAATTAATTAAATTAATTATGACATGAATTAATAATGCTTCTTTGTGGATGATTGTTTGTGTAGAATGTCTAAATTGGATGATATCTATTGGATGATATGCTGTGATATTCTGTGATATGATATTTGATATATCAGTGATAAATGTGTGATATTTATCTGTGTAAATGCTATGTGAATTCAAAATATTGAATTGAATTGAATTGAATTGATTGTTTAAACTTTAAACAACTTGGCCTTTAAGATACGTTTGGATTTCGATGAGACCAGGATCGGGTATTAAATTTGATTATCCAAAAACTACAACAATCAAAGTTAAACGTTAGGTCATGAATCCAAGTGATAATCAAGTTGAAGACTCGAAGTGTAAGAACTATTTGTCGTTAAAACTCTGAGGGTGATTCCAATACGAGTATAACGAAGATAGTGCTTTCTGGTTCGAGATGGAGTTTTCAGAGTGCAAGGGTTATTGTCGTTAACTCTGAGGGTGATTCCAAAATAAGTGTAACGAGATAATTCCTTCGTTTTCGTTCGAACCCGGAACGAACTTGTATGGATTGAATGCTTTCAGCACATCGTCAGGTGGACGATGAGCATTCTAAGATAGACGTGCTCTATAAAGGTAATCGCAGCCTCAAGCCTCATCAACCGGGAATGGCTAAAATAGGGAAGGTGCAGAAACGCTAAGTGAGTCGTGCTCAAGTAGGATAAGATCTTCCCTTGTCTACAGTCCCTTTTATTTCGGTTGTGTGGGCGGTTGCTAGCTACAACCACGGGGTTGTCTTATTCGGGACTATCCAGTAAGGGATAGTTCCGGCCTTGTGTTGTAGGGGGTCGGGAGTGATCCTCGGTACGTTGATCTAGGCTACGTACTGTGTCAGGCGGTACCCCAGTAGCCCTGCCATTGATGGAAACCCATTCGTCCAACGTGCCCTTACGGTTTTGATTGTATAACCCACTTTGTGTCTAGTATGCTAGAATTCAATCATGTAACAATTTGCGCTATTTCTTATTTACTTGATAACCCTAGACCCTATTATAATATCACTGGATTTCCTATCAAATGTTTTGGTTAGCGTAAGGTAAAAACTAACCTATGTTTATGTGTGGGAAGTCTTACATGATACCTTTTGTTTTCAAAGGTTTTTCAAAAGTTAAGCAATTTTAACACATTTACTCACACCAGACCTATGTCTAGTCCAGAGTTTATTCTGTTTTTCTTAAACTTTTGGGTACTCAAATTTTTACGAGTAGCCAAGGGATTCATGTTAGCTTTGACGAATTCTGAAGGAGATATGGAGCAGGAGGCTTCAGCGTTTGTAGATATATAGTGTTTTCCGCTATGTTATATCTCTGTGATGATGTATATATTGTATCTGAGATGTATGATAGACAGGTTTTATAACTGTCTAATGTGATGATGTTTTTGTGTCTGTGTAACTCTGATATGTAAATGACTATGTAATACCTATGTGATATATTATATTTTGTTCCGATTCCGCTGCGAGATTCTGATATTGTTGAGTTCTTTCTTCTATCTATTCTATTTCTACCTCTTTCTTTCTTATTAATGATGCGTCTTTCTATGGAATGAAAGGCGGGTCGTTACATCAGTAAGTAAATTCTTTATTGATATAGGCAATTCTTCATTAAGATAGCATTTTAAATAAAATGAAACATATAAATATATAACAATAAGCATTTCACAATATTCATAATATTTCAACGAGCCAACCAGTTTAGCACACAGCAAAAAAATATAGTAGCTTTCAAGCAACAATACACATCATTAAAATCAACTATTCATCACGCTTGCAAAACCAAACAAAATCACATAACAGAATTATCATGAGTACATTGAAGCAATATGTTAACTAAACTTACAAAGAATATGTTATATCTTCCCAATCGTTATTCACAAAATAAACATCCATAGTCCAGATGCGTGTTTTTCCTGTTATACATCTTCACAGGACAAATATAAGGATTCATCTAGCCTTAAAATATGACTATAAAAGAAACTGCAAACAAATGCAAGAGTTGACAGTTATTGACCATTGTTCTTCGACCATGCTATAGAAATCGCCTTCAAAGCAAACTTTATCTTATCAATTTGCACTGTAATAAAAACATAGGATCACAAAAACTATGTAGTTAAGTATTTATCATGCATCAGACTTTTAGTTCATCAACTAAATTTTTTATGCACTTTAATAAAAGTTACTAAAAGAACGATAAATGAAGATTTACAATAAATTAGTATTGCTTCAAAGGAACAAGTCTATTAGGAACTAAAAAGTCCTAACGACTGAATTAAGAAGCTAAATCATTCTGATCAATTCGGTAAAAATAATAATTGTAAAGAGAAATGTACTTTTACTGCCTGTAGCATGGCACCAAAGTCGAAAATAGAAAATAAACTACAACAGCCAAAGAAAAAAAAGATCCTTTACCAGCATTAAAGCACACAAAAATGAATGATATTTGTACTAAGCTACCCATCGTCCACATGCAATAAAATCAGCACTGAGTGGTAGGGAAGCATTGATATTACTTTATATTTTCACAAGACAAAAATAATGATTCAACGTTATCTTGTTTAAAAACACAACACAAATCTGCAAGGAAATCAATTAAGAAATTCTCCGCCGCTTACGTCCAGTGATCCAATCATTACAGATATGTATATTAATTATCAGCTAAAAATCTGATAAATTTATATTTGTATGTAATTTCAATATAGTTTTTCACACCAGAATTAACAAATAAATTTATTATATTTTATCAGATGATTACATATAAATAAAAAGTATTGGAATTACATACAAATAAATTGATTAGATTTTGTTGTGATGATTAACTATACAGACGTGTTATTAACTGTATCAAGAATTACAGCTGAATTGACATTGTTTCAATATTAGGAGTTCATCAGAAATAGAATGCTCAAATGAGCATATAATGATGTAATCGTTTTAACAACATAAATTAAAACAATCATCTCAACAACAAATTCGTTGAGAAATTTTAATTTGAGTGTAGATGATTAGCAGAATACCAACACAGGTAAAATTTGTTGAAGATTGGTCGATTTCAGTTTTACATTTTTTTCTTCCTTTTACTAGAAAATTTGGTTAACAAAAATCAAGAATTGATACCAAAATTGAATACAGGTGTTTCCTTTTAAATTTTTTTCCCTTCTATTTCCACGATTTGGGCCAAAATGATGCAAACAAGAATATTTTTTTTTCATGTAAAGCCGATTCCCAAATATGAGTGTTTAAAATGCATTGCAAAATTCTGAACCAAAGAAGTTTTTAGATTTCTGAAAAATGAAAAAGCTAAAAAAAAAGGGTAAACAGATTAAAAAAACAAATCAAAACCACCAACCTACCTTTTCGAAGGTAAAATTCACTTTCACAAGTTTATCGAATACACCGTGATGAATAGTTTTTTCATGAAAAAAAATCCTCCATCAACATTGTTATTTTGTTAAACAAACTTTGAGCTGTCATTAATAAAATCTTCTTTTCATAGACATTTGTATGAACGGATATTATGTGATTTGCAGATGTGATGTTATTGTTGGTACATCAAAACCCATCAAATAATAAATAATAAAATCAAAACCCAACAAATATTAAATACCAATTTAGCAACATACAAGTTTTTTCCTTTCCTCTACTTCTATTTGTATGCAATTGGTTTTTAAAACCAGTTTAGCAACATCTAGGTGTTTCTTTTCCTTTCTCTTGTTTGGTGGAGGTGTGCCAGATGTAGATTTTGTTTTCATTGAAAGAAAGAGTATTTAAACAAACTACATAATAAAATGAAAACCTAATTATATTAAATATCAATTTAACAATATAATTGTTTTTTTTTCATTCTTTTGTTTATATTTGGATGTAATTCCAATATTTTTCATCTAGAAAAAAAAGAATAAATATCTTAAGAATCGTTACAATTTATTAATAATCACATTTAACTTTCAAATTACCATATTTAATTTCATCGGCTAAAATTTGTACGCGATTGTAGTCATTTTCCAATAAAATACCAAAAAATAATAAGTCAAGTATTACAATAAGTTAGTATTGCTTCAAAGGAACAAGAATCAAAATCATATGAAATAATAGATGACTCATCCCCTTGAATGTTCAATGAATGCGATCGTATCCATAAATCATTACAGATTTGTATAATTAATTCTCGTAGTTTACTTTCAAATTACCATACTAAAATTAATCAAGTAACATTTGAATGTAATTGTAATTATAATTATTCTCCAATAGAAAATAATATAAATGAATAAATCAAGAATTACAATACACTAGTATTATTTCAAAGGAATGAGAATCGTGTGAAATACCAAAAGAAAACAAAGCCCCTTCGAGCACCCAACCGTTGGGCATGTTTCTCTTTCAAAAATGGTGACATGGCATAATTAATACACACAGTATTAACTAGAATTTTATCTAAGGACACAAGATTAGATGATAATGGCAACTTTCAGACACAACAAAAAAATTGACACATTAAACCAATTATTGCCCCCAAACATCTACATTTAACTATTGCAGCAATGTTAAATTTTTCTTAACTACCAATAAACCAATATGTTGTTGAAATACATGCAAGTGGGAAGAGACACACCTTAATCCTTCCTTCTGCCAATTTCCTAAAAAAGATGGGACGAAAATGTTTTGATTTTGTGCAACATCATTTTCAACTTGCACTTAAAAAACATTATTTTCAGTTTCAGTGACTTCACCATGGTAAAGTCGTCATAGGTGAAAATTATGTTCAAATTCAAGTTCAATAAGCTGTCACTCAAAAGGAAATTCAGAATAGTGTCACCCAAAATTAAAACATTCTTATTCCCTTCCTAGTTTGGAATTCGACAAATACTGTAACAACCCAGGAATTTCTCACCAATTTGTAATCATCGTCATTTCGATTAATGGTGATAGTTATTGCTGTTGGAATTTTATTGGGTTGAAATCCTTTTAATAAATGGTTAAAAGTGAATGCGGGCTTTAATATAATTTTGGCCCAAGTTTTATTTTTGGGCCGTGTTATCTCTTGTATACCCGATCCTCCCTCTCTCCATTTTTCAATTAGCTAACCCTAAAACAAAATATTCGAAGAGAAAATAAATGGCGGTCGTTCCTTTCGTCGTTCTTCTTTTCGAAGTTAGGGCTTATGAAAATTCGAAGATGCCGACCTTCTATTGTTCGTCTCCTTTTTGCTTGGATCTCGGCTGCTTCGATTGTGGCAAAGGTAAGTGATTATTTGTCACTCACATTTAATTCAAACTTTATCGCTTTTGAACTTGGGACTTCATGATTTCTTGGTTCGTTTGGATTTTTGAAGTCGATCTTCGTTTGTCTGGAAATTGATTTGTTCCTGTTTTCTTTGGTTTTGAATTGGTTTAGCCGATGATGTTTCCTTATATAGGGTTTGTAACCCTTGGTTTTCGTCATATATTCTCTATTTGAATTTGTCAATTTCTTTTCTCTGCCGCTTGATTATGCTTGGTCGTTTGAGATTGATTCTGACCTTTTTATATGCGTATACTTTCGTTGTTGGGTTGACACGGTTTCGAATTGATATCGTGGTTATCACGGTGTTGATTTCCTTTGACTTCGGCCATGTTTCGATTACGTGAATTTTTGGTCAGCTTCGTCTCTGGCCATATCTGTGTTCATCCCTCTATTGTTTGCATTTACTTCATTCATGTATCTGCTGGCTTGACTCTGTTTTTGCTGTAGTCAATTTGTATCCAGTGTTTACTTCTAGCATGTTGCAGCGTTCATTCGTGTTGTATTTGCCTCTTCGGTCTTGCATCTTGATTCATGTATATTGTTACTGAATTCATTGTGATGTCTGCTTTACACTTGATGATCTTTGTGACGACCCGTATTTTTTTTTCGTGTCGATATATCGTAGAAAAGCTGCCATCAGGTCGTTAGTATTGTTTGAGTCAACCAGAGTTAGAACGTATCGTGCTTAGGTCGGAGGAGTGACCTATAGAGTTTGACCGACCTATAGAGTTTGACCGACCTATGGAGTTTGGCCGACCTATAGGAAGAGAGAAACCTAGTAGTTGTAGCGACTTAAAATACGGTCCGATCAAAGAGTTTAGCCGACCTAAGGGGTAACGGCTTAAGGTTTGACCGACTTAAGATGGTTAGTGAGTTAGTGTTGGACCGACTTATAGGATGGAACGACCTAAGGGTTAGTAGCTTAGGGGAGTTAGCGGCTTAACATGATTAGTTGGGCAACGGCTTAGGAGTTAACGAGTTAGAAACCTAGTGGTTAACCTGTGCTGGGGTTAGGTCGTACCCAGATTGGTTAAGTATTAAGTCGCGTGCACGTGTTAGGTCGTGCATGCTATAAGTCGCGTATAGGTTTGTGAGTGGTTGGTCCTAAGTCGTTAGGTAGTTAGGTCGGCTACATTTGTATGTCGTTGGGTCGGCTATGTAGTTAAGTCGCTAGGTCGTCTCTAGCGTTAGCCCGGCAGCAGTGTTGAGCCGTGTTTGTGTTAGACCTTGTGTTGTGTTAGGTCGGTAGGTCATGGGATTCTTGAGTCGTAGGTCGTTAGGTCGGTGACGACTCAAGGGGACGGCCGACTTAAGGGATTTCCAGCCTATAAATAGAAGTGCCTATCTTCATTTCTGGGATCCGGATTTTGAAGCGACGAAGTGCTGCCATTTTGAGTGCTCGACTACAACACTTCTTCACTTCTTTTCTCCACTCTAATCTAGTGATTCCTTCCATCCAAGATTGAAGATCAAATCGAAGATCCAAGAGCCAAAGTTGAAGATCTCCATCCATCGAAGAGAGATTTCATCATTTGAAGGGAAACCTTGTCGGATCAAGCTAGATCATTTGCTATCCAGATCTAGAGTTTGTTGTTTTTGAGCTGTTTAGGTGATTCGGTGAGTGGTGGTTATCTCTCACACGGACCCAAAGGAGTATATTGGATCGGTGGCTTGTTTGTGTGTTAAAGATAGTGATTTCATGCATTTTCCTCAAGTCTGCATGTAGATATATTGTTCATGAAGTTTTGATATCTACTTTACTACATGTTAACCTATGCTAGTTCACTCATCAAGATATTACTTAGAATTCATGCTTGTTAGATTTGGACTCTTTATTTACGAAATTGCCATTATTGTTATAACTGCTTATTTAGATCTTATTTGAATGATTGATTACTTGGATGAATGATTGATTTGATTGATCAGTTGATTAGTGATTGAATTTGGACAAGTTGGTCGAAGACGATTCAAAAGCTAAGTAGAAAGGCTCTTGAATAAGGAAAGCTGCTCGAGGCATATGAAGCGGATGATAAAGCTCATATGGATAGATTTGATCATGATGTTGAGATGGGACTTTGCTATGATGAGGCAAAGCATGATGTTGAGATAGGACTTTGCTATGATGCGATGAAGCAAAGTATGATATGAGATAGCCTTGGTTTAATCCAGACGGGATCATTCCAAGCATGTTGATAACTCGGTGATATGGTTCGAGTTTGTTGATAATGGTTGGCTCGAGAGGCACTTGAGCTAGTATGTGAATAGTCGTCGAGGAGGATGACTAGAAGGCTGAGATTTCATCGTTGTTGAAGGTTCTAGCATGCTCAAAGCAAGAGTACGTTGGGACGGGTCACGACAACGTCCCAGGCACGGGTCACGATGACGTGTTAATACTCTGTGCAGATTCGATAGTCCTAGGCACAGGTCACGACGACGTGCGTAGTTATGTCTAGAACCGAGGTTACCTTTAGCCCTTGGCGGACGGATGAAATAATGGGCCGGTCATTCAATTAACGGTGAAATCGAGGCAATGATAACAGTGATAGCCAGAGTCATGGATGTTTGGATGTTGGTTGAACCATCATTCGGTCTCAAGGGCGATGCTTTCTGGGTGCTTATCTGATCTTGGTTTAGGCCTTGGGGGTTTGTACTTGGAAAACATCGACCTTGACCCGAGTGATAATTGCTTTACTTTAATTGTCTGCTTTGCTATATTGTTTCTGCTTAGTGGGTCTGGGGGCTATCACTGTAGAAAGAGGTGGAGTGGGATGGTTGGGTTCCTATTCCTTTTTACCCTTTATGCTCTTTTGGTATGTTTGATAGTTGATCTATTGCTCACTAGGACTTTTGTCTGACTCAAGGTTTTATGTTCAACTCTTATTACCTTGGGTTGTTCATCCGTTTTGGGTTGGGCGGACTAGGTAGCAGGTGACAGGTGCTGTTCTTAGTGACCAACGCTGTTGATGACGAAGACGAGCTGGAGGCTTTTGCATATTGCTTTCTTACTATATGTACTGAATGTTCCGCTGCTTATATGATTCTCTGAGTGATATGTAGTGAGGCTTGATGTATTGACTTTTCAGATTGTTGTATCAAACTATTATGAGTTTATATGATGAGATTCTGTTCTATGGAGCTTCACTATGTATATTTTTCTATTGTACTTTATCCATGCGCTGTGAGTGATACGATAGATTATTCTGTGTTTACCTTACCTTGATGATCGTCCATGGCAGCCTGACACTCTTTACAGTGCATATTTCCTTGTTTGGTGCGGGAGTCATGGGCGGTCGTCACAATTGGTATCAGAGCAATGGTTAATCGATTTTAGCCAACGCTCGCTGACATAACTACGTATGAGAGACGTAATTGTAATTTCTATGGATGATTACTATATATAATATAGTAGCTTAAAAGGATTTGAACTTCTTATGTAGTTGTTTCTCAGGGTATATTAATCATTTCTTTGAGATATTAGGAATGAGTCGAAGAGGGAGACCAGCTGCTAGGGGAGGCAGTGCTGTTGAGGGGGCTGCTGATTATGCTTCTATGTTCGAGGCTATGATGACTTCGATCATGAGAAGGATGCCAGCTCCGGGGCCATTAGTAGATGTTGGAGTTCAAGTTCAAGCCCCAAAACCAGTGGATTTTGCTAAGTTGTGTAAAGACTATACTGCTCTTGGAGGAAAGGTTTTCTTAGGGACAGAGTCAACCATAGAAGTCCAGAGATGGATAGATGCTTGTAGAAGGATCTTTGGTAATTTGGGAATTGAGGATGCAACTAAGAGGAAGCTTGCATCAAGACAGCTTCAGGGAAGAGCTTCTGATTGGTGGAACTCTATCACCATTGATACTCCGGAAGAAGAGATTACTTGGGAGCAATTCCAAGTCAGATTTGAAGCTAAGTTCATTTCTACAGCTCAGAAATCCGTTCTGTTTAAGAAGTTTGTGGAGCTCAAGCAAGGTGGAAGACCAGTTCTGAAGTATGTTTCTGAGTTTGAAGCTTTGTCTAAGTATGCTCAGTCATATATTGAATCTCCCTATCAGAAGAATGAGAAGTTTGTGACAGGCTTGGACAGTTATCTTGGGAGACAGTTGGTGGATCATTTGGATGACCCGTTTGAGAAGCTTGTGGAGAAAGCTCTCAGGCATGAGAATTTGTTTCCTAAAGAAGGATCTGTTGTTGCTATGACCAAGGAGCAAAGTGGAAACAAGAAGAGGAAGCAGCAGCAGCAGAAGGGTAAGGATGCCAGAAGAAGCCGAAGGGTGAAGTGACCTGCTACAACTGTCGGCAGAAGGGTCATCTCTCTAGAGATTGCAAGAATCCGAGATTGCCGGTGAAGTGCCACAACTGTGACAAACCGGGTCATATCAAGAGGAATTGTCCAGAACCGAGGAAGGACAAGCAGATTGTGCAAGCTTATGCTTTGGGGGCTGTACCATCATCTTTGAAGGCTCCTACTGCTGAAGAGGAGGGAAATAGTGTGGTGGTTCAAGGTACTCTTTCTATTTGCGGTGTTCCAGTTAGAGTGTTATTTGACACTGGGGCGTCGCATTCGTTTGTTTGTAATGATCTTGTAGGCCGGTTGGGTTTGGAACCGGATATTGTTGATAGACCATTGGTTGTGACTAATCCAGTTGGGGGTTCGTCTTGTTTGTGTATGGTATGCCATGGTCTAGTTGTATCGAGTCATGATTACTCTTTTGTTCGTGATTGTTTTGTTCTGAACTTTGCAGGGTTCGGAATTATTTTGGCTATGGACTGGCTTAGGAAGTATGCAGCAAAGGTTGATTGTGAGAGGCTTGAGGTGACAGTCGATAATGTGGAGAGGCGAAAGGTTGTGATACGATGTAAGCATGAAGAAGGCGTCTTCATGAGCTTCATGTATGCGCTGGTTGTTCCACGGGATGGACTGTCATCGGTGCCTATTGTGAATGGATTTGAGGATGTCTTTGACGAGGTCAAAGGGTTATCGCCGCATAGAGAGATCGAGTTTCATATCGATCTAGTTGAAGGAGCCAGACCTGTTGTGATGCCTCTTAGGCGAATGGCGCCTAGGGAACAGCAAGAGTTGAAGGTGCAAGTTGATGACCTTTTACAGAAAGGATTCATTCGGCGTAGTGTGTCCGAATGGGGTGCACCAGTTGTGTTTGCAACCAAAGCGGATGGATCGTTGAGGTTGTGTGTGGATTATCGTGAAATGAATAAAGTGACTAAGAAGAACAAGTATCCATTGTCGAGAATAGATGACTTGGTTTTGATCAGCTTCACGAAGCTAAGGTATTTTCTCAGATGGATTTGGCAACGGGATTTCACCAGTTGAGAGTGGCAAAGGATAGTGTGCCGAAGACTGCTTTCATGACACCATCCGGTTTCTTTGAGTGGCTAGTGATGCCGTTTGGATTGACCAATGCACCAGCATATTTTGTGGATCTTATGAATAGAGTGTTCAGAGATCAGTTGAACAAGTCCGTACTTGTGTTCGTGGATGATATTCTGATTTATTCCAGAACTGAAGAAGAACACAAGACGCACTTACGTGTTGTTTTGGAAATCTTGCGGAAACATCAGCTGAAGGCTAAGTTTTCGAAGTGTCACTTCTGGAAGAGCGAAGTGAGGTTCTTAGGCCATGTTATCTTTGGAAATGCAATAGCGGTTGATCCCGCCAAGGTGGCAGTGATCCAGGATTGGGTTAGACCTAAGAATGCATCCGATGTGAGAAGTTTTCTTAGATTAGCAGAATACTATCGTCGGTTTATCAAAGACTTTTCCAAGATAGCTGCACCGTTAACAGGATTGACGAAAAGGAACCAAGTGTTCAGATGGGATGCTAAGTGTGAGCAAGCTTTCGGAATCCTGAAAGAGCGATTGACAAGTGCTCCTGTTTTGACTATTCCAAGTGGAAATGATGAGATGGTGGTTTACACCGATGCATGTGGTACTGGGCTTGGAGCAGTGCTAATGCAGAAGGATAAAGTTGTTGCGTATGCAAGTCGACAACTGAAGCCGCATGAAAGAAATTATCCGACTCATGATTTGGAGTTAGCGACGATCGTATTTGCTTTGAAGATGTGGAGACATTACCTATTGGGAGTTCGATTTGAGTTGTTTACAGATCATAAGTCATTGAAGTATCTTTTCTCCCAAAAGGATTTGAATCTCCGGTAGCAACGATGGTTAGAGTTTTTAGCATCATATGATTTTGGTATAGCCTATACTCCGGGAAAAGGTAATGCAGTGGCAGATGAGTTAAGTCGAAGACATGCAGGATTGGTAGCCATGTTTTCAAAATGGAAGAGCCTTGAGTATTTGGCTGGATTTGACTTTAGGCCTAGATGTAAATTGGAACCTGAGATATTGGCAAACTTATCGATAAGACCTACTCTAGTGGAAAGAATTGGAGAGAGCCAAAAGCGAGACGATAAGCTTGTCAAGATTATCCGAGATTTGGAATCTGGATCAGACCCAGAGAAGGATAAAGGATTCGAAGTTGATCGAGAGGGTTGGCTTCGGAAGCAAGGGCGACTAGTTGTTCCCGATATAGATGAATTGAGGGATGAAGTTCTGAAGGAAAGTCATCACTCGAAGTTGACAATTCATCCAGGTGGAAATAAGATGTATCGGGATATGAAGAGAACCTATTACTGGGAAGGTATGAAGAAAGATGTTGGAAATTTTATTTCCAAATGCATGAACTGCTAGTTGGTAAAAGCCGAACAGAAGAAGCCAAGTGGATTGCTTCAGCCATTAGAAGTTCCTACATGGAAGTGGGAGCAAATATCGATGGATTTTATTGATGGGTTACCTAGAACCAGGGCAGGAAATGAAGGGATTTGGGTCATCGTAGATCGTTTGACTAAGAGTGAAAGATTCATTCATGTTCGATCAACTAGGACTGCATCGAAATTGGTTGAGTAATATGTTAAGTGGATAGTTCGATTCCATGGTATTCCGAAGAGTATAGTGAGCGATCGAGACCCATTGTTCACCAGTGGATTTTGGAAGAGCTTCCAGGAAGTTTTGGGAACCGAGTTGTGTTTGAGTACAGCTTATCACCCCCAAACAGATGGTCAGACAGAGAGAGTCAATCGAGTTTTGGAATATCTTCTCAGAGCATGTGTTTTGGACTTCGGAGGATCATGGGAAGATTGTCTTCATTTGGTGGAATTTTCATATAATAACAGTTACCAGTCAAGTATTGGTATGGCACCGTATGAAGCATTGTATGGAAGACCGTGTAACTCTCCGACATGTTGGTTGGAAACTAGAGAAAAGTTGATACTTGGGCCAGAAATGATTCGACAGACTACAGATTGCATAGAGATCATTCGGCGACGAATGAAGGCGGCCCAAGATCGTCAGAAAAGTTATGCCGATAAGCGTCGTAAGGATTCGGAATTCGACGTAGGTGATATGGTTTTTTGTGAAGGTTTCTCCACTGAAGAATGTTATTCGATTCGGAAAGAAAGGGAAATTGACTCCGAGGTTTGTTGGACCATTCCCGATTATCGAGCGAATTGGAAAGCTCGCTTATAGATTGGAGTTACCAGAAAAGATGACGAGTGTGCACAATGTCTTTCATATATCGTATCTACGAAAATATGTGCACGACTCGAATACAGTGGTTTTTGCTGATGGCTATGAAGATTTAGAGGTTGTTCCAGTTGTTACTAGACCTCGTAAGCCGCTTCGTGTTGTTGAAACCGACACGAAACAGCTTAGGAGGAAGACGATTACGTTGCTCAAGATACAATGGAGTGATGATGTTAACGACTGTACATGGGAGGAGGAAGAGAGGATGAAAGCAGCTCATCCTGAACTCTTCGAGGTATGGCCCTAAGGTGTCGTGGCATCTCATGAATTTGTAACTTGTTCTAGTCTTAGAATTCTGCATGCTAGGCTAGTAATTGGATGCATGGTTTGTTGATTGCTATGGATGGTAGGCATGCAGAATAGTTTTGGTTGTTCTTGTTTGTTTGGAATTTCGGGGGCGAAATTCCTAAGGGGGAGAGAATGTAACGACCCGTATTTTTTTTCGTGTCGATAAATCGTACAATAGCTGCCATCAAGTCGTTAGTATTGTTTGAGTCAACCAGAGTTAGATCGTGCTTAGGTCGGAGGAGTGACCTATAGAGTTTGACCGACCTATGGAGTTTGACCGACCTATGGAGTTTGGCCGACCTATAGGAAGAGAGAAACCTAGTAGTTGTAGCGACTTAAGATACGGTCCGATCTAAGAGTTTAGCCGACCTAAGGGGTAACGGCTTAAGGTTTGACCGACTTAAGATGGTTAGCGAGTTAGTGTTGGACCGACATATAGGATGGAACGAACTAAGGGTTAGTAGCTTAGGGGAGTTAGCGGCTTAACATGATTAGTGGGGCAACGGCTTAGGAGTTAACGAGTTAGAAACCTAGTGGTTAACCTGTGCTGGGGTTAGGTCGTACCCAGATTGGTTAAGTATTAAGTCGCGTGCACGTGTTAGGTCGTGCATGCTATAAGTCGCGTATAGGTTTGTGAGTGGTTGGTCCTAAGTCGTTAGGTAGTTAGGTCGGCTACATTTGTATGTCGTTGGGTCGGCTATGTAGTTAAGTCGCTAGGTCGTCTCTAGCGTTAGCCCGGCAACAGTGTTGAGCCGTGTTTGTGTTAGACCTTGTGTTGTGTTAGGTCGGTAGGTCATGGGATTCTTGATTCGTAGGTCGTTAGGTCGGTGACGAATCAAGGGGACGGCCGACTTAAGGGATTTCCAGCCTATAAATAGAAGTGCCTATCTTCATTTCTGGGATCCGAATTTTGAAGCGACGAAGTGCTACCATTTTGAGTGCTCGACTACAACACTTCTTCACTTCTTTTCTCCACTCTAATCTAGTGGTTCCTTCCATCCAAGATTGAAGATCAAATCGAAGATCCAAGAGCCAAAGTTGAAGATCTCCATCCATCGAAGAGAGATTTCATCATTTGAAGGGAAACCTTGTCGGATCAAGCTAGATCATTTGCTATCCAGATCTGGAGTTTGTTGTTTTTGAGGTGTTTAGGTGATTCGGTGAGTGGTGGTTATCTCTCACACGGACCCAAAGGAGTATATTGGATCAGTGGCTTGTTTGTGTGTTAAAGATAGTGATTTCATGCATTTTCCTCAAGTCTACATGTAGATCTATTGTTCACGAAGTTTTGATATCTACTTTACTACATGTTAACCTATGCTAGTTCATTCATCAAGATATTACTTAGAATTCATGCTTGTTAGATTTGGACTCTTTATTTACGAAATTGCCATTATTGTTATAACTGCTTATTTAGATCTTATTTGAATGATTGATTACTTGGATGAATGATTGATTTGATTGATCAGTTGATTAGTGATTGAATTTGGACAAGTTGGTCGAAGATGATTCAAAAGCTAAGTAGAAAGGCTCTTGAATAAGGAAAGCTGCTCGAGGCATATAAAGCGGATGATAAAGCTCATCTGGATAGATTTGATCATGATTTTGAGATGGGACTTTGCTATGATGTGATGAGGCAAAGCATGATGTTGAGATGGGACTTTGCTATGATGTGATGAGGCAAAGCATGATGTTGAGATTGGACTTTGCTATGATGCGATGAAGCAAAGTATGATATGAGATAGCCTTGGTTTAATCAAGACGGGATCATTCCAAGCATGTTGATAACTCGGTGATATGGTTCGAGTTTGTTGATAATGGTTGGCTCGAGAGGCGCTTGAGCTAGTATGTGAATAGTCGTCGAGGAGGATGACTAGAAGGCTGAGATTTCATCGTTGTTGAAGGTTCTAGCATGCTCAAAGCAAGAGTACGTTGGGACGGGTCACGACGACGTCCCAGGCACAGGTCACGATGACGTGTTAGTACTCTGGGCAGATTCGATAGTCCTAGGCACGGGTCACGACGACGTGTGGAGTTTTGTCTAGAACCGGGGTTACCATTAGCCCTTGGCGGACGGATGAAATAATGGGCCGGTCATTCAATTAAAGGTGAAATTGAGGCAATGATAACAGTGATAGCCAGAGTCATGGATGTTTGGATGTTGGTTGAACCATCATTCAGTCTCAAGGGCAATGCTTTCTGGGTGCTTATCTGATCTTGGTTTAGGCCTTGGGGGTTTGTACTTGGAAAACATCGACCTTGACCGAGTGATAATTGCTTTACTTTAATTGTCTGCTTTGCTATGTTGTTTCTGCTTAGTGGGTCTGGGGGCTATCACTGTAGAAAGAGGTGGAGTGGGATGGTTGGGTTCCTATTCCTTTTTACCCTCTATGCTCTTTTGGTATGTTTGATAGTTGATCTACTGCTCACTAGGACTTTTGTCCGACTCAAGCTTTTATGTTCAACTCTTATTACCTTAGGCTGTTCATCCGTTTTGGGATGGGCAGACTAGGTAGCAGGTGACAGGTGCTGTTCATAGTGACCAACGCTGTTGATGATGAAGACGAGCTGGAGGCTTTTTTATATTGCTTTCTTACTATATGTACTGAATGTTCCGCTGCTTATATGATTCTCTGAGTGATATGTAGTGAGGCTTGATGTATTGACTTTTCAGATTGTTGTATCAAACTATTATGAGTTTATATGATGAGATTCTGTTCTATGGAGCTTCACTATGTATATTTTTCTATTGTACTTTATCCATGCGCTGTGAGTGATACGATAGATTATTCTGTGTTTACCTTACCTTGATGATTGTCCATGGCGGCCTGGCACTCTTTACAGCGCATATTTCCTTGTTTGGTGCGGGAGTCATGGGCGGTCGTCACAATCTTCATATTCACGTGTCTTGTTGAAGTGGTTGAGACTTGCAGTTCACTCGGCTTTGATTTTGTGGCTTCGACATCTTGTATTCATGAGATGTTTATTGTGAAGCTTGGTTTACTGGTCTTTGAGGCATGTTGTATTTTTCTTTGTGGTCTGCACTTGCATACTGATGCTTGTTACACTTGTGTACTTCATATATGCACTGTGTTGATCTTGCTTCTACACATTGTTGTATTTGGACTTGTACCCTTGATCATTCACTGTTGCCTGGGTCTGTACATTGATATTGGCTGCTTATTTGATAGTGTACTCACTGATGCTCGAGTTGCATCCACATTGTCAATGTAGTTGTATTCATGTACACTGCATTGTGGTCTTGTGGCAGTTGCTTTGTCTCCATGTATTTCATGTGGTACGGGCATTTGGTTCATCGTATCTGTTGCACTTGGTCCCTGACCTTTGTTGCCTATGAGTTTGAGAATTTGCAAATTTGTAGCCTTGGTCTTTGTTGGTTTTTGGTGGCATCTGTTTGCTGTGCATTGAGCATTGTTCGAACTCGTACCACTTGTTGCTCTTTTCTCTGTTCATTTGATGCTGTGGCCATTTCCACTTGTTTAATATAGGATCTGGTTCATTTTAGTTATGTGTATTGATCTCCTGTGTAGTTTGGTTCGATATTGACTTATGGTTCATGTATGAACCTTCCAGTCAGGTCTGGTTGCTTCATATGCATGCTCTGTCCACTGCCTTTGTTTACGAATCTGATACATTGCATTGATGCTTTGTATTCATTTGCATTTGGTCACTGTGCTTCACTGCTGATATTATTTCAATTTGTATCTGCTCTACCCTTGCATTCATGTGGTGGCTGCTGTACTTCTTGCAGTTTGCCCTTGGATCCATTTATGCAGTTTGCCCTTGGATCCATTTATGCAGTTTGCCCTGGTCGGTTTGCGTTGCATCGATATTTGATTCTTCATTGATTTTGGTTCGTTGAGCTCTTGTGTACATCATCACTGTAGTGGCAAGGCAGTGCATGCAAGCATGAACTGCAACCACACGGTATTGATTTTATTGATATTCTATTTTGTTTTGATTCATTGATCTTTTGCATATTCCATATGCTGTAGTGGCGAGGCAATGCACGCGTGCGTGTACTGCAGCCCTACTCGAATTAATGTTCATCATCGTAGTGGCAAGGCAGTGCATGCAAGCGTGCACTGCAGCCCTATCCGATTTGAAGTATTTAATTGATATTTCAATTGTTTGAACTGCTTCGTTTATTCAATTCAATATGTTTCGAATTGTATTTTGATTGGTTTAATTTGATGATTTTGTTGTCAATTGTCGATTTGGCAATTTTGATGTTTTCCAAATTATCTTCATGGATATTGTTTTCACCTATCTTTGTTGATGATTTTAATCTGCTGATTTTTGTTTAACACTGTTACGTGTTGTATTTATTGTTATCCGATTTCGTTATTTAAAGATCGGATAGAAGAAATTTATTGTGACTATTGTCTATTGATTATTTAATTATTATTGCTTCTGTGCATTAATAACTGAGTTTGAATTAGACTGGCCCATGTATTATTTTCTTTTGAATGTAATACTCGGGTCAGACCGAGTTTTTACAAGTTGTAGGTTTTTAGCTTTGGGTTGCTGCTTGAGCTATGAAGTCTTTTCATGCCTTTTGTAGTTGCCGTGTCATAGTATAGGTTGATATGTATTCATGTATATTAGTCGATAATGTACTTGTATATATAACTTCCAGAGTCGATTGTTGTAGTTGTATCATATGTATTATGTCAAATGTATTGTAACTGACATCAGTTATATATATATACGAGACGTTTCTGTTTTATCTGTGTTCTGCATTTATATTTTCTGTGTTATTATTATATATTTTGTCCTAAACTATTATGAACCATCGTAGTTCGTTTTATAATGGAATTGTGTATGTCGATGGGAGTAAATAAATCAGAGATGAAAGAATATATATACCACTCCTATTGAGATAACCAATACTAGTGTAAGGCCTAACTACGGATGACCGCTCCTCAACAGCCTTATTCTCCGCGCTAGTTGACAACATTACACCGTAGTGTTCTTGGCTAGTATGGGTATAGAGGTGGAGCGTCACAGCTTGGTATCAGAGCCTGGGATTTATGGACATAATATAAAACATAACTTAGATGGAACATGTGTTACAACTATTTGTCGATGTTTTATCTCACATCTTTGTCTTTGCTTATCTTTAATTGTTAGGTATGAATTCCTAACTCTTATTCATGTGCATTTGATTTTTTATTTCGTGAAAGTATTTTGGCTTTGGTCTCCGTTTGCTTTGCGAACTCAAGTTGGGTTTTTGATGATGAGGAGTTTGTTCTTGTGTTTTTGGCTTTGAATTGATTTAGCCGATGTTGATTTTGTTCGAATTTGGCCAATTAAAGCTATTTTGACCTCTGGACTTTGTTCCACTTTTGTGCTATGCTATGGGTGTCATTGTGTACCTGTTACACTGTGATGAAAAATAGCTCGACCGGTTGCAAATTGAGTGATTTTGATTATTCACTCACATCTAGTTCGAATCTTAGCGACTTTGAACTTGATATTTTGTGTTTTCCTCGGCTTGATTTCCATTCGATTTCGGTCACTTTGTTTTTGTGAAATTGCTAATTTCTTGATTTCCAAGACACTGACTTTGTTTGCAAGGTTGGACTAGACCTCATGGGTGTGATTTCGACTCACACATATCTCTTTGTCCGCAAGGTTAGTCTAGACACCATTTGTGTGATTCCACTCACACATACCTTTTTGTTGCGAGGTTAGGCTAGACACCATTTGTGTGATTCCACTCACACATAACTTTTTGCTTTTTGGTTAGCCTAGACCTCATCTGGGTGATTCCGACTCACCCATATGGGGTAGCTCCCCATGGTCTTCGGACCGTCATGTGATAGGCCTCTTTCCCTTTTTCTGTGATTTCTGGATTTCTTGTGTTGATTTCTAGAATTTTTGGGTATTTCTATTTTGATGAGTTTGGAATCGAATTCTTTGGACTTTATTCATGTTTTCGAATGTGAATTTTTGTGAATTGATTTGGATTCCAAATTTAATCGATTCTTGTAAATTCCCCAATTTGTTGCTATCATTTATTAGCAACTTTGATAACATTTTCTTCAGGATTTTTGTGAACATACTTTTTGAAGGATTCGGTATCGATTTCTTTGGATTCTATTCACATCTTTGTATGTGAATTTTTGTGATTGATTGTTTCTACAATCACTTTTATGCTTTGTCACTTTGAAATTATGAAGGTTTCAATACTGGTAGTAAATATCAAAACTCTTTCAACAAAGCTATTTCAAAACTATTTTATTAAAAAGCTCTTTACTTAAACTATTTTCCAATCTACTAGTATATACAAGCCTTTACTTCACTCGGATGAGAAATCGAATTAAACGGCTTAGTAAAACAAGTGGTATTAAACGCTTGCATTTGCTTCGTCGGTTAACTCTTGGACTTGTTCGATTGAAAACTCTTGTGACAATTTTCTAGTGAAAATCTACAGTTTGTTCGTAAATGTTTGAGTTAAGCTAGTGGTTATGGGACATGAAGCTAAATTTTATATTTGCTAACTTAGTGTAATTGACACTTCTTGATGATCATGACGATCATTTTTGTGATTTAGACTAGCAACTGTGCGATGTCCCTTTGTCTACGAGGGAGACTAGGCCCTGCTCTTGTGATGTTTCGCCATCGCATTTGTGTGATGTTTTACCATCACATATGTGGGGTAGCGCCCCACGGTCTTCGGACCATTCGTGTGTCAAAATTTAATGGTTGGCCACCATGAGATAGCGTCTCGTTTTGTGATACCGGTTGGTGAGTTTTCATGCTCCCATTTTATGTTAGGCCTTCCCCTTTTTATGATTTAGACTAGCGATTGTGCGATGTTTCTTTGTCTACGAGGAGACTAAACCCCGTTTGTGTGATGTTGCGACTCACATATGTGCGGTAGAGCCCCACGGTCTTCGGACCATTCGTGTGTCAAAATTTAATGGTTAGCCACCATGAGATAGCGTCTCGTCTTGTGATACCGGTGTGGTGAGTTTTCGTACTCCCGTTTTGTGATAGGCCTCCCCCCTCTTTGTGTTTTCTGGATTTCTTGTGTAATTTCTAGAATTTGTGTTTTCTGGATTTCTTGTGATGATTTCTAGAATTTGTGCTTCACTAATTTTCGTGATTTCTATTGATAAGATTTATCAATTTTTGTGCATTGGTGAATTCGTGTGTCATTGACTTGTTATGAATACAAGTTTAGGGTATGATACCCCCTTTCTATCTTTGAGAAGATTCTTGCGACATTTTTGATGAATGAAAATTCATTGGCATTATATTTTGATGCCAATTGTTTTGAGGAGATTTTGACGTATTAACTTCAGTAACTGTCAATTTTAAAATGGATTTTCAAGCGGTTATCCCGCGATGCTTATTTTGTTGTCCATTTTTATGGTACTTTGAGAAGTGCAATTTCCTTGTCGAAGTTGCTACTGATGTTGCTGTTTTAATCACGTGTTTTAAAAAATTGTTTCAAAAATAAAAATTGTTTTCAAAAAAATTTCAGTTTGCGCTTCCAAGAGAATGAGGAAGTGATTTAAACGTTTCAGAAAAATCGAGGACTATGACCCCTTTCTTTTGCTGATTCGCTTATTTCCGGACTTGTTCGTTTGAGAATGTAAATTATTATTTTTATAAAATAAATGAAAATTGTTTTCAAAAGTTTTGCACTTTGTGCTTTCAAAAGAATGAGGAAGCGATTTAAACGATTCAGAAAAATCGAGGACTATGACCCCTTTCTTTTACTGATTCGCTTAATTCCGGACTTGTCCGTTTGAGAATGTGAAATGTTATTTTTGGAATACACAATTTTGCACTTTCAAGGAAACGATGAAGAGAATTAAACGATTTAGTAAAACTCGTGGTTATGGGACATGTGCGTTTGCTATTTCGGTTAATTTCGGACTCGTTAATTGAAATATTTGTGATTTCTGATTATCGTTTTTGAAAATCGGATATTTGTGATTTCTGGTTATCGTTTTTGATAATCGGATATTTGTGATTTTTGATTATCGTTTTTGATAATCGGATATTTGTGATTTCTGATTATCGTTTTTGATAATCGGATAGTTGTGATTTCTGATTTATCGTTTTTGATAATCAGATATTTGTTGTTTCTTATTATCGCTTGTGATAATTAGATATTTGGGATTTAATTATCGTTTTTGATAATTAAATATTTGTTGAATTGAGATTTGATTATCATTTGTGATAATTAAATATTTGTGATTTAAGATTTGATTATCGTTTTTGATAATTAAATATTTGTTGTTTCCGATTATCGTATTTGATAATTGGATATTTGTTGATTTGAGATTTCTAATTATCGTTTTTGATAATTAGATATTTGCAATTTTGCGACTTGTGATTTTTGTTTTCTAATTATCTTTGTTGATAATTAGATTTTGTTGTCTCCTAATTATCGTATTGATGATTAGATATTGCTATTTTGTGATTTCTGTATTCTGATTATCTATTTGATAATTTAATTTTGTAGAGAGTTTGTGAATTTCTTTTATGAAATTAAAAGATTTCTTTGGTGTTTATAATGTACTACGCCGGTGTACCGGCTCAATTTTCTGCTATTCATGACGTTTTCCACGTCTTGCAATTACGGAAATGCCTTAGGGATTTCCGATTTTTATTCTTGAACCCTGTGTTATTGAAGAAATAGAAGTTTTGCCTATTTGACTTTTGAGCAACTATCTATTCACATCATTGCTTCGGGGGTGTAGCACCTTCGAAATAAAGATGTTTTTCTTGCGGAAGTTCAATGGTTCTCAAATCCTAAGGATTGCACTTAGGAATCCTGAGAATTCATCGAGCAAACACGTTCAGGCTTGTGATGATGTTCTTTCAAGCTCTTTATGGTGAGCTTCCTATTTCAAATTTCTTCATCTTGTGGTGATGTTCTTTATGGTTGTTACCATTTGTTCATTTATTCCTTATGATTGCGAGGACGCAATTTCTTTGAGGAGGGGGGTCTGTAACAACCCAAGAATTTCTCACCAATTTGTAATCATCGTCATTTCGATTAATGGTGATAGTTATTGCTGTTGGAATTTTATTGGGTTGAAATTCTTTTAATAAATGGTTAAAAGTGAATGCGGGCTTTAATATAATTTTGGCCCATGTTTTATTCTTGGGCCGTGTTATCTCTCGTATACCCGATCCTCCCTCTCTCCATTTTTCAGTTAGCTAACCCTAAAACAAAATATTCGAAGAGAAAATAAATGGCGGCCGTTCCTTTCGTCATTCTTCTTTTCGAAGGTAGGGCTTATGAAAATTCGAAGACGCCGACCTTCTATTGTTCGTCTCCTTTTTGCTTGGATCTCGGCTGCTTCGATTGTGGCAAAGGTGAGTGATTATTTGTCACTCACATTTAATTCAAACTTTATCGCTTTTGAACTTGGGACTTCGTGATTTCTTGGTTCGTTTGGATTTTTGAAGTCGATCTTCGTTCGTCTGGAAATTGATTTGTTCCTGTTGTCTTTGGTTTTGAATTGGTTTAGCCGATGATGTTTCTTTATATAGGGTTTGTAACCCTTGGTTTTCGTCGTATATTCTCTATTTGAATTTGTCAATTTCTTTTCTCTGCCACTTAATTACGCTTGGTCGTTTGAGATTGATTCTGACCTTTTCATATGCGTATACTTTCGTTGCTGGGTTGACACAGTTTCGAATTGATATCGTGGTCATCACGGTGTTGATTTCCTTTGACTTCGGCCATGTTTTGATTACGTGAATTTTTGGTCAGCTTCGTCTCTGGCCATATCTGTGTTCATCCCCCTGCTGTTTGCATTTACTTCATTCATGTATTTGCTGGCTTGACTCTGTTTTTGCTGTAGTCAAGTTGTGTCCAGTGTTTACTTCGAGCATGTTGTAGTGTTCATTCGTGTTGTATTTGCCTGTTCGGTCTTGCATCTTGATTCATGTATATTGTTATCGAATTCATTGTGATGTCTGGTTTACACTTGATGATCTTCATATTCACGTGTCTTGTTGAAGTGGTTAAGACTTGCAGTTCACTCGGCTTTGATTTTGTGGCTTCGACATCTTGTATTGATGAGATGTTTATTGTGAAGCTTGGTTTACTGGTCTTTGAGGCATGTTGTATTTTTCTTTGTGGTCTGCACTTGCATTCTGATGCTTGTTGCACTTGTGTACTTCATATATGCACTGTGTTGATCTTGCTTCTGCACATTGTTGTATTTAGACTTGTGCCCTTGATCATTCACTGTTGCCTGGGTCTGTACATTGATATTGGCTGCTTATTTGATAGTGTACTCACTGAAGCTCGAGTTGCATCCACATTGTCACTGTAGTTGCATTCATGTACACTGCATTGTGGTCTTGTGGCAGTTGCTTTGTCTCCATGTATTTCATGTGGTAAGGGCATTTGGTTCATCGTATCTGTTGCACTTGGTCCCTGACCTTTGTTGCCTCTGAGTTTGAGCATTTGCACATTTGTAGCCTTGGTCTTTGTTGGTTTTTGGTGGCATCTGTTTGCTGTGCATTGAGCATTGTTCGAACTCGTACCACTTGTTGCTCTTTTCTCTGTTCATTTGATATTGTGGCCATTTCCACTTTTTCAACATAGGATCTGGTTCATTTTAGTTATGTGTATTGATCTCCTGTGTAGTTTGGTTTGATATTGACTTATGGTTCATGTATGAACCTTCCAGTCAGGTCTGATTGCTTCATATGCATGCTCTGTCCACTGCCTTTGTTTACGAATCTGATACATTGATTGATGCTTTGTATTCATTTGCATTTGGTAACCGTGATTCACTACTGACATTATTTCAATTTGTATCTGCTGTACCCTTGCATTCATGTGGTGGCTGTCGTACTTCTTGCAGTTTGCCCTTGGATCCATTTATGCAGTTTGCCCTGGTCGGTTTGCGTTGCATCGATATTTGATTCTTCATTGATTTTGGTTCGTTGAGCTTTTGTGTACATCATCACTATAGTGGCAAGGCAGTGCACGCAAGCGTGAACTACAGCCACACGGTATTGATTTTATTGATATTCTATTTTGTTTTGATTCATTGATCTTTTGCATATTCCATATGCTGTAGTGGCGAGGCAGTGCACGCGTGCGTGTACTGCAGCCCTACTCGAATTAACGTTCATCATCGTAGTGGCGAGGCAGTGCATGCAAGCGTGCACTGCAGCCCTATCGGATTTGAAGTTTTTAATTAATATTTCAATTGTTTGAACTGCTTCGTCTATTCAATTCAATATGTTTCGAATTGTATTTTGATTGGTTCAATTTGATGATTTTGTTGTTAATTGTCGATTTGGAAATTTTGATGTTTTCCAAATTTTCTTCGCGGATATTCTTTTTACTTATCGTTGTTGATGATTTGAATCTGCTGATTTTTGTTTAACACTGTTACGTGTTGTATTTATCGTTATCCGATTTCATTATTTAAAGATCGGATAGACGAAATTTATTGTGACTATCGTCTATTGATTATTTAATTATTATTGCTTCTGTGCATTAATAACTGAGTTTGAATTAGACTGATCCGTGTATTATTTTCTTTTGAATGTAATACTCGGGTCAGACCGAGTTTTTACAGGTTGTAGGTTTTTAGCTTTGGGTTGCTGCTTGAGCTATGAAGTCTTTTCATGTCTTTTGGAGTTGCCGTGTCACAGTATAGGTTGATATGTATTTATGTATATTAGTCGATAATGTACTTGTATATATAACTTCCAGAGTCGACTGTTGTAGTTGTATCATATGTATTGTGTCAAATGTATTGTAAATGACATCAGTTATATATATATATATGAGACGTTTCTATTTTATCCGTGTTCCACATTTATATTATCTGTGTTATTATTATATATTTTGTCCTAAACTATTATGAACCATCGTAGTTTGTTTTATACTGGAATTGGGTATGTCGATGGGAGTAAATAAATCAGAGATGAAAGAATATATATACCACTCCTATTGAGATAACCAATACTAGTGTAAGGCCTAACTACGGATGGCCGCTCCTCAACAGCCTTATTCTATGCGCTAGTTGACAACATTACACCGTAATGTTCTTGGCTAGTGTGGGTATAGAGGTGGGGCGTCACAAATACATATTTTCGCACACATCCATTTGTTAATCGCTTGAAAAAAATACGACCACAAGTTCCACATTTTTTCGAGTTGAAGGTAAATTTAAGCGTAGTAATAAGTTTTATGTGTTTAATATGTCACTTTCTATTGTGTTCCATTTTACTATTATCATGTAGCTTCATGTGTTAGGTTCTAGGTTCTATGTTGTGTGTTAGTAAAGTCTGTATGAAATTATTATATTCTTTTGTATATGTAGTGATGTATCCTTTTTATACTTGGACATTCTTGAAATTATCTTTGTACCCATACTATTACACTTTATTGTCTATGTTATATTTTTATATATGTTTAGTTTTTAACTGACCATGAGATAATAGAACATATAAATATTCTATGCGTTCTACCACCTTATGGACAATATAAAAAACAATGTAAAATTAAATTTTGAAATATAACATAGACAATAAAGGATAACAAAACAAACACTATGATAACGAGCGTTACAGCATGCGCTTCGCGCGTAATGAAAACAACTTAAATTATTTTTCCATAAATTGTATTTGTTTAATATGTTCAAAATAAAATGATATCCCCAAATATTTAGCCATATTTTTATGCTGAATATGTAGTTAATTTGAATTTTTATTTCTAAGTTGCCATTCTATTTTTTATAGTTTAAATTTGTAGCAACCCTTATTTTTTGATAATGGAAAATATCAAATTTAATAAGATTTTTTTGAATTTAATATTAAGGAAATAAAAAATTTATGATTTATTAATGAGAAAATAATTAGAATATGATTTAATAATGTAATGGATGTTACTGAAACTACTTTTAATGTAATTGCAATCGATTGAAATAATTGTAAAGTTAATTTGGGTTATAATTGTAAATAAGGAATTAAATTGGTAATTTATGGAATTAATGAAATTGAAAAATTACTTATAATACGGTAAAAAGTGATAACTGTCAAACAATGAATGTAATAAAATGTAAACTAATGTTAACTATATTCATAAGGTAATAGTTGACTAAATAATAAGAGTGAAAATCAAAATAAAAGAATTCATTGGATTTTAATGTTTTTAACGTTAAAATTTATGTAATATTTAAATATTGAATTTGACATGGGAAATTTGTTTTAAAAGATTATAAATTTATGTTTAAACAAGGATGATGAAAATGGTTAACTTTCAAATTTGAATTTAAAGATGATTAAATCAATTTAATAATAACTTATTTAATTAACGTGAAATCGGCCATTTTGGCCACTGTCTCGGATTTTGATGAAAGCAGTTTCACCAAATCCGTAACAGTGAATTATTGTAGGATTTCAAGTGTTGTAGCAGTTGGACTTGTTGTTTGATCGTGCGAGCTCAAAACGTATAGAGATTAATTAAATGATTTCAACATAAATAATCTGATTTAAAAGCTAGCTTCTGCATACAATAGAATTTGGGTTTGAAACTAATTCCATTGAGTTTAATAATATCAAAAACATATATTTTGATATATTGGACAACATATTTTCGTTTTGGGAACCGAACGGGCTTTTCGGGTTCGCATAATCGTTTCGACTATATAAATTGACTTCTTATTCTAAAACCCTAGCTATCTATTTCATTTGCTGCACTTCTTATCTGCTCCTTCTTCCTTCCAATGGAAGAAACCTAATCCCAAATTCCAAAACCCTAATTTCAAATTTCAAATCAATTTCAAAAATTCAAACTCCTCAAACCATAACAAATTATATATCGTTGGAAAGCTCTCGACAAGCACAATATACTACAGCAATTTGTTTTTCAATTTGATGCATCGTTTGACCCAAAAATGATGAAGAAGCTCAGTTGTTCATATTAGAGCTTGCGATTTCAACGGTGGGTGTCGATTTTACGACAAACAAGATGTACTGAAATGTAGAGGATGTTGAGAGGCTTTGATCTATATGGTTGGTTGTCTCCAACATGTCAAAAATCATTAGAAATTGGCCATAAAGGGGGAACGGCGGTGCATAGCCATAGGTGGCTTGAGGCGTTCGCGATCGTTGGCGAGGCGAGCTAAGGGTCGACTAAGGATGGGGAGGACGCTTTTGATGTCTGACCTTGTCGAAGATGCTCGGAGAGGCGGCAATAACTGTTCGATCGGTGGCGTATGCTCAGGCTGGGTGGTCCGAGTGGTCGCATGCGTGTTCACTAGGGTTCCAGAAAGGTAGCTCCTTTTACAATTTTGCCCTTCATTATTTTAATTTTAATTTTAATTTTAATTTTAATTTTAATTTTAATTTTCAAAGCTTCTAACAAGCATAACTTTTACATATGATCTCGGATTCATATGTGGTTTTCTCCATTGCGATCGTATCGAAATTCCAAACATTATGGAACTGGTTTGGCTACAGTCTTTTACTGTTAAATTTTTGGACCTAATTTGGATTTTAAATCGACGACAACTCAAAGGTGAAAGGGAGTGCGGAATAAGAATCTTAAGGCTAATTTAACACTAGAGGGGGGTGAATAGTGTTTAATGGATTCTAAGACTTATATAGACTAAATTAAAATTATGACACAAACAAATGCAGAACTTAATCACAAAACAATCGCAGAATCAAACGAAATGCAGAAAGTAAATAAAAAGTAGTAAAAGGAAAGAAAACTGTGGATTTTATACCAGTTTGGAGTAACTATACATCCAGTCATGTACCAAGGCAGGCACCTCATAAATATTTTTATTATACCGATGTCGAGATTACAATCTTTAATTTATAAAGGCCTTGAGGTACCCTCTTGTCTCTCGAGTCTGGGGCAAACTCTCTTGATTTATGGAATAGAAGATCACCCAATTGATTTACAGTCACAACCACACCTTTCAGAGAGACCCGATAAACTTTTTATTCCAAATTGATCCTATGAGTCTGAATAGCACTTTGATCTTTGAGAGAGGGCAGAGAATCAAACAAGAATGAGATTCTAGTTTGATTCACTTAAGAATTCAGTAGAATTTTGGCACGATCTTAAAAATATGAAAATTTTAGAATTTGTTTTTGTGGAGAAGAAGGAGTGAAGAAAATAAGAATAGTTGGTTAAAAAATTCATTTGTGAAGGCTATTTATAGACCAGTATAGTTCGTAACTATTCGTGAAGAGATTTAAACGAATAAACACTTCTTTTGAAAATTGAAACTATTGAATTAAAAAGCCACCATGTCGACATGAGATATCCCATTATATCGACATCCCTTATTTAAAAACAATGTAAAATTTGTTTTGAAAATTATATTGAAAGGAAAACAAGATGAAATGATTTTGGAGTAAATTAAACTAATTTTCCTATGTTTTGAAGTAAAGAAAGTAGAAAAATATATTTTTAGAATGTATATAAAAATTTGTTTTTAAATGTGACGACCCGCCCTTCATTCCACAGAAAGACGCAACATCGATAAGAAAGAAAGAGGTAGAAATAGAATAGAAAGAAGAAAGAACTCAACAAAATCAGAATCTCACAGCGGAACGGAATAAAATATAATATATCACACAAATACTATGTAGTCGTTTAAATCAGAGTTACACAGATACAACAACCTTTCACAATAGACAGTTTTAAGGTTCTGTCTAATCTATTACATTTCAAATACAACAGACAAAGACTACGACACAACTTAGCACAGCGGAAATATAGATATAGCTACGTATGGACTCCTGCTCCATGCTCTCCAATATTCATCAAGCCAAAACCTGATCCCTTGGCTACTCATAAAAATTTGAGTACCCGAGAGTTTAAGAAAAACAGAAATAAACTCTGGGTCAGACATGGGTCTGGTGTGAGTAAACGGTTTAAAGTTGCTTAATTTTTTTGAAAAAAAAACCTTTGAAACAAAAGGTATCACGTAAGACTCCCCACAAATAAACATGGGTAAATTTTTACCTTACGCTAACCAAAACATTTGATAGGAAATCCAATGATATTACAATAGTGTCTAGGGTTGTCAAGTAAAATACAGAAATAGCTGGAATGCTTACATCTCATGTTCCAATATAGTAGGGCACGGTCAAAACGTACGGCACTTATTGGAGATTGGATTCCATACAATGGCAGGGCTAATGGGGTATCGCCCGTCACAGTACGTAGCCTAGATCACCGTACCGATGAGCCACCCTAACTGTCCTGCAACACAAGGCCGGGACTATTCCCTACTGAACAGTCCCGAACAAGACAACCCCGTAGTTGGCTGCAGACCAACTGCCCACACAGCCGAATAAAAAGGGACATCTAGACAGGGGAAGCTCTCGTCCTACTTTGGCATGACCCACTTAACCTTGCTGTACCTCCCCTGTTTTAGCCATTCTCGGTTGATGAGGCTTGAGGCTACGATTACCTTTATAGAACACATCTATCTTAGAATGCTCATCGTCCACCTGACGATGTTCTGAAAGCATTCAATCCATACAAGTTCGATCCGGGTTCGAACGAAACCGAATGCATTATCTCGTTACACTCATTTTGGAATCACCCTCAGAGTTAACGACAATAACCCTTGCACTCAGAATCTTCATCTTCACTTGAGATTCACGACCTAACGCTCAATTTGGATCGATGTGGGTTTCGGATATCCAAATCTGGAAATCCGATCCCGGTCTCATCGAAATCCAAAACGCCATCTTTTAGGTCCAAGTTGTTTTAAAGTTTAAAACAATTCATTTCTATTCAATTCAATACTTGAATTCACACAGCATTTCACATAGATAAATATCACACATTTATCACTAATATATCTAATATCATATCAGAAGATATCACAACATATCATCCAGCAGATATCTCCCAATAGATATCACCCAATATATATCATCCAACAGATATTATCCAATATAGATATTCTACACAAACAATCATCCATAGACAGGAATTATTAATCCATGTTATAATTAATTTAATCACCTTAAATTAAATTAATTACTTAAGAATTAATCTCCTAATCCTGCTTAAACAATCATTAAGTAATTACAACATTTAATTTATTAATCACTTCTTGATTATCCTTTCAATTGATCAATTAAATTTTAATCACTGATTAATTACTCTTTAATTCTCAATTAATAAACTTTAATTATTAATTAATTTTCTTCGATTACAAAGTAATCAATCCTTAAATACTTTTATAATCAATTAATTAACCTTTAATTAACTGATTAATTATCCATTAACTATTAATTAATAACCTTAATTATTAATCAAAATCTCTTAATTACAAATTAATTAATCCATAATTACTCTTAAAATTAATTAATTAATCATTAATTAACTAATTAATTACCTCTTAATTATTAACTAATAAACTTAATTATTAATTAACAATCTTAATTACAAATTAATTAATCCATAATTATTAATTAAACAATCCTTAATTAACATTGATTAATTCTTAATTACCCTCTGATTAACCCTGAATCATCCTTTGATAAATATTTAATTAACTTTGATTCATTCTTAATTACCCTCTGATTAATCCTTAGTCATCCTTTGATAAATCAATTAATTAATATTTAATTATAGATTAATCATCCTTTAAGTATTAATTAATAAAACCTAATCATTAATTAATAAAACTTAATTACAAATTAAGTACATCTTAAATATTAATTAAGTAACCTCCAATTACTTAATTAACAACTCTCTAACTACAAATTAATCAAATATTAATAACTTGATTAATTCATTCTTAATTATTTAAATTACTCAATTAATTAATCTCTAATCATTAATTAACAATTTTTAATTAATAATCCTTAATTATAATTAATTAATCTTAAATTAATTAAATAATAACCTTTAATTAACTATTAATTAAACCAATTAATTACTCCTGATTAATCACTTAATTAATCCTTTATAATTAAATAAATCAAATTGAGTAATTATACTTAATTCACTTTATTAAACTAATTAATCCCAAAACATTTTAAACTTAATCATCTTAAGGTAAAACATTATCTTATTAATACCTCATTAACATTAACATTTTTAAACCCAATTATCTTCATAACTAATATTATTTAATTTTAAATCATTAATTAAGTTTAAAATAAATAATCATTTAACTTGATAAAATTTAAGTTTTCAAAACATAACTTCCTCCAAAATAACTTAAACGTATTAAATAGAAGTTTTAAAAGCTAATTTCAATTTGTAAACTTGTTTTTATAAAGATCTTAATCTTCATTTTAAATTAATGCTTTAAAATCACTTTAAGTTTCATAAAATTTAAATCAGCCAATTTTCAAAATTTCTTAATCAATTGTTAAAGAAATAATTATAAATAGAGTAAGATTATATAAGAAATTTAAACTAGATTTAAATTTAAATTCCAAAACCCAATTTGATTTTAATACTTTTTTTAAAAAAACTGCAAATCATCCTGTTTCGGGTCAAACCCGAAGATAACCCGGGTTTACCCCCGAGTAAACTCCCTTTCTTCCTAATTTTAAAACTTAATTAAATTTTAAAGTTTATAAACGTGAAGCTTATAAACACCTAAATCTACTCGAGTTTACTCTCGAGTTTCCTTCCCAAACACTCGAGCAATGCTTCGAGTAAAATCCAACACCCATCATCAGACGTCACATCCCCTTTGTGCACCTGCACAGTCAACACCGACGCCGATGATCACCTCCGGTGACGTCGACACACCATCCATCACCTCAACATCAACTTTCGGTCATCCAAACTCACTCACGTTCCTTAAATCAAAATCTAGCTAGGTAGAACAAATACTGGCACCCACAACCACCAGGAAACGCCTCGAACACCTTCCCTCCGACCATGTGAGTCTCTGACACTCCAGCCACATCATCGTCTACCTTCCATGAACAAATCCCCAGAATACCATAAAACTCGATGCACCAGAGGAAAGAAGAATCCTAATTTTCCAGCTCGACCCAAAACTAGGGTTATGAGATAGATTGCCATACCGCCGACGCCACAATGATCCGTCACCCTTCCCACCATTTTTGCCGCATACCCCTATCCTTCCTCTACCCCCAGCAAAGATCCCGGTCATTCCCGACCATTCAATCATCAGCAATAGCCTCAGAACTACTCTCCAGTCATTTTAGGATTTCAAAAAAATCCTAATCTAAAATTCATGATTTTTATCTTAAAAATCATATTCTTCATAGATGTTTCAAGTTATGTAATTGAATTATCAAATCATGATACTTGATTTAACATGCATTTTAAAATTGTTACTGTATTTCTTGGTTCAAGAACAAAATTTAAACCTATATTATTTAAAATATATTTTAAACTTAAATTTATGATTTAACAAACATATATTGTATATATCTCCAAATCTAACAAAAATTGAATGATTTGATTATGATTTTTGAACAACTCTTATTTCCTGAACCAAGAACAGAAATATAAAAACACAACAGACATGCATATATACAACATTCATGTCACAGAGATAACTTAAATTAATATGCACAACCAAGCATTATTCATTTTAAACTTCACAAGCAAACAGAAATATTAACTTAAATTTTAATTAAATTTGTTTACTCACCAAATAAAATAGCAGAGACCTGAATGCTTAGAAATTTTGAAACTGAATTTGCCTGGGGCTTTTGATTTCTTTAAAACTGCTAGTTGAAACAAATATTGTTGAGAAGATTGCTTCACAATGATCTTCAGGTTGCATTTAGACTTGAAATGGTTGCAAACTCCAGATTTGAAAATGGTTCAGGCTTTTGAATTTTTTTACAAAAATTTGAACAGAGTGGATATTTTTGTCTTGAGGAGAAATACAAGCTTGTATTTGATGATTCTTTACTTACATATTCGAAAACAAATGCTTGAGGAAAAATTAGTTTACAGGGTTGCATTTGAATTTTGGTTTGAAACTTCAAAACTGAAAATGGATCCAGGTTTGTTTACAGATTTGAAAAGGAAGTTTTACAGTGTTTGCTTGAGGATAAAACAGTTTTTACAAATTCTTGAATAGTTTTGCAACAGTTTTACAAAACAGTTTACAAAGTTTGAAAATGTTGCAGTCTTCATTTGTTTTGAGAAGGTGATCACAGGTTTGCATTTATTTTGGTTTGAGAAGGCTGCAGATTTGAAAAGAAGTATTTGAACTACAGTTTGCAAAGTTTTGAAAATCTGCTACAGATTTAAAAAGAAAGTTTACAGGATTGCATTTGTTTTGAGGAAAATGGTTTCAGGTTTAATGCAAAAAATAATTTGGTTGTGAAGATAGTTGAACGTGATTGAGTTTTTGATGCTTGAGAAGATTAGAAAAGAATGTGAAAAAGAAGATATATGTTTTATATCATGTAATTTTGGATTTATTTTAAAATTAAAGAAAATAAAATAAATTTTGCCACTTGTCTCACTTATTAATACTTGTCACATATAAATTCTAATTATCTTACATGTGTTTTTATAAGCTTTAATAAATTAACACTTGAAATCTTTCGTTTTTATTTATCTTTAAAAGATTTTAAAAAAGCTTTTACATAAATTTTCTAAAATAATAAATACATTTCTAAATTAATAAATACATTTCTAAATAAATAAATGCTTTTAAAATTTAAATAAATTCTTTAAAAGAAAATAAAGTATAAACCAATTATATTTTAAATAAAATCATAAAATATGTTTAATCCATTTTAAAATGTTAAAATAACTCCTTTTGTATTTATTCTACAATTTAATAAACACTACCTTAATTAATAAAAATAAATTCTTTTTAAGGAAATAAATCTTATTTTAAACAAAACTCATTCATATATTATTTTAAATCAAAATACTTTTAAGATATAAATATTCATTTAAATTCAAATTTAAATACAAATTCAAATTCAAATTCCACTTTAGAATCTAATTTAAAATCAATTCAAGTGTATATATTAATTATAAACAAACACTTTATTACTTTTGAAAGATAATAACTTTTTTTAAAAAAAATCTATTTTAAAATTAATCTTAATTATATATATAAACTCCTTATTAACTCAAAAATAATGATTCTATTTTAGAATTCATTTATAAATCAACACCAACTATATTTGAAAATAATTATTTCATTTAAAAAATCTATTTATAAAACATTACCATTTAAATTTACAAATAATTATTTTATTAAGAATCCATTTATAGCTATATTTAAAATCATCATGTTATTAATTATTTTGGTTATTTATATTTGAAAATAACAAATTTTATCCATTTTAATTAACTTATTAAGATGATTATCACATTTTAAATTCCTTGAAATTTCGGAATATCACATTACTCCCCCCTTAAAAGAATTTCGTCCTCGAAATTTAAAACAAAGATAATCTAAAATCTTTTGTTTCATTTAACAATCCAAACATCCATATCAACCATACACTATTAACTAAACATCAGTTCATTCGAATAAATAATTTATTCGAACAAACAATTCATTCAAACAACCAATTTATTTGTATAAACAAATTATTCAAATCAAACAACTCTAGCTATCCGGACACAGATCTGGATAAGCCTTCCTATAACTATCCAGAGTTTCTCAAGATAAACTCTGAAATCCTAGCTCCACAGAGCCTAAACCAGCTAAACTACTATGATCTAGAGCTTCTACTCCGATCAAAAATCTGAACCAGATATCAGACCACACTAAAAAAACTAGCTCAACTACCAGATCCTACTAAACTACAGATCCTAACTACGACGGATAATTCACATATTTTCTCAGATGAGATACGTGAATAACAACATGAATTCCAGCCATCCAAACTGGCAATTCAATCCTGAAGACCACAACACTAGTCTCCTCAAGCACTCGGAACAGACCAAACCATCTTGGAGAAAATTTCCCGTCTTTCCAAATCTGGTAACTCCTTTAAATCGGGAAACTTTGACAAAGACTAAATCACAAATCTCATAAGCCAATTGTCTTTGTCTCTAGTCCACAAATCCTTTTTGACGATCCTATGCTACTCTCAAACTCTTCTAGAAGTGCTCTACCTTCACAGATGCCACTCGGATCAAAACTGGACAAGAACCAGACGATCCCTCAACTCTACCCAACAGAAAGGGAATCTACAAGGTCTTCCATACAAAACTCCATAGGATACCATCTAGATACATGCCTGATAACTAAACGATAATTCCATTCAGAACAGATGGTCTTTTCAAGACCCAACAAAATCCAAAACACAACCCTCAGCATAATCTCTAAATTCTATTCAGCCTTCCTATCTGACCGTCGATCTGAGAATGATAAGCTGAACTCATACTCAAATCGAACCCAAAGATGATCACAAAGTCTCCAAAATCTATTGGAGAAAATAGGATCACAGTTGCTAATAATCCTGACTGAAAACACCAAGCATTTGGACAAACTCCTTCAAGAAAAACTTAGCCAAAGATGCTGCAGTACGGGTTGCCTTGACCGGAATAAATAGGTTCTCTTAATTAACCGGTCTTCAATTACCCATATTCCATTTCCCTCTTTGATCCTTGGTAAATCATCCACGAAATCCAAAGAAATCATTTCTCACTTTACTTCAGAACTTCTAAGGCTGCAACAACTTGCTGTCTTCTGCTGATCACCTTCACTTGCAGATCAACCACACATCTTCTGACGAAAGTAGCTACATCCTTCTTCATGCTCAACTACCAGATGATTTTCTGATAACTCCTTGCCTCAAAGCCTTCCGATGATCTTCAATGTTCCTTGATCATCAATCCATCCATAACAGGCACACATACACACATCGTCCGCATAGAACTCAACTTACTCTTTCCATCCAAAATTGTTAGAACAGGCACACTGATCAGCCTTCCTTCGAATCCAAGAAAGCCTCATCACACTCGGGTCCACTTAACTTAGTTCCTTCCCGAGTCACTCGGTTAAGTGCAAAGAAATCTTAGAATAGACTTGACAAACTTCCTGTAAACTCTGCCAAATCCAAAAAACCGTGCTACTTCATCCCTAAATAGTAGCTACCCTTGATGAATCTACAGAAATACCTCCAGTAGAAACAAAAGGCCTCCCTAAAGAAAACTTGGATCTGCTTCTCCAACTCTATATCCTAATGAAGGCAAACTTTCTTTACCTAGGAAACATCCAGACAATCTCTAACCACTTCGGTGTACTCTACACCTTCTAGAGATACCTCGCTTCCAAGCAACAGATGCTTCAAAGAACTTCGGAATCATCGCAAGCCACTTTTATGATTCCTCCCAACTCAGCCTCCAAAGAAACAATCCATACTATCCATCCAATCCATATCCAGAATAAGATCAAACCCTTCGAGATCCAATATCGATGGGTCACAAGAAAACTATGGTGAAGATAAAAAATCTTAAGCCTCTACAGATCTTATCTAACTTACTGTTCCGCCAAAGGATAGGACGGTCAACCAAACAAAGAGAAAGATGAAACTTCTCTAGAACTCAAGTTGGAAATCCGAACAGATACCCAACAAATTTAAACCGATATATATATAATTATATAAAAATTACAAATACGCGCTCTCAACATAGACACAACTCCAGAGCCTAGGTATTATCTCAACCTACACTCTGATACCACATGTGACGACCCGCCCTTCATTCCATAGAAATACGCATCATCGATAAGAAAGAAAAAGGTAGAAATAGAATAGAAAGAAGAAATAACTCAACAAAATCAGAATCTCACGGCGGAACGGAATAAAATATAATATATCACACAAATATTATGTAGTCATTTAAATCAGAGTTACACAGATACAACAACCATTCACAATAGACAGTTTTAAGGTTCTGTCTAATCCATTACATTCCAAATACAACAGACAAAGACTACAACACGACTTAGCATAGCGGAAATATAGATATAGCTACGTATGGGTTCGAACGAAACCGAAGGCATTATCTCGTTACACTGATTTTGGAATCACCCTCAGAGTTAACGAAAATTACCCTTGCACTCTAAATCTTCATCTTCACTTGAGATTCACGACCTAATGCTTAATTTGGATTGGTGTGGTTTTTGGATATCCAAATCTGGGAATCCGATCCTGGTCTCATCGAAATCCAAAACGCCATCTTTTAGGTCCAAGTTTTTTAAAGTTTAAAACTATTCATTTCAATTCAATTCAATACTTGAATTCACACAGCATTTCACATAGATAAATATCACACATTTATCACTGATATATCTAATATCATATCACAAAATATCACAACATATCATCCAATAGATATCTCCTAATAGATATCACCCAATATATGTCATCCAATAGATATTATCCAATATAGATATTCTACACAAACAATCATCCATAAACAGGAATTATTAATCCATGTTATAATTAATTTAATCACCTTAAATTAAATTAATTACTTAAGAATTAATCTCCTAATCCTGCTTAAACAATCATTAAGTAATTACAACATTTAATTTATTAATCACTTCTTGATTATCCTTCCAATTAATCAATTAAACTTTAATCACAGATTAATTACTCTTTAATTCTCAATTAATAAACCTTAATTATTAATTAATTTCCTTCGATTACAAAGTAATCAATCCTTAAATACTTGTATAATCAATTAATTAACGGATTAATTATCCATTAACTATTAATAAATAACCTTAATTACTAATCAAAATCTCTTAATTACAAATTAATCAATCCATAATTACTCTTAAAATTAATTAATTAATCATTAATTAACTAATTAATTATCTCTTAATTATTAATTAATAAATTTAATTATTAATTAACAATCTTAATTACAAATTAATTAATCCATAATTATTAATTAATCAATCCTTAATTAACATTGATTAATTCTTAATTACCCTTTGATTAATCCTTAATCATCCTTTGATAAATCTTTAATTAACTTTGATTCATTCTTAATTACCCTCTGATTAATCCTTAGTCATCCTTTGATAAATCAATTAATTAATATTTAATTATAGATTAATCATCCTTTAAGTATTAATTAATAAAACCTAATCATTAATTAATAAAAATTAATTACAAATTAAGTAATTCTTAAATATTAATTAAGTAACCTCTAATTACTTAATTAACAACTCTCTAATTACAAATTAATCAAATCTTAATAACTTGATTAATTCATTCTTAATTAGTTAAATTACCCAATTAGTTAATCTGTAATCATTCATTAACAATTTTTAATTAATAATCCTTAATTATAATTAATTAATCTAAAATTAACTAAATAATAACCTTTAATTAACTATTAATTAAACCAATTAATTACTCCTGATTAATTACTTAATAAATCCTTTATAATTAAATAAATCAAATTGAGTAATTATACTTAATTCACTTTATTAAACTAATCAATCCCAGAACATTTTAACCTTAATCATCTTAAGGTAAAACATTATCTTATTAATACCTTATTAACATTAACATTTTTAAACCCAATTATCTTCATAACTAATATTATTTAATTTTAAATCATTAATTAAGTTTAAAATAAATAATCATTTAACTTGATAAAATTTATGTTTTCAAAACATAACTTCCTCCAAAATAACTTAAACATTTTAAATAGAAGTTTTAAAAGCTAATTTCAATTTGTAAACTTGCTTTTATAAAGATCTTAATCTTCATTTTAAATTAATGCTTTAAAATCACTTTAAGTTTCATAAAATTTAAATCAGCCAATTTTCAAAATTTCTTAATCAATTGTTAAAGAAACAATTATAAATAGAGTAAGATTATATAAGAAATTTAAACTAGATTTAAATTTAAATTCCAAAACCCAATTTTATTTTAAAACATTTTTTAAAAAAAAAACTGCTAATCATCCTGCTTCGGGTCAAACCCGAAGACAACTCGGGTTCACCCCCGAGTAAACTCTCTTTCTTCCTGATTTTAAAACTTAATTTAAAATTTAAAGTTTATAAACCTGATGCTTATAAACACCTAAATCTACTCGAATTTACTCTCGAGTTTCCTTCCCACACACTGGAGCCATGCTTCGAGCAAAATCCAACACCCATCATCAGACGTCACACCCCCTCTGTGCACCTGCACAGTCAACACCGACACTGATGATCACCTCCGGTGACGTCGACACACCTTCCATCACCTCAACATCAACGTTCGGTCATCCAAACTCACTGACGTTCCTCAAATCAAACTCTAGCTGGGCAGAAGAAATACTGGCACCCACAACCACCAGGAAACACCTCGAATACCTTCCCTCCGACCATGTGAGTCTCTGACACTCCAGCCACATCATCGTCTGCCTTCCACGAACAAATCCCCAGAATACCATAAAACTCGATGCACCAGAGGAAAGAAGAATCCTAATCTTCCAGCTCGACCCAAAACTAGGGTTATAAACTAGATTGTAATACCGCCGACGCCACAATGATCGGTCTCCCTTCCCACCATTTTTGCCGCATACCCCTATCCTTCCTCTACCCCCAGCAAAGATCCCGGTCATTCCCGAATCAGCAATAGCCTCAGAACTACTCTCCAGTCATTTTAGGATTTCACAAAAAATCCTAATCTAAAATTCATGATTTTTATCTTAAAAATCATATTGTTCATAGATGTTTCAAGTTATGTAATTGAATTATCAAATCATGATACTTGATTTAACATGCATTTTAGAATTGTTACTGTATTTCTTGGTTCAAGGACAAAATTTAAACCTATATTGTTTAAAATAAATTTTAAACTTAAATTTATGATTTAACAAACATATATTTTATATATCTCCAAATCTAACAAACATTGAATGATTTGATTATGATTTTTGATCAACTCTTATTTCCTGAACGAAGAACAGAAATATAAAAACACAATAGACATGCACATATACAACATTCATATCACAGAGATAACTTACATAAATATGCACAACGAAGCATCATTCATTTTAAACTTCACAAGCAAACAGAAGTATTAACTTAAATTTTAGTTAAATTTGTTTACTCACCAGATAAAAGAGCAGAGACCTGAATGCTTAGAAATTTTGAAACTGAATTTTCCTGGGGCTTTTGATTTCTTTAAAACTGCTAGTTGAAACAAATATTGTTGAGAAGATTGCTTCACAATGATCTTCAGGTTGCATTTGGACTTGAAATGGTTGCAAACTCCAGATTTGAAAATGGTTCAGGCTTTTGATTTTTTTACAAAAATTTGAACAGAGTGGATATTTTTGTCCTGAGGAGAAATACAAGCTTGTATTTGATGATTCTTTGCTTACAGATTTGAAAACAAATGCTTGAGGAAGAATTAGTTTACAAGGTTGCATTTGAATTTTGGTTTGAAACTTCAAATCTGAAAATGGTTCCAGGTTGGTTTACAGATTTGAAAAGGACATTTTACAGTGTTTGCTTGAGGATAAAATAGTTTTTCCAAATTCTTGAACAGTTTTGCAACAGTTTTACAAAACAGTTTACAAAGTTTGAAAATGTTGCAGTCTTGATTTGTTTTGAGAAGGTGATCATAGATTTGCATTTATTTTGGTTTGAGAAGGCTGTAGATTTGACAAAAAGTATTTGAACTACAGTTTGCATTTGAAATCTGAAGTTTTGAAAATCTGCTACAGATTTAAAAAGAAAGTTTACAGGATTGCATTTGTTTTGAGGAAAATGGTTTCAGGTTTAATGCAAAAGAATTTTTGGTTGTGAAGATTGTTGAACAAGATTGATTTTTTGATGCTTGAGAAGATAAGAAAAGAATGTGAAAAAGAAGATATATGTTTTATATCGTGTAATTTTAGATTTATTTTAAAATTAAAGAAAATAAAATAAATTTTGCCACTTGTCTCACTTATTAAGACTTGTCACATATAAATGCTAATTATCTTACATGTGTTTTTATTAGCTTTAATAAATTAACACTTGAAATCTTTCATTTTTATTTATCTTTAAAAGATTTTAAAAAAGCTTTTACATAAATTTCATGAATTAATAAATACATTTCTAAATAAATAAATGCTTCTAAAATTTAAATAAATTCTTTAAAAGAAAATAAAGTATAAACCAATTATATTTTAAATAAAATCACATAAAATATGTTTAATCCATTTTAAAATGTTAAAATAATCCCTTTTGTATTTATTCTACAATTTAATAAACACTACCTAAATTAATAAAAATAAATTCTTTTTAAGGAAATAAATCTTATTTTAAACAAAACTCATTCATATATTATTTAAATCAAAATACTTTTAAGATATAAATATTCATTTAAATTCAAATTCAAATTCAACTTTAGAATCTAATTTAAAATCAATTCAAATGTATATGTTAATTATAAACAAACACACTATTACTTTTGGAAGATAATAACTTTATTTTAAAAAAATCTATTTTAAAATTAATCTTAATTGTATATATAAACTCCTTATTAACTCAAAAATAATGATTCTATTTTTGAATTCATTTATAAATCAACACCAACTATATTTGAAAATAATTATTTCATTTAAAAAATCTATTTATAAAACATTACCAATTAAATTTACAAATAATTATTTTATTAAGAATCCATTTATAACTATATTTAAAATCATAATGTTATTAATTATTTTGGTTATTTATATTTGTAAATAACAAATTTTATCCATTTTAATTAATTTATTAAGATGATTATCACATTTTAAATTCCTCGAAATTCCAGAATATCACATTAAATCTCAAGTATATATATTATATTTAAAAATCAGAAGATAGTTTTAAAATTAAATAAAGTTTAAATCAAGAGTTTATTTAAAAACAAAAACAAAGAATATTTTAAGGCTAAAATATCTTTTTGAAAATCATTTGAAAAGATAATTTTTAAAGCTAGAACATGTGGAAAAGCAGTTTTGAAAATCATTTTAAAAAACCATTTTGAAGTAGTTTTGCAAGCTTCTTCCTGTAGAATATCTCATCACATCAGGACTCGAGAACTTGTACAAAACTAGGATTTTCGTGGGTTTGTAAGCCACTTGTCCTAGGTTTGTAAACTGCTTGTCGCGGGTTTGTCAGCCACTAAGAAGGTAGAAATGGGTTCCATTCCAAATGAAATTTGGAATGAAGTTTTCCATACTATTATGAAGTTTTAACAAAAATAGACACATATCTTGAAATCTTGGTCTTGATACTCATGAGTCTTCAAACTTGATTTCTTCATTCTTGATATTTGTACTACACGGTCTTCAATAATCAGTACCTGACTTATATATATCCTACATAATAACATTCATATATATCTAGACAACAGTGCTAGCATACAAGTTATAATAAAATAAGTTACAAAGGTTGTTGTCATCAAAATCACTATCTCTGGTTCCTAATAATCTCCCATTTTTGATGATGACAACCTTATAAAATATACTTACCACTTCGATCATACCATAACTCCCCCTTACACGGACAACTTCCCCTTACTCCAAACCAACTATTTTATATAACTTCTCCCCCTTAGTCATCATTAAAAAATAACCAGCATTGCTGATGCCAATTACATATCCCTTCGAGTTATCTCCAAAGTTGACCAACCCGCCATTTTGGTATATAATGTCATTGAGTATCTCGGGATTTCCAGTCATATGCCTTGAACAGACACTATCAAGTATCTATTTATCTTTCCCAATTTGCACAGTTTGTCCATTGGTTGTTGATTCTTCAAAAGCCATGTAACATGTATGTTCCTGCATAACAAACCAATTCGGTAGATAAATTGATTTTTCATAAAAACTGTATGCAGACTTATGATATTTTAATGAAATGCATAAATTCAAACTATTATTAACACAATTTTCTAAAGATGCCTTTTTTAACTTTTCAAGTTTCAAATTATGAAAACTATGAAAACCTATGCTTTGATACAAATTGAAAGGGAGTGCGGATTAAGGACCTTAAGGCTAATTTAACACTAGAGGGGGAGTGAATTGTGTTTAATGGATTCTAACACTTATATGGACTAAATTAAAATTATGACACAAAAAAATGCAGAACTTAATCACAGAACAATCACCGCATCAAACACAGATGCAGAAAGTAAATAAAAAGTAGTAAAAGGAAAGAACACACCGGATTTTATACCGGTTCGGAGTTACCCTACATCCAGTCTTGTACTAAGGCAAACACCTCATACAGATTTCTATTATACTAATTTCGAGATTACAATCCTCAATTTATAAAGGCCTTGAGGTACCCTTCTGTCTTTCGAGTCCGAGGAAAACTCTCTTGATTTACGAGGCACAAGATCACCAATTGATTTCCAGGAACAACCACACCTTATAGAGAGATTCGATAAACTTTTGATTAGAAATTGATCCTATAACTTTGAATAGCACTTTGATCTTCGAGAGAGGGCACAGAATCAAACAAGAATAAAATTCTATTTTGATTCACTTGATAATTCGGCAGAATTCAGCACAACCTTAAAAATATGAAAATTTTAGAATATTGATTTGTGGAGAAGGAGTGAAGAAAACAAGAAAATAGTTAGTTAAAAAATTCGTTGTGAAGGCTATTTATAGACCAGTAACGTCATAGCCATTCATGAAGAGATTCAAACGAATAGACACTTCTTTTGAGAATTGAAACTTTTGAATTGAACGGCCACTATGTCGACATGGGATATCCCATGATGTCAACATCCCTTAGTTAAAAACAATGTAAATTTTTTTTTGAAAATTGTATTGAAAGGAAAACAAGATGAAATAATTCTGGAGTAAATTAAACTAATTTTCATATGTTTAAAATAAAGAAGAGTAGAAATATATATTTTTAGAATGTATATAAAAATTTGATTTTAAATCTCAAGTATATATATTATATTTATAAATCAAAAGATAAATTTAAAAACAAACAAAGTTTAAAACAAGAGTTTATTTAAAAACAAAAATAAAGAATATTTAAGGCTAAAATATGTTTTTGAAAATCATTTGAAAAGATAATTTTTAAAGAAAAAACATTTTGAAAATCGGTTTTGAAAATCATTTTGAAAAACCATTTTAAAGTAGTTTTGCAAGCTTCTTCCTGTAGAATATCTCATCACATCAGGACTCGAGAACTTGCACAAATCCAGGATGGTCGTGGGTTAGTAAGCCATTTGTCATAGGTTTGTCAGCTACTTGTCATGGGTTTGTAAGCCACTAAGAAGATAGAAATGTATTCAATTCCAAATGAAATTTGGAATGAAGATTTCCATGCTATTATAAAGTTTTAGCAAAACTAGACACATATCTTGAAATATTCGTCTTGATACTCATGAGTCTTCAAACTTGATTTCTTCATTCTTAATCTTTGTACTGTACTTTAACGACCCGGAATTTTAGGCAATAACAATTAAATAATCTGCATTAATAATTTAATTGACTTGATAATTTTTCTTTATAATTTTAATTTAAATTGGTAAATTTAATCTTTTAAAGGTTAATAAATTTTTAATATGGCAATAATTGGTAAGAATTAATTTTTCCAAAGCTAATGAAATTTTATTCTACTTATAATATATATATTTGATATATATTGTGAATAGAAGATCTTTTGTTTTAAATAAAGATTGAATTTTCAAATTGTAATATACATGTATGTATATGTTATAATTCGGAATTTGTTTTGAAATGTAATTTAATCTATTAATAATTTATATATGAATGAGTATAGTAATTTAAGGTTTTGTTTTAAAATTTTATTTTTCAAAGATTAATTTAGATTTATCAAATTGTTTTCAAAAATAAGATAATCGTTTGTTTTAAATAAGATAGTTTAAGAAGGGATTAAATAGAGCTTTATTTTGTTTTCTTTTAAAATGTTTAATTTAAAATGGTTATAAGTATATAAAAATAAAAAATTTAGATTTTAGAAATACATACATAAGAAATTCATTTATATTATTATTATTATTATTAAGAATATTCTCTTTAAAGAGTAAGTTTATATTTACTAAATAAGTATTTAGTAATTTAGTGAATTAAAAGATTTAAACTTGTATATTTATCTAAATTCAAAGTTTATTAGCATAAAAAACATTCCATAAATACAAATATCCATGTTCATAGAGATAAGTTATAATTATTATTGTTATAAGGTTTTAAAAACAAATTTTCAAAAATCTTTAAACACTTGTAAACTTTTAAAGCATATTTGAGACACTTGTTCAAATTAATTAACATGTGGCAACCTATTAATTTTAAATTTTAATAAATGTTTTTAAAGAAGAAAAAACTAGTTTCACATTACACTTACAATCCTTTGTCTTCTTTCTTACTCAAACCAGTAATTTTTTCAAAATCTGCAAAATCAAAAAAAATTTCCTTTCTTCATTCTTTCTAAATTCTAATGGAAACCAGAAATTTATTCAAAAACCTGAAAACAAAATGTCAACCTGAAATATTTCACAAATCCGAAATGGAAACTAAAAAAAAAATAAGATTTAAAACCTGCAAATTAAAACTGCAACACAAATTTTCAATCTGCAAAATGAAGTCCTTATCAAGCTGCAACCTTCAAAATTTTTGCAACTTCAACATGCAAATGAAGATCTGTTTCAACAATTTTAAATCATCAACAAATTAAAGGCATGCAAAGGATTTTCTTCAGCAATTTAAAGCATTCTTTCCTTATTTAATTTCGAGTGCCTGGAAAATAATCTGCTCTATGCAATTTTACCAGGTGAGTAAATTGTTCTTAAAAACAGATTTTATGGGTAACTTTGCTTAAATGTTGTGATGGATGATTGTGGAAACATGACTTATATATGTTATGATTATGTATGCATGTATGAATGGATGATGTGTCTGTATATAATTGTTTGAATGTCTCTGTTGCATCACAAGGTTGAATCCCACAAAATAAATTTAAATACACTTTATACATTTAGTTTTAGTTCTTGATCACTAAGTAGAAATTGAGTATGTTTGTGTTATATAAGTTTTAAAAATAGTTTGGGAAATTTTTAGTTTACAGATAATTTTTAAAATATGTAAAACAGTAAGGATACTGATTCACATGAAAAACTAAATACTTCAATTATTGTTTTGGATTGTATAACTGAATTAGATGTTAGAAATCATGAATTTTAACATGCAATTTGAAAATTTTAAATTGATAATTTGTTTTGAAATTGGGTTTTGTTCGAATTCGGGTTTTGAGAGTTTGCCGAAGATCAAGGTGATTATGGTAGCTGGATTTTTGATCGTAGCTTGTTTATGGGATATGGATTAAGGGAAAAATCCAATTTAATTTTTCCAAGGTTCGATTTGTTCGAATTTAATCGTTTTAGGGTTTTTGCCTATTTCCTTTCCCGGCTTGATGTTGTGGATTTTGCGACTGGATTACTAAACCGGAAGTGATCGCGATGGTGCAGAACTGAAGCTCGTGTTGTGGCGGTTCTGTGGTGGGAACGGCAAGGTTCATCGGAGATGGGATGGTCGGCGATGGGTTTGGTTTTGTGTTGAGTATTCTGCAGTTTTTCGTGCTCGAGGTTGAATTTCGATTCGAGTGCCTATCCTTCGATCTGAGTTGAGGAGATGGTCGTAGAGGTCGTTTGGCGTTAGTCGGCGATCGACTTGATGTTCGAAGTGGGTTGGATGGTGGTGCAACGTGCACTGTGTTGGGTTGTGCACTGGGAAGTTCGAATTGGGGAAGATGTGTTGGAACCAAGGAGCACACGCGTTTTCATGGGGTTGGACTCGAAGATGATGGTGATGGGTTGTTTCGGGGTAGTGACGAGTGGTTCCTGGGTTCGTACTCGAGTTTTGAAGTGAATGTTATCTGGTTGTACTGGTAATGGTAGTTGCAAGTAAACTCGTGTATATACAGTGTTTGACTCGAGTTGTTTGACTTGGTTCTGTAGTGTTTTAGTTGCAGATAATACTTGTTGTTTGAAATTAAAGGAAATAAGTTTACAAGTTAAAAACTTGTTCTGTGTAAATAGAAGTTAATCAACTTTTAAAAAAAAAGTATTAATTGAATTCAATTTCAATTTTAAAATGTCGAGAGGTTTGAATTTGAAATTAATTATTTAAGTAAATTTTGAATTTCTATTTAAAGAAGAGTTCTGAATTTTTAATTCAAAAGGAATGCTTTCATTTTAAAGTATTAAATCAAGTTATTAAGTAATGGTTTAAAAATTAAGTTTCAATTTCTACTGAAAATTTATAAGTTTGAATTAGATGTTTTAAGTTTTAAAATTTATTTCCAAATGTTATTTTTCCCAATTAAGTTATTGATATAAATTTTGTAAACCAATAAAAATGGTTTATTTTTAAGTTATTAAAATTTAGATTATTTTCAAATAATTTATCTATGTAGATAATTATGATTAATTTATTTTGATATGAACTTAAAGGTACTTAATTAAAATGTGATTCATTAATAAGTAAAAGTTTAATTAAGATTAATGTTTTCTTAATTAATTAAGGATTTTGAAATATGAGAAGTTAGTTAATTAATTATTTAAGTAATTTTAAATAATTAGTCAATTGTTTATTTAATTTTGAATAATCACTTAATTATGGATTCATTAATTGTAATTACTTAATAAAGTAATTAATGATGAAATATTGAATGTAATTGAATGATAATTATTTGTGGAAGTAATTAGCAGGATTTACTCATGGGAGTAATTAATGGAAATGGTTAATGGATAATCACTTAATGTTATAAATTAAGGAAATTGATTAATTTATTGGTTTTAAAGTTAATTAATTAAGGGGTAATTAATTAATTAAAGAATTAAGGATTATTTAATGATGGAATTTATTTATTTGTTAAGTAATTAATTAATTAAGAAGTAATCAAGTAATTAGAGATAATTACTTATGTAAGTAATTAAGAGTTAATTACTTAATTATTGTAGTTAATTAGTTAATGTGATTAGTTAATTAATAAGTGTGATTAATTTAAGGTTAATTACTAAGGGTAATTAATTAAAATGTAATTAATTAAAAAGTAATTAATTAATAAAGTAATTAATTAAGGGTTAATTGTTAATTTAAATTAATTAATAATTACTTAATGAAGTAATTAAAGATTAATTAATTAGATTAATTAATCAAAGGGTAGTATAATTTTAATTAAGAAGTTAATTAATTTAGATAAGTAATTACATATTGTCAATTACTGTTCATGATTAATGAGATGATTAATTACAAGTTAATTATTTAATTAATTTAAGAATTATTAATTAATAAGGATAATTAGCTAATTAATCAAGATTGATTAATAAAAGTGATTAACTTAAGTATGATTAATTAATTGTAATTAACTAAGGTTTAATGTAATTAATTCTAATTGATTAATTTATGGAAGCAAATGTATGATCATTAATTATTATGATTAATGATAGTAATTAAAGGTTAATTACTGAATATGGTTAAGGATAATTACTTGAATGTAATTAAAGTATAATTAATCAAGCAAGATTAATTAAGAAAGATTATTGAGAACGAATAATTTATTTATTTGGGATAAATAAATGAAGAAGGATTTAGGTTAATCCAATTGATTAAAAGTTAATCAATTCTGCTTTGGATGATTGATTAATATTGGTTTATTGATTGATATTGGATGATCAATATTAGGTGATTGATATTGGTTGGTATTGGATATTTTGAATATATCTGATATGTGATATGCTGCTTTGTGAGATGAATATTTGTTATGAATTATCTATTGTGATAATGTGATTCATCTATCTGTTATATCATCCTGAATATAAGTTAATTGTTTAAACCCTTAAGTACAACTTGAACATTGAAAATGGCGTTTGGTTTCGATGAGACTGGGATCGGGTTTGCTTGTCTTAGTGAAATGTGATGGGGGGGTTCTCGCTCTTTGTTAGGTGGCGAGCAGGAGACTCTTACCCCCACATGTCCTCTTTACGGGGCTGGTTTGCTAGGTGCTTACAGTCGAGAGGCTGGTTGTAAAAGCAAACCCGAGGTACCAATGGGAGCCACCGCGGGGCTGGGATGGTTGAAAAGCCTACCAGTCGAGTGAGCCGCTGTTGATGGTTGCAAAGCCTAGACAATCTCAGTTGGTATCAGAGCATTAGGTTGAGTGAACACCTAGGCTCTGGAGTGGTGTCTTTCTCGAAAGAGCGTACTTGTAATTTTATATATAACTATATATATATATATACACACACACACACACCTGATCAGTTGGGTTATCTGTTCGGATTTTCCAACATAAATTTTAGAGGTGGATGGGATAATGGTGTGTGTGTGTAACACGACTACCACTGATGGAAGAGGTCCATATGTTGAGGTTGGAAGTATTTGTCGAGACTGTAGACCTAATACCGTCTCGAGAGTGATTTGTAGTTTGGAATAAGGATTTCTCTGATATCCGAAGGAAATCTTTTTAAAGATTCGGAGTTTATCTTTGAAGTGTAAGATTGAATTTCGCTCGGGTAAGCGAATTATTCTTAAGTTTGGATCTGCCGGAAGTGCAGGAGTAAGTAATGATATCTTGATAGCTACGTAATGAGATGTAGTATCCATGGATATTCCAGAAGATGTTTTCTCTTGAAGCAGTTTTAGAAGCAGTTGAGGAGCGGTTTTTATCTGCCGCAGGGGAGATCCGTCTGTGTAGAAGTTGTTTGGATCTTTAACAAGGAGGTTGTCTGTTCTGGAATATGAGACTAAGCTCTTTGAGTTGCTTCGCTTTGGCATGGTCCTATTGTCATTCCTTAATAAAAATGAGATGTTGATGCTTGGTTTGGAGCCCGAATCTCTTGAGGGAATGTCTGCCGTCTCGAGGGCCTGTTGTGTGGTTTGAAGATAGTTTTGGTTTTCGAGAAGCCTTTGGATTAGAAGTTTTTGTTTAACTGTGGTAGCAGTGCAACTCGAAGTATTCGCTGTGCTGACGAGAAGGTCTTTTAGCTTTGCAGTATCATCAAGGTAGAGTTTGGAAGCAGCAGTGTGGTCGTTTCTCCGATGGTTCAGGAATCTTTATGGTTCTTCTTCAGCAGTCCAGGCAGTTGGTGAAAGTTTTTTTGAAGGTTAACCTAGTTTGGAGAAGCTTTAGGCTATTCCAATTGGTAAAGAGAGGACAGTTTATTTGGAATCTGAACTAGATAGGATCGTAAAAGTGACTTGCGATTAGTTTGGAATTTATCTTGGGCGATCTGTTGTCTGAGACTAAGGGATTCTCATGTGCAGTAGGAGCTACTGAGGTAATCGGAAGGTTGTCTGCATCTGGGGTTGAGTTCCATTTGTTTTGGTTCCAGAAGCGATTTTGGTGGTTAGCCTAGTAGGAGAGTTGGTGTAGAAGCTCAGGTATTTTTGGATTTGGATTTGGTCGGATCTAGTTATTGAGTTGGATTCTGTAGTAAGGTTTTGTGACTGGGTCAGATGTGTCACTTAGATTTTTATGGATTTGAACAAAGTTTCCCTGATATTGGATAAGTTTATACTCATGTTCATCAACAGTATTCTCATCTATTTCAGAATCAGAGTTGCGTAGTGGAAGAGAGGTAGCAGCTGTGCAAGGAAGGAAGCAAATTCAGTTTACTATTGCTTGGGAAGTAGAGCTTATGTTCTGGATTTCGATGGATTATGGAAGATTTATCTGTGGGATATGATCCAGAAACTGGTTTGCTTGGTTTAGTTATTACTGGAAGCATCAGCATAGGTTGAGATGATCAGGAGAAGATTGGCAGCCTAGGATTGTCTATTGAGTTATGCTGATTAAGATAAGGAGTTTGGAATTCGAAGTTGGAGACTTCATTGTTGTTAAGATTTCTCTGGTTAAGAGAGCTGTAATTGGGTAAGACTGAATGGCTAGTTCTGAGGCATTTGAGATTTCTTATCTGTGTTCTAATAAGATAAAATCTGTTGTCTACAAGATTGAATTGCCAGTTTGGATAGCTGGAATTCATTATATATCACGTATCATTGAGGGAGTATGTGTATGATTCATCGATTGGTTGTTGAATCTGTAGTTCAATTGGATTTGGAAGTTGAGCTGGACTTGAGTATAGTATGATGTTCTGTTCAGATTGATGGATCTAGAGATGAGAGGAGCTCTAGATTTTGGTGGTGTAGTTTGTTAGTTTAGCTTCTGTAGAGCGAGTCTCTTGGTGATTTTTACTTAGGAAACTCAAGATAGTATTAGAGTTTTATTCTAACGTATGTCAGGATAATTAGTTAAGTTTGTTTGTTTGTTTGATTGCTATGGTTATTAGTAACTGGTTGTTAGGTATGCTTTGCTGTTAGAAATTGAAATCTTTGCTGGGTTATTAAATTACCTTTGCTTTTAAATTTCGGGGACGAAATTCTTTTAAGGTGGGAGGATTGTAACGACCCGGAATTTTAGGCAATAACAATTTAATAATCTGCATTAATAATTTAATTGATTTGATAATTTTTCTTTATAATTTTAATTTAAATTGGTAAATTTAATCTTTTAAAGGTTAATAAATTTTTAATCTGGCAATAACTGGTAAAAATTAAATTTTCCAAAGCTAATGAAATTTTATTCTATTTATAATATATATATCTGATATATATTATGAATAGAAGATCTTTTGTTTTAAATAAAGATTGAATTTTCAAATTGTAATGTATATGTATGTATATGTTATAATTTGGAATTTGTTTTTAAATTTAATTTAATCTATTAATAATTTATATATGAATGAGTATAGTAATTTAAAGTTTTGTTTTAAAATTTTATTTTTCAAAGGTTAATTTAGATTTATCAAATTGTTTTCAAAAATAAGATAATTGTTTGTTTTAAATAAGATAGTTTAAGAAGGGATTAAATAGAGCTTTGTTTTGTTTTCTTTTAAAATATTTAATTTAAAATGGTTATAAGTATATAAAAATAAAAGTTTTATATTTTAAAATACATACATAAGAAATTCATTTATATTATAATTAGTTTTAAGAATATTCTCTTCAAAGAGTAAGTTTATATTTACTAAATAAGTATTTAGTAATTTAGTGAATTAAAAGATTTAACCTTGTATATTTATCTAAATTCAAAGTTTATTAACATAAAAAACATTCCATAAATACAAATATCCATGTTCATAGAGATAAGTTATAATTATTATTGTTATAAGGTTTTAAAAACTAATTTTCAAAAATCTTTAAACACTTGTAAACTTTTAAAGCATATTTGAGACACTTGTTCAAATTAATTAACATGTGGCAACCTATTAATTTTAAATTTTAATAAATGTTCACATAACACTTACAATCCTTTGCCTTCTTTCTTACTCAAACCAGTAATTTTTTCAAAATCTGCGAAATCAAAATCTTTTTCCTTTCTTCATTCTTTTTAAATTCTAATGAAACCATAAATTTATTCAAAAACCTGAAAACAAAATGGCAACCTGAAATATTTCTCAAATCTGAAATGGAAACTAAAAAAATAAGATTTAAAACCTGCAAATTAAAAATGCAACACAAATTTTCGATCTGCAAAATGAAGTCCATATCAAACTGCAACCTTCAAAATTTCTGCAACTTCAACATGCAAATGAAGATCTGTTTCAACAATTTTAAATCATCAACAAATTAAAGGCATGCAAAGGATTTTCTTCAGCAATTCAAAGCATTCTTTCCTGATTTAATTTCAAGTGCCTGGAAAATAATCTGCTCTCTGCAATTTTATCAGGTGAGTAAATTGTTCTTAAAAACAGATTTTATGGGTAACTTTGCTTAAATGTTGTGATGGATGATTGTAGAAACATGACTTATATATGTTATGATTATGTATGCATGTATGAATGGATGATGTGTTTGTATATAATTGTTTAAATGTCTCTGTTGCATCCAGGGTTGAATCCCTCAAAATAAATTTAAATACATTTTGTACATTTAGTTTTAGTTCTTGATCACTAAGTAGAAATTGAGTATGTTTGTGTAATATAAGTTCTAAAAATAGTTTGGGAAAATTTTAGTTTACAGATAATTTTTAAAATATGTATAAAAGTAAGGATACCGATTCACATGAAAAACTAAATACTTCAATTATTGTTTTGGATTGTATAACTGAATTAGATGTTAGAAATCATGAATTTTAACATGCAATTTTAAAATTTTAAATTGATAATTTGTTTTGAAATTGGGTTCGTTCGAATTGGAGTTTTGAGAGTTTACCGAAGATCAAGGTGATTATAGTAGCTGGATTTTTGATCGTAGCTTGTCTATGGGATATGGATTAAGGGAAAAATCCAATTGAATTTTTCCAAGGTACGATTTGTTCGAATTTAATCGTTTTAGGATTTTTGCCTGTTTCCTTGCTCGGCTTGATGTTGTGGGTTTTGCGACTGGATTATTGAACCGAAAGTGATCGCGACGGTGCAGAATTGAAGCTCGCGTTGTGGCGGTTCTGTGGTGAGAACGACAAGGTTCATCGGAGATGGGATGGTCGGCTATGGGCTTGGTTTTGTGTTGAGTATTCTGCAGTTTTTCGTGCTCGAGGTTGAATTTCGATTCGAGCGCCTATCCTTCGATCTGAGTTGAGGAAAGGGTCGTAGAGGTCATTTGGCGTTTGTCGGCGATCGACTTGATGGTCGAAGTGTGTTGGATGGTGGTGCAACGTGCACCATGTTGGGTTGTGCACTGGGAAGTTCGAATTGGGGAAGATGTGTTGGAACCGAAGGAGCATACGCGTTTTCATGGGGTTGGACTCGAAGATGATGGTGATGGGTTGTTTCGGGGTAGAGATGAGTGGTTCCTGGGTTCGTACTCGAGTTTTGGTGTGAATGTTATCTGGTTGTACTGGTAATGGTAGTTGCAAGTAAACTCGTGTATATGCAGTGTTTGACTCGAGTTGTTTGACTTGGTTCTGTAGTGTTTTAGTTGCAGATAATACTTGTTGTTTGAAATAAAAGGAAATAAGTTTACAAGTTAAAAACTTGTTCTATGTAAATAGAAGTTAATCAACTTTTAAAAAAAAGTATTAATTGAATTCAATTTAAAATTTAAAATGTTGAGAGGTTTGAATTTGAAATTAATTATTTAAGTAAATTTTGAATTTCTATTTAAAGAAGAGTTTTGAATTTTTAATTCAAAAGGAATGCTTTCATTTTAAAATATTAAATCAAGTTATTAAGTAATGATTTAAAAACTAAGTTTCAATTTCTATTGAAAATTTATAAGTTTAAATTAGATGTTTTAAGTTTTAAAATTTATTTCCAAATGTTATTTTTCCCAATTAAGTTATTGATATAAATTTTGTAAACCAATAAAAATGGTTTATTTTTAAGTTATTAAAATTTGGATTATTTTCAAATAATTTATCTATGTAGATAATTATGATTAATTTATTTTGATATGAACTTAAAGGTACTTAATTAAAATGTGATTCATTAATAAGTAAAAGTTTAATTAAGATTAATGTTTTCTTAATTAATTAAGGATTTTGAAATATAAGAAGTTAGTTAATTAATTATTTAATTAATTTTAAATAATTAGTTAATTGTTTATTTAATTTTGAATAATCACTTACTTATGGTTTAATTAATTTTAATTACTTAATGAAGTAATTAGTGATGAAATATTGAATGTAATTGAATGATAATTACTTGTGGAAGTAATTAGTAGGATTTACTCATGGGAGTAACTAATGGAAATGATTAATGGATAATCACTTAATGTTATAAATTAAGGAAATTGATTAATTTATTGGTTTTGAAGTGAATTAATTATGGGGTAATTAATTAATTAAAGAATTAAGGATTATTTAATGATGGAATTTATTTATTTGTTAAGTAATTAATTAATTAACAAGTAATCAAGTAATTAGAGATAATTACTTATGTAAGTAATTAAGAGTTAATTACTTAATTATTGTAGCTAATTAGTTAATGTGATTAGTTAATTAATAAGTGTGATTGATTTAAGGTTAATTACTAAGGGTAATTAATTAAAATGTAATTAATTAATAAAGTATTTAGTTAAGGGTTAATGTTAGTTTAAATTGATTAATAATTACTTAATGAAGTAATTAAAGATTAATTAATTAGATTATTTAATCAAAGGGTTAGTATAATTAATTAATTAAGAAGTTAATTAATTTAGATAAGTAATTACAAATTGTTAATTACTGTTCATGATTAATGAGATGATTAATTGCAAGTTAATTATTTAATTAATTTAAGAATTATTAATTAATAAGGATAATTAGCTAATTAATCAAGATTGATTAATAAAGTGATTGACTTAAATATGATTAATTAATTGTAATTAATTAAGGTTTAATGTAATTAATTATAATTTATAAATTTATGGAAGTAAATGTATGATCATTAATTATTATGATTAATGATAGTCATTAAAGGTTAATTACTGAATATGGTTAAGGATAATTACTCGAATGTATTTAAAGTATAATTAATCAAGGAAGATTAATTAAGAAAGATTATTGAGAATGATTAATTTATTTATTTGGGATAAATAAATGAAGAAGGATTTAGGTTAATCCAATTGATTAAAAGTTAATCAATTCTGCTTTGGATGATTGATTAATATTGGTTGATTGGTTGATATTGGATGATCAATATTGGGTGATTGATATTGGTTGATATTGGATGTTTTGAATATCTCTGATACTTGATATGCTGCTTTGTGAGATGAATATTTGTTATGAATTATCTATTGTGATAATGTAATTCATCCATCTAATATATCATCCTTAATATAAGTTAATTGTTTAAACCCTTAAGTACAACTTGGACATTGAAAATGGCGTTTGGTTTCAATGAGACCGGGATCGGGTTTCCATATTTGAAATCCGAAAACCACATCGATTCCAATTAAACGTTAGGTCGTGAATCCAAGTGGAGCTTTGTGAAGACTCGAGGTGTAAGAATTATACGTCAGTATAACTCTGTGGGTGATTTCGTAATGAGTTTGATGGAATAGTACTTATAGGTTCGATATGGAGATTTAGAGTTCAAGGGCTATGGTCGTTGACTTTGAGGGTGATTCCAAAATGAGTGCAACGAGATAGTGCCTTCGTTTCGTTCGAACCCGGAACGAACTTGTATGGATTGAATGCTTTCAGAACATCGTCTGGTGGACGATGAGCATTCTAAGAGATGTGTTCTCTAAAGGTAATCACAGCCTAAAGCCTCATCGACCGGGAATGGCTAAAACAGGGGAGGTGCAACAAGGCTTCGTGGGTAGCTCCCACTGGAGAGCAAGATTTACCCATGTCTAGAAGTCCCTTTTTATTCGGTTGTGAGGGGCGGTTGATCCGGACAACTGGCGGGGTTGTCTTGTTCGGGACTGTTCAGTAAGGAATGGTTCCAGCCTTATGTTGCAAGGGAGTTAGGGTGGCTCCTCGGTACGTTGATATAGGCCACGTACTGTGACGGGCGTACCCCAGTAGCCCTACCATTGATGGAAACCCATTGTTCCTACGAGACCCTACGGTTTTGTTTGTATTAACCACTTTTGTGGCTAGTAGTTGGAATTTAATAATGTAACAATTTCGGCTATTTCTTATTTACTTGAAAACCCTAGACACTATTATAATATCACTGGATTTCCTATCAAATATTTTGGTTAGCGTAAGGTAAAAACTTTTCCATGTTTATGTGTAGGAAGTCTTACGTGATACCTTTTCTTTTCAAAGGTTTTCTAAAGTTAAGCAACTTTAACACGTTTACTCACACCAGACCCCTGTCTGACCCGAGTGTTTATTTTCTATTTTATTAAAATCTTGGGTACTCATATCATGTATGAGTAATCAAGTGATTCAGGTTATCCTTGACTAATTCTGAAGGAGCTTTGGAGCAGAAGGCTTCAGCGTGTAGATATATAATTAGAGTTTCCGCTGTGTGTTATTCTGTATAGTTGTTATTGAGTTGTATAGTTAGATAGATGTTTATAACCGTCTAATATCTGTTGTATAAATTGTGTACTCTGATGTAATATTATACTATGTAATAGTTTAAGTGATATATTATATTTCATTCGTTCCGCTGTGAGTTCTCTGATGTTGTTGTCTCTTTCTTTCTCTTTCTCTTTCTTTTCTTCTTCTATCCCTTTCTTTCTTCAAGATGATGCGATTTCCTGGAGATAGGAAGTCGGGTCGTCTCATGTACAGTCTTCAATAATCAGTACCTGCCTTGTATATATCCTACATAATAACATTCATATATATATTTAGACAATGGTGTTAGTATATAAGTTATAATAAAATAAGTTACAAAGGTTGTTGTCATAAAAACCACTATCTCTAGTTCGTAACAAAAGGTGAGTGTTTTAACCTACTCACAAATGCTAAACCATCTTATGTTGGTTAAATTAAATTTATGATGTGATTGAAAATTTATTGATTAATGTTTGATATATTTAAATTTTCATTCAAATTTAATTTGAATTTATATTGAATTAAATTGTCATTTAAATTAATATTGAATTTAAATTGTTAGTTAACACCTGATAATGACAACCATTTTATTTGTTATGATTTATTAATTGATTTGAATGATAATCGTGATAGATGCTTATTCGTTGATATTTTTGGATGATTAGATGTATGTTTATTTATATATTGTTATCACACTGCAAGTTACCTTAGTTATTGTTAACAAAATCACTATGGGTTTAAATGATACATAATCGGATGGTCTTATAGATTAGGGAAAAATCGTTATGGGTTGAAATGATAAACTCGAGCGATTTTATGGATTTTGAATTTTACTTGGGATTGCGGGTTGATATCATATATACCCGTAAATTTAAATTTTCTGCGGGTTGAAATGATATTGTTAACAAGATTTCTTATCAACACCCCAAAGTTATTCCAAGTAATGTGGTAACTTCAGAGCATGTGATCCCTTGAGGATTACTTTTATATCCTCACTCATAAGTATCTTGTGAATTAGACCTTCCATTGGCGTCGAAAGGTTTAGAGCATGAGCTAAGTGACCTTCTGGCTTCGTTGGGCTCGCTTGAAGTCTTCCACAAAGGTTGTCTTTTGATTATATCAGTTTACCTAAATTGAGTCATCAAAGGTAGGATACAATCTTATTGAAAGATTAGGGAGGCAACCTTCCTTGAATTAGGGTAGGAAATCAATTACTTTGGTGAGAAGGTAATAGCTTCCAACCTGAATGAAAGGTTTGATCACTTATATTGATTAGATTCCAACCTTGTCGAGAGGTTAAAACAGTTGAGACAGTAGTTTTGGAAGGTCTTGGTGAAAGTTAATCTAAATAGGCTTTCGATCTTGTCAAAAGGCTTAGGTTGAAGGATTTAAGACTTCGAAAAGTTGTAGTTATTGATTGTTCAAGAGTTTTGTCAATCTTGTTGACAAGAACCTTCCGATGAGGTTGAATCTCCTTGCCCGGGGTTGAATTTCCTTTGATTACTTTGTGTAGAAAGTCAACCTAGATCTTTGCTGAAGGGTTAGGCCATTAGCTGTCTAAGATTTGGAAAGTTGTTAAGGTCAAATAAGATCCTTTTGAGTCCGAAGGGTTTAGGTTATAGATCTTAGACCTCCAGTGGGTTGCGAAGATAGCCTAAGAAAGAACATCTTCATTTCTATTGATATAAACCTTTCGGAGGAACAGCATTCCTTAGGTCTTATTTATAGATGCCGACGGCCATGCTTCCTGTAACGACCGGGAATTTTGGGTCGCTAGATTTGAACATTTAATTCATTTTAAAAGTTGAATATGTATTATAATTTGGTTTTGCAATAAAAAGATTTTGGTTAAATTAATTGAATTAGTTAAATTTCAAATACGGTAATTTAATTGAAATTTGAATAATAATAGCTTAATATTAGAATTGGGATAATTGGTAAACTAGATGTAAATAAATATAAAAATAGATTCTAAAATTTATTTTAAGTCTATTTGGATTTGAATTTTAATATTGGACTGCTGGATGGAATTACAAGTCGATAAGTATAAAATTTGGAATTTTATATTAATTTAATAATGGAATTTAATAATATAATAATGCAAATAATTAGATTTTGGTTCGAAATGAATCAAAATGATTTCTAATGTGAATACAAATTTTACACGAGTTATAATAGAGTTAATAAAGCCTTAAAAGTGAAATTTTAAATGATTTCGGTGATTTTGAAAATCGCTCGAATTTATCGACGAGTTAAAATAGCCTTCTAGGGCACAGTCTCGGAATTCGATGAAACCGGTTCCATTGGATCCGTAATAGTTAGTTATTATCGGATTTCAACTTTTATAGCAATCGGAGTTGTCGTTTGACCCTGGCATCTCAAAACGCATAAAAACTATTTTAATCGATTTAATTTGAAATTGACCGTTTATTTCCGTAACTCGCGTATACGACCAAATTAACCTCTGAAACACGTTCCATTATGTGCAGAACGTGGGTAAAACCTTAGAAATGCCTGTCGGCACGCGTCGTTTGGAGATCGTGTGAAAAAGTTGCTTTAGAGTGAATTAAATAATATTAAAATAGTGCTTATAATTGTTTATATATACACGTTTTTCAGCAAACCCTAATCTATTTTGGAGCCACCGCTGTTTTTTATCAATGGCCGAAACCCTTCAGGTCTTATCTCTAATTTTCGATCGATCCACGCTTTAATTTCGAAAGCTTCCAACAGCAAAAGTGTAGAGCTCTCCGAGCTCGACACATCCAACGGTGGGTTTTCGTTCTAGGGCCTTAGATTGTCCTAGATCTGGCGAACTAGGGGTTCAGTTCGAGCTCATTTTCATGACGGAGGAGGTGACCGAGTTCATCATGCTTTTGGCCGTGGGTGTGCGTCACTTGGGGCTTCGACATAGGCTAAGTTGATCAGCTTCTAGAGGTGGTAGGGGGTGCGACTGTACGAAAATCTTGGCGATGATGGGTTCTGTTCGAACTGTTATTGCGTGGAAGAAGGAGTCTTTTGCGGCTTGGATCTGATTTTTTTATTTTGAAGGCTGATGGTATTGTAAAAAAAAAAAATTTGTTTTAAATTCGAAATTGAAACTTATAAATTTCATATCTATTACATCTTTATCAGATTTCGATGAAACTGGCAACGCCGGAATCGCAGTGACGAGTGCTACGCAGTGGAGCAATTCTAGGATCACTCTGAGCAAGTAAAAATTTAGGTTAAATCGAACGTCGTTCGATTTAATTTAAATTTGAACGCTCGTCGAAAACCCAAGGTGAGTTAATCTCACTCACATCTGGATACCGGTAATTTAAATAGCTAATATTTAAATGTTTGATTGGTTATTCAGCTGAATATGATAATTATTATCAAATTGAATCGATATTTATTGGTTGTGCTAATATATGTGGATGTAGGGAAACAGGTTGGAGGGATCCAACTAGATTCCTCACAAATAGTAATTATTTATATTCTGTGATATATCTCATTTATATTCTGTCATAAATTGATTTAGATCTTGTTATGATGTGTGTTATTTATATACGGTGATAGATTAAATTTGAAATTAAATTGTGTTGTGCTATGATTGGGTGAATACAACCTGGGAAATTTAAATATAAATAAGATGAATTGGGTTTAAAGGAAATAAAAGAAATTCTTAAGTAAAGAATTTTAAAAGGAATTAAATTCAAGAAATTTGTTGGAAATTTGAAGGGTTTGAAAATTGTGATTCTAAAGGGAAATGTGAATTGTTTAAAATAATAGCGAGATTTAATTTTAAAGGATGGAAAGTGTGCTTTCTCTTGGAAACTTTAGTATGTTTTTAAGAAAGGTTTTCATATATAAATCTGCAGTTTAAATATGTTAGAGAGAAATATTATTTTAAATTGTTTTTAAGTGAAAGCAAATATTTGGTTAAGTAATTATGGTATTTAATTATTTTTAAAAAGTAAAGTAGTATTAAGTTCTCAAAAGCAAATTATAATATAAATATTTGATTTAATAACTTTCTTTCTTTTTTTTAAAGTTAAACTTGACTTAAAGTACTTAGGAAACCTCTATATATTTCCTTAAGTATTATTTTCAATTAATAATTTCTAGAAGCTTTATTTTAAGTATTTTAAACATGTGTTTGAAAATGATTTCCAGGAAATAGCAATGTCTTTAAAAATAGAAGGAGTTTATTTTAAAGTATGGAAAGGAATTTAACGGGATGAACGTAAAATTTAATTGGGATAAATCGTGTTGGATTGATAAAAAGAATTCTTTGGGTTATCCTAAACGGAAGTGCATTTCCCTGAAAGCCAAGTACGTTTAAGTAGATTTCTAAGTAAAAGGTAAAGGTTTTAAATTTTATTTCAAAGGAATGTTTTAAGAAAATTCTTATGTAGGTTGCAAAGATTTCAAAAGTAAATATTTACTAAATTAGTTATAATAATAATTATTTAATGGACAATTGGCACTATGCTTTAAAGGAATATTATCAATATTTATGTTTGTAAATTGGTTATATTTTAAAGATAATTAATTAAATTTTTATTTGAAACCGGTATAGGATTTCATAACCTTATTTTAAAATTTAGTAAGACTTAACTTTATTTTGAAGAAAATAGTTTATATTTTATAAAGCAGTTTTTATAAAAGTATATATATTTTGGTATAATTATGTAAGGTGTTAATATAAATGTTTTAATGTATTTTCAAGAATAAAGTATTTAAATTATTTTAAACCTTAAATATTGATACTTGGATATTTTCAGAGGAAGTAAAGATTTAGGAATCTATTCCATGAGAAGAGTTGGGTTTGAAAGTGTTTTCAAAAGGGGTTTTGAAAATAAAAATATATCTTGTAAAGATACTTTTAAGGAAAATAAATAATGTGGGAATTATTTATCTTGTGATGATGCTTATGGATGTTAATTGATAGTTAAATCACCGACTATCAATATTGGACAAATGCGTTGATCGTTTCGAAGAGACCGGAATCGGGATTAATTTCTCTAAAACCACTTCGATCCGGTTTGTACGTTTTCGTGGAAAAAACGAGTTCGGAGTCGAAGATGGAGCAATGAAGTGCAAGGGCTAATCGCTACTAATCCTGAGGATATTTCCAAAATGGATGTAGTAGGAGTAGTGCCTTCGATTCCGTTCGAACCGGGACGGACTTGTATGGATGAATGCTTTCGAAACATCGTCAGGTGGGCGATGGGCATTCTAAGTGAAACGTTCTAAAAGGTAACGCTTAGCCTCAAGCCTCATCAACCGGGAATGACTGGAAATCAAGGGTTATGAAGAAAGGCTTGGTGGGCAGCACCCATTTCTGGGTAAGGTCATCCCTGTCTAGATGTCCCTTTTTATTTCGGCTTAGTGGTGCGGTTGCTGATCCCAACCGTGGGGTGATCTTACACGGGATTATCCAGTAAGGGATAGTCCGGGTCTTGTGTTGTAGGGGGCCGGGAGTGATCCTAGGTACTGTGATCTAGGCCACGTACCGTGACAGGTGGTACCCCAGTGCCTAGTCATTAGTTGGAAATCCATTCTCCCTACGTGCCTTTTATGAGTTTTGTTTGTATTACCCACGATTGTGGCTAGTAGCTGGAATTTAATGAATCTAACAATTTCGGCAATTTTATAAGTATTTGTACATAAAACCTATTATAATATCTGAGGATTTTTATAAAAAGTGTTTTAGCTATCGTAAGGTAAAAACCCGACATGTTTATTTGTGGCGTGGTCTTATTAGATGCTTTTATTTTCAAAAGGATTTTTTTGAAACTTTAATAATCAATTTGGGTGCATTATTATCAACTGGTATTCCAGACTGACTCGGGTGTTATTTCATTACAATGCTCGGGTCAGACCGAGTATTATATGTTCAGAATAGGATGCTTTGGAGCAGGAGAGGAGCTGGAGTCCGAGACGTATTATCTGTACTTGTATATATCCGCTGTTATGATTGTATGAAATTGTCTGACTGGTAAATGTTGTTTGTTTGTGATACTTTGATGATATGTTGTATAAAACAGATATAGTTTATCATTTAGTGTAAAGATCTGATATTATATATTATATTTTATTCCGCTGTGATTGTGAGATTCTGATATTTTTTAGTTCCTTCTTTCTTCTACCTTCTTTCTTTTTCCTCAACAATTTGTCTTTTTCGACACTTGATCATCGGCATATCATACTGTGGAGTATTTTGTGTCGATTTTCGTGGGTCGAGAATGGCGGCTCGTCACACTTGGTATCAGATCTTTGGTTGGCGACAACCTAGGATTTGGTGGGGAAAATTGCTCATTAGATATAGAGTCAATAGTACTCTATAATGAGTTGAGTGTACTAACAGCTATGAGAGCGTACTTGTTAGTGAATATAAAGATTTTTTTTATATTGTGTTGACTTATCGATCGAGTGTTTATGAATTCTGGTTGGTACGGGAAGTACAACCATATCGATAGGGGTTTCTAAACTCTTAAACAAGATAAACCGATATAGTATTATTTTTAAAATGGGTAAATGAAATAATTTTATCTAAAATTATATTTTGATATAAAAGAAATAATTTTCTTAAATTACTATATATATTTGATTGTTTGGATGTGGATATCTTAATCAAATAAGAATCTAAACTTTAATCTTAAATTTGAAATGGTTATAACCAAATAAAATTCTATGAGTATAAATTGTACAAAAGAAGAATAACAAAATTTGAATTAAACCAGAATTTAAATCCCAGAAATTTTGAAAAGTATTCTAAATGTATTGAAAATAAAAGTTTGGAAATTTAAAATCTTGAGAATGTTTGGGAATGTTGCCCAAAGATTTGAAGGCAATAATGGAATATTATTTTCGGTAATATGTTTGAATGGAAACTGTTTTGAAAGTAATTTGGGAAAGTAAGGAGGCACTGAACTCGCTTCAGTCATTGGAAAATTATCCTGATGATGATGGCCACATCATCAAATTTCATTTTCGAGTTTCTAAAGTGATGGATTGCTTCAATAGTAATTGGGTATGATATCTGTTTGGACTTGTTTGAGATACAAGTGATTTTAGAAATTTGAAAAAGGGGGAAATTATTTTGGTACAACCAAGTTGTTTTGGAAATCCGGAGGTTTGATTTGATATACCAAATGGGTGTGTGTTGATTATTATTTCAAAATGGTTTTGAAACAAAATCGAGCAATTGAATTCTGGAAAATTCTATTTAAATAATGTGTAAAGTTAAAATAAATCAACTACTGAACTTATTAAGTAAAGTTGATATTAATAAGAAGGAAACGAAATTTTAGTCTTGGAATTAAAATTTAATTTGAGTATATGGAAGTGAAAAAAAATTTGAATTTAACTTGGATAAGTTAAATAAATTGGGCTTAAAATTAAATATATTTGGATTAATTTGAAATGTAAAATGACCTTATAATTGTGGGTCATTGTGTAATAAATTGTACTCATGAGCTATTAAGTGTTATACTTATAATCTAAAATTGTGGATTTGTGAAAAGAATTAAATTGAAAGAAAATTTGTATCCTTAAAAATTCAGTGATATATATATATATATAATTTGGAATTATGATTATAAGATGAAAATAATTCAACTGAGCAATATAAACTTTGAAGTAAATAAATTGGTGAACTTATAAATAGAAAATAGAATTATAATCACCAATGGGAAATAGTTGAATGGTATGGTGAACTCAAACCTAATCTCAAATGAAATGTGAATAGAAATAAGGTGAAGAAAATATAAAAGATAAAAGGGTGAATGAACTTAAGTCAGTAAATAAATTTTGAACTTGTATATGGAGAATTAAAATTGGATTGAATTGGATTTAACTTCGATTAAATGGAATTGAGTTGAATTTGGATTGAATTAAAATCAAAGTTCAGTTATGTTACAAATAATTTTGAATAGAATTAAATTCTTATTTAAAACAGTAAAAGAAATGGAATGAATTCAAGTTGGCTAAATAAAACTTAGTTGGACTTGAATTAAATTTGGAAAAGAATTGAATTGAAAGAAAATTTAATTAAGTTGAAAGGATATTGTATGAATGAATTTTTAACTCAACTAAATCCAAAGGAATTATTTGAGAATGAATTTAGCCTAAGCTAAATTAAATAAAAATAAACTTGAGGATGAATTTAGTGTAAACTAAATTAAATGAAATTTGTATTGGAATGGATGAAATTTTGGTGGTTTGTTAAGAAAATTTTGAGAAGAAATATAAAAACGCAGTTCTAGTATAGGATTTAGTTTTGGCAATAAAAAGCTGAGAGTGTGAATGAATAATGAAATTAGATTATAATAGTGATGGTTTGAATTATAAAAAAATTCAAATGAGTGAAATGATTTAAAGTGGTCTCATTGTCAACAAAATAAATTTAAATGGATTGAGTAAGTAAACAAATTAAATTAAAATTTGTAAATAGATTGGAATTCGATTTAATGAGAATCAAATTAAAATGAAATAAGAATTAATTGGATGAAAGAAAATGGGATGTAATTGAGTGAGACAACTTAAGAAAATTTTGTAATAGTTGTTGTCGAGCTTATAAAATGGTTTTGAATGAATCTGTTTGGATAACGAAATTGAATGTAAGATTAAAGATTTAATTCAATAGTTGTGATAAAGCAAGAATGTTTGGGTTGTAAATAATTCAGAATGGAAAGAAATTAATATAGTTTGAGTTGGAATTAATTTAAAATGGTTATAAACTTTAGTAATTGTTGTTTGCTTGAATAACATTAAAACTTGCATAGAAATTAATCGTTTTGTCGTAAACGAAAGTGAGTGAATTAAGAGAAGTAAATAGAATTGGTTTTTGAATCAATTGGAATGGATTGAAATTTTATTAAGTGGTTTTGTATATGAATACAAGTGAATCATAAAGGAAATGCAAGTATATCAAATTTTAAAATAAAAATTTGATTGTGAATCAATTTGGAATTGAATTGAAGTAAAGTGATGTTACCAAGGCATATGTTAATCATATTGAAGTGAAAATGAATAGGTTGTAATAAATATGAATTACATATAGTAAACTTGAATGAAAATCATTCCAGTGAAATAAAATGAAGATTGGATTTGTTAGGTAAATTGAAATAGTGTTGAACCTTGTGATTTCTTATAAATTATGATTAGCATGTAGAATTATGGAAATTGGTTGTTTGGATTTTGAAATTGATGTGTTGGTTAAGATTAATGAAAACAATGTTGATAAATTCTCATATTATTGAAAACTGATTTGTTTGTTTATGTAAGTACAGGTACGGAAGGCGGTAGATAGAGTTGGAGCGCGTATATGCAATATAAATTAGCCGCATGCTTTTAAAATGCTAATAAAGGTACGCCTACGCAATTAAAATAGGAAATATGAACTGTTTTTGGTTTTTTGATTGTGTGGGTCGATGTATATATATTTATATCTATTGTGATATTGAAGAAGCTCCTTCGTACAAGGGAGACTCTGCCAAAAAATTTCGAAAATTTTGGGAGTTAGAAAAAATTTTGAATTTTTTTTTAAAACGTTTTGTTAACGACAAACTGATTTCAAATTAAAATTAAAATAAAAGGATTTTGGAATAGGAGTCAAAACTAGGAGTTTCGATTTGAAATTAAAGAATTTGGGAAAAATGAAATTGAAATTTTCACTAAATGAGTTTTGTATTGGGTTTGGAGCATTCTTTCTACCTTAGCAAATTTCGGGGACGAAATTTTTATAAGGGGGGAGGAATGTAACGACCCGGTTTTGGATCGCTAGATTTGAACATTTAATTCATTTTAAATGTTGAATATGTATTACAATTTGGTTTTGCAATAAAAAGATTTTGGTTAAATTAATAGAATTAGTTAAATTTCAAATGCGGTAATTTAATTGAAATTTGAATAATAATAGCTTAATATTAGATTTGGGATAATTGGTGAATCTGGGTGTAAATAAGTATAAAAAAGATTCTAAAATTTATTTTAAGTCTATTTGGATTTGAATTTTATTATTGGACTGTTGGATGGAATTACAAGTCGATAGGTATAAAATTTGGAATTTTATATTAATTTAATAATGGAATTTAATAATATAATAATGCAAATAAATAGATTTCGGTTCAAAATGAATCAAAATGATTTCTAATGTGAATATAAATTTTATACGAGTTATAATAGAGTTAATAAAGTTGTAAAATTAAAATTTTAAATGATTTCGACGATTTTGAAAATCGCTCGAATTTATCGATAAGTTAAAATAGCCTTCCGAGACACAGTCTCGGAATGCGACGAAACTAGTTCCATTGGATCCGTAATAGTTAGTTATTATCGGATTTCAATTTTCGTAGCAATCGGAGTTGTCGTTTGACCCTGTCAACTCAAAACGCATAGAAACTATTTTAATCGATTTAATTTAAAATTGATCGTTTATTTCTGTAACTCGCGTATACGACCAAATTAGCCTTCGAAACATGTTTCATTGTGTTCGGAATGTAGGTAAAACCTTAGAAATGCCTGTCGGAACGCGTCGTTTGGAGATCGTGTGAAAAAGTTGCTTTAGAGTGAATTAAATAATATTAAAATAATGCTTATAATAGTTTATATATACACGTTTTTCAACAAATCCTAATCTATTTTGGAGCCGCCGCTGTTATTTTATCAATGGTTGAAACCCTTCAGCTCTTATCTCCAATATTCGATCGATCACGCTTTAATTTCGAAAGCTTCCAACAACAAAAGTGTAGAGCTCTCCGAGCTCGATACGTCCAACGGTGGTTTTCGTCCTAAGGCCTTAGATTGTCCTAGATCTGGCGAACTAGGGATTCAATTCGAGCTCATTTTCATGACGGAGGAGGATATCGAGTTCATCATGTTTTTGGCCGTGGATGTGCGTCACTTGGGGCTTCGACATAGGCTAAGTTGATCGGCTTCTAGAGGAGGTTGAGGGGTGCGACTGTACGAAAATCTCAGCGATGATGGGTTCTGTTCGAATAGTTATCATGTGGAAAAAAGGAGTCTTTTGCGATCTGATGTTTTATTTTGAAGACCGATGGTATTGTAAAAAAAAAAGAATTTGTTTTAAATTCGAAATTGAAACTTATAAATTTCATATCTATTACATACGTTATCAGATTTCGACGAAACTGGCGACGCCGGAATCGCAGTGACGAGTGCTACGCGGTGGAGCAATTCTGGGATCATTCAGAGCGAGTAAAAATTACTCCAATGCGTAGCACTCGTCACTGCGATTTTTACTTGCTTAGGACGATCCCAGAATTGCTCCACTGCGTAGCACTCGTCACTGCGATTCCGGCGTCGCCAGTTTCGTCGAAATCTGATAATGTATGTAATAGATATGAAATTTATAAGTTTCAATTTCGAATTTGAAACAAATTCTTTTTTTTACAATACCATCGACCTTCAAAATAAAACATCAGATCCAAGCCGCAAAAGACTCCTTTTTTCCACGCGATAACGGTTCAAACAGAACCCATCGTCGTCGAGATTTTCGTAAAGTCGCACCCCCTCAACCTCCTCTAGCAGCCAATCAACTTAGCCTATGTCGAAGCACCAAGTGACGCACACCCACGACCAAAAGCATGACGAACTCGGTCGCCTCCTCGGTCATGAAAACGCGCTCGAACTGAACCCCTAGTTCGCCAGATCTAGGACAATCTAAGGCCCTAGAACGAAACCCACCGTTGGCTGTATCGAGCTCGAAGAGCTCTACACTTTTGTCGTTGGAAGCTTTCGAAATTAAAGCGTGGATCGATCGAAAATTAGAGATAAGAGATGAAGGGTTTCGGCCATTGATAAAACAACAGCGGTGGCTCCAAAATAGATTAAGGTTTGCTGAAAATCGTGTATATATAAACAATTGTAAGCATTATTTTAATATTATTTAACTCACTCTAAAGCAACTTTTTCACACGATCTCCAAACGAATCGTGCCGACAGGCGTTTCTAAGGTTTTACCCATGTTTCGAACACAATGGAACGTGTTTCGGAGGCTAATTTGGTTGTATACGCGAGTTACGGAAATAAACGATCAATTTTAAATTAAATTAATTAAAATAGTTTCTATGCGTTTTGAGCTGCCAGGACCAAACAACAACTACGATTGCTACGGAAATTGACATCCGATAATAACTAACTATTACGGATCCAATGGAACTGGTTTCGTTGAATTTTGAGACTATGCCCCGGAAGGCTATTTTAACTCGTCGATAAATTCGAGCGATTTTCAAAATCGTCGAAATCATTTAAAATTTCACTTTTAAAACTTTATTAACTCTATTATAACTCGTATAAAATTTATATTCACGTTAGAAATCATTTTGATTCATTTCGAACCAAAATCTAATTATTTGCATTATTATATTATTAGATTCCATTATTAAATTAATATAAAATTCCAAATTTTATACCTATCGACTTGTAATTCCATCCAGCAGTCCAATATTAAAATTCAAATCCAAATAGACTTAAAATAAATTTAAGAATCTATTTTATATTTATTTACACCTAGATTCACCAATTATCCCAATTCTAATATTAAGCTATTATTATTCAAATTTCAATTAAATTATCGTATTTGAAATTTAACTAATTCTATTAATTTAACCAAAATATTTTTATTTCAAAACCAAATTATAATACATATTCAACATTTAAAATGAATTAAATGTTCAAATCTAGCGACCCAAAATTCTGGGTCGTTACACTTCCATCCCTGTGCTTTCGGCTGGATCGAAGGGTTCCCTTCTTATACAATTGCTAACCTTTCGGTTTCAACGAATGGCTTTCCTTTCGCATGTCATCATGGATTCTTGAACGCTGCCGAAGGGTCTTTTCTTGCATTTTTTAGGAACATTTTCCCTTTTTGGAAGGTTTGTCATATATACAGTATGTGAACCCTTCGAAGGTGCCGGAAGGTTCCTGGCTATTATGTACCCCTCGACTTGGTTAGAAGGTCACTTTTTACTTGGATGTTGCCCAAAGCCGAGCTTTCCTTAAATGTTGTCGGAAGATTGCTTTACATTCTGTGCTGACTTATGAATGTTGATTTCAACATAGACCCTCCAACACCGTCGAAAGGTATTCAATAGGCATTTCAACCGGCCTGAATGGCTTATTATGCTTTTGGAAAGATTGTTATAGGGTCGCATTCCCTATGTAACGACCCAGAATTTTGGGTTATTTGAAATTGGAATATTTAATTGATTTTAAATATTTAAAAGTTAATTTTTATGGATTTTATAATATGAATTTCAAATTTAATGATTTGCTGGATAATTTAATTATTGATTTTAATAATTGAAAATTTGTTAAAAACATTGAAACATGAGTTTTGGAGCTTGACAAAAATAATTCAAAGGCCTATAAAATTTCTGCTAACAAGAATGAAGGTGATAAAATTTTGAATTGAATTTAAAAGCGATTTACTCGATTATAAAAATATCTTGTTTAAATTGACGAGTAAAAATAACATTTCGGGGTACAGTCTCAAATTCGACGAAACAAGTTCCATTGGATCTGTAATAGTGTATTATTATCGGATTTCAAATTTTTTAACGTTTGGAGTTATCATTTGGTCGTATAGGATAGAAACGTGTTGAAATTAATATCGAAAATTCAATATAATAATTGGGTCTAAAAAGCTATCTCTCTGTACGATCGAATTAGTACTCGTAACATTTTCCATTGCGTTTGGAATAGGGGTTAAACATTATGAATGCCTAGCAGCATGTCTCGATAGGGTTTCAAGATTTTTAGTTACGTAATCGAGACGGTTTGGAGATTTAAATAATATATATAATTTGATTAACTATATTTCCACCAACCTTTTTCCCTTCACTTCAAAGCTACTGTAGGTAGCCATCTATACGCAAGGCATCTTTTCCCTCCCTTCTCTTTTTTAAATTCACGCAGCCGATTACAGTAAAGAAAAAATTGTTATGCAACTTCAAAAATTCCTATCTCCATGATTTCTTAACTATAAATCTTGAAACCATTTTCTAAATTCTAGTTTTTCTTAAAACTTCGATCTGGGTTGTTTTTGGATGGTGCGGCGAGCTAGGGTGAAGTCCACGGTGAAGGTTGAACATGAACACGAGCTAAGGTTTAAGGTTTAGGGAGTTTTGGCTATCAATTTGCAAATTTGATTTTGGATTCATGTTTATCTCGATGAGGCAAAGCAGTGGTAGTGATTTGGTGGCACGTGACTCTCAAACGGTGGTCTTGACATTAGGGGAAATGGCGATGTCATGATGAATGGGGGTTGACCAAGCATGGGATTTAGAGGTTGAGCAGGTGAAGTTTTTGATGGAGAAGTCTTTTGCGAAGTCGTTTTGAATTAGTGTCGAGTAATTTGTGGTGTTAGTTGAAAACGTGCACGGTGTGTTCGAGTTTATGTACAGGGGGTTGGTCGCGATTTTCAAAGGTGATCCGAGCTCGAAGATAAGGGTATGGGGAGGAGCGGATTTCATCAAGGAAGTCGTGGGCGCAGTCGAATCTCAATTTCATGGAGAGACGACAAGAATTGGGGGTGTGTGCACGCTTGAGATGGTGGTGTGCACGTCTTCTTGGCTCCAGGCAAAACAGTCTGGGGAAAATGAAGGTTAAGGCGGGCCGAATTTTGATTTCTGTGGTATGGGCTTTCTTTTTTAAAATAATAATAATAATATAGTTTATATAAATTTTTGTTAAAATAAAATCGTTAGTTTGTAAATCTCGTATTTTATTCGTTTTAAATCGGAATCCAGTGCGATCAATCACGTTGGGTGCGTAACAAGGAGATCTTTGCTATGGAGTCAACTAAGTTTAGTCCAGAGGTTGTAGTATTTATAGATAAATTTGAATGCGTTCAAATTAAATTGGGACCTAAACACGAAAGCGACAATAAAAAATCAATGTAAGTAAATACCGTCATTTGGTTGATGGGCATTATTTTTAAATAGTGAAAATTAATTATTGATTGGTTGTATGCTTGGATAATTATTATCAGTTTGGAAGTTATTATATATATAGTAGTATATATAGTTGGATTGATTATTCTCGCATATTTTAGCGCATAAGACACTATGCACCCCCATAATAACAGATGACCCTATATACTGCGATATCTCCCTCGAAGTGGGATTGCCATTTTTTATATTGTACTAACATATGTGGTTGTAGGGAAACATGTTAGAGGGATCGAACTGGATTCCTAAAAAATGTTGAATTTAATTTCTGTATATAGTGATAGATTATAGTGTGATTTGAATTGATTAGATGCTACAGTAGCATTTGCGTAGATTTTTGGTATTTTAAAATACCATCAATATATATTTGATTTTGAAAGGAAGCTTAAAAATGATTTTGGAAGTGAGGTATTTATATAGGATTTCAGATAAATTAAAAGAAATTTATTTGGATAAAATAAATAGTTTGACTTTAAAATTTGTACTTAACTATTTCAAAGTATTGTAAATGCAGATTCTTTGAATAATGTCTATGGAGGATTTTTGGTAATAAATCCTAAGTGGTACTTGTTAAATATAAAAGGTTTTAAAAATCGAGATATAAAAATAGATTGGAAGAATAAAAAAGGGAATTTGGAAATAATTATAAAATTGGTTATATTAGATCCTCAATAAGATTTTTGAATTTTGGAATGGGAGTAAAATCGAGATCTGGATGTTTTTGGAATATAGTTGGGATAATTAAGAAGTTAATTTATAAATGGAATTCAATTTAAGAAATAGATTTATAAACGGAATTTAATTTAGAAATCAATTTATAATGGATTAAATGATGTGAAACCGTTAAACTGAAATTTAAAACTATGAGATTTATAAATAATGTTTATAAATAAAAAGGAATGATTATCAGTTGATAAATTGAAGTTATAAACTCAATGTGAGGATTTATAATGAGATGGGTAAATCGGTTTAAAATATAAATAATACATTTACTTTTAGAAATGTGAAAAAAGGATTTACGAAATTGGGACGTAAATAAATAGGTGATAAAGCGAGAGCGATTTATAAATGTTGGACTGGTTATATTGGAATTGGAAAATACATTTTATCGAGAAGTTAAGTTGTTCGAAAAAGGAGGATTTTTAATTATTAAATTAGGTAATTTTAAAAATGCTTTTAGCATAAAAATATTCCAAAAAATTAGTTATTTAAATATTTTAAAATTTTCAAAATAGATTATAAGTTTATAAATAAGTCTTATAAATCGACTGGAACCTTATTAATAAATCAGAATTAATTATTGTTTCAAAGTTATGCAATTATTTTAAATTTTTAAAGTCTATTTTATTATTAATTAAGTTAGTTTCTAATGAGTTGATTTTAAGTTAATTATTATTTAAGAATTAATCAGTATTATCATTTTAAAAGATAAATTATTCAATATTAGTCTTATTTTATATAATAACTTTTATAAAAGAGTATTTGTCTAAATTAAACTTGGAAATTTATATAGAAATTTTATAAGTACTAATTTGAAAAAAAATTATTAAATTAAGTTTTCGAAAAGTAATGGTATACTTTCATGGTGAAATCGGAGGCAGAGATTGCCTACAGTTAAGTTTTAGATTTCTTTGGGATAGAGACGTAATGATTTAGCAATGAATCCATGGTAGATACCGTGTGGTGCTTTCCATATTTATTATAAAAAGTTTTCAAATATTTTTGTAAAGAATGGTTAGTGAACGTACTTACTTCGATAAGACAAGTACATACCTTTTGACAAAGAAATGTAACTTATTTAAAATTAAATAAAATGAGACATGGTGTTTTCAGTGGAAAATGAACTCTTTGGTTGAATGATTGTTTAGTTGATAGTTAAATAACCGACTATCAAATCTGGACCTAAAACATAACTATGGAAAATGACAGAAATTGACAGAAATTCCTTAAAAGGTAATCGTAGCCTCAAGCCTCTCAACCGAAAATGATAGAAAATCTGGGGAGATGCAGCAAGGCTAATTGGGTCGCTTCCAATTAGAGTATGTTTATCACCTTTCTAGATACCCTCGAATATTACTACTACGGTGCACGGAAGAACTCGGTAAGGGTGGAAACACCTGGGGTGATAGCATATTTGGCCTATCCAGGTTAGGGGTAGTTCGGTCTTGTGTTGCAGAGGATCCAGGCGTGGTCCTCGATAGATTTTTCTAGATGTGTAATGTGATTGGTGGTACCCTAGTGCCTAGTCATTTGTATGGAATCCATTCTCCAATACGTACCTTTACATTTTTGGTTGTAGAGTCTAGTATGCTGGAATTTAATTAATGTAAAAATCTCAGATATTTGAATAAGTATTTGTACCTAGACACTATTATAATATCATATGATTTGAATATAAAATGTTTTGGTTATCATGGATAAAAACCTGTCATGTTTATGTGTGGCGTGGTCTTACGAGATACCTTTGTTTTCGAAGGATTTTTATAGTTTTAATAACTCAAATTGAGTGTGTTTTCTTATGCTGGTTTTTCCAAACTAACTCGGGTGTTATTTTATTATAATGCTCAGATTAGACTGAGTATTACATATATAGGAAATGATGCTATGGAGCTCAGGAGATGGGCTGGATGACAAAGACATATTACATATACTTGGTTATATTCTGCTGTGTATTGTAGGCTGTTAGCTAGCACTTGTGAGGACAAATTACTATAACAGTCTAGAATTGAGTTATTGATGTGTTTTACTCTGATGATGTAAATAACAGTTGCGGTTCTTTTTGTATAAAAACATGTTATTATCTATTATATATTGTACCGCTGCGATTGTGAGATTCCATGTTGTTGTTTCTGTTTCTTCTTCTACCTCTTTCTTCTTTTCCTCTAATGATCTGGTATTTTCGGCACTCGATTGCCCGGCTGCTATACAGTGGACGTATTGGTATCGATTTTCGTGGGTCGAAAATCTCGGCCGTTACACCCTTGTCTTGACTTCTTTTCCTTCTTCAAAGGATAAGAGCTTCTTGGATATTGTGGCACAACACCCTCTGTCTTCTCAAAAGGTCTTGAGCCGCTTCATATTAATGGCTGCATCCTCTTGACTCCTTCAAAAGGTTTGGTTTGATCTTCTTCTCCTTTGTCTTTGTTGAAAGACCTCTCGTTCTATATGAAAGGTGGATCCTTAGAGCATCATCCTACCTATGGACTTTGAAAGATAGCGTTTGACTTCGCCAGAAGCTCCTTGTCGGAAGGTACGCTTATCCAGAACATCTTGGTGCATTTTGATCTTTCCTCATACTTCCGTGACCCTTCTTTCATCCCTTCTTTCTTATGAATATTTTATGGTTAACAAATATATATATCTGTATCACTTGACCATAGGGTAGAAAATTATATACGGACACCGGAGTGATTAAATTAAATAATTTGAAAATCCTTAATTCTTGAATCTAGTTAAATGATATTACGAAATAAAATTAGATTTATATGAATTGAATTATTTTCAAAATCCAAGCCTTTAAAGCATAGAAAATGAAATTGGTTTAAATGAATTGTTAAAGGATTTAAATTGCAACCTTAAAGTTGGATTTTGAAATATAAAAGAAATTTATCAAAATTTAGTTAGTGTAAACGTCTGAAAATTTAAACTTCAACACCTATTGAATTTGAAGTGGTTTAAATTTGTAGTTCAAATAGGGATTTAAAATCGATATAAAATTGAAATGGTTTTTAATGAGAATTTGAATTGAAACCTTTAGCCTTTTGAATTGAAACCGTTGAACTGAAATTGATTTAAATTGAATTTTTGGAACTAAAGTTGATTTTAATTGATTTGCGAAATTGGAAGAAACAATTTTAATTTGAAACTGTTTTCGACATAAACTCTTTTAATATACAAACTCTTTTAACATATAAACTATTTTTATCATATAAACCCTTTTAATATATTAATAACTTCTAATACATTAACTAGTTTTAATATACAACCTATTATATATATATATATATATAGACTATTTCCAATAGATAAACTATTTTAACTTATAACGTATTTTAATATATAAACTATTTCTAATATATAACTATTTTTAATATATAACATGTTTTAATATATAAACTATTTCTAATATATAGACTATTTCAATCTATAACCTATTTGTAAATATAAACTATTTTAATATATATTATTTTAAATTTATAAACAACTTTAAATATATGTATATATATTAATATTTATACTATTTTTAATGTCTACTATTCCAATACATAAACTACCTTCAATATTCAGACTATTTACGGTTGGAACTGTTATGATTTAGATCTAATTGATTTAAATGTGAATATCTTGATGTGATGGTTCAACATGTTTGGTGGTTATGATTTTGAAAATAAATATGTTTTCGAAGTGAACATGATTTCAAAAGTGAATATGATTTCGAAAGTGAATATGATTTCGAAATTGATTTGATTTTTATTTATATTATTAATAATATAAAAACGAACTTGTAAAGTAATTTATTTGTTAGATCCCATTTTAAGTAATATTAAGACCTGATAAATATTTGTAGAGGAAATTTTGATTCCGTATAGAAAACTTAATTGTCAAATCTTATTATTAAGTGATGCTAAATCTTAATAATAATATCTATCGAGAGACATCTTTTGAATTTCATGCTGACACCAAAAGAGTGCAATGAAAATTATATTACAACTATAAATAAAGAAATAAATATAAGGGTATTTTTGGAATTTCATGGTCGGACAAAAAAATTACATTTCACACGTGAATTGTTTTTCTACAAAGCGTATAAACTATGAAGATACAAGACTACATTGACATCAATTTGATCTACTTGTTATGTTGTTATGCTCTTGTTTCGACTCTCTCGTTCCATTTCGTAATATAAGTGAATTTGTATTATTGATCTGTATTAGACTGTGTGATCTAAGGTTTTTACAAAATATAGCTAAAGCATTCCCTAAGTTTCTAGAATTAAAGTACGTACATGCTGGAGTTTCAAAAAATCAAGTAAGCTTAAACTATCGAGTAGCTAACTGTTGGTACACGATAGTTGCGTTTGGGGTTAATACCAATAAAAGAAGCCCCAGTGGGGAATTATTTAGGTAGATATAGCTGAATAATACTTTTAATAGGGATGCTCTTAGATATTCGGTGAAAATGACCATATGTGCACATCATTTTTGGTGTGTATAATTAATTGTTGAGTTAATCAACTAAAATTAGTATGTAACTCCAATCATTTTCCAATAAAAAAATATTGAAAATCAATCCATCAAAAATTACAATACATTAGCTTTCTTTAAAGGAACAAGTAATTTGAAATGGAAACGTTCTAATGCCCAAATAAATCGTTCATCATTATTCCATGTAAAAAAAATTAATGAAAGAGGAATGCATTTTTACCTACTAGCTCAGTTAAGCAAAACAATGTGGGGTCTATGTACGTCCATGAAGAATAAAAATTGCAAAATTATGCTCTCTTATTGATCAACGTTAGAAATTCAACATGTGAAAGATATAATTTTTCACCAAAAAGAGGTGAAAGATTCAAAAGCTCTTGATAAATCTATTTAGAACAAAGAAAAATGATTACATCTCCTAATTTTAATTCACAAATAACAACAGGCCGAAAAAATAATGCTCTAATTAATACAAGTAAGCTATAATGAAGTCAAATTTTTTTGCACGACCTGGACTCTTACTCAGAATATACAAACACTTCTAAACAAATACTTAATTTGAAATAAATAATGTAGTTACGCAACAACCAGATGAAGCAAAAAAACCCACATTAAAGGACTAAGGAAGCGTTTTTCAACATAATATTGCCAATAAAACAAGTACGAAGTAATTGCAAAGCAACACAAAAGTTAATTTAAAATATTCCATGTAGTAATTAACAACCATATTCATAATAATTTGTAGTAAAATAGAAATTAATATTTCAATAAATGTGAATAAAGTTAAATAACCGAGTCCCGCTTAGATCTTCAGTGCTTCTATGATTGTACTTACAAACCATTAAAGATAGGAATAATAAGGCCTCATCGTTATCTTTTAAATCATCAAACCAAAATATATTAAAATGATATTTATATGAATTTTCAACATTTTTCATCACAGAAACAATAAAGAACAATTACATCAAAAATTCCAATGGATTAATAATACATCAACGGTAGGAGTTTGCTAAGAATTGATTGTTCAAGTGATAAGATAATGAAGCAAAGATATTTGTAATAACAAAACAAATTATAAAATGATCACATCTCATAATTTTTTATCTGTACAAAAAAATGTCCAAAAAACAATCCTCTAGTTGATACAAGTAACCAAGTCAAAAAAATCTTGCACAACCTCGACCTTTTCTCAGAATATACAAATAATTATAAAACAAACACTTAGCTTGAAATAGATAATTTAGCTATACAACTTCTAGATGCCAAAATAACCCCGGCATTAGAGGGCTAAGAAAGCCTCTTTCAACATCATATTGCAAAATAAACAAGTACGAAGTGATTGCAAAGCAATACAAAAGTAACTTTAAAATATTCCACGTAGTATTAACGACCATATTCGTATTAATTTATCGGAAAATAGAAATTAATACTTGAATAAATGTAAATAAAATTAAATAACTAAGTCCCTTTTATATCTTCAATGGTTCTATGATCATACCCACAATTCATTAAATATAGGAATAATAAGACATCATTTTTACCTTTTAAATTGTCAAACCAAAATCTATAAAAATGATATTTATATGTATAATACTCCTTTAGATGTACAATGACTGCAATCATACAGGTATATATAATGAATCATCAATGTTCTCTTTATGTCTATCAAACCAAAATCGAACATATAATATTGGTGTGTAATTCCTGTATTTTTCTTCCTATAAACAATGAAGAAAACTTATGTTAAGAAATACAGTAGATTGATACAGTTATGGTGGTTTGATGTGTTACTTAGCCATCGGTTGCTATGTAATTGGAGAGAGCTTTTAGAGTAAAAAATTACAGTAACTAGATCAAAATTATGATTACAAAGAAAATTGATATCTACCAAAACAAAAAAACGGACTTTTCTTATAAAAAATTTGTGCATGGGACTGAAGTAATTAGATGGAAAAAATACAACACTTCTAGTCAAATTCAGAGGCATGCAAGTATACTAAATTATAAATAAATAAAAAAGACTATGGATTAACCAAAAATGAGACACTTTGAAACGACCCGGATTTTCTTACATTTAATTTCAAATATTTAAATGGTTTTAAATATTGGATTTGGAATATAAATGGATTTTTGAATATGAAGATTTGGGTTGAAATTGTAGAATGAATTTAAATTTCAAATATAGCAATTTATCGAAATATGGAAATGGTGAATAATTGAATTAGTGTTGAATATGAATCGAAATGATTTCTAATATTGATATAAATTCTATTGGGATTAGAATTGAGTTAATAAGTTTTGAAAACTAAAATTTCAAGTGATTTCGTAAATATTGGAGATCGTTGATTTTATCGACGCGTCAAAATAGCGAACCAAGTAATAGTCATAGAATTGGACGAAACCAGTTCCATTGGATTCGTAATAGTGATTGTTATCGAATTTCAAATTTCGTAGCATTTGGAATTACGTTTGGTATTGCGATCTGGAAATGCCTAGAAATAATTAAATTGAATTTGATTTAAATACTCGATTTATAAAGTTATCTTCCACGTACGATCGAATTAGGGCTCGAGATTTGTTTCATTTGGTTCGAAATAGCGGTATAACCTTAGGAACACCAGGCGGCATGCCTCAATAGGAGATCGAGATTTCACTGTATGTAATTCGAGATATTTTAGAAAAATAATAATAAAAGTAAAATCAATCACAGCCTCGAGTCACCCTACCTTTTGCAAACATGTCGTCCTTCTTTACTACGAGCCACCTTCTCTGCCTTTTTGAAAATCACGTGTCCTCTTTTATTTTCTGTTTGCACCAAAATTGGTCGCAACACTCTTCGAGAATCGTTGAAGAGATAATAATGAAGAATGTAAATTCAAATCGAATATTATCTAACAAAAACTCCAATCAACGGTAAAGTAAATGCGCAGACAAGCGACTTATAGTGGTTCGGCAGTGTTGCCTACGTCAACTGTGAAGTTTTTTGCAGTTTTATTGATTCTCTTTCAATGATTACAAGTTGTTACAGCAATCAACAACAAGTTACAATTGGAAATTCGAAATCAACAGGAAAGTTATGATGTGGGATGATGGAGATCTCGATCCGGCAGAGTCTGGGCGCTTCAGAGTCCAAAGATCAAAGAAGATCCTTTTTTTGTTGGCTCTGGGGCTCTATTTATAGGCGTGCGATGCTGATATTTCGCTGAAAACTCGGGAGACCACTTCTGGCACGTGATGGGGCCCACACGCCCGGCCTCAGGAAATTTGGGCCCACTTTGGCATCGATTCGAACTCCATTCGAATCGATCATAAATTCTTCCAATCGAGTTGAAATTTGGTGTGGACATTCTTCAGTATGTATGCAAGCTTTTATGAAAATTTTGTGGCATTTGGATCAGTAGATTGAGAGATATGATGGATACGAGATGGGATTCCCTGTTTGGCTGTTTGGTTCGAAACCATCCCTTCGAATCAATGGTTTCGAATCGATGGTGGCACGCGCCTTCGTGATGACGTGGAGCGCACACTTCGCCTCGATCCGGATTTTGCTCCAAGTTGACCGCTTCGACTCCATGTATCTCGGCGTATTCGAACCGATGTGTAACATTCCTGAAATATTAGCCAAAATAATTCAATAATTAGATTAATTTTGAATTTAAACTGTGAATTTAATTGTGAATTAATTTGCGATTTCCAAAATAAACTTAAAATTTCGAATTATAAATAGAAATTTGATTGGATTTAAGGATAATTATATTAGAGATAAATATGCACTATAATTTGAATAAATATATATATATAGATTGAAAGTTAAAATTGTAAATAAGATTTTGATTTTGAAAATTCAAAATGTATACATTTATAAATTTGGATTTGAAAACCACATAATTTTATACTAGTAGAAATTGGTAATATTTATTTTGAAAATTTTATTTTGAATTAGATATTAATGATTTTCAAAACAATTGTTTAAAACTAAATACTATTTTATATGGGTTTATTTATTAAAAGCATAATTAGTTTAAAATTCATTTTCTTTCTTTAAATTAGTATAAGTAGGAATAATGGGCAAAATGGATATAAAAACATAAGAATATTGTATATGTGTATATGCAAATAAATGTAAACACCCATTTACATCACACATATCTGTATACATACAAATGGCACAATTACTTAATAAAATAATCAAATTTAAAATAACAAGGAAACTTTACATCTCCCCATAAGTAATTATATTTACTCTCACTAAATCTGGCCAAATCAGTAACAAGATCTTGCATTGCAAACTCCAACACACAACCAAGAAAAAAAAGGAAAAAAAAAATTAGAACAAAAAGGGTTTGGGCATCGCAATATCATAAAGCTAAACCTGTTTCAGTTAATATTCATCAAGCCCACAGTTCGAAATTCAAATAGCAAAGTTTGAAAACTGAATCAAGCAAACCAGGAAAAAAATAGTTCCTCTCCATATTCTCAACCTGAGAATATGAAACAAAGGAAACTCAATACGAACCAAGTATGGATTTAAAATCAAAGCCAAGTATCAGATCAATTCAAACTCTAAGCAAAGAATTGGGGGCAGCATGCAGTTTAAAATCAGCTACTGCAGCAAAATAATCAAGAAAGAAAAAAAATGCTTCAGCCAGGGAAGCAAGTGCAGGGTTTCTGAAAGTAAATAAAGGCAAGTAAAATTCCTTTGAAAAATTTGAATTAGAAGTTGTAATTAGTAACTAAAACAAGATTTAAACAATGATGTTCAATAAATTGCTTGCAGGAAAATCAAGTACAAGGCAAATTTGTTTCCTGTTCTCAAATGCAGGAAGTCCCTCTGTATATAAAAAGATTTCAAACTTGTAAGTAATTAAAACTGTTTGTATTTAATAAACTGAGTACAACAAAAAGTAAATAAGGACCTGTATTTACAATTGACAGGTCTAAACTCCGAGATCTAAAGAGAAAAAAAAGAATTCAGCTTTGCTTCCTTGAAAACTCTCAAACACTTATGTCTCTGCCTTCCTCTGTCTTTCTGAAACATTCCAGGTGAGCAACTTCCCCTTTAAAGCCTGATTTTGTTGGTACATTGTGATGTTATGATGATTGTTTGATTTTGTGATGGTGATGAATGAATGCAAATGTGTCTGTATATGCTCATATATATGCAAGTGTTATTGCATGTCCCTGTTGTTAGTTTACAGGTAAAAAAAAAAAAAATTAACTTCAAACCTATCCAATTTTCTTAGGGATCTAATATCTAAATGGAAACTGGTTGTTAATCTTAAATCCCCACTTTAAAAAAAAAAAAGATGACTTCAAAACAAGTTATGTTAAGTAATTAGTTTAGGAAAGTAAAAAAAAAATAAAAAAACAAAAATGGAAATTTGAAAGTAAATTTGAAAGCAAATTATTTTTAAATGCTTTATTTAAGTAAGAGATGTTTTATCTTAAATAAATAGAATTTAACGTTTTGGATTCATTAAATTATTAAGTTAATTTATCAAGTAATGAATAAATAATCAAATGAAAATAGTAATTACTTAGTAAAAGTAATTAAGAGAAGATAATTAAAGATTAAGGATTGATTAATCAAATATTTGAGATTAATTACTTTAAAGTAAAATTAATTAGTGTGGTTAATTAATTAAGATAATTGAATCAAGAAAAATACATTAAGGTTAATTAACTTAAAATGATTAAGAAATTATTATTAATTAAGGAATAAATATCTATTGTAATTTATTAAGGAATAATAATAAATCTATTGATTAATCAATCAAGGACAATTAATTGTAACTAAGATTTAATTAATTACAATTAAAGGTTAATTAATTACGAAAATTAATTAAACAAATGATTAATAAATGTAGGTAGTTAAAACTTAATTAATTATAGTTAATGATAATTAATCATTGATTTAAAAGATTACTAATAGAAGTAATTATATGAATAATAAATTTATAACCACACGGTTTATTCATCTTAATTAAAGATGTTTGATTGCTATTGGATGTTCTGTGATGGATTGATATATTTGATATGTGATGTGATGCTATGTGATGTTTTGTGCTAAGCTGTCATATCTGTGATATATATATATATATATATATATATATATATATATATTGTTATGCAAACCCTTTGACCCGTAAAACGACATTTGAGTTTCGATGCGACAGGGAGTCGGATTCCGTTTGGTTATCCGAAACCCACATCGAATTGTAATGATTTAATCTGTGCTGATTGATGATGTTGCACTTCTATTGTGTAAAACCCCTGGACCACACTTATACACACACAAATATGGATTTCACGTGGAAGTTTGGTTAAGTCACAGATTTTGAAATTGTTTTAAAATTTAATTTTTAAATCCAAAATAGTTTTGGAATTAGAATTGAAGCTTTTGAAAAATGAATTTCAAAAATAAAAGTTATTTGAATAACTTGATTGAGTTTTGAAATTTAAATAATTTGATTTAAATTTGAATTCAATATTTGAAGTTGAATTCTATAATTTGGGAACTAGGGTTTAAAAAGTTATCCAACTTATAAATGGATTAATATGGGGTTTTAAACCATTTTAAAAGGTGATGTTTGGAATTTAAATTTAACCCAAGATTTCAACTTGTATAAATCGGACTTTTCTGAAACGAAAACTGTTGTTTTCAAATAATAGAAGCTTTCATATAAGAAATGGATTCCCAATGTGTGTTACAAGGAATTCAAGTTTTGAAATGAAAATGGTTTTCCAAGTTATAAATAAATCTTTGGAACGTGTTTTGAAAGCTATAAATTAAATCTTTAATTTAAAGATTTATTGAGTTAATCCAATTGGAATGGAAGTTGTTTTGAATCTATGAATAGATCTTTGTGAAACTAGGTGAAACTTTGTGAAATAAATCTTTTGGTTTAAAGATTTAAAATGGTAATTTGTTTAACCATTGAAAGAAAAATTTTGGATTTTATAAGTTGTGACTTAACTAAAATCCCATATCCATATGTTTTAAAATATGGCGCTCATTATTCGGTTTAGCCGGGGGAGGACCTTGTGTCATATAGCCCATTCTGGATAGTGATACGACGTTATGGATAGCAATTGAAGACCGGTGGTGAAGACCGGATATTTTCGAAAACAAAAGGATAACTCATCGATTGTCTCTGCACTGGCTGATCCCCGGTATAGAGATCTCCATATGTGATGGGAAGTCCGGACGTGATTAGGGATTATCCGGATTTGCAAGGGCTTCTTCGGAAGTGCCTTCGGTTCTGTTCGAACCCGGAACAGACTTGTATGGTTGTATGTCCGACATTACACTTTGAGATGTTAACCGATCTCTATCAAATACATTTCTGCTTGGTGGCGGAGAATTTATTCTCTTAGCTTAACACCCTTCTCTGAGACGTACGAGCTCAGAGGTTATGTAGTTGATATTTATCAGTGATGTATTCCCAATTTGGTAATGTGACATGCTGAGTGCTGCTGTGTGATGATGATCATTTGTTGATCATTTGTGATCATAGCATGGCTTTTGTATAAAGCGTAACTTTGTGGACAAGACTGCATCAGGACCACACACCCCGGAAATGGTCGAAACAGGAAAGATGCGGCAAGGTTATGAGGGTCGCGCCCTTTAGGGTGTGTCATTCCCTTCTGGTAAAGGGTGGTATCATGGTATGGAGCCCAGATACTTACTCATGTGGATACTGCAGATCTATTACTTTGTGATACTTTGTGGTTGTTGTTGCGAGCGCTCGGATAAAGGTCCCAAAGGACCGGGGGATGGCATATTCGTGTAGTAGTTACCTAGTTACAGAGGTAACCCGGCCTTGTGTTGGCAGAGATCTAACCGTAACGTTAGTTCTCGGGACGTCCCGCCAGAGGCGATCCCATGTGGCAGTAGGAAGTTCCTTAGCCTGACCATTTGTTGGAAATCCATTCATCCAATACGTGCCTTGTACGGTTTTAGTTGTAGAACCTGCCATTTAACATGGCAGCTATAGTAGGCATAATATCGTGGTACCTATGCTGGCTAGGATTTATATTATACTTTCGAAAGATTTTCCACTATGCACTAGTAATAATATCAAAGGATTTTCTCGTAGTAAGCATGTTTGACTATCATAAGGAGAAATCTCCCCCATGTGTGCGTTTGTATTTTGTGTGTGCCGGGAGGCCTTATGGTAGTTTAATTTTCTAATAAGCATTGCGGATTTGTTTTAAATTCTTTGTTGCTTATTTTAAAAGACCAAATGTTTTTTGTTTGCTCATACCAGTCCCATGACTGACCTGGAGTTTATTGTTCTTTTTCTAAACGCTGGGTGCCCACTATTTTCCCACACGGGCAGTCTAGAGTTGGGTTTTTCAGATAGTCAGGTTTAGTAGATTATCTGGAGCTAGTTCAGTCTTTGGATCTGAACTGCACTTGCTTATCTTGGTGAAACGTGATGGTGGTTCGAGCTACTGGCTAGGAGTTCTTGCTTTGGAGCATTGGATTGGAGATCTTTGGAGATTTTGTTCCGCTGCTGTGTTATCTTGTCTTTCCGCTGCTATTAGCTTGTATCATATCTCTGATGTATATTCATTGTATCATCTGTTGTATCATATTATATCATATATTGTATCAATGTTGTATATTGATATATGCTATTCTTTTTCTTCCGCTGTGTTATTGTATTTAATGTGTTATAAGCTCCGACGAACCAGATTCGGCGTTTGGATCTGCGGCATTTGAATACGAGTGTCGTATTCGGTGCCGATTTTCGAAGGCCGAGTCAGGGTCGTTACATTTGGTATCAGAGCTGAAGGTTAAAACTTTAGCTCAGGAGTATAACACATTAAGTAACTCATTAGAGGTAGGGTGAAGTATACCCTAGAATGAGTAATCTCTAAGATATTCGTTCGAATGCCTCAGTAAATTCTCTTACTATTCACTGATAGTAAGTATGAGTGCAAGAAGGGAACGAGATAGGGGACAGGGGAGTACCACTCCAAATGGTCAATACCCTGCAACAGTGGAAATATCTTTTCTCTATCAATCTCCTTTGATTCGATTCCAAAATTCTTTGATATCTTCGTGACAGCTCCAGAAGAAGTTTCGGTGTGATGGTGGCCCTACGAATCGTTGTAGAAAATTCTTACTTCATATCTTCATCCGTTTCTTATCAGCTTTTTGATCTAAACTCTAATGAATTTGAATTTGAAAATTTAAATTAAAATAAATTGGAAATTTTAAATTGAATAAATTGGTTAACAAATATAAGGATAAATTTGAATTGTATCAATAAAATAATATCGGTTAAAACCAAATTCAAAATTCTATTGTAATCTCTTGTGTATATCCAAGTCCGAAGAGGGACAAAATTGGTATATACTTTGGGGTATTCTGACCCGAATTTTGAACCCATACCTAGTGTTTGAGAAATTGTAGAAGATTGAATCTATCTATCTATCTATTATCTGGGATCCGATATATTCTACGAACGATTAGTTATCCCTTCGAACTAATAAATGCCCTTGCATAGTCGTAGACCGATGGACCCAAACATCTTGTGTAATATTGTAGGAGTTTGTTCTCATATTGTCGATATTCTGATTTGGTAAGCCAAATGAAGAATTAATATCCAGTTTGATTTGGAAAGATATCTCTCTATCTTTCATCTTTTCTTTTCGTCTTCCTAGCAAATTTCGAGGACGAAATTTCTTAAGGAGGGGAATCTGTAACATTCCTGAAATATTAGCCAAAATAATTCAATAATTAGATTAATTTTGAATTCAAACTGTGAATTTAATTGTGAATTAATTTGCGATTTCCAAAATAAACTTAAAATTTTGAATTATAAATAGAAATTTGATTGGATTTAAGGATAATTATATTAGAGATAAATATGCACTATAATTTGAATAAATATATATATATATATTGAAAGTTAAAATTGTAAATAAGATTTTGATTTTGAAAATTCAAAATGTATATATTTATAAATTTGGATTTGAAAACCACATAATTTTATACTAGTAGAAATTGGTAATATTTATTTTGAAAATTTTATTTTGAATTAGATATTAATGATTTTCAAAACAATTGTTTAAAACTAAATACTATTTTATATGGGTTTATTTATTAAAAGCTTAATTAGTTTAAAATTCATTTTCTTTCTTTAAATTAGTATAAGTAGGAATAATGGGCAAAATGGATATAAAAACATAAGAATATTGTATATGTGTATATGCAAATAAATGTAAACACCTATTTACATCACACATATCTATATACATACAAATGGCACAATTACTTAATAAAATAATCAAATTTAAAATAACAAGGAAACTTTACATCTCCCCATAAGTAATTATATTTACTCTCACTAAATCTGGCCAAATCAGTAACAAGATCTTGCATTGAAAACTCCAACACACAACCAAGAAAAAAAAGAAAAAAAAAATTAGAACAAAAAGGGTTTGGGCATCACAATATCATAAAGCTGAACCTGTTTCAGTTAATATTCATCAAGCCCACAGTTCGAAATTCAAATAGCAAAGTTTGAAAACTGAATCAAACAAACCAGGAAAAAAATAGTTCCTCTCCATATTCTCAACCTGAGAATATGAAACAAAGGAAACTCAATACGAACCAAGTATGGATTTAAAATCAAAGCCAAGTATCAGATCAATTCAAACTCTAAGCAAAGAATTGGGGGCAGCATGCAGTTTAAAATCAGCTACTGCAGCAAAATAATCAAGAAAGAAAAAAAAAATGCTTCAGCCTGGGAAGCAAGTGCAGGGTTTCTGAAAGTAAATAAAGGCAAGTAAAATTCCTTTGAAAAATTTGAATTAGAAGTTGTAACTAGTAACTAAAACAAGATTTAAACAATGATGTTCAATAAATTGCTTGCAGGAAAATCAAGTACAAGGCAAATTTGTTTCCTGTTCTCAAATGCAGGAAGTCCCTCTGTTATATAACAAGATTTCAAACTTGTAAGTAATTAAAACTGTTTGTATTTAATAAATTGAGTACAACAAAAAGTAAATAAGGACCTGTATTTACAATTGACAGGTCTAAACTCCGAGATCTAAAGACAAAAAAAAGAATTCAGCTTTGCTTCCTTGAAAACTCTCAAACACTTTTGTCTCTGCCTTCCTCTGTCTTTCTGAAACATTCCAAGTGAGCAACTTCCCCTTTAAAGCCTGATTTTGTTGGTACATTGTGATGTTATGATGATTGTTTGATTTTGTGATGGTGATGAATGAATGCAAATGTGTCTGTATATGCTCATATATATGCAAGTGTTATTGCATGTCCCTGTTGTTAGTTTACAGGTAAAAAAAAAAAATTAACTTCAAACCTATACAATTTTCTTAGGGATCTAATATCTAAATGGAAACTGGTTGTTAAACTAAAATCCCCACTTAAAAAAAAAGATGACTTCAAAACAAGTTATGTTAAGTAATTAGTTTAGGAAAGTAAAAAAAAAAAAAGAGTTCCTGGGCAAACTTAAACTGTTCTCTGTTTGGCTTTCTGCTTTTACACACTCAGGTGAGCAAATCTACCCAAATCTATGTTATATGCAATGATAAATGTTGTTCTGTTGTTAAAAAGCCTGCTTGCCTGAGAGTATGTGAATATATATATACTATGATGGTTGCATGTTTGTGTATATGTATATGTATACTCACCTCTTTATGTTATACAGTTTCAGAAAAAAAAATATAAACTGTAAGCAAATTTTTGATTTTTTTTTCTTATAAAACTATTCTCTTGGTTTTGATGTTTGTGATGAAACAGCCTTGGAAATGATAAATGCATGTGTATATTTACATACATATATATATATATATATCAGCAAGTATGTGTACATAGTTCTGTACATGTCTGGAAAATAGGAGATGAAGCTTCTTTTACAGTTTACAGGCTTTTGAATTAATCCAAGAAAACTCAGTTTTCTTTAAATCAATCTCCAAATAACCTTCAGTATTTGAATGAATCATGTTGTTGAAATTTAAACTAAGAGTTAAAGTATGTTAGTTATGAATTATCTGGGAAATGCAGAAAAACAAAGACAGTGAAATTTCATACTACATCAAAAAAAAAAACTTAACCTGAATAATTCGTTGATTCAGGAATATAAATCGATTTATTATCAAAAACTGTGAGTTTTAAAATTTTATTCATGATTTTTAAGCCTAAAATCATTGAGATAATCAGATTTGTTCAAATTTGGGTTTGTTGTCAATTACCATCGATCGGCAACGATGGGTGAGTCGTAGACGTCCCTGGAAGGAGTGGACATGAGGAAGATCATCAGAAAAATAACAATTGAATTTTTAAGTCATGATGGAAGTAGCAGTTGTCGATTCTCGTGTGCAACCCTAGTTTGAACAAGGTTTGATATTTCGGTCATCTCCTCTTCTACAGTTGATCGAGTGTAAAGGGGTTTTGGGTGGTGGAAGTTTGGTTGTTGACGAAGGTACGGCCGGAGTTTCAGAGGCAATGGTGGTCGGGGGATCGTAGATGAGGCGGTTTCAGGTTTTGGTGAGATGGTGCCAGGCGTTGTTATCTTGGTTCCAGGTTTGCAGTTGAACACCCAAATTCGAATTCGAGTTAGTATTGATTGATTTGTTGATCATGATGGGATGCGGAGGTGCTTGCTGACCTGAGGAGATCATCGATGATGATCGAAGCTCGCTGTGACGATGGGGCATGTGCACGTGGTAGTGGGTTGTGTCAGTGTTTCGGTTTGAAGCAGAGGGCAAATTACTCGTGTTTTTCCCGAGTCAATAGCGTGAGTGACTCGAAGTTTTGGGATGTTTTACTCGAACTAAAGCAGGGGCAACTCGGGAAAAGATTTTGGTTCAGGTTTTCTTTTAAAACCTGTCTGTTCAAATTTAAATCAAAGATTTTAAATCCAGAAATTAAAAATAATTCGTATTTGGGTTTGGAGATTTGTGAGTTTTCAAAATTTAAATTGTTTGAAAATTTTAAATATTAAAGTATGATTTAAAATGGTTTGAAAAAAAGAAGAAGTTGTTTTTAAATTTTCTTTAAACTTCTTTTAGAAAATGAGTATTTCCTTAACTTAAGATTTCAAAACGTGTTTCAAATTGTTTTTAACTTTAAATTGTACCCATTCTAAATCTTAAGTGTAAAAAAAAATGGAAATTTGAAAGTAAATTTGAAAGAAAATTATTTTTAAATGCTTTATTTAAGTAAGAGATGTTTTATCTTAAATAAATAGAATTTAACGTTTTGGATTCATTAAATTATTAAGTTAATTTATCAAGTAATGAATAAATAATCAAATGAAAATAGTAATTACTTGGTAAAAGTAATTAAGAGAAGATAATTAAAGATTAAGGATTGATTAATCAAATATTTGAGATTAATTACTTTAAAGTAAAATTAATTAATGTGGTTAATTAATTAAGATAATTGAATCAAGAAAAATACATTAAGGTTAATTAACTTAAAATGATTAAGAAATTATTATTGATTAAGGAATAAATATCTATTGTAATTTATTAAAGAATAATAATAAATCTATTGATTAATCAATCAAGGACAATTAATTGTAACTAAGATTTAATTAATTACAATTAAAGGTTAATTAATTACGAAAATTAATTAAACAAATGATTAATAAATGTAGGTAGTTAAAACTTAATTAATTATAGTTAATGATAATTAATCATTGATTTAAAAGATTACTAATAGAAGTAATTATATGAATAATAAATTTATAACCACACGGTTTATTCATCTTAATTAAAGATGTTTGATTGTTATTGGATGTTCTGTGATGGATTGATATATTTGATATGTGATGTGATGCTATGTGATGTTTTGTGCTAAGCTGTCATATCTGTGATATATATATATATATATATATATATATATATATATATATATATATATATATATATATATATATTGTTATGCAAACCCTTTGACCCGTAAAACGACATTTGAGTTTCGATGCGACAGGGAGTCGGATTCCATTTGGTTATCCGAAACCCACATCGAATTGTAATGATTTAATCTGTGCTGATTGATGATGTTGCACTTCTATTGTGTAAAACCCCTGGACCACACTTATACACACACAAATATGGATTTCACGTGGAAGTTTGGTTAAGTCACAGATTTTGAAATTGTTTTAAAATTTAATTTTTAAATCCAAAATAGTTTTGGAATTAGAATTGAAGCTTTTGAAAAATGAATTTCAAAAATAAAAGTTATTTGAATAACTTGATTGAGTTTTGAAATTTAAATAATTTGATTTAAATTTGAATTCAATATTTGAAGTTGAATTCTATAATTTGGGAACTAGGGTTTGAAAAGTTATCCAACTTATAAATGGATTTATATGGGGTTTTAAACCATTTTAAAAGGTGATGTTTGGAATTTAAATTTAACCCAAGATTTCAACTTGTATAAATCGGACTGTTCTGAAACGAAAACTGTTGTTTTCAAATAATAGAAGCTTTCATATAAGAAATGGATTCCCAATGTGTGCTAAAAGGAATTCAAGTTTTGAAATGAAAATGGTTTTCCAAGTTATAAATAAATCTTTGGAACGTGTTTTGAAAGCTATAAATTAAATCTTTAATTTAAAGATTTATTGAGTTAATCCAATTGGAATGGAAGTTGTTTTGAATCTATGAATAGATCTTTGTGAAACTAGGCGAAACTTTGTGAAATAAATCTTTTGGTTTAAAGATTTAAAATGGTAATTTGTTTAACCATTGAAAGAAAAGTTTTGGATTTTATAAGTTGTGACTTAACTAAAATCCCATATCCATATGTTTTAAAATATGGCGCTCATTATTCGGTTTAGCCGGGGGAGGAACTTGTGTCATATAGCCCATTCCGGATAGTGATACGATGTTATGGATAGCAATTGAAGACCGGTGGTGAAGACCGGATATTTCCGAAAACAAAAGGATAACTCATCGATTGTCTCTGCACTGGCTGATCCCCGGTATAGAGATCTCCATATGTGATGGGAAGTCCGGACGTGATTAGGGATTATCCGGATTTGCAAGGGCTTCTTCGGAAGTGCCTTCGGTTCTGTTCGAACCCGGAACAGACTTGTATGGTTGTATGTCCGACATTACACTTTGAGATGTTAACTGATCTCTATCAAATACATTTCTGCTTGGTGGCGGAGAATTTATTCTCTTAGCTTAACACCCTTCTCTGAGACGTACGAGCTCAGAGGTTATGTAGTTGATATTTATCAGTGATGTATTCCCAATTTGGTAATGTGACATGCTGAGTGCTGCTGTGTGATGATGATAATTTGTTGATCATTTGTGATCAGAGCATGGCTTTTGTATAAAGCGTAGCTTTGTGGACGAGACTGCATCAGGACCTCACACCCCGGAAATGGTCGAAACAGGAAAGATGCGGCAAGGTTATGAGGGTCGCGCCCTTTAGGGTGTGTCATTCCCTTCTGGTAAAGGGTGGTATCATGGTACGGAGCCCAGATACTTACTCATGTGGATACTGCAGATCTATTACTTTGTGATACTTTGTGGTTGTTGTTGCGAGCGCTCGGATAAAGGTCCCAAAGGACCGGGGGATGGCATATTCGTGTAGTAGTTACCTAGTTACAGAGGTAACCCGGCCTTGTGTTGGCAGAGATCTAACCGTAACGTTAGTTCTCGGGACATCCCGCCAGAGGCGATCCCATGTGGCAGTAGGAAGTTCCTTAGCCTGACCATTTGTTGAAAATTCATTCATCCAATACGTGCCTTGTACGGTTTTAGTTGTAGAACCTGCCATTTAACATGGCAGCTATAGTAGGCATAATATCATGGTACCTATGCTGGCTAGGATTTATATTATACTTTCGAAAGATTTTCCACTATGCACTAGTAATAATATCAAAGGATTTTCTCGTAGTAAGCATGTTTGACTATCATAAGGAGAAATCTCCCCCATGTATGCGTTTGCATTGTGTGTGTGCCGGGAGGCCTTATGGTAGTTTCATTTTCTAATAAGCATTGCGAATTTGTTTTAAATTCTTTGTTGCTTATTTTAAAAGACCAAATGTTTTTTGTTTGCTCATACCAATCCCATGACTGACCCGGAGTTTATTGTTCTTTTTCTAAACTCTGGGTGCCCACTATTTTCCCACACGGGCAGTCTAGAGTTGGGTTTTTCAGATAGTCAGGTTTAGTAGATTATCTGGAGCTAGTTCAGTCTTTGGATCTGAACTGCACTTTCTTATCTTGGTGAAACGTGATGGTGGTCCGAGCTACTGGCTAGGAGTTCTTGCTTTGGAGCATTGGATTGGAGATCTTTGGAGATTTTGTTCCGCTGCTGTGTTATCTTTTCTTTCCGCTGCTATTAGCTTGTATCATATCTCTGATGTATATTCATTGTATCATCTGTTGTATCATATTATATCAGATATTGTATCAATGTTGTATATTGATATATGCTATTCTTTTTCTTCCGCTGTGTTATTGTATGTAATGTGTTATAAGCTCCGGCGAACCAGATTCGGCGTTTGAATCTGCGGCATTTGAATACGAGTGTCGTATTCGGTGCCGATTTTCGAAGGCCGTGTCAGGGTCGTTACACGATGGATGACACGTCATCATGGATAGTTGACTTGGTGGATTCGAATGAAGCTTCATTGATGGGTTCGAACAAGGCTTCGTTGATGGGTTCGAAAAAGGATCCAATGATGGGTTCGAACAAGGCTTCATTGATGGGTTCGAACAATCGATGCTTGATGGATTCGAACTAGCCCTTCTCTGATGGATACGAGCTTTGTAACTTCTCCATGGATACGAAGTCAATTGATGCGAACTCAATGGATTCGAAGTTGATGGAGTCGAACCCGAGGCACTTCGATGGGTTCGAAGTTGATCGATACGAAGGTGATCGGTTCGAACCATTGTTTGGTGATGGATTCGAAATCTAGGTTTCTCCCTTCAAATTGAATCGATCATAACTTGAGCGTATGAACTTGGATTGACTTGAAATTTGAGATGATGACTTCTATGATCTTCCTTGTCGTGTCCTATCAATTGTAGCCCAATCTGGACTCGGACAAAATTCAGCGATATCCATAGTGAAGCATAGTATGACCAATCTCTAAGACGAACCGTCCTCTGTTTTCAATCGATCTTTTGGTATCGCGGCTTTGCCGAAAAGCGGGATAACATTTTGCCCCCCAAAGTACGTCTTGTGGAAACATGACTTGCTTTGAATAGCTGCAATTTCTCTCTGAACAATCGCTGCTCTCTTTTGTTGGGATCCGTACTCCGTATTGTTGTAATCTTGCGTTGATATGATTGATTGCTGTATAATAGTGCTTAGCTGTTGGTTGTTGTATTCGTAAAAAGATGGGTATTCGATCCCTATGAATGTTTAAAATCGAATATTAGTCCAACATAAATGCACATATATTAGTTCGACCCTTGTTAACGTCGTGCGTCCACGAGTCGTTGTCAGTTTTGTTTGCTATTGAATTTCGTATCGATTCTCTTCTGAACCGATTTGGAAATTTGGGTTGAGACAACGCTTGATGGTTGTTTTGAAAAGTCCCTTCGTATCGATCCTCTCCTGAACCGATATAGAAGGTTGAAGGAATCGAATTTGTGTTGCATCGATGTAATATTTCGAATCGATGGGTATGAGCATCGATGGATACGAGATCAACATTCATATTAACAAAGTATGCTTATGCTATGATGGGTATGAAACCGACATTCGAACCGATGGCTTGGACGAGAATGAAACGTTCATTCGTACCGATGAGAAAGGATGGATACGAAATAGTAGTTCGTATCGATAGGAAATGATGGATACGAAATCGTTGTTCGTATCGATAGGAAATTGATGGATACGAAATCGTTTTTCGTATCGGTAGGTTGTGGATGGAGTTGTGAATTTGTTAATGCGAACGAAGGCTTCGAGTCGATGTGCTCTCTGTTTGTTTCGCATCGATGGAGCTCAATGTCCACTGTATAGCCTGGATTGTATACTTCGTACCGATGAATGGTGAGGTTAACTTTGCATCGATAAGGCCTTAGGCAAATGGGTTCGAATGGAGATTTCGAACCGATACGTGTTTTGACTGGTTGCGACCGGTCAAGTTTACTGGGAGGCAAATCGTCTCGGTTACCTTCAAGGCTCCATATAAATAGTGGAGACCTTGCCATTTTTCACTTTTTACTTTTTACTTTTTGCCTTGCGTTTACTGTGCTCTTGCATCGATTCGAAGCTTCAGAGAGGAACTGCGCCACGTCTTTGAACCAATCAAGATTCACATCCTTAATTCCTCGAATCCCACACTCAGATTAGGTAATTAACCTCGAATCCAAACGGCAAAGCTATTTCGAACCTACCACTTCTTCATCGATTGGCCACTCTGGTGATTGGTAAAACCAGATCTAGTTTTGGGGGAGCTTCGAAACCATCTGAGGACTCGTGTTCGAATCGATGATGGCGGCATCATTTTTCCTTGGATTTCGCATCGATCCCTGGGACGGTTTCATGGGGGTGACGCAGTTCGCACCGATTGACTATCTTGATGGGTCCATTCGAATCGATGGACCTCGAATCCATCAGCCATCGGTTCGAAGTCTTTAACTTTACATCGATACGAATTGTATCTTTATGACCGATACGAAAGGTATCGATTCGAACGTGATCGATGTTAAGTTGAGGTTTTCCTGATCGGTACAAACCAGTCAACCAAGGATCGATTTGAAGTCATTCTTCATTGATCGATTCGAACTCGACATCTGATCATCGATTCGAAGCGCGCCTTTCTGCATCGATTCGAAGTGATGTTAGGATGGGTTCGAATGACCTCCCTGTGATCGGTTCGAACCCTCTATGATGGATACCAAAGTTTGACATTTTCTAAGCATAATTCTGACGAGCTTCATTCTTGCATACTTGGACTTGATAATTAAACTGCATACTTGACCACCTTTCGAAGCTCGTCGATGGAACCATAACAACTTCTATCTGAATCAGCTTCCATCATATAAACGGTTTAGTGATGACAGTCAGCGATGACGGTCATTATAACTGGACTCCGTAGCTTTGTCGTTTGAATTTTTCCTTTAACTCTGCGACATTTATTCAAGTAATGCATGGCACTGTACAACATACGTTCATACACTTTACACTGGGGGATGCACGGGTCCTTTGTCGTCTAACGATGATTTCTTATGAGTTAGCTAGTCATTGAACCTTCAAGTTCGCAGCAGCAGGAGATTCAAATTATAGTTATTCCAAGACTAGAGGTTCCAGATATTGAACCTGAGATCATTGGTCCAGCCCCGGATGAATTTCCTAATGTGTCTTTTATTGCCAATCCATCGCATTCCGTTCAATCCAATATTTCTGAAGATATGTTGGGGAGAATATGCTTGAGGCATGGCCTGTCACTGGATGACGTGTTATTGCCGGGGCCGAATGATAGACCACACAGTCCGCCTGAGGGATATACAGCATTTAATCGCCACGCGTGTGCGGCCGGGGTGCTTCCTCCGTTCAACGAGTACATAAGGGAAGTATTGTCTTTTTTGAGGATCGCTCCATCTCAACTACACCCGAACAGATACGCTTCCGTGAACAGTTTGTTCATTGTCTTCATGGAGTACCTTCATAGACCGTCGATCCCGACCGAGATCAGATATCTATTCAATTTCAAAACTCGAGGTGATTACCCCTCCTTCACATTTTTGGAAGCGATGAGGAATTGTCAAGTGGTCACTGGGTCCTGGACCAGGCTAAGTTACTACAGGACGGAATGGTTCTATGTCAGATGTCCCCCGGGGTTTGCCCGGCGATGGTTATTCAGACGTGAGTATAGGTGAGTTCTCAAATAATTACTAAGGCAATTGCAGTCAAAGTGAAACTTATATCTTTTCCCTTTTACAGCAACGATTCAGCGACCTGAAGGTAAAACTTTAAGGAGATAGTGCGAGTACTTCGAGAAGTCCCGAGCGAACATAGGGATATCGAGTCGCTTTTGACGGATAGGAATCTCCGGACTTATGGGTTGATCGAACGGGGGCAGAGTATAAAGTTTGACGGGGCCCTAAGGACCATCTCGAAAAAACGAGTCAAGCACAAGAAGCCCAAAATTATTATAGCCGAAGAAGCTGACTCTGAAAGAACCCATACTGATGATGAGCCGTTGACCGAGCCTATAGATGTAGTTCAGGATGTCGCGGAGCAGAGAAAAGGTAAGGCAGCTGTTGTTAAGCCAACTAAGAAGGGGAGTTGGAAATCGGTTGTCACGGCCCGATCCGCTCCCGGAGTTCGAATTTCGGAGATGCCTCCTTCGAGAACTGAAAATCTTTATGAAGGGCTCGCCTATATTCTAATTCCGGACGATGTGTCCCTGCAGCATGATGCCGGATTGGAAGAACTTTCAGAAACTTTAGTTTTGAGCGAGTCTTTTCCCACTGGTGTGGCAGACACATCCGGTTGGTCGGGGGGTTGCACATTCATACATATTTCACAACACTGCATAACCTTTGACTGCAAACTTCCTGTTTCGAAGGGTGATTAATCCTACTTTATTTTGCTCTGCAGATATTATGTCCGGGCGAGGTTCAATGTTAGGGAGTCTCCGACATGCCCGCAAGTCTTCATATCATGAGTCGCGCAGAGGAGAGGGGGACAGAGATTACGACCAGGGACGCTCTGGGTATTCTGGTCAAGAAAGATATGATAAAGATAAAGGCTATAAGCGTCGATCTCGGTCGCGTACTCCTCCTCCTCCCAGAGATCCCATACAGCCTCCTGCTTATGTCTCTCGTCCCTCTGAATCGTCTCACTATAAGTCGGCTTCTCAATCTTCTAGGCATGAATCCCGCCATTCTAGAAGCGAGACAGTAACTACTGTCGTTACAGAATAGCTCCCCGTGGAAATCTCAGGGGAAGGAGCAATCAAGCTTGCTCACCTAAAGAAAGACTTTCCAAATATCTGCTTCGATAACTATATCTTTCCTCCACACTTAAAAAAGATCCTAGAGGAAGCCGAGCAGTTAGTTCATGACTACGTGCATGATTTTTATGCCCAGTACAAGGCGTGGGCGAAAGCGGCTGATAAAGCATCGGCGTTGGCCTTCGAGCGAGCGGCCGTCATCGAGAAACTCCAAACCAATCTAGCTCACCGGGATCGTATCATACAAGTGCTAACCAATGAGGCCGAGTCATCTCGGAAGTCAGAGACGGACGCTACGAAGAAAACGGATGAGGCCCAGGCGGCGATGGATAGGATGAAGCATGAGCATTACGCTATGGTGGAGGACATGGGCCACCGAAACACCATCGTCACCGCCGAGCGAGATGCGCCTTTAAAAGAACTTAATGCACTCAAAGCCAAATTTGCCGAGATCACTAAAGATAGAGATGACGCGCACAATGCGGCCCAAGAAGCATGCGAACAAGCCGTAGTGCTTCAGACTGAAAGGGATGCGGCAGTGGCCAAAGTTCAGGCAGTCGAGGCTGCGGTTGAGGAGAAGGTCCAAAGGGCAGAGGCCAAGCTGGAGGCCAACATCGTAGATCTCCTCGTTACTTACAATGCCAATGTGCCGAGGCACAGAAATTTGGCCTGGCTTCAGGATTATCCGGTACATCTCCGTAACGCTTGGGTCCGATTGATTGAGGAGGAAGGAGAAGCGCATCCGGGTGCATCAGTCGACCAATTCGAGCTTGAGAACCGGTTGCTGACCAAAGACGAAAAGAAGATCCTTCATGATGCCATAATTTCTCATGAGAAGGAGATGATTGGTGGCCAGCACCGGGAGATTGGGGAAGGATCGGGAGTCGAGCATCACGCCACTATTCTTGAATTTATTGCTCCACCTACATTAGAGCCTGTATCTGTGGTTGAGTCACAATCCGTTCCAACTTACGACCCAGAACAGCCGCGGCTATCTCCTATTCAGGAGCATACTTCTGAGGCCGCTCAGCCGTCCGCAAGTCAAATTAAGGAAGGTACTTCAAACTTAACTCAAGTGTATTTCGAATTGGGAGTTTGTTTTGAAGCGGTTACTAATAACTTCGTCTTATCTTTACTTAGTGACTGGCGTTGCACCGATTGTCGCGGCCCAAGAATCGAGTAAAGGGGAGAAGGCCATCACCACCGAGACTATCATCGTAACAGCAGTGTCAATTGAGGCGGCGCAGGGGAGTGGATTATCTCTTGATGAACAAATGGTGAGCGAGCTGCTCGGCGAGCAGGGTGGCTTCTCCACAGACTTGCCGTTCATCGTTAGTGACCTCCCGCCAACCTCTAGTTCTTCAATGCAGACTGCGGATGCCCCTAGCCAGGCCCAAGAGATTCGCGATGAGGAAATTCTGGCCGAGATTCATGCAGAATTAGAAGCTGCGGGGCAAGGTGGTAGTGTTGGTGGCAGTACGGTGGCCCAAAGCCCAGCACCTGTAAGGACAATATCATCGGGTGGCACTATCCCATCTTCCGTTACGGATCCGGTCCCTCCTACTCCTCTGGCGGAAAGCCTTCATGTAGATTCGAGCTCTGAGGAGGACATTGACATTATGCCCCCAGCCGAGGAGCAGCCGCCGGAGAGGAAGCACTCCAAACGAAGAATCTCTGTCTCTAGCGAGTCCGAAGACGAACCGCTGATAAGGAGATTTAAAAAGAAGAAGTAGATGGGCCGTTTAAGTGGATTTTTTTTGGTAGATAGGAACTTGTGTTTGTTTTTCGTTAATAGGCCGTGTATAGATGCAAGTTCGGCCTCTGCTAGTAGGAATTCTTTTTTTGGAAGAACTTATTTGCATGTAAGTCCTTGTCTCTAGTTAGTTGAAATAAAATTCAATTTCTTTTTTTCAATTCTCATTTCTTTTGTGCCTAAGTATTTGCAGTGTTTAGCTTTCAGTCCGCTGTACTTGTGGTGTTTTCACCGTCAAGTAGAGTTTGTTTTATTTGCCAAGTCTGAAAATCTTGGTCATATGTTGTTATTAATGAATAAGTTGAACTTCGGACATTGTATCACTTTGGTTAGTGACTAACACTTAGCTTTTTTGCCCCTAGTCTCGGGGAAGAACATTTGTATTTTGGTGGTTGATCGCATTTATTGCAAATCTTAAGCACATGTCCACATTCTGGGGACTTAGGATAATTTGAGATCGATAATCCGGTTCGTACTCCGGGAATTTGAGAATTATCGATATTTGTAACACGGTTCGCGCTCCGGGAACCTGGAATTGATGTTTATACTCCGCTTCACTCTCCGGGAACTTGGAGTTAGTATTGATATTCCGGTTCGCACTCTGGGAGTTTGGAGATAGCATGTATGTTTGGGTTCACGCTCCGGGAACCTGTAATTTATGATTGTACTCCATTCACACTCTGGGAAGTTGGAGTTGGCCGGTAGATGGTCAGTCACACCTATTTGGGCTCTTTAGGAATTTGTTCACACTTCGGGAACGATAGATTTGATGTGTACATTCCAATTCGAAATTTGGGAATTTGGAGACCGTTCACACTCTGGGAACGATTTGCTGAATGTTTATACTCCAATTCACACTCTGGGAATTTGGAGTCTGTTCGCGCTCCGGGAACGAGTTATTGAATTTGGAGTCAGTTCGCACTCCGGGAACGAGTTGTTGAATGTTTATACTCCAATTCGTACTCCGGGAATTTGGAGTCTGTTCGCACTTCGGGAACGAGTTGTTGAATGTTTATACTCCAATTCACACTCTGGGATGTTGGAGTCCGTTCGCACTCCGGGAGCGAGTTGCTGAATGTTTATACTCCAATTCACACTCTGGGAAGTTGGAGTTCGTTCGCACTCCGGGAACGAGTTGTTGAATGTTTATGCTCCAATTCACACTCTGGGAAGTTGGAGTCCGTTCGCACTCCGGGAACGAGTTGTTGAATGTTTATGCTCCAATTCACACTTTGGGAAGTTGGAGTCCCTTCGCACTCCGGGAACGAGTTGTTGAATGGACTATCGTGTGTTGGTCCAGTTCAGCCTTTGATGTGATGGCTTACCCCCGAGCCGGGGTTTCACTTAGTGAGTGGCCGGTCGTATCACAGTCACTCGCTATTTGAATAAATTCCATTGTTTGATGGAACTAGCTCTTCGTGTGTCGTGATTGTTGTACGTTGCATTCGATAAATCACAGCTCTAGCTTGAAGAGATAGTAATTTATCGCTGAAATAAGAAAATATGGCAAAGTCAGTGCCTTATTACGAGTTCAAACTTCAGAATATAAAGGAAATTGCAAAGTATTCATGGATAGAATGAACCTGTCATGTGTGACAGTGACGAAGATCTTCGTCGTTCCAGGCTCCTGAGAAAGTTGGTCTGCCACTGATGGCGTTTATCACCAATCTTCCACGGGAACAAGTTCAGTCCTCATGTCTCGGCTGATTGGGTTCATTGTTTTGATTTGAGGGGCCCGCTTCTCTGGGCTGCGGTGTCTGCACAAACTGTTCCAGCTTCCTTTCTCTGATCAGTTTTTCAACGAGATACTATAAGTGACGACATTCGTTCGTATTGTGCCCGTAACTTTCATGGAACCTGCAAAACTTTCCCGTTTGGATTTGTCTTTCTTACGACGGTTTTGGTGCAGGTTTTTGATATTGAATTGTATCACAGGTTTGTAAGTGCAAGTCCTTTAGTGATGTATTCAGAGGAGTGTAACTGTCAAACATTGGGTTCTTGTGCTGCGGGCCATGATTTTGATCTCGTTTTCTGGTTTGATTCACGCTCTCTCTTCGCTGAGCTTGTTTGTTTTTAACGTTCAACTGAACTTTTCCGGAGCTCTCGCCGGACTGTTTCATTGCAATACTGCTTTGGATTCCTTTCGTGCTTGGCCCCACATCGGTTTGCTTCCTAGAATGTTTCGCATCTTCCCGTCTCAGGAATTGAGCCGTTTTGGCATGGAAACGGTCCAACGATGCAGGTGGTTTTCCGGCTAACCAGTTGCCAAACTCAGAATCGGGGTTGATCCCCTTAGTTAACGCCATAAGGATGGAGTTATCGTTTGGGGTTGTTGATCTCCACACATGCAGTATGGAATCTCTCTAAATAATGTCTGAGCGGTTCTCCAGGGGCTTGAGTGACACTAGATAGAGTGTTGACATCCTTCGTCCTTGCGACGTGCATGCGGAATTGTTCAACGAATTTTGTGGCCAACTAGTCGAATGAAGAGATGGATCGAGGTGGCAGTCGAGCGAACCACATGGTAGCGATGCCCCCTAAAGATATGGGGAAACTACGGCACTTCACCGCATCGTCGGCTCTAGCAGCGGTCATCGACCATTCATATTTCAGAATGTGTTGGTTGGGGTCGGAGTTCCCCTCGTACATGGGTAGAGTTGGCATCCTGAATCGCCGTGGGGGTTCGGCAGTAAGGATATCGTCCGTAAAAGGGGTGTGACTTCGGGAAACTCCCCAATCGTCATTTGTGAATCCCTGGCTCTAACGGATCGTCTGACGTATCATAGTTGAAAGATCCGGTCTTTGCGCCGGAGTATGATTACGTTCCATACTTTGGGTTTGAACCGAATTTCGTCGACGGTCCAAGTCTCGCCTTCTTGGCTCATAGTCCTCTGGGACGTATGGTTCAGGAATACGTCCGCTATGATGATGGTCCAGGCCCGACTGATCTTGGACGTCGACTCCTGGTTCAGCCGCAACGTTAGTGGTGCGGTATTCTACGGTGTGGTGAGGGACGGCACCTCCTCGGGAGGAGGGTCCGGTTCGGAAACTGGCTGATGGACCAACTCTCAGTTGTCCAACAGTCAGTGTCGGTTGATCTCCAGCGGCTGGCATGTGACTCCCATGTAGCCGGGGTCATGGAGATCGATTATGATAATCAAAAGATGAAGAACTTTCGCTGGAGGAGCGAGGAGCATGGTCTCTCGTGGATCTCTTTCGCTTCTGGCGATCCAGCTTGTTGATCAGCTCGGCATTAGCACGTAGTTGTTTTTCTAGTTGTTGCTGACTCTGGGTCAGCTCTTGGAGTAGCGACTGAAACTCCTGTCGGGTAATTGGACCTGATGGTTCCAAGGGTCCGGTAGCATCTTGATTAGACGGAGGTAGTGGAGCAGGATTCTGTCTATCCTATTCTTCTTGATTGATAGCGTTAGAGGTGGTTCTTGTACTAACCATCTTGAAAGTTGAATTTATTTCCTAGACTTTATGCAAATTTGAATAGAAGGGAAGGAACTTAGACTTTACGCAAAACGATTTATAGTGGTTCGGCGTATTGCCTACGTCCACTGTGAAGTTTTTTGCAGTTTTATTGATTTTCTTTCAATGATTACAAGTTGTTACATCATTCAACAGCAAGTTGCAACTGGAAATTCGAAATCAATAGCAAAGTTATGATGTGGGATGATGGAGATCTCGATCCGGCAGAGTCTGGGCGCTTCAGAATCCAAAGATCGAAGAAGATCCTTTTTCTGTTGGCTCTGGGGCTCTATTTATAGGCGTGGGATGCTGATATTTCGCTGAAAACTCGGGAGACCACTTCTGGCACGTGAGGGGGCCCACGCTCGTGGCCTCAGGATATTTGGGCCCACTTTGGCATCGATTCGAACTCCATTCGAATCGATCATAAATTCATCCAATCGAGGTGAAATTTTGTGTGGACATTCTTCAGTATGTATGCAAGCTTCTGTGAAAATTTCGTGGCATTTGGATCAGTAGATTGAGAGATATGATGGATATGAGATGGAATTCCCTATGTGGCTTTTTGGTTCGAAACCATTCCTTCGAATCGTTGGTTTCGAATCAATGGTGGCACGCGCCTTCATGATGACGTGGAGCGCACACTTCGCCTCGATCCGGATTTCGTTCCAAGTTGACCGCTTCAACTCCATGTATCTCGGCGTATTCGAACCGATGGATGACACGTCATCATGGATAGTTGACTTGGTCGATTCAAACGAAGCTTCATTGATGGGTTCGAACAAGGCTTCGTTGATGGGTTCGAACAAGGCTCCAATGATGGGTTCGAACAAGGCTTCATTGATGGGTTCGAACAATCGATGCTTGATGGATTCGAACTAGCCTTTCTCTGATGGATACGAGCTTTGTAACTTCTCCATGGATACGAAGTCAATTGATGCGAACTCGATGGATTCGAAGTTGATGGAGTCGAACCCGAGGCACTTCGATGGGTTTGAAGTTGATCGATACGAAGGTGATCGGTTCGAACCATTGTTCGGTGATGGATTCGAAATCTAGGTTTCTCCCTTCAAATTCAATCGATCATAGCTTAAGCATATGAACTCGGATTGACTTGAAATTTGAGATGCTGAATTCTATGATCTTCCTTGTCGTGTCCTATCAATTGTAGCCCAATCTGGACTCGGACAAAATTCAGCGATATCCATAGTGAAGCATAGCATGACCAATCTCTAAGACGAACTGTCCTCTGTTTTCAGTCGATCTTTTGGTATCGCAGCTTTGTCGAAAAGCAGGATAACATTTTCAATTAGAATTCATGAAATTAGATTGAGAATATAAACAAATGGAAGTGCTCGTGATAAATCACAATCAAGTAAGCGAGGCAGCGCCTACACTCACACAGGGGAGGAAAGAGAGGAGTCTGGCAGTTGCAAGCGAGTGGGGTAAGGCGCGATCGCCGTGAGGAGGAGGCGCGTTAGTTTGATACTAGGGTTTCTCTGGTATGGGATTTTGCATACGTGCAAGGGAAGAAAGGGTATCCGGCCTCATGTAGTGTCCGGCCTCATGAAGAAATCAACCGCGCATGGGATTTTTGTATACTCACATGGCGTAAATCAGAGTCAGTGAGTGCCTACAGTTAGGTTTTAGATTTCTATAGGATAGAGACGTAACCATTGAGCTTTGATCCATGGTTTGATACCGCCGTGATACTATCTATATTATTTTAAAGGGTTTTCAAATATTTTTGCAAAAGATACTTTGTGAATATACTAAATTCAATAAGTTAAGCACATACTTTTGGATAAAGAGATTTAATTTATTTAAAATTTAAACTAAATAAGACTTTAGGTTTTTCAGTGAAAATGAAGAATTTGGTTGAATTGATTATTTTGTTTGATAGTTAAATAACCGACTATCAAATTTGGACCTACATAAAACTTTGGAAATATCTAGAAGAAGCACTGGATTATATGGTACAGTTACCATTCGAGGTGCTATACTGTACGCGTAAACTCGTTTCATTCTTTTAGGACGTTGATAGGGAAATCCCTCCACTAAAGGTTAGGAGGTGACCTTCGATCTTATTTTCATCTATTATTTCCTAAAGAACCGAGGTTGAGTTTACCGAAAAATAGCAAACGTTGTTTCGAAGGGACCGGGATCGGATTTGTGATCCGAAAACCACTTCGATCCAACGAGTACATTTTCGTAACGAAGACAAGAGTATGGAGTCGAAGATGGAGCAGTGAAGTGCAAGGGCTAATCGCTACTATTTCGGAGGGCGATTCCAAAACGGATGTAGTAGGAATAGCGCCTTCAGTTCCATTCGGACCGAGCACAGACTTGTATGGATGAATGCTATCACTACATTGTCATTGGAGGACAATGAGCATTCTAAGTGAATCTTTCTAAAAAGGTAATCGTAGCCTCTAGCCTCATCAATCGGGAATGACTGAAAATTAGTGAGGATGCAGCAAGTGGGTCGCGCCCAAGTATGGTATGTCTATCACCTTTCTAGATAACCTTGGATATTATTACGCGTGAAAGGAGCTCGGAACGGGTGGGAACACCCGAGATGATAACATATTCGGTCTATCCAGGTCGGGGATAGTCTGGTCCTGTGTTGGCAGGGATTGATGGATTCGATCTCAGTACAGTGTTTCTAGACATGTACCGTGATAGGTGGTACCACAGTGCCTAGTCATTCAGATGGAATCCTTTCTCTAATACATGCCTTTACGATTTTGATTGTAAAGCCTAGTATTGCTGGAATTTAATTAATGTAACAAATTCAGCTATTTGAATAAGTATTTGTACTTAGACAATATTATAACATCAGAGGATTTTGATATGAAATGTTTTGGTTATCATAAGTTATAAACCCGTCGTGTTTATTCGTGGCGTGGTCATATGTGATACCTTTGATTTTCAAAGGATTTGACGACTTTAATAATTCAAATTGAGTGTGTTTTCTCATGTGGGTTTTCCAGACTGACTCAGATGTTATTTTGTTATAATGCTCGGGTCATACTGAGTATTACGGATATAGGATAGGATGCTATGGAGCTCAAGAGACGAGCTGGATGACGAAGACACATTATACGTATTTGATCTTACTTCACTGTGGGTCAAACCGAGTATTATAGATATAGGATAGGATGCTATGGAGCTTAGGAGGCGAGCTTGATGATGAAGACGTGTTATACGTATTTGATTTTACTCCACCATGTATGATGTGCTGTATATTTAGCATTTGTGAGGACAAGTTATTATAATTGTCCAGTATTGTGTTATTGATTTGTGTTGTACTCTAATGATATAATATATAAAAATAGTTATAGTTCTTTTGCATAAAGACAAGTTGTTATCTATTATATATTGTTCCGCTGCGATTGTAAGATTCTGTGTTGTTGTTTCTATTTTTTTTTCTTCTACCTCTTTCTTCTTTACCCTAACAATATGGTAATCCCAACATTTGATTGCTCGGCATGTATTACAGTGGATGTATTGACGTCGATTTCGGGGTTCGAAAATCCTGGTCGTGACACTAGGCATCAGAGCGAAGTTAAGCGAAAACCTTGGCTCTAGTGGGGATAACTCATTAAAGATAGGGTTAGTTTCACCCTAGAGTGAGTTTGAGTGTATTAATAGACATGAGCGAGTATTTATTAGTGAACACAAAATCGTTTTATATTGTGTTGATTGGTTTGTTGAGTGGTTTATGGATTCTGACCAATACGAGTAGTTAACGTTATTAATAGGGATCTCTAAACACTTGAACCGAGCAACTCGACATAGTATTGTTTCAAAATGTGATAAATAAAATAATTTTACCCAAATTATTTTTACATGAAGGGAATAATTTTCGTAAATTATTATAATTATATATAGTTTGCTTGGTTGTTTGGAAATGATAATGTTAAACTGTTATCATTTGTTATCATGGTAATTGAAATTAAAGTGGTATTATAACCAAAAGTTAAGAGAAATAATTCATATCAGAAAAACGGAATTTGTAGATATGAATTTAAAAATGTGAATTATAATTTGAAATGAAAGGAAATCCCAGAGGAATGTTTTATAAAAACGATTTATAAAGGATTTAAAATTTGAAAATTTTGGAATTCAAATTGTAATGACCCGCAAATCCGTACCCCTTGAGTCAACACTATTCTACAACAATCAACTCAAGTTGCACAGAAATACGAACCATTTGGGTTAAAGAAGAAGAGGTAGAAGAAGAAAATAAAAAAACAACAACAGAATCTAACCATCGCAGCGGAATAAAATATAATAGAAAATAAATGATCTTTACTCAAATCAAATATATCTGTTTATATATATTACATCATCAGAGTACATCAATCACAGCTCAACATCAATATCAACAACATACCAATGGATACCCAACAACTCAACACAACGGAATATATATAAACGAGTACGAATGTACGTATCGTCATCCAGCTCGACTTCTGAGCTCCACAGCATCACATCCTGTATTCTATAATACTCGGTCTGACCCGAGCATTATAGTTAAATAATACCCGAGTCAGTCTGGAATACCAGCGTGAGAAAATCACACCCAATTGATTATTAAAGTTTCAAAATCCTTTGAAAACAAAAGCATCTCGTAAGACCACGCCACAAATAAACATGTTGGGTTTTTACCTTACGATAGCTAAAACAATTTTTGTAGAAATCCTTTGATATTATAATAGGGTCTATATACAAATACTTATAAAATAGCCTAAATTGTTACATTTATTAAATTCCAGCTACTAGCCACAGAGTGGGTAATACAAACAAAACTCGTACAAGGCTCGTAGGGAGAATGGATTTCCAACTAATGACTGGGCACTGGGGTACCACCTGTCACGGTACGGGGCCTAGATCACCGTACCGAGGAGTATGTCCGCTCCCCTGCAACACAAGGCCGGGACCACCCCTTACTGGATAATCCCGAATGAGACCACCCCACGGTTGGGATCAGCAACCGCCCACTAAGACGAAATAAAAAGGGACATCTAGACAAGGATGACCTCACCCTGCTTGGGTGCTACCCACCTAGCCTTGCTGCATAATCCCTGATTTTCAGTCATTCCCATTTGATGAGGCTTGAGGCTAAGCGTTACCTTTTTAGAACATATCTCTTAGAATGCCCATCGCCCACCCGACGATGTTTCGCAAGCATCCATCCATACAAGTCCGTCCCGGGTTCGAACGGAACCGAAGGCACTATTCCTACTACATCCATTTTGGAAATATCCTCAGGATTAGTAGCGATTAGCCCTTGCACTTCACTGCTCCATCTTCGAATCCAAAATCGTTTTCATGAAACGTACAAATCAGATCGAAGTGGTTTTCGAGAAATAAATCTCGATCCTGGTCTCTTCAAAACGATCAACGCATTTGGCCAATATTGATAGTCGGTTATTTAACTATCAATTAATATTCACAAACAACCATCAACCAATAATTTCCCAAATTATTTATTTATCTCAAAAATATCTTCACAAGATATAACTTCACTTTTCAAATTCCTTGAAACAGTTTTCAAAACTATCTTCCTTTCTCAGAATAAATTCCCAGTATTTCTATTTCCATTGGAATCACCAAACACAAAATTAGATTTTCTAAATTAATTTAAAACACTTTACTTTTAAAAATATATTTTAAAACATTCAAGTTAAAATTACTTTAATAATTTGTTAAAAATACATACTGTATGAATATTTGAAAATAGGGTTACTTAATAAAATGTAAAACTAGATTTCTACCTTTTTTAAAAAAAACAAAATACTAAGTTACTTCTTAATAATTACTGCTAAAATAGATTAAAATAAAATACTTACTTTAGACTTTAAATATTAGAAATAATAAATTTTACAAAACCTGATTTCTGTAAAAACAACTTTAAAACGTTTAATTTATATTTAAAAATTTACTCTTAAAAACATGTACTTGGCTATCCAGAGAATATTCCATCTTCAAGCACTTAAATCAATTTTTCCCAATTGATTTCCAATTTACTTTATTTGAAATGAGTTTCTTTACTTACTCAATTCATTTCAAAATTCATTAATTATGGATTTTATTACTATTATTATTTCCCTTTGATTTTAAATCTTTTTGTTATCTGAAATATACGAATTTCAGCTTTTCCCAATTTCTTCTTTATTCTTTTCAATAATTTAAATCTTAAATTTAAAATAATGTTCTATTAATTAATAACACTGGAATTTAAAATTCATTAAATTTCTGTTTATTCAAATTTCCTTTCTATACTCAAGATTTATTTATTAAAAATTTTAAAGTCACTTTATTTTCTTTCCAGTTCATTCATAAATTTATTCAACTTTTCTACAATTATTTTACTTACAACTTCACTTCTTTTATTTTCATTCCCAAACTCAAATTATATATTTGGTAATTCATTATTGCCCGATTATAACAATCAAGCCATAGCATTCAATATTTCCACATAATTCATTACAGAATACCAAATATTCAGAGCAGAGAATATTAAATAATTAAATAAAGTTGAGGGGTCCAGTTGGATCCCTCCAACCTGTTTTCCCAGCATCCACAGATGTTAGCACAATATAAAATGAAAATTCCAAATATATACCACACTACAGCACATAAACCAATTCAACCATTTCAAACAATTATTTAAATTTAATCATTTAAATTTAATTTTAACTGAGTGAGATTAACTCACCTTTAATTTGTTTGTAATCCAATCCAATCCGGCTTGCTTCTATCAGATTTTAACCTTGAATAGCATTAAATTGTCCATTAATATTTGAACAAATCGAACTGTAAATTTTTATTTTTAATCAATTTAATTAACCAGAAATTTAAATCCAACTAGTTTCCTTTTAAATAAATTACCTTTACTAATTTAAAACTATTTAGATACAATTAAACAAATAAGTCATCTCCATCTGCAAATTAAATATGAATAGGTATATTTACTTTATATTATATTTTCAACTGTTTACAAAAATAATCAATACCATTTAAAATTAAATATATCCTCGGTTTATAACTTCTGTTTTCTCTAAAATCATTTTCAAAATTTTCTTTATTCCCATAGTTAACAAATTCTCAGATTTATGGTATATAAATTTAAGTTTATGCCTTACTGTAATTTATCCTTATTATAATTATATTAAAAACTAGAATAAGAAATTGATACCTTACCGATTCTCAACATCCATCTCGCCTGCACGAACAAGAACACCACGGACACAGACGAGTCGCCCCTCCCATGCCTTTCCCTTCTCAACCCCGAAGTGATAAAAGAAAAAAGCTGATGTGAAACGTATTTGACTAGTTGAAATATTATATTTAAATTCCGATCCAGCTATTATCAATTAAATTTTCAACGCGTTTATCTATCGTACGATCACACGACGACTCCAAACACCACCAAATTTGAAATCCAATAATAATTCAATATTACGGATCCAATGGAACTTGTTTCGACGAATTCCGAGACTGTGTCTCGGATGGCTATTTTTAAATGTCGATTTAAACAATAAAATTTTAAAACTGAACAAACCACTATTAATTTCAATTTTACAACTTCTATTATCTTTAGTATTATCAATATAAATTTTATGAGCCTTCAAATTATTTCTACCAGGCTTAAAATCCTAGATTTCACATTTTACCCGATTTTAAATTATTTAATTTCAAAAATTAATTATCAAATAATTAGTGATATTTGAATTCAAGTTAAAATTTAAATCTTAAATACTAAAATAAATTAAATATTTCAATTTAAATTGCTTAAAAATTCCGGGTCGTCACACAAATCCTGTTGGTTTGAAGAGTGTTTTTCAAAGGCTTTGGAAAAATAATAGGGATATTATTTGGAAATATTTTTGACTTGGAAATGAAATCTATTGAGATTTGGAATAAAAATATTTAAAATGGGTTTTAAAAGGAAATAAAAGCATTAAACTCACTTCGGTTGTTGGAAAATAATTTTGGTGATGACTGCAGCATCATTGATGTTCATTTTCGAGTTTCCAAGAGAGGAATTGCTACTTGAATGTTTTGAATTGGAATTTTTTTGCAAAACTGATTTGATTTGAAATTCAAAGAATAATCTGATATACCAAAGGATTTTGGATGTAATTGATTTCAAAAATGAATTTGATAAAATATCAAGTAGTTGTTTTAAAACTCTTGAGTTTGTAAAATGTTTATGGAATATGAATTAGTTCGAAAACTTATAAAAAATATATTTGAAATTTGAATTGAAAAGGAAATTTACTCGAACTAAGTTAATTAGGAGAAATTTGAAAATTTAGCTTAGTAGGCTAAATGGAATAAATTAGGAAATGGAATAAATTATCTAATTAGTAAGTAAATGGAATTGAAATTAAAATTGAAATGATGTTTAATTTGAATTATGTTGAATAAAGTGAAATTGAAAAATTAGTTCGAGTGGAATAAATGAAATAAAGCTTGAAATAAAATTCATTGGGATTTGGAATGAATTAATAGATGGAACTAATTACAATAACTAGTGAATTAAAAATGGTTTGAGAGATGGTGGATAGAATCTAATATTTAAAATTTGGAGATAAAATTGAGTCAAATGGAAATTGGAAATTAATTTGAATAAAAATGGAAATAAACCTAAATGATGAAGTGGAAATAAACATAAGGGTTTGTATAAAATGTTTATAATAGACTTGAGAATTTAGCGCTGAAGTTCTTAAGTAAAAATTTATATTGGGAAAAATACTAAGTTAATATTTGAATGAAAATTAAATAAAAGGTGTATAAAATGATAATTGTGGATTATTGTTTCAATTGAAATGATAGTGAATAATGATTGGAGAATAATTGAATGGAAGTATAAGCAAATATGAATATAAAAGAATTGGATATAGCAAATATTGAAAGTTATGTAAAGGAATAAATAAAATGATTTTGGAATTAAATGATAGGATATTATTAGAAAATAAGGTGTAGGTACTTAAAGGAAAAGATAAACTGATGTCTTTGGTTTCAGAAGTGAAATATGATTGCCCGACAAAAATGTATGTGTTCAAATTGCTATATGAAATTGATAGTTTTCTGATCTAACAACTTGGCTTTTGTTTTCTTTTGAAAATTTGAGGTCGTAGAGGCAGTATTGTCGTTGTTCCAATCTAGCCGTGCAAAGTAGACGCTAGCATAAAATTTCGAAAATTTAAGGAGTTAGAAAAGTTTGATAAATTAAAATTTTGTTTTAAACTATATTTAAAATGATTAAGGGGATAATATTAGTGTAAGATATGGATGAATTTGAAAATTAGTATAAGTGATAGTGGGTTTCCTATGGAAATTGTTTTCGAAAAGTTGTTGAAACTGTTTCGTTTTGGAAAAATAGTTAATGGTTTTTGGACCATTCTTCTAACCTAGTAATTTCAAGGATGAAATTTTTATAAGGGGGAGGAATGTAATGTCCCGGAATTTTGGATTTTTGAAATTATAATATTTAATTTACTTTAAATATTTAAAAGTTAATTTTTAACTTGAAATTCAAATATAACCATTTACCGGATGATTAAATTATTGAATTAAATATTTGGAAATGGGGTAAAATAGGAAATCTTGAGTTTAAAGCTTGTTCAAAGTAATTTAGAGGCTTATAAAATTTATATTGATAATGATGAAGATAATAAAAGTTTTAAAATTGAATTTAACAGTGATTTGTTCAGTTTTAAAAATATATCGTTTAATTGACATTTAAAAATGGCCTTCCGAGACACAGTCTTGAAATTCGACGAAACTGTTTCCATTGGATCCATAATAGTGTCTTATTGTCAGATTTCAAATTTCATAGTGTTTGAAGTTATCGTTTGGTCGTACGGGATATAAACGCTCTGAAATTTATATCGAAAATCCAATATAATAATTGGGTCCAAAAAGCTATCTTCTCCATACGATCGAACTAGGACTCGAAACCTTTTCCATTATGTTTGGAATAAGGGTATTACATTATAAATGCCTAGCGGTACGCCTCGATAGGTGTTCGAAATTTATTGTTGTGTAAATCGAGACAATTTGAATTTAATTAGTATATATAGTTATATATTCTAGTCAACCTTCAACTGAAATTTCTTCACATCAGCTTTTTGCTTTTTCAATTCACTGTAGCTTTCCTCAAACATTTTTCCCTCCTTATCAAATCATGTCCCTCTTTTTATATCGCATAGCCGAATACAGTTTGAATAAAGAAAAAAATTGAAAACTTTGGAATTAAATTTCTTCAAACCCACTCAACTGAAAATCTCAAAACCACTTCCTAAATTTTAGTTTGAGCATGAGCTTCAAATGGGTATTTTATTTGTAGGATGCAACATTGATCTGGCGGTCGACTGCGTCGGGATCGAAACTTGGGTTTCGGGTTTTTGGAGTTTGGGTCGTCGATGGCTCGTTTGGGGGCCGTATATGGGTTCAAGGCAAAGAATGGCACTTCGGTGAAAAATTTTGGAGGGTTTGGTCGACTTGATTGCTCGTAACATTTTCATGGTCGAGGATCTTATGTGAGCAGATCGCGTTTCGCATTGGTGAGCCGGAGGGGGCGAGGTGGTGTGCAATCAGGAGAGGAAGGCGGGGCAGAGTTGTGGGTGGTTGTAGATCATTCGACAGTGGTTTTTTCGTTCGTGCCTGTGCATGATCTGGGTTGCGTGTATGATCCAGGCGAGAGAAGTGAAGGGGGAAGAAGATAGCGACGGGATTGAGCCGTATAGGTATGGGCTTCGTTTGTTTTAAAAAAATTGTAAATTTTGTATTATATTTGTGTAAAACTTGTAAAATTTATATCTCATGCGTACGAGGTCCGATTCGGACGATTCAAGAGGTATTGGGACCGTGATGTCATCATTTACGCTTTAGGATTGTCGAATTTGGAGCTTTCAAAATTTTTAGATAAATTCAAGCGCGTTCGGATCCAATCGGAAAGAAAATGCGAAAGCGACAGAAAATCAAAGTGAGTTAATCTCACTCGATTTTGGATTTATCGCAATTAATTTTAATGGTTAAAATTAAATATTGATTAATTGGTTAAATTGATAACTATTATCAGTTTGGATGTTATATTATATACTATAGTAGTATATATACTGGAGTGATTGACATTCCCGCTCATATATAGCGGATGAAAACCTATGCTCCTCGCATAATAGCGGATGACCCATATACCGTGATATCCCCCTCGAAGTGGGATTGGTGTTGTATATTGTGCTAACATTCGTGGATGAAGGGAAAACGGGTTGGAAGGATCCAACTGGATTCCTCAAAATGTGAAATTATTTTCATATTCAGTTATATAATTTATTCGAATAATCTGTGATAGATTATATTGGAAATTGAATTTATTGGATGCTATGGTATGACTGGATAAATTTTGGTATTTTAAAATACCACAAATGTGAATATTCAAATTTTAATTGAAAATAAAGAATTGAAGGTAAAATAATTGTAGCGAAATTTGGTAAAATTAAAAGAAAAGAATTTGAAAAAAATAATTAGTTTGATTTAATTTGTATTTAAATAATTTCGGAATATTGTAATAGACATCTTGGAATATTGTAAATAGAATTTTTGAATAATGAAAATAAAAGGGGTTCAAATAATAGAACTTAAACGGTATTGTTAAGTATAAATGATTTATTTTTAAATTTGAGATTTCTAACAGTTGGAAGAAATTAAAGGGAAATCTGAAAATATGATAAGAAATGTTGTACTAGATTGTTTATAAGATTTTTGAAAGGAAGTGGAATCTAAAATTAGGGATTTTGGAATATATTAGGAAATTAATTCAAAAATGAAATTTAATTTAGGAATCAAAGTGAAATCGATTAAGTGTTGTGAAAGCGTTTTAAAACGGGAAATGGGACTATGGAATTTATAAACAAGGTTTATAAATAAAGTGAAGTAATTACCAGTGGATAAATTAAAGTTATAAACTCACGATGAGGATTTATAAGGAAGTGGGTAAATTGGTTTAAAAATAAATGTTAGATTTGCTTCTAGAAATGTGAAAAAAGAATTTAAGGAATTGGGACGCAAATTAATTGGAAATAAATCGAGAAGGATTTATTAATATTGGACTGGCAATATGGAAGTTGAAAATATATTTTTCTGAGAAGTTAAGTTAGTTAAAAGGAGAATTTTGAAGTATAAACTAGGAAATTTTATAGTGTTTAAAGCATATTTCAGAAATTAATTCTTTGGTTGTTTTAGAATTGGTTTAAGTATTTTTTAAATTATGAATTAAGATAGTTATATTAAATTAATTACTAATCAGTATTATTATTTCAAGGGATAAATTATTTAATATTAATATTATTTTTAATAACTTTTAGTAAAAAAGTAGTTCATCAAAATTAACTTGAACTTTATTTTAGAATTTACAAGCATTATTTTGGAAAAAATTTAAAAATGTTTTCGAAGAGTACTAGTATACCCGCGTAGCGTAAATCAGAGGCAATGAGTGCCTATAGTTAAGTTTTGGATTTCTCTAGGATAGTGACGTAACCATTGAGTTGTGATCCATGGTTTGATACCACAGTTGTACTTTTCATGTTATTTTAAAGGGTTTTCAAATACTTTTGGGAGAGATACTTTATGAATATACTAAATTTGATAGGTTAAGCACATACTTTTGGATAAAGAGATTTAATTTATTTAAAATTTAAACTAAATAAGACTTTGGGTTTTCATTGAAAATGAAGAATTTGGTCGAACTGATTGTTTTATTTAATAGTTAGATAACCGACTATCAAATCTGGACCTAAATAAAACTTCAGAAATATATAGAAGAAGCATAGGATTTTATGGTACACTTACCGTTCGAGATGCTATACTGTACGTGTAAACTCGTTTTTTCTTCTAGGTCCTCCATAAGGAAATCCATCCACTAACGGTTAGGAAGTAACTTCCGATCTTATTTTCGTCTGTTTATTTCCTAAAGAACCGGGGTTGAGTTTGTCGGAAATAGCGAACGTTGTTTCAAAGAGACTGGGATCAGATTTGTGATCGGGTTTGGTACAGTTTACAGTGTTTCTAGACGTGTACCATGACAGGTGGTACCCCAATGCCTAGTCATTCAGATGGAGTCCATTCTCTAGTACATGCCATTACGGTTTTAATTATAGAGCCTAATATTGTTGGAATTTAATTAATGTAATAATTTCAACTATCTGAATAAGTATTTGTACTTAGAAATTATTATAATATCAGAAGAGTTTGATATGAAATGTTTTGGTTATCGTAAGGTAAAACCCGTCGTGTTTATTTGTGGCGTGGTCTTACGTGATACCTTTGATTTTCAAGGGATTTGATAACTTTAATAATTCAAATTGAGTGTGTTTTTCTCACACTAGTTTTCCAGACTGACTCGGATATTATTTTATTATAATGTCCGGGTCAGACTGAGCATTACAGATACAAGATAGGATGCTATGGAGCTTATGAGGCAAGTTCGATGACAAAGACATGTTATACATATTTGATTTTATTCCGCAGTGTATGGTGTGCTGTATATTCAGCATTTGTAAGGACAAGTTATTATAACTGTCCAGTATTATGTTATTGATTTGCGTTGTACTTTGATGATATAATGTATAAAAACAATTATAGTTCTTTTGTATAAAGACCAGTTGTTATCTATTATATATTGTTCCGCTGCGATTGTGAGATTATGTGTTGTTTCTATTTTCTTTTTCTACCTCTTTCTTCTTTACCCTAACGATCTGGTATTTTCGACATTCGATTGCTTGGCGTGTAATACAGTGGACGTATTGATATCGAGTTTTGGGGTCCGAAATCCCGGTCGTGACAATATATCTTTGTCAAGATATTTTGAAATAAATGTTTTGGATTTATAAATAGAGCCTAGTGACTGCTTATGAATGTTATTTGATAGTTAAATAATTGACTATCAAATTTGGCCAAATTCGTTGATCGTTTTGAAGAGACCGGGATCTGATTTAATTATCCGAAACCCACTTCTATTCAATTTGTGTGTTACGAATTGTGATATCGTGAAAAAATGAAGATGGAGTTTTAGAGATTCTGTTTTGTTCGGACCCAGATGAATGCTATCATTTGCATCGTAGTCTGGATGGCGATTTTAGCATACCAATATTGAATGCTATTCTAAAGGTAAAATGTAGCCTCAAGACTCATCAACCAGGAATGACTAAAACAGAGAAGATGCAGTAGGGCTAAGTGGGTCACACCCAAGTAGGGTATGTTATCATCTTTCTAGATACCCTCGAATATATATTATAATTATGGATAAGGTTGTGTATAGAAAAGAGAGCGCTCGATAAGGGTGGGAACACCCAGGGCCATATCATATTTGGACTATCCAAGTCAGGGGTAGACCGGTCTTGTGTTAGCAGCGGATCCAGGCGAGGTCCTGGTACATTTCTCTAAAGGTGTACTATGATGGAAAGTGCCTTATTGTATGGAATCCAATGTCCACTACGAGCCTATACGGTTTTATTTATATACCAACTATGCTGAAACGTGAGAAGCAAATATTTCAGCTATATTCTATAGATGTTACTATAATATCAAATGATTTTAATATAAAATGCTTTGGTTATTGTAAGGTAAAAACCTATCGTGTTTATGTGTGATATGGTCTTACGAGATGCCTTTTTTTTCAAAGGATTTTCATAATAGTAGTAATTCAAATTGAGCGTGTTTTCTCATGTTGGTTTTCCAGAGTGACTCGATTGTTATTTTATTATAATTCTTGGGTCAAACGAAGTACTACAAGTTCAGGTTTGGATGCTATGCAGCTCAGAAGACAAGCCGGAGGATTTCAAGCGAATTTCACGTACTTGTTTATATTCCGTTGTGTGTGTAGACTGTATGGTTGGCATAGGTGAGGTCAAGTTATAATAACCATCCATATTGATGTTTTGATTATTTTACTCTAATGGTTGTATTTATATTAACACATACAGTTTCTTTTGTATAAAAATTAGTTATTATATATTTCATTTTATTCCGCTACGATGGTGTGATTTTATGCGGGTTTTTTTATTCTTCTTCTATTCTCTTCTTTATCTTAGTTATTCATCTTTCGTACAATTTGTGTTGGACAAGTGTTATTTAATGTCAAATCAAAAGGTATGGAATGGTTGTCGTTACGTTTGGTATCAAAGCTGAAGGTTAAGCGAGAACCTTGGCTTTGGTAGGGGTTACCCATTATAAATAGGGTCAGTGGTACCCTAGAATTAGTTTGAGTGAACTAGTAGATATGATGGCGTATTAGTTAGTAAATATAAAATGTTTTATATTTTGTTTATTTATCTGTCGAATGGCATATGAATTTTGGTCGAATAGTGGAATGCCACAAAATCCATAGGAATTTTAAACACTTGAACCAATTAAACCGACAGTATTGTTTTGAAGTGGGTAAATGAAATAATTTTACCCAAATTATATTTCGATATAAAAGAATAGTTTTTAGAAATTGTTATAGTATATTGATGTTTTTGGTTGTTATTATAATCAAAATAAATTATAAAATTTGAAATGGTTTATATAACCAAATAAGAATTGTATAAATACGATTATACAAGTGAGCTAAACTAAAATGGATAAACCAAGAATTTGGAAATTTAAATCCCGAAATTTTTGGAAAATGTTTTGAATGAATTGAACTACGTATATGGGAATTTGTAAAATCTCGGAGATTTTGGAAATGTTTCCAAAGTGTTTGAAAAGAATAACGGTGATATTATTTTTGGAATATTTTTGAATGGAAGTGTTTTAAATGGATTTTTGAGGTGATAAATTACTAGACTCACTTTAGTCCATGGAAAATAATTCTGGTGATGACGGCTGCATAATTAGTTTTCATTTTCGAGTTTCTAATCGACGGATTCGCTACCGTAGTAATTTGATATGGGATTTTTTTTTAAAAAGAAGGGTTATTTTGGAAATACTGAAGGGAATTTATTTTAGATACCAGGTTTGGTTTAAACTTAAAAAGTGTGATTTGGGATTTTTGTGATTTCAAAATGATTTGAAATAAAACCAAGTGTTTAAATTTTGGAATATTCATTTGAATGTTTTATAAAACTTGTGAAAAATAAGTATTTAGCTTACAACTTGGAATTGGAATTTCAACGTGAAATAAAAAAATTATGCAAGCTTTATAAATTGAATTTGTAAAGGAAATTGTATGGGTTAGAATTTAACATAAGCCAAGATAAATAAAAATGGATTGAATTAGAAATGATGTTGAATGGAATTGAATATATAATTTGAATTACAATGTGACTATATCACTATAAATTATAAAATTTTGACTGGAACAAAATTTAAGTGGAAAATTAGGGAACTGAGAATAAATAAGTTTGGATAGCTTACAAAATTGGAGTTAATGGAATAAATATATACTTAAACTATAAAGTGATGTATAATCTTGAGTAAAAAATTTAAGTGTGAATATACTCGAGTAAGCATCAACGAAATGAGATTTGATTGGAAATTTAACCTTGCAAATAAGATTAATTTAAAATGAGTTAAATTGAATTAACTCAAGTGCGAGATTTATATAATTGGGAATAATATGTTATGTAACTTATTAATTGGAAGAGTGGAATAGAAATACCAAAATAAAAATAACTGGATATTTGATGAAAAAATTAAAATCCAAACTTGAATTATAAAATAAAGTTGAACTCAAGTCGAACCAAATAAAGTGATTTTTGAAATAAAAATTAGGTATTGAATTATAAAATAGAATTAAACTAATTAGATAAATTAATTAGTTAATTGAATATAGAAATGGAACTTAATTTGGTTAAGTAAAATAGACTGTGAAATTGAAATTTAATATGGAACTTGGGTTACAAATGAAATCCAACTTAAATATAAGCGAATTAAATATATTTTGTAATTTTATTGAATAAAATAAAAATGGACTGAAATGATGTTGACTTTAGTTATAAATAAATTCAATTTAAGTGCAAATAAATTGAATATGCTTTAGGATATTATCTTAAATGAATTCGAATATGAAATTAAGTTTTGAAATGGTAATGAATATATGTGTTGTATAAAAGGTTATAATAAAATTTAATGTATTAACTTTATGAAATGATTCTCAAGTAAATCTATGAAATGGTTATTTAATAATTTAGCATGGAATGATTTCGAGCTTAATAAAATGGATTTGAGTATACTGAATAAGAATATGAATGGAATGCAAATGAATTGATTGAGTATCAATTTGAAATGGAATAAAATTGAATATAAATTGATTTGGAATCAATTTAAATAGCTATAAATTGGAGTCGTTACTTTATTAAATGAATATCACCAAATAGCATGAATTAAACTACCATTCGATGTAAACCAAAGAAATAAAATTTTGCGAATTAATGGAGAGTTTTAAATTGATTAGAATCAATTTGAAATGGATATGAATACAATGTAGGCGATTATGTATTGAGTACAACTAAATTGCTTCTGTATTATTAGAATCGAATAAATGGTATGTAAATCGATTGAAATGAATAATCGAATGACGGAACCTTATAGTAACTTATAAATACATGTTTATCATGTTGGTTTATGCAAATATTGTGTTTAAGTAGTTAAATGAATGAAATATTATTAGATTTCATGTTTTAGAACTTTTGTGTTTAAATTGAGCAAGTACAAATACATGAGGGCTATTGGGCTAGATTTGGGTTGCAAAATTGCACATAAGATAAGCTCGCTTGCTTGATAACGTAATATATAGTAAGCTTTTGTATTAAATACAACAATGATATAAATATTGTTATATATTGACTTTTCAGGCCATGTGAGCTGATGTATATCCTTTATCATTTTTGCCATATTACAAAAGGCTCTTCGTACAAGGGAGACTTTGGCGAAAATTTTTAGAAATTTAGGGCGCTAGAAAAATTTTGAAATTTTTTTTGATAATTTTTGTTAACCAAAATTTGATTTTGAATTTAAATTAAAACAATGGACTTTGGTTTAGAAATGGAAAAACAAATTGTTTTGGATGGGAACCAAAGGGTTTAGAAAGTGAAATAATTTTTTTTAACTTAGTGAGTTTTGAAAAGTTAATGGGTTTGGATCATTCGTCCTACCTTGGCAATTTCGGGGACGAAATTCTTTTTAGGGGGAAGGAATGTAACGACCCGGATTTTTCGACGTTTAATTTTGAATATTTAAATAGTTTTAAATATTGGATTTGGAATATTAATGGATTTTCGAATATGAAGATTTTGGTCGAAATTGTGGAATGAATTTAAATTTGAAATGTAGCGATTTGTCGAAATACGGAAATGGTGAATAATTGAAACTGGAGTTGAATATGAATCAAAACGATTTTTAATGTTGATATAAATGCTACTGGAATTAGAATTGAGTTAATAAGTTTTGAAAACTAAACTTTCAAGCGATTTCGTAGATTTTGGATTTGTAACGGTGTATTGTTATCGGATTTCAAATTTCATAGCATTTGTGTTACCGTTTGGTCGTGCGATCTGAAAACACATTAAAATAATTAAATTTAATTAAATTTAAATAATCGTTTTGAAAACTATCTTGCATGTACGATCGAATTGGGGCTCAAGAATTGTCCATTTGTTTCGAAATAGTGGTATAACATTAGAAATGTCAGGCGGCATGCCCCAATAGGAGATCGAGATTTTGTTGTATGTAATTCAAGATATTTTAGAAAAAAAATCATAAGAGTAAAATCAATCACAGTCTCAAGCCACCCTAGCTTCTACAAACACGCCGTCCTACCCTACCGTCGAGCTGCCTTCTACACGTTTTTAAAAATCGCATTTCCTCTTTCATCTTCAGCTGGAATTCACGAAATCAGATTGAGAATATATAAAAAAGGGAAGAGCTCACGATAAAATCGTGATCAAGTAAGCGAGGTAGTGCCTACATGCATGCAAGGGAGGAAAAAGGGAAGTCTCAGCACTTGCAAGGAGTGGGGTGAGGCATGATCGCCACGAGGAGGAGGTGCATTCGATTGATACTAGGGTTTCTCTAGCAAGGGATTTCGCGTACGCGCAAGGGAAGAATGGGGGTCCGGCCTCATGTAGAAGCGGTAGCGGTAGCGGTGGGGTTTAATGGGAGGAAGTGCATGAGGGCTGCAGTCGCTCAATGTTTTGGGCTCCACTCATCGATTTCCAGTAGGTTAAGCTATGACGCCCCACCTCTATACCCACACTAGCTAAGAACACTACGGTGTAATGCTGTCGACTAGCGCGGAGAATAAGGCTGTTGAGGAGCGACCATCTGTATAATTGCTTTGTGCGAGTACCGATATGCCAGATAAAAATTTAACTTTTCATCTCAAGAGGGAATCCGACATATCGATATAAACTCAAAGCTACTACACAGTGGCTATATATAATCTTCGGAAACAAATATAGAAATAAGAATAACATAAATCAGTCACAGATAATTCATATCACAAAGGCGGAAATAGATATGAATATACAACACTTAAAAGTGTTTATCAGAGTAGTGGTCAGAAAAATCCACCATAACACAAAAGAATAACAATGAATCTCATATATACAATAACTGATGTCAATTACAATACATGTGATAGAAAACATATGATACAACTATAACTGACGACTCAGGAAGTTATATACACAAGTACGTTGTCATGATTAACATACAAGAATACATAACATCCTATACTAAGACAACGACTACTCCAAAAGTATGAAAAGACTTCATAGCTCTAGCAGCAGCCCAAGGCAAGATATCTACGACCTGTAAATAACTCGGTCTAACCCGAGTATTAAATTCAAAAGAAAATAATACACGGGTCAGTCTAGCTATAAATATCAGATAACATGATATAGAATAAGGAATATGGCATAAACATATAACAACCATAATGGCATACTATGAAAAGTATGTAAATGAATCATCAAGAGATCAATCAATATCACAAGAATCTTCTCAAAGATCCAAAGAGGGCATCATACCCTAAACTTGTACTCATAACAAGTCACTAATACACCACGAAAATAGGTGGAGCATAAAATTTCCAGAAATCAACACAAGAAATCCAGAAATCATAAAAAGAGAAAGAGACCTATCACATGATGGTCCGAAGACCATGGGGAGCTACCCCAGATGTAACAACCCGCATATTTATCGATTTTATATTTAAATATTTTATCGTTAATCGGATATTGGTCCGAAAAGCTACTTTTTGCAAACGGTCAAATTAGGACTCGAGACCACTTCCATTGAGTTTGAAATGTTGTTTACAACTTTTTAAGTATAAACATTGATAGGTTTGGAGTTAGTGGAATTTCACTAACTTTTCCCGCTTTGGACTTTGGGTTAGTTTAGCCTATTAAGCCCGAGTTCCAACCCCCTTCTCCTCACTCTTCATAAATTCCTAACTAACTTGAAATTTGCATTAATGGTGAAGAGAATGGGAAATTAAAACTCCAAGCTCAAATTTAATTGCTAATCCAACATTCAACTCTAAATTCAAGTAGAAGATATTGGATTCAAGCTTTGGATTGCTTCTCCATTGGCTTCAAGCTTCATCTTCATCCATTTTAGTGAAAAGGTGAGATTTTTATCTCACACTCTTGCTTATAACTATCTTGGACTGTTGGAAATGGTTCCCTATCACTTTAACATGCACATTTGCATTTGGTTTGGATTGGATTGGCGAAAAACTCCATTTTTTAGTGTTTTTGGTGAATTTCCAGCCTTAGGTCGTTCTGGACCCTTAGGTCGCTCGGGTTCGTGGCTTGCGCGCGTGGAAAAGTCGCCTGGACGTTAGGTCGTAGGTCGCTCGTGAGTTAAGCCTTAAGCCGAAGGTCGTTCGCGAGTTAAGCCTTAGGTCGTTTGGCCTTTATAACGTTAGGTCGCTCGCGTGTTAAAACTTTAGGTCGCGTTGGCCTTAAGTCGTAGGTCGTCTCTGACCTAATATTGCCTCTGCTATTCCACTAGGTCGCGCGGGCCTTAGGTCGTAGGTCGTGAGTCTCTTAGGTCGTAGGTTGCTCGGTCCTACTTCTGTCCCTAAGTCGCGTAACCCTATCACCTTTAGGTCGTTAGGCCTTTATGTCGTTAGGTCGTTACACCTATAACCCGTTAAGTCGCGAATACCTTTAGGTCGTGAACCCCATTAGGTCGCAAACCTCTTTAGGTCGTCTGTCCCTTAAGCAGTTAGGTCGTTCGACCTGTGATGCCTTAGGTCGTTTGACCCGTGTTACGTTAGGTCACGTAACCCCTTAGGTCGCTTGACCTTGTTTCCTGTTAGGTCGCGTGACCTTTTTTTTCTTAGGTCGTGAACCTTGTTAGGTCGCTCATCCTTAGCTCGCGTACCTTCTTAGGTCGCGCACCCCTTTAGGTCGTTAGACCTCATTTTTATTTTTGGTCGTAGGCCGCTTGTCTTCACTAGGTCGTACGGTTTTGGATGGGGCGCTGCCCCGCACCACGTCGGGGGCGCTGCCCCCTCGACCCCCGCGACCTGACCAGGCAGGTCGAACCCCATAGCAGGGGCGTTGCCCCCTCACCCCCACTTTGGGGGGTTGCCACCCCCTCGGACCCCCCTCCGTAGGGGATCTTATCTGAAAAATATTCAACAGAACTTGTTGAGCTGATTTCCTTGGATTTCTATCACATCTTCGAATGTGATCTTTGTGATTGATTGTTTCTACAATCGCTTCTGTGATTTGTCGCTTTAAAATATAAAGGTTTCAATATTAGTAGTGAATATCAAAACTCTTTCAACAAAATGATTTCAACTTTATTTTTAATAACAAAGCTCTTTTCTTAACCCGTTTTCCAATCTATTAGCATATACAAACCTTTACCTCACTCAGATGAGAAATCTAATTAAACGGCTTAGTAAAACAAGTGGTATGAAACGCTTGCTTTTGCTTCGTCGGTTAATTCTTTGACTTGTTCGATTGAACCTCTAGTGACAATTTTATTAGTGAAGATTTACAGTATGTTCGTAAATATTTAAGTTAAGCTAGTGGTTATGGGACATGAAACTAAACTTTTATATTTACTAACTTAGTGTAATTGACACTTCTCGTTGATCATGATGATCATTTTATGATTTAGACTAGCAATTGTGCGATGTCTCTTTGTTTGCAAGGTTAGACTGGACCTCATTGGTGTGATTCCGACTCACACATATCTCTTTGTCCGCAAGGTTAGTCTAGACACCGTTTGTGTGATTCCACTCACACATACCTTTTTGTTGCGAGGTTAGGCTAGACACCATTTGTGTGATTCCACTCACACATACCTTTATGCTTTTTGGTTAGCCTAGACCTCATCTGGGTGATTCCGACTCACCCATATGGGGTAGCTCCCCATGGTCTTCGGACCGTCATGTGATAGGCCTCTTTCCCTCTTTCTGTGATTTCTGGATTTCTTGTGTTGATTTCTGAAATTTATTTCATTGACTTGTTATGAGTACAAGTTTAGGGTATGATGCCCTCTTTGGATCTTTGAGAAGATTCTTGTGATATTGATTTATCTCTCATTGATTGATCTTCTGTTGATCATCATTTGCACACTTATAGTAGTATGTCAGTATGTATATTTTATGTTTATGCCATATCTTTTATTTTATACCATGTCATCTGATATTTATAGCTAGACTGATCCGTTTATTATTTTCTTAAATAATACTCGGGTCAGACCGAGATGTTACAGGTGCTTCTGCTTGACTTCTTCCCGGGATTTGCTACTCTTACTTTTGGCTAACTATTTAGATTAGCAGTTTTTTGTTGTATATACTTGAGACATAGACTCATAGTTGTATTCTTTTGCATAGCACGTGTTGCTATTCTTTTGTATTATTGTGGATCTTTTTGACCACTACTCTGATGTACACTTTCATGTGCTAGTTATATATTCATATCTTCTTCCGCCTCTGTGATATGGATGTCTGTGACTGATTTGTGTTATGCTTATTTCTATGTTTGTTTTCAAAGATTATTTATAGCCACCGTGTGATAAGCAATCACATGGATGGTCGCTCCTCAACAGCCTTATTCTCCGTGCTAGTTGACAGCACTACACCGTAGTGTTCTTGGCTAGCGTGGGTACAGAGGTGGGGCGTCACAGCTTGGTATCAAAGCCAAACTTCGGAACAATGTAGAATAACTTAACAAGGATCATCGTCCTAAGTCTATCTTAGGAGTTATACCATAGGATTAATTCGAGTCTTCGTACCGATTCATCCTATTTCCTTTATGATTCCTTGTTTTATCTATCAAGATTGCTTGATATTCATTGGTGCATAACCTTCTTCCTTCTCTTCTTTCTTTCTTAAAGGAAGAGAATGTCTAGACCAGGCCGTCCCAGAACTGGATCATCTAGTGCTGCTCCCCAGGATGGAGTTTTTATGACTGCTCAACAGCTTCTTGATTTAGTAACAAATGCTCAAGCAGCTGGAGCTAACCCGGAACCTACTCAACCAAAGTCGGGATTTGCACGCTTGTGCAGCGATTACACCAACTTGGGTGGGAAGCCCTTCAAAGGTTCGGAAACTATCAACGAGTTCCAAGCTTGGTTAAAATCATGCGATCGAATCTTTTCTCACATGAACCTTATCGATCTCCACCGCGTTCAGGTGGCTTCCAGCATGCTCCAGGAGAGAGCATTGGACTGGTACAAACACCTTATTTCAGAAATTAATGAAGCGGATCTCACCTGGGAGCAATTTCAGGGACGCTTCGAGTAAAAGTTTGTACCAGAAGCTGGGAAAGTAACCTTGGCTCGACGTTTTATAGACCTTGTTCAAGGTCAATCCTCTGTGACTAATTACGTCGCAGCCTTCGAGTCGCTTTCCAAATATGGGGTTGAATACATCAACACCCCATTGAAGAAGAACCAGAGGTTCGTTTATGGCTTAAATATGAATCTTAAGAAGCCACTACTCCTGAAACTAGAAGTCGCATTTGATCAACTCGTCGATATCGCTCTTCGTCTTGAAGAGGCTGATAGAGAGAATGATGTTGAAGTGGAAGGCGCTAAACCAAACTTCAACAACAAGAAGAGGCCAAACAAATTCAAGGGTCCTTATCCCAACAAAAAGGGTTAGCAAGCAACTCCTGCTGCAAAGGCTCCTTCTCCTAGTGGTGTGAGATGCTTCAACTGTGGATCTGGGGATCATTTTGCGAATAAGTGCTCGAAGCCCAAATCTTGTCGCTATTGTAAGAGCCCAGATCATTACATACATCAATGCCTCAAACGTGAAGGTAAGAAGGAAGGAAAGTTGAATGTGGCTCAAGCCCTTGGCAACACATCTCGTGGCCAAGGTATTTCTTACTCCATTCTTGATGGTATTATTTTATTTCATGATCAACCTATTAGAGTTCTCTTTGATACGGGTGCATCCCATTCTTTTATATCAAAGGAACTGGTAGACACTTTTTCCTTAAGTGTTACTGCATTAATGACTTCTTTAAAAATTATGAATCCAGTTGGTGGATTCGCAACTCTTAGTTTGCTTTCTAAAGATGTGGAGATTATTTTATGCGATTTTTCTTTCCTAGCCGATTTGCATGTTATGCGTTACTTAGGCTTTGGAATGATATTGGGTATGGACTGGCTTAACCATTATAAAGCTCATATCCTATGTCCTGAGCGGACTATTTATCTCCGACATCCGCAATCTGTAAATCCGATTTCTATTATTCTTAAAGATTCAGATTCTTCTTTGACTGCATCTTTATATTCTTTAAATCCTCGAGACGATGATGATGATGATGAGGAAGATGTCATTTCTCGAATTCACGTTGTCCGTGAATTTTTCGACATATTCGAGCCCGTTTTAGGTTTACCACCTAAGCGAGCGATTGAGTTCAGAATTAATCTTACCTCTGAAGCTTGACCTATTACTCGTCCTCCTTATCGTATGTCCAATAAGTAAAATGAAGAGATGCGCAAACAATTATCCCAATTGGAGACGAAGCAATCTATTCGCTCTAGTTCCTCGCCTTGGGGAGCTTCGGCTATTTTCGTAAAGAAATCCGATGGTACTCTTAGGCTCTGCGTTGATTATCGCAAGCTTAACGATCTTACTATTAAAAATAAATATCCTTTACCTCGGATTGATGATCTATTCGATCAGCTTAGTGGTGCTAAGGTCTTTTCACAATTGGACTTGGCTACCGGTTTCCATCAACTTCGTATCGCAGAGGATAGCATTCCTTTGACATCATTCCGTACTCGATATGGATCTTATGAATGGCTTGTTATGCCATTTGGGTTAACGAATGCTCCGGCTTATTTCGTTGACCTCATGAATCGAGTTTTCAAAGATTTCCTCGATCGGTTTGTTCTCATTTTCATTGATGATATTCTTGTGCATTCTAAAACCGAGGAGGAACATGAAAAACATCTTCGGGTTGTATTGGAAACTCTTAGGAGTAATCAGTTAAAGGAAAAAATTTCTAAATGCCACTTTTGGCAATCTCGTGTGAAGTTTCTCGGTCATATTATTTCCGAATCCGGAATTTCCGTGGATCCTTCAAAGATTGAAGCGATTCAAGATTGGAAAAGACCTGAGAGTGTGACTGAAATTCGTAGCTTTCTCGGATTAGCGGGTTATTACCGTCGTTTTATTAAACACTTTTCTAAATTGTCGTGCCTCTTACTGGCTTGACTAAGAAGGGAGTCAAATACATTCAGTCGGAAAAATGTGAAGCCTCTTTTCAGAAATTGAAAGAACTCCTTTCCGATGCTCCTATTCTTGTTATTCCTGAAGGGAATCAAGATTTTGTTGTTTATACCGATGCTAGCCACGTTGGTTTGGGTGCCGTTCTTATGCAAAAAGAACGTGTTATTGCTTATGCTTCTAGGCAGTTAAAACCGACCGAGACTAGATATGCGACACATGATTTAGAACTCACGGCTATTGTTTTCGCCCTTCGAATTTGGCGTCATTATCTATTGGGAGAGAAATTTATCCTTTACACGGATCATAAGTCTTTGAAATGTTTATTTTCTCAAAAGGAACTTAATTTGCGTCAACAGCGTTGGCACGAGTTCCTTGCACCTTTTAATCTTGATATTCTTTATACCCCCGGTAAGGGTAATGGTGTCGCCGATGCTCTTAGCCGTAAACAACAAGCAGTTGTTTCTATGATGATATCCGAATGGAACGATCTCGATATTTTATCCACTTGTGAGATTCGAGAGCGCGTATCCGATTTATGCTCATCACTTGTTTTATGTAGCCTTGAGGCTCATCCTTCTCTTTTAGACCGCATTCTTGAAGCTCAAGGGCTAGATCCTGAATTGGCTCTTCTTGGCCAAAATGTTAAGGATAAAATTGATATTGAAGGTTTGAAAGACTTTGATATTGATTCTCGTGGCGGCATTCGAAAATTTGGTAGACTTATCGTACCAAATATTAGTGATCTTCGTAAAGATATTTTAGAAGATTCCCATTGTTCTAAATTCACCATTCATCCCGGTAGTAGTAAAATGTACACTGATATGAAGCGACTTTATTATTGGAAGGGAATGAAATCTGATATTGCTAACTTTGTTAAGTGTTGCATGACGTGCCAACTTGTCAAGGCCGAACATCAAAGGCCTGGTGGGTTATTGCAACCTTTAGAAATTCCAATTTGGAAGTGGGATCAAATTTCCATGGACTTTATAGATGGCCTTCCCCGTTCTCGTTCAGGTCATGATAGCTTATGGGTGATTGTTGATAGACTTACTAAATCCGTCCATTTTATTCCCGTTCGGTCTAACCGAACCGTTACTCTTTTGGCCAAACTTTTTACCAAAGAAATTGTTAAATTGCATGGAGTTCCTACTTCTATTGTTAGCGATCGTGATCCATTGTTTACTAGTGAATTTTGGAAGAGTCTTCAAAAAGCTTTGGGAACGAAGCTTAATTTTAGCAACGCTTATCACCCCCCGTCCGATGGACAAATCGAGCGTGTGAATCAAACTCTTGAAGATCTTCTTCGAGCTTGTGTGCTTGATTTTGGTGGAAGTTGGGAAGATCATATTTCACTTGTTGAATTTTCCTATAATAATAGCTCCCAATCTAGTATTGGTATGGAACCTTTCGAGGCACTCTACGGAAGGCCATGCCGATCTCCTTCTTGTTGGCTTGAGGCCGGTGAGAAGCTGGTTTTAGGTCCAGACTTTATTCGTGATTCCACAGAAAAGATTGAACTTATTTGACATAGGATGAAAGAAGCCCAGAGTAGACAAAAATCCTATGCCGATAATCGAAGAAGGAAATTAGAATTTTCTGTTGGAGATCTTGTTTTTATTCGTGTTTCACCTATGAAAGGTGTTGTACGTTTCAGTCGTTCGGGAAAGTTAGCGCCTCGATATATTGGGCCATTTCCCATCACCGAACGTATTGGTTCCATGGCTTATCGCCTTGCATTACCGGCTCACTTTTCTGCCATGCATGACGTGTTTCACGTTTCTTAATTACGGAAATGCCTTCGGGATTCCGATTCTATCCTTGAGCCTGCTGTTGTGGAAGAAATTGAAGTTTCGCCGAATTTAACTTATGAGCAGCATCCTATTCGAATTATTGCTTCGGAGGTTAAATTCCTTCGAAATAAAGATGTTCCGCTTGTGAAGGTTCAATGGTCCTCAAATCCTAAGGATTGCTCTTGGGAATCCAGAAAATTCATCGAGTGTGCACATCCGGCTTGCTTACTCCTGCTCTTTAAGGTGAACTTCTTATTTCAAATTTCTTTTGTGTTAATATGCTTTTCTGGTTGTTAATTTTTATTTCCATCTTATATATATATATATATATATATATATATATATATTGCAAGGACGTAATTTCTTTAAGGAGGGGAGTCTGTAACAACCCGCATATTTATCGATTTTACATTTAAATATTTTATCGTTAATCTGATATTGGTCCGAAAAGCTACTTTTTGCAAACGGTTAAATTAGGACTCGAGACCACTTCCATTGAGTTCGAAATGCCGTTTACAACTTTTTTAAGTATAAACATTGATAGGTTTGGAGTTAGTGGAATTTCACTAACTTTTCCCGCTTTGGACTTTGGGTTAGTTTAGCCTATTATGCCCAAGTTCCAACCCCCTTCTCCTCACTCTTCATAAATTCCTAACTAACTTGAAATTTGCATTAATGGTGAAGAGAATGGGAAATTAAAACTCCAAGCTCAAATTTAATTGCTAATCCAACATTCAACTCCAAATTCAAGTAGAAGATATTGGATTCAAGCTTTGGATTGCTTCTCCATTGGTTTCAAGCTTCATCTTCATCCATTTTAGTGAAAAGGTGAGAATTTTATCTCACACTCTTGCTTATAACTATCTTGGACTATTGGGAATGGTTCCCTATCACTTTAACATGCACATTTGCATTTGGTTTGGATTGGATTGGCGAAAAACTCCACTTTTTAGTGTTTTTGGTGAATTTCCAGCATTAGGTCGTTCTGGACCCTTAGGTCGCTCGGGTTCGTGGCTTGCGCGCGTGGAAAAGTCGCCTGGACGTTAGGTCGTAGGTCGCTCGCGAGTTAAGCCGAAGGTCGTTCGCGAGTTAAGCCTTAGGTCGTTTGGCCTTTATAACGTTAGGTCGCTCGCGTGTTAAAACTTTAGGTCACGCTGGCCTTAAGTCGTAGGTCGTCTCCGACCTAATATTGCCTCTGCTATTTCACTAGGTCGCGCGGGCCTTAGGTCATAGGTCGTAGGTCGTGAGACTCCTAGGTCGTAGGTTGCTCGGTCCTACTTCTATCCCTAAGTCGCGTAACCCTATCACCTTTAGGTCGTTAGGCCTTTATGTCGTTAGGTCGTTACACCTATAACCCGTTAAGTTGCGAATACCTTTAGGTCGTGAACCTCATTAGGTCGCAAACTTATTTAGGTCGTCTGTCCCTTAAGCAGTTAGGTCGTTCGACCTGTGATGCCTTAGGTCGTTTGACCCGTGTAACGTTAGGTCGCGTAACCCCTTAGGTCGCTTGACCTTGTTTCCTGTTAGGTCGTGTGACCTTGTTTTTCTTAGTCATGAACCTTGTTAGGTCGCTCATCCTTAGCTCGCGTACCTTCTTAGGTCGTGCACCCCTTTAGGTCGTTAGACCTCATTTTTGGTTTAGGTCGTAGGCCGCTTGTCTTCACTAGGTCGTACCGTTTTGGACGGGGCGAGGCCCCCTGGACCCCCGCGACCTGACCGGGCAGGTCGAACCCCATAGCAGGGGCGTTGCCCCCTCACCCCCACTTTGGGGGGTTGCCACCCCCTCGGACCCCCCTCCGTAGGGGATCTTATCTGAAAAACATTCAATAGAACTTGTTGAGCTGATTTCCTTGGATTTCTATCACATCTTCGAATGTGATCTTTGTGATTGATTGTTTCTACAATCTCTTCTATGATTTGTCGCTTTAAAATATAAAGGTTTCAATATTAGTAGTGAATATCAAAACTCTTTCAACAAAATGATTTCAACTCTATTTTTAATAACAAAGCTCTTTTCTTAACCCGTTTTCCAATCTATTAGCATATACAAACCTTTACCTCACTCAGATGAGAAATCTAATTAAACGGCTTAGTAAAACAAGTGGTATGAAACGCTTGCTTTTGCTTCGTCGGTTAATTCTTTGACTTATTCGATTGAACCTCTAGTGACAATTTTATTAGTGAAGATTTACAGTATGTTCATAAATATTTAAGTTAAGCTAGTGGTTATGGGACATGAAACTAAACTTTTATATTTACTAACTTAGTGTAATTGACACTTCTCGTTGATCATGATGATCATTTTATGATTTAGACTAGCAATTGTGCGATGTCTCTTTGTTTGCAAGGTTAGACTGGACCTCATTGGTGTGATTCCGACTCACACATATCTCTTTGTCCGCAAGGTTAGTCTAGACACCGTTTGTGTGATTCCACTCACACATACCTTTTTGTTGCGAGGTTAGGCTAGACACCATTTGTGTGATTCCACTCACACACACCTTTATGCTTTTTGGCTAGCCTAGACCTCATCTGGGTGATTCCGACTCACCCATATGGGGTAGCTCCCCATGGTCTTCGGACTGTCATGTGATAGGCCTCTTTCCCTTTTTCTGTGATTTCTGGATTTCTTGTGTTGATTTCTGGAATTTATGTCATTGACTTGTTATGAGTACAGTTTAGGGTATGATGCCCTCTTTGGATCTTTGAGAAGATTCTTGTAATATCGATTTATCTCTTATTGATTGATCTTCTGTTGATCATCATTTGCATACTTATAGTAGTATGTCAGTATGGATAATTTATGTTTATGCCATATCTTTTATTTTATACCATGTCATCTGATATTTATAGCTAGACTGATCCGTTTATTATTTTATTAAATAATACTCGGGTCAGACCGAGATGTTACAGGTGCTTCTACTTGACTTCTTCCCGGGATTTGCTACTCTTACTTTTGGCTAACTATTTAGATTAGCATTTTTTTGTTGTATACACTTGAGACATAGACTCATAGTTGTATTCTTTTGTATAGAACGTGTTGCTATTCTTTTGTATTATTGTGGATCTTTTTGACCACTACTCTGATGTACACTTTCATGTGCTAGTTATATATTCATATCTTCTTCCGCCTCTGTGATATGGATGTCTGTGACTGATTTATGTTATGCTTATTTCTATGTTTGTTTCCAAAGATTATTTATAGCCACCGTGTGATAAGCAATCACATGGATGGTCGCTCCTCAACAGCCTTATTCTCCGTGCTAGTTGACAGCACTACACCGTAGTGTTCTTGGCTAGCGTGGGTATAGAGGTGGGGCGTCACACCGTATGTGTGAGTCGGAATCACACAAATGAGGTCTAGACTAACCAAAAATCAAAAAGGTATGTGTGAGTGGAATCACACAAGTGGTGTCTAGTCTAACCTCACAAACAAAAAGAAAGTATGTGTGAGTGGAATCACACAAATGGCGTCTAGACTAACCTCGCGGACAAAAAGATATGTGTGAGTCAGAATCACACCAATGAGGTCTAGTCTAACCTTGCAAACAAAGAGACATCGCACAATTGCTATTCTAAATCATAAAAATAATCGTCATGATCAACGAGAAGTGTCAATTACACTTAGTTAGTGAATATAAAAGTTTAGCTTCATGTCCCATAACCACTAGCTTAACTTAAATATTTACGAACAAACTGTAGATCTTCACTAGAAAAATGTCACAAGTGGTTCAATCGAACAAGTCCAAAAATTAACCGACGAAGTAAACGCAAGCATTTCATACCACTTGTTTTGCTAAGCCGTTTAATTAGATTTCTCATATGAGTGAAATAAAGGTTTGCATATACTAATAGATTGGAAAACGGTTTAGGAAAAGAGTTTGGTATTGAAAATAGAGTTGAAATCATTATGATAAAAGAGTTTTGATATTTACTACTAGTATTGAAACCTCTATATTTTTAAAGTGACAAATCACAAAAATGATTGTAGAAACAATCAATCACAAGAATTCACATACGAAGACGTGAATAGAATTGAATGAAATCTATTAAAAATTTGGAAACCAAATAAAAACACCAATTTCGGAATATTGAATTGAACACATAAAACAATTCGAGTAATTGAAATATCAATTCCAAATGTCATTACTGTGTGGCTGCAGTGCACGCACGCGTGCACTGCCTCGCCACAATAGCATATAAAGAAATAGCAACAAGGCACAAATGCCAGAGTGTACCCGAATTCAAGAACATATGCAATCAAGAGACTGCAACCACCTCATGAATACAACAGAATGAAGGTGAGAGCACCAAAAATATGGCAACATAGCTCACAACGGTAGTGAGTCAAGTACCACCACATGAAGGAATCCGGACCACAAAGACAATCAAAGTGGTCAGGCAATCCAAAATATAAGGCAGTGCTCAATGCACAGCACAACAGACTCAAGGATGATTGAAACCGGGTCAAGCAAGTGCAACATCAAGTGACACAAATGTACAAGCCTACACAGTACAACTACCACACAACGCAAGAAGGTCAAGTCAATGACTCAACACAGCTGCAGTTCAATATCAAATGCAATGCGTCGTGTAGCAGTTCCAAACTGATAGAATACATCAAGCAGTACAAGTCTCAAACCCAAGGCAGTACAATTAAAAATGGAACTGCAAATTACATGGGGAGTGACAAAGTAAAATGAATCAGAGTGCGGCCGAGAAATGAATAAGGCAAGCCAACATCAGTGACACAGCCTCAACAAAGAAATGGCTTTAAATAACAATATATGAACACTGCAACATAATCAGAGTAGTAGAGAATAGATGCCACAATGAAAAATGCAGTAACAACCGGTACAATGACAAAGACAGTGCAAATGTACAGAAGCATCAACAACTACAGGTGCAACATAATGCAACAGTGGACAGGGTCAAGGCTACAACTCAAAATCCATGTGCAAATTGAAATAGACAGTGACAACTGATGGAATTCAAGTGCAAGATTCAAAACAGTATATCCCAATACCAGATTATAGTGAATCAAAAAGAAACTGCAACAACAGGAAGTGGCAGTCATGCCAATGACAACCATTATCACAATCAAAGTCAAGTGATATCAAATGCAAGTGAAGTACAACTATGCAGTGTTCAATACTGAAGCCACAAATGCACATACATCAGGCATATACGTGAATGATCAGTACGACCAAGTATGAAGTACTCACAAACCAACGAAAGTGGAAACAATCACAGAAAAATCGAAAACATTATCAAGTCAGAGCCGAGTTTGACAATGTCAAACATCGAAGTGAAAAACTCATAACACGTGGCACTTCAAGTTCATAGAGGACATGATCAAGACAGTGGCCAAGGTAATCAATCAAGACCGAGAACAACTGCAGTGGTAACACTCAAGTGTTTACCAGAAGTCAAAAGCGAAGTCACAAAAGAAATCAAAGTCTTAGGTCAAAAACACTGGACAAATCCAAGTAAAACTCAGCAAGGTACAAGTCGAACAAGATAAAATTCCAAAACAATTAAAGCTATGGTTATCAAGAAATCAAAGCAACAAAGATTATACGACACAGAATAGCTAGATGTGAGTGAGGAAATCACTCACCTTTGTCGCGAATGAAGCAGCCGAAGTCCCCTCGAGCACAACCAACATCGAAGCAGCTACGAGCAAGTTGAAGGAGCCGTGTCCAATTTGAAGGAGCAGTCGATTGCCAGACAAGCAAAGCCAGAATCTTCATTCGATCGAGTACGGTAATGGCGATTTCGATTTCACGAAGCCCTAGTTTTTGGAGATGAACGTAAACGAAAAGGAACGGCCGCCATTATTTCCCTTTTTCGATTTCTTTAATTAGGTTTATAAACGATTGATAAAGGAACGGGTCGAATTCAAATAAGAAGGGAACGTCACATGCCTTTGTTAATAGTCACGGCATCAATAGAGAAAACATCGGCCAATACGATTTTAAAGCCCACTAACCTTTAACCAATTTATTTTATCAAAGGAATTTCAACTTGAATTAAAAATCCCAAACAGCAATTAGCTAGGAAAAGAAATCATGCAAAGACGATAATTAATCGGTACGAAATATCGGGTTCTTACAGACTCCCCTCCTTAAAGAAATTGCGTCCTCGCAATCATAAGGAATAAATGGACAAAAGGTAACAACCATAAAAGCATATCATCACAAAATGAAGAAATTTGAAATAGGAAGTTCGCCATATAGAGCATGAAAGAGAAAGCCTGAACGCGTTTGCTCGATGAATTCTCTGGATTCCTAAGAGAAATCCTCAGGATTTGAGAACCATAGAACTCTCACAAAAAGAATATCTTTATTTCGAAGGTGCTGAACCCCCGAAGCATTGATGTGAATAGAATATTGCTCCTAAGTCAAATCTGGTGAAACTTTAATTTCTTCACAACACCAGGCCCGAGAATAAAATCGGAATCCCTAAGGCATTTCCGTAGAAGGAAGATGCGTGAAAACGTCGTAAATAACAGAAAATTGAGCCGGTAATAAGAGGTGATAAGCCATGGAACCAATTCGTTCGGTGATGGGAAATGGACCAATATATCGTGGTGCTAACTTTCCCAATCGACTGAAACGCACATCACCTTTCATAGGTGAAACACGAATAATTTTGGAACAATGGCGTAGTACAAAAACGGTACGTCTAATGAACCGAAAAGTCGAGACATCGATGTAGTACAAAAACGGTACGTCTAATGAATGAAAAGTCGGGACATCGATGTAGTACAAAAACGGTACATCCGATGAACCGATAACCATAAAATAACATCAGACGCAAGTCCAAAAAGGAAATGAGACGAAGCTCAATAAAATGAAGTGCACCAAAACGTCTGATGAACTTGGTAAAAAGATGATTCCATTTGGACATAATCATAGAAACAACCACTTGTTGCTTACAACAAAGTGCCTTGGCAACACGATTCTCCCCTTTCCGGGAGTGTATAGAATATAAAGGTCATAAGATACAAGGAACTCGAGCCAACGTGGTTGACGTAAATTAAGTTCCTTATGAGAAGATAAATATTCCCAAGATTTATGATCAGGGTAGAGAACAAATTTCTTACCCAAAAATAATGATGCCAAATTTTTAGAAGCGAAATTAATAGCCACGAGGACTAGATCATGAGTGGCATATCTAGTCCCAATAGGCATTAATGATTTAGAAACATAAGAGATAGCATGTTCTCTTTTGCAAGAGAACGACATGCAAACGAATACGATTAGCATTGGTACAAAAGATAAAGTCTTGGTTCCCATCGGGAATCACAAGAATAGAAGTATCGGAAAAGAGTTGTTTTAAATAATATTCTTTCAAGAAAAGCTAAAACTTTCAAAAGTGCAATTATCTTTATGTAATTATCTTTTCAGAAAAATTTACATTTTACAAGTCAATATTCGTGTCTGATTGCCTCATCAAAGCGTTTAGGAGATTCCTATCGATAACGTCGATCAAGCGCATCGACCAGAATTCTTAAAGCACTCAATGGGCAATACAATCACAAAATTATATTCTATATGATGAAAATATCTCTTAAAAGTTTTGAGAATATTATTTGCTCGTTTAAGATCAAAATCCAATTATACTTATAAATAAATCTTATGAAAAAGATTTGCAAAATTTTAAATTGCTATTTTCATCCAAAAATCAATAATTTCAAGAATGGAGTCATCGAGATATTCGAAGAATACTCGATTCATAAAATGGATGAAATAAACTGGATAAACTGAATGACATAATAAGTCATTCATAAGAATCATAATGAGTGCGGAACGCGGTAAGTGGAAGGCTAACTTCTGCAACTCGAAGCTAATGAAAACCGGATGCAAGGTCGAGTTGAAAAGACCTTAACACCACTCAAAGGATTGCTTAGGTGATAATCCTAAGACAAATTCATAAATACCGGAAAATTCTCAAACTATATGAATGAGAGAAATAACACTTTCCTCGTCATGAGGGCTTAAAGAATAAAATGACGCCATCAAATCGGAATCAAAAATGTTTTTAAGAAGAATAGAAATCTGCTTAACAGATTGAAAATGTCGAAGATGAATAGTCCACACAGGACATAGGATATGGCTTCATAATAAGTAAGCGAATCTCTTTCACAAAAATCAATTCCAAAGCCTAGGTAACGCACGACATGCAAATCGGCTTGGAAAGAAAAATCACATAAAATAACTTCGACATAAAATCAAAGCGAATTGAGTGTTGCGGATCCACCAACCGGATTCACAATTCTCAAAGAAGTTAACAAGCCCAAAAATGTTGAAAGGAAAGGAATCAACTAGTTCTTTTGACATAAAATAGTGAGACAAAACTCATATCAAAAAGAACTCGAAAATAAAAATCATAAAACAAATGTCATCAAAGATAGAATAAGAAATACCTTGACTAGGAGAAGAGTTGTTCATGTTCCTCTCCTTCTTGCTTTGAAGTTTAGAACAAGAAGATAAATGATGACACAGATTTTGGCAATAGCGATAGGTGAGGGGTTTCGGACACTTAATTACATAGCATTCCGTAGAATTACAATGGTAGCATCCTCCACGATTAGGGATTGGAGTCTTTGCTACCAAAGTAGTTTGCATCACTTTCTTATTGGTATAAGGCTTTTGAAATGCCATTCAAATAAAATCATAACACGAGCGCCAGGTCAAACCTGAGTGTTTCAGCTGGATTCAACACAAGTGTAATTAGAAAAAGAATCCAATGTAGATCAGATCAGTGATGTTGAAACCCAAACCAAACTACAATGAACCAATGGACAGAACAAGTGCAGCCCCTACGCGAATAATGGAAAGCATAAGTGATACAACAGTTCAATGGACCGCAAGTATCGACTAGGTAGCTACAAGTGTAAAGCAATGTCCAACACAGTTGAACACAGTGAAGTGTTCATGGATGTAACATGCACCAGATCAGGTCAAAGTGATCCAGATTCAAGTGAAGACTGCATGCAACAAACAACTCCAGATTAATGCAAATGAAACTGAATATAAAAAAAATCAAAATACTCAGCTCAAACCAACGGCCAACTTCAAGGCATAGCAAAGGCAATAGTATGGCCGAGAACTGATACAATAGAAGATCTAGAAGTTGTTGGGCCGACATGAATACGCCATCCAGAAAAGGACTACTGGATTGAATAGAGCTAAGACTGTCAGATTCAACCATTTCTTCTTCTTTAAGAAAAGAAAGAAAGAATAAGAGAAAGGTATTCACAAAAATGAATTTCAATAAAACTTGATTGATAAAGTAAGGAATCACAAAAGAAAATAGGATAGAACGGTACGAAGACTCGAATAGAATCCTAAAGCACGACTCCTAAGAAAGACTTAGGACAATGATCCTTGCCAGATTATTCTACATCGTTCCAAGTTTTGCTCTGATACCAAGCTGTGACGCCCCACCTCTATACCCACGCTAGCCAAGAACACTACGGTGTATTGCTGTCAACTAGCGCAGAGAATAAGGCTGTTGAGGAGCGACCATCTGTATAATTGCTTTATGCGAGTACCGATATGCCAGATAAAAATTTAACTTTTCATCTCAAGAGGAAATCCGACATACCGATACAAACTCAAAGCTACTACACAGTGGCTATATATAATCTTCGAAAACAAATATAGAAATAAGCATAACATAAATCAGTCATAGATAATTCATATCACAAAGGAGGAAATAGATATGAATATACAACAGTTAAAAGTGTTTATCAGGGTAGTGGTCAGAAAGATCCACAATAACACAAAAGGATAGCAATGAATCTCATATATACAATAACTAATGTCAGTTACAATACATGTGATAGAAAACATATGATACAACTATAACTGACAACTCAGGAAGTTATATACACAAGTACATTATCATGATTAACATACAAGAATACATAACATCCTATACTAAGACAACGACTACTCCAAAAGTATGAAAAGACTTCATAGCTCTAGCAGCAGCCCAAGGCGAGATATCTACGACCTATAAATAACTCGGTCTGACCCGAGTATTAAATTCAAAAGAAAATAATACACGGGTCAGTCTAGCTATAAATATCAGATAACGTGATATAGAATAAGGAATATGGCATAAACATAAAACAACCATAATGGCATACTATGAAAAGTATGTAAATGAATCATCAAGAGATCAATCAATATCACAAGAATCTTCTCAAGATCCAAAGAGGGCATCATACCCTAAACTTGTACTCATAACAAGTCACTGATACACCACGAAAATAGGTGAAGCATAAAATTTCCAGAAATCAACACAAGAAATCCAGAAATCATAAAAAGAGAAAGAGGCCTATCACATGACGGTCCGAAGACCATGGGGAGCTACCCCATATGTGTGAGTCGGAACCACATTAGACTAACCAAAAATCAAAAAGGTATGCGTGAGTGGAATCACACAAGTGGTGTCTAGTCTAACCTCGCAAACAAAAAGAAAGTATGTGTGAGTGGAATCACACAAATGGTGTCTAGACTAACCTCGCGGACAAAAAGATATGTGTGAGTCGGAATCACACCAATGAGGTCTAGTCTAACCTTGCAAACAAAGAGACATCGCACAATTGCTAGTATAAATCATAAAAATGATCGTCATAATCAACGAGAAGTGTCAATTACACTAAGTTAATGAATATAAAAGTTTAGCTTCATGTCCCACAACCACTAGCTTAACTTAAATATTTACGAACAAACTGTAGATCTTCACTAGAAAAATGTCACAAGTGGTTCAATCGAACAAGTCCAAAAATTAACGGACAAAGTAAACGCAAACGTTTCATACCACTTGTTTTGCTAAGCCGTTTAATTAGATTTCTCATACGAGCGAAATAAAGGTTTGTATATACTAATAGATTGGAAAACCGTTTAGGAAAAGAGTTTGGTATTGAAAATAGAGTTGAAATCATTTTGATAAAGGAGTTTTGATATTTACTACTAGTATTGAAACCTTTATATTTTTAAAGTGACAAATCACAAAAATGATTGTAGAAACAATCAATCATAAGAATTCACATACGAAGACGTGAATAGAATTGAATGAAATCTATTAAAAATTTGGAAACCAAATAAAAACACCAATTTCGGAATATTGAATTGAACACATAAAACAATTCGAGTAATTGAAATATCAGTTCCAAATGTCATTACTGTGTGGCTGCAGTGCACGCACGCGTGCACTGCCTCGCCACAATAGCATATAAAGAAATAGCAACAAGGCACAAAGGCCAGGGTGTATCCGAATTCAAGAACAACTGCAATCAAGAGACTGCAGCCACCTCGTGAATACAACAGAATGAAGGTGAGAGCACCAAAAATATGGCAACATAGCTCACAACAGTAGTGAGTCAAGTACCACCACATGAAGGAATCCGGACCACAAAGACAATCAAAGTGGTCAGGCAATCCAAAATATAAGGCAGTGCTCAATGCACAGCACAACAGACTCAAGGATGATTGAAACTGGGTCAAGCAAGTGCAACATCAAGTGACACAAATGTACAAGCCTACACAGTATAACTACCACACAATGCAAGAAGGTCAAGTCAATGACTCAACACAGCTGCAGTTCAATATCAAATGTAATGCGTCGTGTAGCAGTTCCAAACTGATAGAATACATCAAGCAGTACAAGTCTCGAACCCAAGGCAGTACAATTAAAAATGGAACTGCAAATTACATGGGAAGTGACAAAGTAAAATGAATCAGAGTGCGGCCGAGAAATGAATAAGGCAAGCCAACATCAGTGACACAGCCTCAATAAAGAAATGGATTTAAATAACCATATATGAACACTGCAACATAATCAGAGTAGTAGAGAATGGATGCCACAATGAAAAATGCAGTAACAACCGGTACAATGACAAAGACAGTGCAAATGTACAGAAGCATCAACAACTACAGGTGCAACATAATGCAACAGTGGACAGGGTCAAGGCTAGAACTCAAAATCCATGTGCAAATTGAAATAGACAGTGACAACTGATGGAATACAAATGCAAGATTCAAAACAGTATATCCCAATACCAGATTATAGTGAATCAAAAAGAAACTGTAACAACTAGAAGTGGCAGTCATGCCAATGACAACCATTATCACAATTAAAGTCAAGTGATATCAAATTCAAGAGAAGTACAACTATGCAGTGTTCAATACTGAAGCCACAAATGCACATACACCAGGCATATACGTGAATGATCAGTACGACCAAGTATAAAGGACTCACAAACCAGCAAAAGTGGAAACAATCACATAAAAATCGAAAACGTTATCAAATCAGAGCCAAGCTTGACAGTGTCAAACATCGAAGTGAAAAACTTATAACACGTGGCACTTCAAGTTCATAAAGGACATGATCAAGACAGTGGCCAAGGTAATCAATCAAGATCGAGAACAACTGCAGTGGTAATACTCAAGTATTTACCAGAAGTCAAAAGCGAAGTCACAAAAGAAATCAAAGTCTCAGGTCAAAAACACTCGACAAATCCAAGTAAAACTCAATAAGGTACAAGTCGAACGAGATAAAATTCCAAAACAATTAAAGCTATGGTTATCAAGAAATCAAAGCAACAAAGATTATACGACACAGAATAGCTAGATGTGAGTGAGGAAATCACTCACCTTTGTCGCGAATGAAGCAGCCGAAGCCCCCTCGAGCACGACCAACATCGAAGCAGCTACGAGCAAGTTGAAGGAGCCGAGTCCAATTTGAAGGAGCAGTCGATTGCCAGACAAGCAAAGCCAGAATCTTCATTCGATCGAGCTACGGCAATGGCGATTTCGATTTCACGAAGCCCTAGTTTTTGGAGATGAACGAAAACGAAAAGGAACGGCCGCCATTATTTCCCCTTTTCGATTTCTTTAATTAGGTTTATAAACAATTGAAAATGATAAAGGAACGGGTCGCATTCAAATAAGAAGGGAACGGTCACATGCCTTTGTTAAAAGTCACGGCATCAACAGAGAAAACATGGGCCAATACGATTTTAAAGCCCACTAACCTTTAACCAATTTATTTTATCAAAGGTATTTCAACTTGAATTAAAAATCCCAAACAGCAATTAGCTAGGAAAATAAATCGTGCAAAGACGATAATTAATCGGTACGAAATACCGGGTTGTTACATAGGCGTGGGCCAGTGAAGCGTGATGGATGGAGAAGGGCTGCAGCGTGGTTTGAGTGGAAGCGGGGGTGGTTGAATTTTGGAATTCGAGCTCTATTTTTCTTGGTTGTCTGGAAACATGTTTGGGGAGAGGGAAAAGATTGATTAGTGAATTAAATAGTAATAAGGTAAATTTAGTTTTTACTAAGTTATTAAATAAATTTACTTAATCTTGGATTGTTAATAAACTCATAATTCATTCATACGAGATCTAAAAAAATCACGAAATCAATCACGTCGTATTCGTAATGACATAGGCTATGCAATGGAATCAATTTGGAGTCAAACGGAAATAGTTGGAATTTTAGATTAAATTGAATGCTGTTCAATTTAATTTAAAAATTGAAATGGATTGCAAATTAAAAAAAAAGGTGAGTTAATCTCACTTAATTTGGTTGGCTGGATTGATTTATAATAATTAAAATTAATTATTGGATGCGTTGTTGAATTGATAAATTTTTATTATCAGTTGGATGTTATATTATGTATAGTAGTATATATATTAGTAGTTGGATATATTTCCTGCATATTGGAGCGGATGAGACCTTATGTGCCCCGCATAATAGCAGACGACCCTATATTACCGTGATATCCCGTCTTGAAACAGGATTGATATTTTATGTAACCTAAATCTATTGATGCAGGGAAACAGGTTGGAGGGATCCAACTGGATTCCTTAAAATTGTTCTTTTTAATTTCATATACGGTGATATATGATGTGTTGGATAATCTGATATAGATTATGTTGTGATTGAATTTTTGGATGCTATAGTAGCACTAGCCTTAATTCTAGCATTATAGATACCGTAGATAATATTTTTGAATTTTTAAAATGGAAGTAAAAGGAGATTTTGAATATAAAAATATAGGGAAATAGGGAAGAGGACAAACTTTGAAAAAAATTAGGCTAAAGGACATGAAGTTTATTTTTAGGCTGAAGGACAAACGCTAGTTATAATTAGCATTATATTCAACTTTTACACCATACAAAATGCTAGTTATATCTTGCATTATATTCAGTTTTACACTATACAAAATACTAGTTATAACTAGCATTGTCCTTCAGCCTAAAAAAACATGTTGTCCTTCAACCTAATTTTTTTTTTCAAATTTGTCCTTATGCCTATTTTCCTGATAAAAATATTTATATCAAAATTTGGGTTATTTTAGAAGAAATTGATTTGGATAAAACCATAATTTGATTTGGAGTTGTACTTAACTATTTGTAAAACATTTTAAATAGAGATTTTAAAATAATTTATATAGAGGATTTTTAATAATGTATTTAAAATGATATTTCTGAAAAATATGGAAAAGTTGTTAAAATCGCTATTTAAATTAGATTTGAAAAAATAAATGGAAATCATAAAGAAGTGGATTTATGAAATGGAATTTATAAATGAGATTATATTTGTAAATAAGTAAACCTAAATTAGTTTATAAATTATAAACGATGTTTACAAATAAGGGAAAACGATATTAGTTGATAAATTGGGAATGTGAATTTATATTGAGCTATGGAAATTAGTTTTTGAAAAAATAATGGATTCTATTTTTGAAATGAAAGAATGGTTAGGGAATCGTAATGAAATCAATGTGTTATGAATTAAGAGGGATTTTTAATTGAAATTGAGTATTGGAATTTGAAAAATATATTTTTAGCTAGAAGTTAAGTTTATTTTGAAGGGAAATTTTATTTGTTCAAACAATGTAATTTAAAGCTGCTTTAGTAATTAAATATTTCGAAAAGTAGATTATTCAAATATTTAATATTAATTGAAATAAGTTCTAACTTTTATAATGAGCTTTGTAAATTGATTAGTTTATTTAAAAGTGAATTAGAAATGAATTATCGATGTTTGTTTAAAAAGTTAAATATATTAATTAATATTTAAGTATGTTTTAAAAACAAGTTATTATTATTAATAAAACACTTATTATATATATAGTTCTGAAATGATTGTAATTTATTTATAAAATCCTCTTTAGATTTGTAAATGAGGTTTATGTGACGGATATGATTTTATAAGAGAAATCTTATCGTGAAATTCTAAAAACTTACGGAAATTTCATAAAAGAAGTTAGAAATGGTAGTTGGAATTATAAACAAGTGAAATCGACTTGGAAAAATTTAAAAGGAAGTTAACTAATGAATTCTGAAAACTTATAGAATCCGTTAGAAGTGAGTTAAGGAATTTACAAATAAAATTTTTAAAGTATTTTGAGAAAATAAGAAATAAATGGAATATTTCTTAATTATTGAAAATAAAATATTTTTTGGAAAAATATACATATAAAATATTTCCTAAGTATTGGACTGGAAGGATTTGAAATATTCTGACTACGAGGTTGTTATTATAGAAATATTTTCAAGGCGTTGAATTATAAATGTAATTGCAAAAATATATTTCTATGTATGGATATGTTTTGAAATAAGTGATGTTGTGAATATAAGTTTAATGGAATTTTATTCTATTATTGAAATATTGGAAGACGCTTATCTTTGTTAAGATATATTGAAATAAATATTTTGGAAAATTGATAAATAGGACCTAGTGGTTGCTTATGGATGTTATTTGACAGTTAAATGACTAACTATCAATTCTGGCCAAATTCTTTGATCGTTTCGAGGAGACCAGAACCAAATTTAATTATCCGAAATCCACTTCGATCCAATTTGTGCATTACGAATTATTATATCGTGAAAAAAAATAAAGATGGAGTTTTGGTGATTTGGTTTGTTCTGACCCAAAACAACTTGTATGGATGAGTGTTATCATTTGCATCGTAGTCTAGAAGGCAATGTTAGCATTCCAATTATTAATTCTATTCCAAAGGTAAAATGTAGCCTCAAGCCTCATAAACCGAGAATGACAAAAATAGGAGAGATGCAGCAGGGCTAAGTGGGTCGCACCCAATTAGGGTATGTTATCCCCTTTTTAGATACCCTTGGATATATATTATAATTACGGACAAGGTTGTGCATAGAAAAGAGAGCGCTCGATTAGGGTGTGAGCACCTGGGATGATACCATATTCGATACTATCCAGGTCAGGGGTAGGCCGGTCCTGTGTTGGCGGGGATCCAGGCGTGGTCCTCGGTACATTTCTCTAGAGGTGTACTGTGAAGGGCTGTACCCTAGTAGCCAGTCATTGTATGGAATCCAATATCCACTACGAGCCAGTACGGTTTCAGTTGTATACCAACTATGTTGAAACGTGAGATGCAAGCATTTCAACTATTTCTAATTTATTTTCTGTAGACCCAATTATAATATCAGATGATTTTGATATAAAATGTTTTGGTTATCGTAAGGTAAAAACTCATCGTGCATATGTGTGGCGTGGTCTTACGAGATACTTTTGTTTTCAAAGGATTTTGATAACGGTAATAATTTAAATTGAGTGTGTTTTCTCATGCTGGTTTTCCAGACCGACTCAGGTGTTATATTATTATAATGCTCGGGTCATACCGAGTATAACAGATTCAGGTTAGGATGCTATGGAGCTTAGGAGATGAGTTGGAGGATTTCAAGCGTATTTCATGTACTTGTTTTATTCCGCTGTGTGTGTAGTCTGTATGGTCAACACTGGTGAGGTTAAGATATAACAACTGTCCATATTGATTTATTAATTGTTGTGCTATGATGATTGTGTGTATATTAACAAATATAGTTTCTTCTGTATAAAATCTGTTATTATATATTATATTTTGTTCCCCTGCGATGGTGATAATCTGTGTTGTTTCCGTTTCTTCTTCTATTCCCTTATGTCTCTTAGTTATTCGTCTTTCATACAATTTGTGTTGGACAATTGTGTGTTAATCTCAACTCAAAGGATGCGGAACAATGGGTCGCTACACGCTTTTAATGAATGCATGGTATATGATTGCAAATTTTGTTTGGGTTCTGTTTAGAGCAGGTTTTATATATACGTTTATAATTAATTCCTATACATTTCATTGTTAAACGTCTCACTTTTGTATAAGCGTTAAAAACAAAAAATATCTTATCAATGAAAGCTGAAGCAAACACACTAAACTCCTATTGTTAATATATAGCTAAGCCTAACGAAATGAAGATTCAAACATAATATCACAACGAAATTATGTCATAGTAGCCTACATGAAAGGAAATTTTGAATCTTGTGAACAAAGAAAATGCAACTCAACTCCTGGGATTTTCGGTGAAAGCATAATAACAGCTTATTATTACGGTTTGTGTAGTTTGTCGTAATATCCTCCTTCTAGGTATCAAAATCTAATTGGACGGTTACATTTTGTACGTACTTCCAATTATATTCTAATGAAAAATATTAAAAATGAAAATTCAAGTGGACGACTTCAATGGGAATTGATTATCCAAATGACTAGATAATAAAGCAAAATCATTCATTATTATTGATCAAAAAGATAAATTTAAGACAATGAATGTGCCTTTCCACCTAGCTCTATAGTACAAGCCAATGCAGATCTACCAAGATAGGTTATGGGAGAGTTGAAAAACAAAATTGACCTTTTGTTGTTGTACAAAGGAATGAATCGATCAGGTAATGAAATCCTAAGCTGTCGACCAGATTAAGAAGAATTTCAATCAGATTTTGAACTAGAGCACAACTAAAAATTACTCAACTAATTTAATTCAAAAGGGATGTAACGAAGATCGCATTTCTATTAGGAGGCGGCTGTTAAAAACGAGGTTGGTTAGAAGCTAATTTCTAACAGGCGGAATAGGGTTACGGTTTGGACCCAAGAGACCAAAGCTAATTTTGTCGAGCCCAATGAATTTCCTGGGCCATTTCTCCAAGGCTTGTGAAAACTGAGAAAGTTAGAATTGTCTCAAATTGTTTTCACCTTTTTATTGCTCGGTTCAAGTTTAGAAATTACAAGGGAGCAAAGTTTGATTGATAGGTCAAATCGGGCATAAACCATAAGTTCAACATGAAGAAGTGTGGCAAGAGGATTGGAAATGAGGTGAGGCCAAGGATTACACAATTTATCCTTTATATATAGATTACTTTTTTTCTTTTTCCTTTTTTTGCTTACACTTTATTTTCTAACTACTAATATAAATGGAAAGTGAACAAGTCAATATTCAACTTGAGGGTGAAATTAGGAGAATACGAATTCAAGGATTACAAAAATTTATCACTCATAAATAATTCTTCTCTTTTTTCCCCATTTACTTGCACTTTATTTGCTAAGCACTATTTTAAATGGGAAGTGAACAAAATAACATTCAAGTTAAAAGTGAAATCAGTACTAAATGTCTAGTCGAATACCCAAATTTAGTTAAGGGTCAAAATCTAATTAAAACCAAAATAATTACGTAGCACTACAAAATGCAGCCACCAAAATATACTTTAATCCATTTAGTTTGCAGAAATCTACACATGTTGCAAGAATAGTCACTCAAGTCAAGTTACATGGAGAATCTAAGAATTACAACAAGAGTGGCATAAGCATGAAAACTAATGTATTTCATCCGATGTAGTATTTTATCTAATATGGAGTTTTATCTAATGTGATGTTTTATTCGACGTAGTATTTTATATGGTTTATAGTTTCATGTGGGTGTTCGTTGAAGTTTATTAACACAATTTACATTAATAATGCATTTGTTGCAAAAATAATAATTTGTTAATTACTAACTAAAATTTAATGGTTGTTTATCTACTATAAATTACTGAATAGAATATTCTTTAGTAATTATTAATCGTTCACTAAAAGATATTAATTATTAATTAAATTGTATTTTTATCATTTGTTAATCAATATCTACTCATGACAATTAATTAGATAAATAAAGTAAAACATAACCTTACATCCATGTTAAGCCATCATTCAAAAAATGATAAAAAAAATGGATTTTCAACGGAGCATTGTTCACTGAACTTTTTCTAGAATGAAACTTAGATCTTGAAAGTCTATTTTCTGGGATAATCGGTTAAAATGTCCCAAAATGATGGTTTAGGTTATCACTAACCTGTAATAGTTCGTTAACCTTGTTTATCTCCAAGCGTTTCTCACTTGATTTGATTTCTTCCAGTTGACCAATATGTAACGATCCCGATTTTGAGTCAAATTTAATTTGGTAATTAATATAAAAATTTGGATTAAATTGTGAATTTATTTCCAAAATAAATAAGGTATGTGTTTATTTTATATAGATTGTAAATAAGAATTTGGTTTGAAATTCAACAATAAATATTTGAGAAATAATTTGAATTTGAAAGCTCTATAATTTAAAATTAATAAAAATTTGCTTTGTAATTATAATATGTGTATGCACACACACACACACACACACACACACACTGTGATTTGAAAGTAATATTTGAATTTGATATAATAAATTTTCAAAAGCTGTTTAAGGATCAAATTCTGATACATATATATATATATATATATTAATTATTTGTTAATGTATAATTAATTTTAAAATCATTTTTCTTAAGGTTATATAAATATTTATAAAAGGAAAATGTGTGAATAAAAAAATGATTCATAAATTAAGATAAAGTAGGGGTTTAAACATAAAAAATGTAGTTTGGACATTTGTAAAACATAAATGCATGAAATTAACATTTGTAGACTTGAGAATTCATTTTTAAACAAGTGTAAGCTTAGTTTAAACAAGTGTCATACCTTATTTTCTTTTAAATTAAAATTATAAATAATGTAATGTTTAGGAGAAGCTAGGCTAATGCATTTCTCAAATCTTTCTTTCATATTTCAAAATCAAAACCTGGGAATAAAAACTAGAGAAGAAATAGAATTCAAAACAACAACAAACAATCAAACTTCAGTTTCAACCTGAAGTTTTAAATCTGTGATAACTTGGATTTTTGGCATCCGGTAATTGGAAAATTAACTGGTTTTATTCAGTTGAATAAATACAATTCTGATAATTAAAGATATCTGGATACATACATATATATATATATATATAAAAATTGATTTAAACTATAACAAATAATCTGGGAGTGATACCTTATGGTAAATTAAAGGTATGTAAATAGACATATGCAAACTTTATAATATTGAAAACTTTAAGTGTGTGCATATACATGTATACAAGTGTGTGTGTGTGTGTGTGTGTATTTATATTATGATTAGGAAGCTATTGTTTTGAGTTCAACATGATGATTTTCAAAAGCTATTTAAGTGAACTCTACATTTTAATGCTAGTACATACACACACGGTTATTTAGTATATAATTAGGTTTTATATATTTTTCTTTATGTAATGTAAACATAAACCTAATACAAAGTAATTTACATAATATAAAGATATTATTTACATGCATTTCACAAGTGTAAGGAGATTAATGCATACAATAAAAAGTGTAAGCAAACTTTATCATACAATTAACAAGTGTCATAATCTATATATATTCTCTTTTCATTTTTTTAAATAAAAGATAAGAAGAGAGAAAACAAACCTGAAAGCAGAAAAGGAGAAAAAAGGAAGAAATTCAAATCATCAAGCAACTCTTTCAAAATTTTAAACCAAAACAAGGATCAGATCAGCAAGCACCAATTTTCATTTTCAAGTTTTCAACCTAACCAAAGCAAGAAGATTCAAGGTCAATGCAAATCTAAGTGAACAAAATTCCAGGAAATAACTATTCTCTGTTTTCTAAATATGCAAGTGAGCAAATAATTCCTTTTAAAATATTTAAATCTGATTTAAATCTGCATGCATGCAATTAATATCTGTAGCAAAGTATGATAAATTGTATGTAGTTTTTCTAAATATATGGCTGTGCATACAGATTTTTGGCTTTGTCTGGTTGTACATGTTTAAAAATGTTGATGAAAATTCAGTATCTTTTTCTTGATTCCTTTTAGACCTAGATGTATAAATCAAATTGGACTGTAATGACATGGTATTTGATCTAAAAAATAAATCCAGGCAAGATTTCAAGATAGTTTTTAACAAAAGTAAGAATTACAGTAAAAAGCATGAACTTGTGCAAATCTCAATTTAAATTAATCGTGTTGTGACGACCCGAACTCGATGTCCGACAAACAACATCAAATTCGTATCGCCAGAGCTTGCAACAACATTAGATGATAAATAACATAGCGGAATTAAAAGATGATATCATTGATACAATATGAATACAATATCCAATACGTCAATTTGATACAATGATATCATCAACCTCAGAGAATATACAACACAAAATACAGCGGAACACGATACAAAATGAGATGACGCTTCAACAAAATCATATACTGCAACTCCAATCCAAAACTCCAAAGCTAGAGCTACAAAAACTTCAAGCTCGATCCACCATCAAGGTTGCACAAAGCTAAGCAAGTGTAGTCGTGGACTCCAAAGACTCCAAAATGTATCAAACAGAAAGCTAAAGCTACCAAACGATATCTACTATCTGACTATCTGAAAAACCAAGCTCTAGACTGCCCGTGTGAAAAATTGTGGGCACCCAGAGTTTAGGAACGGAACAATAAATTCCGAGTCAGTCATGGGACTGGTATGAGCAAACAAAAACATTTGGTCATTTAAAAACAATCAAAAGATTTTAAATTTGAAATCCGCAATGCTTTTGGAAAATGAAACTACCATAAGGCCTCCCACCACACACACCATGCAAACGTAGAATTAGAGGAGATTTCTCCTTATGATAGTCAAAAATGCTTGATACGCGAAAACAATTTTGATATTATTCTTAGTGCATAGTGGAAAACATATCGAAAGTATATTATTAATCGTAGCCAGCATAGGCATTTCGCACTATGCCTACTATAGCTACTATGTTCAATAGCAGGTTACCGCTACATTCCATGGCAGGTTATACAACTAAAACCGTATAGGGCACGTATTGTTTCTTTGGATTTTCCAACAAATGGTCAGGCTAAGAAACTTCCTATTGCCACATGGGAACCCCTCTAGAGGGACGCCCCGAGAACCTACCCGGCTCTCTGCCAACACAAGGCCGGTTACCCCCTTCCCGAGAAGTAAAGCCTAAGATATGCCACCTTCGGTCGTTTGCGACCTTCATACGAGGATCCTCTACACCAACAATATCACACAATAATAAATATACTACAGTGCCCACATGATAAGTATCTGGGCTCCATACCATGATACAACCCTTTTCCAGAAGGAATGGACATACCCTAAGGGAGCTACCCTTGAAACCTTGCCGCATCTTTCCTGTTTCGACCATTACCGGTTTGTGAGGCTCGATGAGGTCTCGTCCACAAAGCTACGCTTTTTCACAAAGCCTGATTTGATCACAAATGATCAACAAATGATCATCAACACACAGTAGCATTTAGCATGCCACAGTACCAAATTGGGAGTATATCGCTGATAACCTTCAACTACATAACCTCTGAGCTCGTACGTCTCAGAGAAGGGTGTTAAACTAAGAGAATAAATTATCCGCCACCAACAGATATGTATGTGAAAGAAATCTGCTTTATATCTCAAAGTGTAATGTCAGACTTACAACCATACAAGTCTGTTCCAGGTTCGAACAGAACCGAAGGCACCTTCGAAGAATCCCTTGCAATCCGGGTATTCACAATCCCGATTGGACTTCCCATCACTAAGGGAATCTCTATAACGTTGCTACTCAGTGTAGAGACAATCGATAGGTCATTCTATCGTTCTCGCAAATTCCCAATCTTCACCACCGGTCTTCAAATGTTATCCATAACGACGTATCATTATTCGAAATGGGTTATATGACACAAAGTCCTCTCCCGGCTAAACCGAATAATGAGCGTAAATTTAAAAACATATGGATATGGAATTTCAATTAAGTCACAACTTTAAAATTCAAAACTTTCTTTCAAATGGTTTAAACCAGTTACCATTTCAAATCTTTTGAACAAAAAGATTCATTTCACAAAGTTCACCCAGTTTCATAAAGAACCATTCACGGATTTCAAAACAATTTCCATTTCAATTAGATTAACTCATTAACTCTTTAAATCAAGATTTATCTTATAGCTTTCAAACCCATTTCCAAATATTCATTCGTAACTTGAAAAAAAAGAATTTCATTTTAAACTTGAAATTCCTTTAATACAAAATGGAAATTCATTCTTATATGAAAGCTTTTACCATTTGAAAACAAACAGTTTTATTTTGGAAAAATCCGATCTCATTTATACAAGTTAAAATCTTTTGGTTAATTCAAATTCCCAAAACAACACTAAAGAGAAATGGTTTAAAACCCATATAAATTTGTATACCTTTTTAAATCGTAAATACCAAATATAGAATTCAATTTCAATTTTTGAATTCAGTTTTAAATCAAATTTCAAAATTAGATTAAGTTATTCAAAAATAACTTTTATCCTTGAAATTTGAAAGCTTTCCACTTTAAATCCGATCCATTTCCAAAACCATTTGGATTCAAAAATTCAATTTTAAAACTATTTCAAAAATCTATGACTTAACCAATTTCCACGTGCGATCCATATTTGTGTGTGTATAGTTTAGTGCAGGGGTTTTACACAATACTGCACAACATCAATCGTCACAGATTCAATCATATCAATATCGATAAGCGGTATAACCCATAACGCTTAACTATATACACAGATTCATAGATAATATAAATTATTCAATCACAATGATTCACCATTACGATTCAATGTGGGTTTCAGATAACCAACTGGAATCCGACTCCCTGTCGCATCGAAATTCAAATGTTGTTTTATGGGTCAAGAGGTTTCATATACATACAACAGTCTGTTCATCACAGATATAACAGCTCAGCACAAGGCATTACATAGCATCACATCATATATTAAATATATCAATCACACAACATTCAATAGAATATAGTCATCCATAAGTAAAGCCAATTAAAATGTTTGATTAATCTAAACAGAATCATTTTCCTATGGATAATTCCTAATCAAGGTTAACAAATAATTAATTATTTACAGACATTCAATTAATTATCCTTTGATTCATATTTATTTACCCTTTAATTAATAATTAATCCTTAATTTATTATTCTTAATTAATTACAATAATTAACTACTCCTTAATTGAAAATTATTTCTTAATCACTTTAATTAATTAATTATTCTTAATTTAATTACTTTAATTAATTTACCATATTAGTTAATCATTCTTTAATCATAAATTATCTACTCTGAATTACTTTCACTACGTAATTATTATTTTTATTTAATCATTTATTAAATACTTGATTAATTAACTTGAATTATTGATTAATTATTTTAATTACTTACATTAAGTAATTTACTTTAGGTAATAAGTTTCTTAATCAATAAATTTTAGCTTAGCCTTGAAAAGTTAATTAGTGATTATAAAGCACCCTTAACGTTAACTTCTTGAAATGTCCGTAAGTTTGTTTAAAATAAACTTTAAAAATAAAAGCTATGTTTATTAAAAAAAACCATTTTAAAATTTGGTAAATTTGAAACAATTTGTTTAAAAACTTTCTTGACTAATTTAAAGCTGGGTTAACATTTAATCTTTACAAAAGAAATGGTTTAAAAAAAATTATTTTAAAGTGACTTGGTTTTTCTTTTAAAATCTGAAACTGTTTCTGCCCCAAACAATTGACTCAGGTATTTTCAGCATCTCCCCGAGTATTGCTTCGAGTTTTCCTCGTATTGCTGCTGCTTCGAGTTTATTTTCGAGTCCCTCGCGAGAACCCCGAGAATCCCCTTCTTCCCAAACCATGCTCATTTTCCAGGTGCATAATTTCTTACGCGTGTACGATGCACAAGAATCTTCCACCTTTGATCGATCTCACCACCACCTACAAGTCGACAATGACCATCTCTAGCTAACCGACCCTTCTGAACCCACTACATCGCCGCGGTTCGCAATTGAGCATTACACTCGAACTAGAAATAATTCTGATCATCAGTAATCACCTTGTAACGCCACGACTGACCACTTGAACCCATGTGCTCTCGACCAAAGATGCCTCGACCCTCCACGGATCCATCGCCCCCGGTCCGATCATTTGAAACGCGGTGACGACGGTGACATTTCATCGCGACTACAACCACCCAAACACAGGGGTTAAACCCTAGTTTGATTCAAATCTCGAACTATAATGAATTTAAAAAAATTCTTATGTTTTTCCTACAATCTATGATCACACTAGCACCTCTATGCCAACATTCGACCTTCGAAAATTAACCGATCATCGAAAAATGTAACAACCCGATATTTTCAACCATTCGCATCCGCACATGTCGGACTTGAATTGCTCAAAATACCGCATTGTAAATAAAATTTGGCAAATCTCAGAATATACAGTAAATACATAATCATAGATCACAGACACAGAGTAAATAATAATGCAGCGGAAATAAAAGAGATAGTAGTTCATGAAGCTACTATATAAAAATAAGATACATCAGAGTTAAACAAGATACAACAGAAGAGTAACAAGATACATCAGGTACAAATCAGAATACATCACTAAAATCACTAGATACAGAAAGCAAAATAGATGGCTGCATCTTCAAGAAAAGCTCCAACTCCGAAGGTGAATCTTGAATGCTAGCCCATTCAATCTGACTCGAGCGTAAAGCAAAACACAAAACACTCGAGTCAGGACATAAATACTTATGAACTGTAAATCAACTCAAGTGAACAGTAACCAAAAATGCATCAATAACTTAAAGAATGCTTGGGATCACCCATCCTTTAAGGATCCGTTAAACTATTTACTATGTAGTAATAATGCGCTATTATAATAATGTCTACAGTAAAATAAACATACTTTTAAATAGCGTTCCGGGCTACCCATATCACCCTTCACACATAATAGTCTCAGTAGTCCATCCAATATCATGCCATCTCCACTCCGGGTGACTGTCAGAGGATACCACACGAGCTACGGGAGAAAAACAAACTCGTAGTAAAGGCTCGGTATGGTAGGTGACACGGCACACAAGGCAATGCCAGGGTAGATATACCAATTACGCACATGGGCTGATGGTAACGCGGCAGCCACATACGCCCATATCGGAACACACTCCCATATCAAAATCGGAGGATGGCCATCTAATCAATCATCAGTAAGAGTATAGTATCGAAGGAATGTGTCCGATCGGAGGAATGATCTCACTTGGCCCAAGATCGCTTCTGTTTTAGCCACCTTATGCCAACTCACGGGAGATGGGTCCACGTAATATACCTCAAGAACGTTGCCACCATCCTACTTCATTCTGGAATCTTGACCGCGTACACGGTTGTTAAAGTGGTTTTCGGAGTTGGCAGAGAGTATGACAACTTCCGATCCCGGTCTCTTTAACAACCAAACGTTATTATAACGCCGTGGTCATTTCAAAATAGTTTATACTTCAAAAAGATCAAATCATTTCATTTCAAACTATATTTCTTTCAAAATAGTTTACACTTCGAAACCAAAACCATTTTTATTTCAAAACTATTTATTCAATCAAAATAGTTTATACTTCGAAATCAAAAACATTTCAAACATATATTCATTTCAAAATCATAATATTTTCAAAGTATAACTCTTTCGAAACCAAAAATACTTGAAACAAATACACTTTGAAAATCATAACATTTCAAAATCATACATTTGAAATCATGGGATATTCATTTAATTCTTTACATTTTACAATTCATTCAATTAATCCCAAATTTTCAATTTCCAACTTAATTCAATTCAAACCATCAGTTTCAATTAAATTCCCCAATAACCATTTCAAATCATATCAATTTCAAATATAGATTTGATCCACAAATTAAACTATTCAATTTTTAATATATTTCAAAGATTTAATATCCCGCATTTCAAAAACTAAATTTTATAATTTCATATATCTCAAATCTAGTTTCATTATTACTTAGTTTTGAAATATTCATTTCATTAATCCAATATTATTTAAATAAACTCAATTTACAATTAAACTAAATATCCTTTCATACCAATAAAAACTTCAAATATTCATTTATCAAAAGTACATATCATTCCAATTCATATTCTTTATCAAAATAAAGATCAAATCATTTCCAACCTTATTATCAAATCATTATTTGAATTCAAATTCAAATACTCAAATTTAAATATCATTTTTAAATCAAATAAGTCATTCATTTGTTATTTCAAGTATCATTACAAAATACATTAAAAATTCCATTCAAAAATTCATTTATCTCATTACATTTCATTCCATTTAACACATAACCAAGTAAACCCTATTTAAATTCAAATTCAAATTTAAATTCCTTAAAAATTCAAATTTAAATATTAAAATATATTCAAAACATCTTAAATTTCACAATTAATCAATTTCCAAAAGTTAAATCATTTAACACTTTAAAATATAACTCAAACAGTGTTAAAATCTATAACATTTCAAACATTGTCAAATTATAGCAACGACAGCATTTATAAAGTGCTATCGTAGCTTATAGCTTCCAAAAATGGTTTAGTTCAAGAATAACGGCATTTATAAAATGTCGTAATAGATATTTAGTTATTTCAATCATTGTTAGCTTTAAAACAATAGCATTTAAAAATGCTGTCAAAAGACTACAACATTTTGAAAATGCTATAAAATTCCAGATTTCATTTTAGCTTTTCAAAAAAAATAATAAAACTCCAAATTTTTATTATAACTTAAAAATCATATTTCTAGACTTTAAAATTTCACATTTAAAATCGTTTTAACATATGATTTAACACAACAAATTTTTTAGATCAAATACTCAATTTAAAAACTCCATTCATTTATTAAGTCAAAATTCACTGTTTATTAACATATAAATTAAATAAAACTTAAAATTTTACTTCAAATACAATTTTAAAACTTTAAATTTAATTTCCGTTATTTATTTACATTTTAAAATAAAATTTAAAGTCTAAAATCTCAATTACTTCAAATTTACATACTCAAATTCACAATTTCAAAACTTATTATTTAATTTTCTTAAAACCATAAAATATATATTTTTCAATCAAAATTTCATACTTTTAAAAATACATATATTAATAAAAATCATTTAAAAATATACCACGGGGTCTGCATATAAATTTCTATCCTAGGTCAAGTGATACGGATATATATCATTTCAATCCGCAGTTTACAAAGAAAACCCGGGATCTATCATTTCAAACCCGCAATCCCAAGTCAAATAAAATACAATAAAAATCGCTCAGGCCTATCATTTCATCCCATAACGATTTTTTTCTATTCTAAAGTCCGTTCGGGTATGTACCATTTCAACCCATAGTGATTCTATTCTAAGAGGGAACTTGCAGTGTGATCATATGCATAAACAATATAAACAATGTCAATGTCGCAATAAATCAATTGCTAGGTGATAACTAACAGTTTTAACATGGTAATAACATGGCATTGCATATCATATGATGATCATTAACTTGCATAAACATTTTATATTACTATACACTTGCCATCAATTTACTATTTCATAAGTAAATATGTGAGAGTGAGAAAGACTCGCCTTTTACGAAGCTAGAGACAAACAACACACACAAGAGCGATGCCAAAGGCACGACAAGCAAGATTTGATTTGAATTGATGTAGACCATTGTAAACAACACAAAATATAATATACATAAGCACAAATATAGATATCGACATACAAATATAATCAACAACTTTAGTTTGCAGAACAGTTGCAAAACAAGAGAGATGACCAAACCTTAGAAGCAAAAGACTTGCACACGACAACATAAGCTTGTCACATGATCAAATGGGCTTGATTTCACCATAGTAGGCTCTGGTTTGGGTCAGGTATGGCAACCATAAAGGTCAGGTTACAAGTGGATGAAGGTGGTGGAAGAGTTACAACATGAAGCATACATGGGTTCAAGGCAAATATGTGAAGTTTTTGATGCATTTTGACTCGGCTATGACCACATATAGGCTCGGCCATGGGGTCTTCATGTCAGGTCAGATCTGGACAGTAGTGAAAGGGGAAGCTAGAGGTGAAGTAGATGATGGTGGTGGCGGCTAAGGGGTGGCCAAAGGCAACTATGAAGGCAATAGTGGAGTATAGGCTTGGCTAGCATTGTTTTGGTGAAGTGCTTTGCAAATTTGAGGTGGTGGCTTCATCTAATGGTCATGGCCAGAGGTGGTGGTCAGAGGACAGCGGGTTGGTGCTGCTGTAGATGGTGGAGAGGATGGTGGTCAGCAAGGAGAGAGGTGAGGCCAAGCAAACATGAAGAAGAGGAAGGCTAAATCAGTGAAGAAGAGGGAAAATGTGAAAAGAAAAGCCATTGTTTTTATATTTTTTCTCTCTTGAAGCTTTGGAGCTGTGAGTTTGTGATGATAAGAAACAAATTCACATGAATGGAAAAGGGAAGTCACGGCAATAACAAAAGAAAGTGGTCGGCCAATCAAAAATGAAGAGGCGATTTGAAAATGAAAGGACAAGAATACAAAGAGACTAAGCATACAAAGGGTTTCAAACTCTTCATATATCCAATATTTCTTTTTAAATTTTTATATAATTGAAATATATATATATATATATATATATATATAAATTCAAATAAAATACGAAATATAACAAATAAACAAAATATAAATAAATAAATATTAATTATATATGATCAAATTAAGAAAATAGCACAGAAAATGTAAACTAGTCTAGAAAATTTGAAAATAAATGGAATAAACTTTGAAAAATTTTTATGTACATGAAAAATATTTAATAAATATAAAAACATAAAAATAAAATGTATACATAAAAATGAATAAATAAATTGTAATTAAATATAATTTAAATGAAGAAAATAGCAGAAAAATGGAAACTAATCTTTAAAAATAGAAAATAAATTCAATGAGCTTTGGAAAAATTCAAACATCACTTTAAAAATATTTAAAAGGAAAAAATATATGTAACATAATATATAATACAATTTAGAATAAGATATGACAATTAAAAAGATTATTTATATAATTTAAAATAAAAAATAGTGTTAAATAAAACAATTTACACCCAATTTCGTAAAAAGCATAACTTTCACAATATTATTCGGATTTCAACGAAACGAAAAGCAATGTTATTGAAATTTTATTTACTTTCATAAGAAAAGATAAAATTAAAATTTTCAAACTTTTAAAATTTAGATTTAAAAGTAAAAGTTTGACCAGATTGACCAAAATTCACATTTTCTAGAAATATTCAATTTATGCATGTTTGAAATTCTAATCCACATCAAAATCAACATTTATATTTCAATTAAAAAATATATTCATTTTAATAAATAAAATTAAGTTTTTAAATTAGGAATTTAAATTAAAATAATTAAAATATACAATTACGATAATCAGAAAATACAGGGTTGTTACACTCTCCCCCACTGAAAACTTTTCGTCTCCGAAAAGGAATGAGGTACGGGAAAGCACAGAAAAAGATAGAATGAAATAGTATTAAGACAAGATGACAAGAAGATTAAAATTATACCTGATAACTGTTTCTATAGGTAAGTTTAACAATGTGGAGATGATCTTTCCAAGATCTTCCAGAATCAAGAACACAAGCATGAAAAAAATCTTTTAGAATCTGATTCACCCTTCCCGTTTGACCGATGGTCTGTGGATGACAAGCAGTGCTTAGATTCAAAGATGAGTACCAAAGATTATAGAAAGATTTCTAAACAGACTGGTATAAGCAATAGCCTCCCATTCTGTAGCAAGATAAGGGAAATTAGGACAACCAAAAGATAGTTTGAAAAACAAAATAAGATAATAAATTTGAAACCATAAAATTTCAACTTAAACTGAAAATTAATTTTACATAAGTCAAATAAATCTTAAGAATCTCTAATTTCATTATCTTATCATCCAATTATCTTAAATTAACAAATCCCTAAAATCATGTATTTGAAAAATCTTTTATTATACTCAAAATGTACCAAATAAAATTTAATTCTTCTTCACTACTAATTAAAATTAAATTTATTCCTCTCAATATATTTTATCACCTATGTTAAATATACTCACACTAATTATAACTGCTTTATCTTATTCTTAGTTCTTTTAACATTATTTTATTGTAAGTTATTTAATTATCCTTTCTTTTATTTACCTCTGTTAATTATTTTATAACTAAGATTTAAGTGTATAACATTTATTATAACCATTCCAATTTTATTTATAAAATCTTTTTATATTGTATATTATCCAATTTCATATTCAACTTCTGAAAATTTAGGTAAGTTATATTAGAATGAAATTGTGTATTATACAAATAAACTTTCCAATTCAATCATTTCAAACTTGAATATTTATCCAAATCTTGAAATTATACTTAAAATTATCCTTCAAGATAAAATTTAGGAACTAAATTTCCAATAAATTCCAAACTATTTAGAGATAACTAAATGCACATATACTATATATATAAATATCCATTCAAATTTAAATCATATATCAGCATATGTTATAAATCCAGTCTTATTTTAGAAATTCAAATCAATTAAATTCCCCAAAAAAAACTGTAGCAAGACTACAGAACGGTCTCTTCACTTGAAACTCGAAAATGAATGTCGATGATGCTGCAGTCATCACCGAAGTTATTTTCCAACGATAAAGAGAAGAGCACTAATTTTAAACTTTAAAATTCTTTGGACACAAATTTCTATTCGAAAATACATTAAATAGCACATTCTTTAAAACTTTAAACACAAGGTATGGAAGCATTGGAAAATTAAATTCCCAAATTCTTGTTTAAATTCATTTTAAATTTCCAAACAAATTTATAACCATGTTCATAGTTCACTTATTTATAAATGAAACAAGAGATAATGATATATAAAACCAAATATTATTTCTTAACAACCATTCAATAAAATTCAAAAAAGATTTATAATATAGTTACGAAATTTATTTCATTACTAAATTTGAAAAAACAACATATTGTGTCAGTTTGTTCTTTTCAAGTGTTTTGGAAATCTTATCGATAGCGTTGATCAGACGAATCGATCAGAAACCCAAATCAACATCAACAACTCAAAAACACAACATATTAAACATTTTAAATATTAATTTAAAATTACACTTCAAGAATGATTTGAAAATAAGTTGGAAACAAAGATGAGATAATTAAATAATATAATAGAAAGATGGATAAGCTTATATAAATCGCGGGCAACCTTAACCTGGCCAACCGTGACTTAAGGAATAAGACCGATGTGGATTTCTTGGGTAAATCGACATTCGATCTCAAGACGTAGAGTTCGAAATTATAAGAGATACTAGAATCTAAACCGAGGATATAGAATCTCTGGTGAATCGATATTGTTGTAAAGGAGTTTTCCCCTTTACAAATAAATTTGAGGTTGGCGAGACCGCCGACTCATTATGAAGATCTTTTGAAGTGGAGTTATGGGATACTCTAGAAACAAAAGAAGATAAATAGTGAGGGACACGAATGGATTTTGGAACCACAGGGAATGTTCCAAAATTCAAAGGAATCGAGTCAAAAAGGAAGTGGTTTAAACTCGAATGAAAGTGATTCCGTAAATACATTTACCCTATATACCGAGTTTTGCCTAGAGCTACCAAAGCTCTGATACCAACTGTAACAACCCGAAATTTTCAACCATTCGCATCCGCACATGTCGGACTTGAATTGCTCAAAATACCGCATTGTAAATAAAATTTGGCAAATCTTAGAATATACAGTAAATACATAATCACAGGTCACAGACACAGAGTAAATAATAATGCAGCGGAAATAAAAGAGATAGTAGTACATGAAGCTACTATATAAAAATAAGATACATCAGAGTTAAACAAGATACAACAGAAGAGTAACAAGATACATCAGGTACAAATCCGAATACATCACTAAAATCACTGGATACAGAAAGCAAAATAGATGGCTGCATCTTCAAGAAAAGCTCCAACTCCGAAGGTGAATCTTGAATGCTAGCTCACTCAATCTGACTCGAGCGTAAAACAAAACACAAAACACTCGAGTCAGGACATAAATACTTATGAACTGTAAATCAACTCAAGTGAACAGTAACAAAAAATGCATCAGTAACTTAAAGAATGCTTGGGATCGCCCATCCTTTAAGGATCCGTTAAACTATTTACTATGTAGTAATATTGCGCTATTATAATAATATCTACAGTAAAATAAACATACTTTTAAATAGTGTTACGGGCTACCCATATCACCCTTCACACATAATAGTCCTAGTAGTCCATCCAATATCATGCCATCTCCACTTCGGGTGACTGTCAGAGGATACCACACAGGCTACGGGAGAAAAACAAACTCGTAGTAAAGGCTCGGTACGGTAGGTGACACGGCACACAAGGCAATGCCAGGGTAGATATATCAATTACGCACGCGGGCTGCTGGTAACGCAGCAGCCACATACGCCCACCTCGGAACACACTCCCATATCAAAATCGGAGGATGGTCATCTAATCAATCACCAGTAAGAGTATAGTATCGAAGGAATGTGTCCGATCGGAGGAATGACCTCACTTGGCCCGAGATCGCTCCTGTTTTAGCCACCTTATGCCAACTCACGGGAGTTAGGTCCACGTAATATACCTCAAGAACGTCGCCACCATCCTACTTCATTCTGGAATCTCCACCGCGTACACGGTTGTTAAAGTGGTTTCGGAGTTGGCAGAGAGAATGACAACATCCGATCCCGGTCTCTTTAACAACCAAACGTTATTATAATGTCGTGGTCATTTCAAAATAGTTTATACTTCAAAAAGATCAAATCATTTCATTTCAAACTATATTTCTTTCAAAATAGTTTATACTTCGAAACCAAAACCATTTTTATTTCAAAACTATTTATTCAATCAAAATAGTTTATACTTCGAAACCCAAAAACATTTCAAACATATATTCATTTCAAAATCATAATATTTTCAAAGTATAACTCTTTCGAAACCAAAAATACTTGAAACAATTACACTTTGAAAATCATAAAATTTCAAAACCATACATTTGAAATCATGGGACATTCATTTAATTCTTTACATTTTACAATTCATTCAATTAATCCCAAATTTTCAATTTCCAACTTAATTCAATTCAAACCATCAGTTTCAATTAAATTTCCCAATAACCATTTCAAATCATATCAATTTCAAATATTGATTTGATCCACAAATTAAACTATTCAATTTTTAATATATTTCAAAGCTTTAATATCCCGCATTTTAAAAACTAAATTTTATAATTTCATATATCTCAAATCTAGTTTCATTATTACTTAGTTCTGAAATATTCATTTCATAAATCCAATATTATTTAAACAAACTCAATTTACAATTAAACTAAATATCCTTTCATACCAATAAAAACTTCAAATATTTATTTATCAAAAGTACATATCATTCCAATTCATATTCTTTATCAAAATAAAGATCAAATCATTTCCAACCTTATTATCAAATCATTATTTGAATTCAAATTCAAATACTCAAATTTAAATATCATTTTTAAATCAAATAAGTCATTCGTTTGTTATTTCAAGTATCATTACAAAATACATTAAAAATTCCATTCAAAAATTCATTTATCTCATTACATTTCATTCCATTTAACACATAACCAAGTAAACCCTATTTAAATTCAAATTCAAATTTAAATTCCTTAAAATTTCAAATTTAAAAATTAAAATATATTCAAAACTTCTTAAATTTCACAATTAATCAATTTCCTAAAGTTAAATCATTTAACACTTTAAAATATAACTCAAACTGTGTTAAAATCTATAACATTTCAAACATTGTCAAATTATAGCAACAACAGCATTTATAAAGTGCTATCATAGCTTATAGCTTCCAAAAATGGTTTAATTCAAGAATAACTGCACTTATAAAATGTCGTAATAGATATTTAGTTATTTCAAACATTATTAGATTCAAAACAATAACATTTAAAAATGCTGTCAAAAGACTACAACATTTTGAAAATGCTATAAAATTCCAGATTTCATTTTAACTTTTCAAAAATAATAATAAAACTCCAAATTTTTATTATAACTTAAAAATCATATTTCTAGACTTCAAAATTTCACATTTAAAATCGTTTTAACATATGATTTAACACAACAAAATTTTTAGATCAAATATTCAATTTAAAAACTCCATTCATTTATAAAGTCAAAATTCACTGTTTATTAACATATAAATTAAACAAAACTTAAAATTTTACTTCAAATATAATTTTAAAACTTTAAATTTAATTTCCATTATTTATTTACATTTTAAAATAAAATTTAAAGTCTAAAATCTCAATTACTTCAAATTTACATACTCAAATTCACAATTTCAAGACTTAATATTTAATTTTCTTAAAACCATAAAATATATTTTTTTAAATCAAAATTTCATACTTTTAAAAATATATATTTTAATAAAAATCATTTAAAAATATACCACGGGGTCTGCATATAGTTTTCTAACCTAGGTCAAGTGATACAGATATATATCATTTCAATCCGCAGTTTACAAAGAAAACCCGGGTTCTATCATTTCAAACCCGCAATCCCAAGTCAAATAAAATACAATAAAAATCGCTCAGGCCTATCATTTCAGCCGATAATGATTTTTTCCTATTCTAAAGTCCGTTCGGGTATGCATCATTTCAACCCATAGTGATTCTATTCTAACAGGGAACTTGTAGTGTGATCATATGCATAAACAATATAAACAATGTCAATGTCGCAATATATCAAATGTCAGGTGATAACTAACAGTTTTAACATGGTAATAACATGGCATAGCATATCATAAGATCATCATTAACTTGCATAAACATTTTATATTACTATACACATGCCATCAATTTACTATTTCATAAGTAAATATGTCAGAGTGAGAAAGACTCACCTTTTACGAAGCTAGAGACAAACAACACACACAAGAGCGATTCCAAAGGCACGACAAGCACGATTTGATTTGAATTGATGGAGACCCTTGTAAACAACACAAAATATAACATACATAAGCACAGATATAGATGGCGACATACAAATATAATCAACAACTTTAGTTTGCAGAACAGTTGCAAAACATGAAAGATGACCAAACCTTAGAAGCAAAAGACTTGCACACGACAACATAAGCTTGTCACATGATCAAATGGGCTTGATCTCACCACACTAGGCTCTGGTTTGGGTCAGGTATGGCAACCATAAAGGTCAGGTTACAAGTGGATGAAGGTGGTGGAAGAGTTACAACATGAAGCATACATGGGTTCAAGGCAAATATGTGAAGTTTTTGGTGCATTTTGACTCGGCTATGACCACATATAGGCTCGGCCATAGGGTCTTCATGTCAGGTCAGATCTGGACAGTAGTGAAAGGGGCAGCCAGAGATGAAGTAGATGATGGTGGCGGCGGCTATGGGGTGGCCAAAGGCAACTATGAAGGCAATAGTGGAGTATAGGCTTGGCTAGCATTGTTTTGGTGAAGTGCTTTGCAAATTTGAGGTGGTGGCTTCGTCTAATGGTCATGGGCAGAGGTGGTGGTAAGAGGAGAGGGGGTTGGTGCTGCTGTAGATGGTGGAGAGGATGGTGGTCAGCAAGGAGAGAGGTGTGGCCAAGCAAACATGAAGAAGAGGAAGGCTAAATCAGTGAAGAAGAGGGAAAAATGTGAAAAGAAAAGCCATTGTTTTTATATTTTTTTCTCTCTTGAAGCTTTGGAGCCGTGAGTTTGTGATGAGAAGAAACAAATTCACATGAATGGAAGAGGGAAGTCACGGCAATAACAAAAGAAAGTGGTCGGCCAATCAAAAATGAAAAGGCTATTGGAAAATGAAAGGACAATAATACAAAGAGACTAAGCATATAAAGGGTTTCAAACTCTTCATATATCCAATATTTCTTTTTAAATTTTTATATAATTGAAATATATATATAAATTCAAATAAAATATAAAATATAACAAATAAACAAAATATAAATAAATAAATATTAATTATATATGATCAAATTAAGAAAATAGCACAGAAAATGAAAACTAGTCTAGAAAATTTGAAAATAAATGGAATAAACTTTGAAAAATTTTTATGTACATGAATTTTTTTTAATAAAGATAAAAACATAAAAATAAAATGTATACATAAAAATTAATAAATAAATTGTAATTAAATATAATTTAAATGAAGAAAATAGCAGAAAAATGGAAACTAATCTTTAAAAATAGAAAATAAATTCAATGAGCTTTGGAAAAATTCAAACATCACTTTAAAAATATTTAAAAGGTAAAAATATATGTAACGTAACATATAATACAATTTAGAATAATATATGACAATTAAAAAGATTATTTATATAATTTAAAATAAAAAATAGTGTTAAATAAAACAATTTACACCCAATTTTGTAAAAAGCATAACTTTCACAATATTATTCGGATTTCAAAGAAACGAAAAGCAGTGTTCTTGAAATTTTATTTACTTTCATAATAAAAGATAAAATTCAAATTTTCAAACTTTTAAAATTTAAATTTAAAAGTAAAAGTTTGACCAGATTGACCAAAATTCACATTTTCTGGAAATATTCAATTTATGCATGTTTGAAATTCTAATCCACATCAAAATCAACATTTATATTTCAATTAACAAAATATATTCATTTTAATAAATAAAATAAAGTTTTTAAATTAGGAATTTAGATTAAAATAATTAAAATATGCAATTACAATAATAAAAAAATACAGGGTTGTTACAGAAAAGCTTCAAAACCCAATTTCAGGTCAACTTCAAATTACACACTTGATCTAACCTTAAAAATTGTGATTTTACTTTTAAAAATCATGAATTTAGGTAACAAAGCAGATTATTAACCTGGAATCAAGAATTTTTCAAGTTGAAGATTTAACAAGTTTACAATTTCAACTGTTTTTCCTAAATTTCCTGATAGTTTTCATTCCATCATGCTTAAATATATTCCTATTACTTAGTTTATGTAAAAAAAACATTTTCTTTTTAGAAATTAAAGCCTAACACTAATTTGTTTGGGTGATATAGATTCTTAAACTTGTTTTTAAGAACCTGTAAACAGAACAGATGTAGATATACCTGTTATCAGCTATAAACCTAATCACACACCTATGTACATATACAAGCAGGCACAAACTTGAAGCATATTCACATCATAGCTACCAATACAAATCCAAACATCAAGATAAAAATCAAGGTTAAGAGGTTTGCTCACCTGAAACTTCTAACGGAGAAGAACGGTTATTGAATTTTGTTGCTTGCTTAATCTTTGATATTTTCTTTTGATTTTTCTGGTTTGAAGTTTATTTCAGCTTCTCCTTCTTTTTTCTTTTTTCCAAATCTGTTTCTCAGGCCTTGGTTGTTGAACAAACAAGAATAGGGTAGAGATATATATAAAGAAGACAATTTTTGTATAGGTGTCTTCTGGTGCAAGCTTCTTTGTTGGTCATATTTTTTTCCTTTGACTAAACTAAATTTTTTTCTTCGTTTACTGAAATGAAGTGATTTTATTTCGGCTGAAATGATTTATTTATGCTTGAGAAGATGTCATTAAATGCATGTGTTCCCATTTTTGTTTACATATAATCCTATTTGAATTATTTTGTATGTAGATATTTTGTATGTACATCTTTGTTTTGTTATCTTCTTGCATGCATACATGAATCTCCATATGTTCACTTAAGTATTTATGTTTTATTTTTACTAAAATAATCTTATGCATCCATATGAGTTATGCCATATATTTATTATTAACCATTCTTAGTTTTATTTCTATTTATAGTTTGATTTTCAAACATTTAATTTATAACATATATTTTGTACTTATATTTTACAGTTATATTTAATACTGATAGGATAAATTTTATTTTAAACGTTAGTATCTATTTACATTCATTTAAAATATTCATTTTGAATATTCCAAATCAAAATTTTATTTATAATCCAATTCAATTTAAAATCTTATTTTGAGTTTCAAATCCAAATTAGTATACATATATCTTATTAAATTTGAAAAATTCAAACAAATCCACAATTTAACCCAAAAGTTTAATTTAAATTCATCTTCAAATCGGGATCGTTACACGTGTATTCAAGTATAAAATCTGTTTTGTTATCGGAGATAATGATTTTTAAAAATAAAATCAGATTTTTAGGCTTTTAATTTGAAAGGGATTGCTTATTGAATGTGATATGGAATTTAAGCATTTTCTGGTGATCGGTGAAACATCGATAGTCGCGGTCGTAGCTGATGAAGGCTGGGAGGTCAGGGATCACGGCAAAAATGGTCATTAGGTTTTTAGACTACGGCGACGGGGGAGCATCGTCGACGTAGGGTTTCAGATGCTGTTGGGTATGTTTGGTTTCGTTGAGGTTTTGCGATGTCGGCGGGGCACTAGTCTCGACTGGTCCTCGGGGAAAAGTCATGAGGGGTCGAGACGATGCATGTAACAGACCGATATTTTCAAACATTCGCATCTGCACATGTCGGACTAGAATTGCTCAAAATACCGCGTTGTAAATAAAATTTGGCAAATCTCAGAATATACAGTAAATAAATAATCACAGATCACAGATACAGACTAAATAATAATGCAGCGGAATTAAAAGAGATAGTAGTTCATGAAGCTACTACATAAAATAAGATACATCAGAGTTAAACAAGATACAACAAAAGAGTAATAAGATACATCAAGTACAAATTAGAATACATCACTGAAACACTGGATACAGAAAAGCAAAATAGATGACCAGATCTTCAAGCAAAATTCCAACTCCGAAGGTGAATCTTGAATGCTGAATCACTCAATCTTACTCGAGCGTAAACCAAAACACTCGAGTCAGGACATAAATACTTATGAAATGTAAATAAACTCAAGTGAACAGTAACAAAATGCATCAGTAACTTAAAAGATGCTTGGGATCGCCCATCCTTTAAGGATCCGTTAAACTATTTACTATGTGGTAATATTGCGCTATTATAATAATGTTACAGTAAAGTAAACATACATTTAAATAGCGTTCCGGGTTACCCATATAGCCCTTCACACATAATAGTCCCAATAGTCCATCCAGTATCAGCATATCTCCAGATCGGGAGACTACCCTAAATACTACACGGGCTACGGGTGAAAACCAAACTCGTAGTAAGGCTCGATATGGTAGGTGACACGGCACACAAGGCAATGCCAAGGTAGATATACCAATTACGCACAAGGGCTGGTGGTAACGCAACAGCCACTACGCCCACCTCGGAACACACTCCCAATCAAAATCGGAGGATGGCCATCTAATCAACCACAAGTAAGAGTATAGTATCGAAGAAGTGCATCCGACCAGAGGAGCTACCCCTTTTCGCCCGAGATCGCTCCTGTTTTAGCCACCTTAAGCCAATTCACGGGAGTTGGGTCCACATAATATACCTCAAGAACGTTACCACTATCCTACTTCACTTTGGAAACTCCACTGCATACACGCTTGTTAAAGTCGTTTTCGGAGTTGGCAGAGAGTATGACAACTTCCGATCCCGGTCTCTTTAACAACCAAACGTTATTATAACGCCGTGGTAATTTCAAAATAGTTTATACTTCAAAAAGATAAAATCATTTCATTTCAAAACTATATTCCTTTCAAAATAATTTACACTTCGAAACCAAAACCATTTTTATTTTAAAACTATATCAAATCAAAATAGTTTATCATTTCCATTTCAAACATATATTCACCTAACAAAAATTATAATACTTTCAAAGTTATTACTTTTTCAAAACCAAAATACTTGAAATCATTACACTTGGAAAATCATAACATTTTGAAATCATACATTTGAAATCATGGAACATTCCTTTAATTCTTTACATTTTACAAAATTATTCAATTAAACCAAAATTTCAAATTTCCAATTTAATTCAAATCAAAACATCAGTTTCAATTCAATTTAGTTTCCTTACAAAACTTTTCAAATCTTATAAATTTCAAATATAGATTGGATTTACAAAATAAACCATCCAATTTTAATATATTTCCAAACTTTAATATCCCACATTTCAAAACTAAACTTTATAATTTCATATGTTCATATCTCAAAATCTAATTTCATTATTATTTAGTTTTGAAATATTCATTTCATAAATCCAATATTATTTAAATAAACTTAAATTAAAATTAAAGAAAATATCTTTTCATACAAATATAAACTTCAAATATTCATTTATCAAAATCAAATATCATTCCAAATTCACATTCTTTATCAAACTAAAGATTATATCATTCGAAACCACTTCGAAATCATTAAAATATCATGTCTTTCAAAACCTCATTATCAAATCATTATTTGAATTCAATTTCAAATATTCAATTTTAAATATCATTTTACAATCATATGTCATTCGCTTAGTTTTTCAAATATCCTTCCAAAATACATTCAAAATTCCATTCAAACCTTCATTTATCTCATTACATTTCATTCCATTCAACACATAACCAAGTAAACCTTATTTAAATTCAAATTTAATTTAAATTCCTTAAAAATTTCAAATTTAGATATTAAAATATATTCAAAACTTCTAAAATTTCACAAACACTAAATTTCAAAAGTTAAATCATTTAATACTTTAAAATATAACCCAAATAGTGTTAAAAAATATAATATTTCAAAAATTGTAAAAATATAGCAACGACGGCATTTATAAAGTGCTATCGTAACTTAAAATTTCCAAAATAGTTTTGTTCAAGAATAACGGCATTTATAAAATATCGTAATAGATATTTAGTTATTTCTAACATAGTTACATTCAAAAACAACGGCATTAGAATGGTATCATAAGGCTACAGCGTTTTTAGGAATGACGTTAATAAAATTTTAGATTTTATTTTAACCTTTCAAAAACAATAAAACTTCAATTCTTGTTATTTAAAATTATAAATCATATTTCTAGGATTAAAAATTTCATATTTGGATCATTTTGTCAATATGATTTATCACAATAAAATTTTAAAATCAAATATTCAATTTTGAAAACTCAATTCATTTATTAAGTCAAAATTCAATGTTTATTAACTTATAAATTAAATAAAACTTAGCATTTTACTTTATATATCATTTCAAACTTTAAATTTAATTTCCATTATTTACTTACATTTTTAAAATAAAATTTGAAGTAGAAAATCACATTTATTTCAAATTTACATACTTAATTCGCAAATTCAAAACTTAGAATTTAACTTTCTTAAAACCATAAAATATATATTTTAAATCAAATTTCATACTTTTAAAAATACATATTTTAATAAAAATCATTTAAAAATATACAACGGGGTCTGTGTATAATTTTCTAATCTAGGTCAAGTGATACGGAAATATATCATTTCAATCCGCAATTTAAAAAGAAAACCCAGGTTCTATAATTTCAAACCCGCAATCCCAAGTAAATAAAATACAATAAAAATCGCTTAGGCCTCTCATTTTCAGCCCATAACGATTTTTCCCTATTCTAAAGTCCATTCGGGTATGTATCATTTCAACCCATAGTGATTCTATTCTAACAGGGAACTTGCAGTGTGATCATAAATAAACGAACATTATAAACAATGTCAATGCCACAATATAATGCCATATATCAGATGTCAGGTGATAATTAACAGTTTTAACATGGTAATAACATGACATAGCATATCATACAATCATCATTAACTTGCATAAACATTTTATATTACTACACACTTGCCATCAATTAACTATTTCGTAAGTAAATATATCAGAGTGAGAATAACTCACATTTTCAAGCTGAAGACCACTACGACACACAAAACGATTCCAAAGGCACGACAAGCATGATACAACACGACTAGTGATTCAAATGAGTGAAAAAAGCCAAGATGACAATCTTCTAACAATCTAATAAACACAAACAATTTAACATATGAATTATTTAACACAAAACAACATTGAAATAAATGGAAATACAGAGCAACAAAAACAAGAATGATTAGACCATACTTTAATCATTCAAGAGCTCGACCAAGGGGCTCTTTTGCTCAGCCATAGCTGATGATATAGGCTCTGGTTTCTATTAGGTAGGCATCAAAAATGCACGTTAACATGGAGATGAAAGAGATGATGATGGGTAGGAGTTGCAACATGGGAAATATAAAGGTACAAGGCAAAGAGGAGTGGAGTTTTGGGCTCAACAAGGCACGGCCTTGGATCAAGTGGGGCACGGCCCTACATGCTTCAGGTTTGGTCATTGCTGGGGTGATGTTCAGAGGTCAGGTCAGTAGGTGGTGTTGGAGCTAGGGGGTGGCCAAGGCAACTATGAAGGTGATAGTGGAGTTATGCTCGTCTTGGCAAGGTTTCAAGGGGTTTGGTGCAAAGTATTGTGGTGTTTGGTCCACTTGAAGGTCATTGCTTGAGGTGGTGGTCAGAGAAGTAGGTGGTGGTTACTGTGGCTGGTGATGGTGGATAGGATGGTGGTGATGATGGGTGGTAGGGCCGAGCAAACAAGGTGGAAGAGGAAGGCAAAAACTTAGAAAAATAATAAAAAGAGAAAGGAGATGAAGCCATTTCTTGCAAAAAAAAAAATTCTTGGCTGTGAGTTTTGTGATGAAGAAAAGTTTCTCATGTGAATTTCAAAGATAAATACACGTCTAGGGTGAGAGATGTGTACGGCAATAGAAAGAAAAGGAAAAGGCACAAGAAAATGAAGAGGCAAGGAAATAAAGAGTCACCAAAAAATGAAGGGTCTTTATCTCTTTGAATTTACTTTTTCTTTTAAATTAAAATAAATTATATATATTTCAGTAAATAAATTATAAAAAATGAACAAAATAAAGTGGAAAAAGAAAATAAATAAATATATTTTAAAAATATAAAATAATTATGACAATAGCACAAAAATAGTAACTAGAGTGAAAAATTGTAGATAAAATACAATAAGCTTTGAAAAATTAAAATTACACTTTAAAAATATTTTAAAAATAAAATAAATACATAACATGACATAGAACACACATATACACAAGATATGATAAACAAAAATATTATTTATATAATTTAAAATAAATAATTTTGTTAAATAAAGCAATGTACATACAATATTGTAAAAAACATAACTTTTACAATATAAATCGATTTTCAACGAAACGAAAAGCTGTATTCTTGAAATTTAATTTATTTTCATAATAAATGATAAAATTCAAAAATCAAAAATTTTAAATTTTAAATTCCAAAGTCAAAGTTTGACCAGATTGACCAAAATTCACATTTTTGGAAAATATTGAATTTATTCAGGTTTGGAAATCTAATTTACGTCAAAATCAAATTTTATTTTTAAAATAACAAAGTTATACATTTTAATAAATAAAATAAAGTTTTTTTTAAGTCAGGCACTCAAACTGAAAAAAAATCAAAATAAACAATTAAAAATAATTACAAAATACAGGGTTGTTACACTCTCCCCCAATCAAAACTTTTCGTCCCCGAAAAGGAATGAGGTACGGGAAAGCACAGAAAAGATAGAATGAAATAGGATTAAGACAAGATGACAAGAAGATTAAAATTATACCTGATAACTGTTGTTATAGGTAAGTATAATAAGGTGGAGATGATCTTCCCAAGATCCTCCAGAATCAAGAACACAAGCACGAGAAAGATCATCTAGAATCTGATTCACCCTTTCCGCTTGACCGACGGTCTGTGGATGGCAAGCAGTGCTCAGATTCAAGATGAGTACCAAAGGTTATCAAAGATTATAGAAAGATTTCTAAACAGACTGGTATAAGCAATAGCCTCCCCATTTTGTAGCAAGATAAGGAAAATAAGGACAACCAAAAGACAGTTTGAAAAATAAAATAAGATCATAAATTTGGAACCATGAAAATTTCAACTTAAATTGAAAATAAATTTTTTACATAAGTTAAATAAATCTTACGCATATCAAATTTCATTATCTTATCATCCATTACCTTAAATTAACTATTTCAAAAATCATGGATTTGAAAAACCATTTATTATACACATAATGTACTCAATAAATTAATTCTTCTTTATTCCTAATTAAAATTAAAATTATTCCTCTCAATATATTTTATCACCTATGTTAAATATATTTACACTTATTATAACTGTCTTAAATTTATTCTTAGTTCCTTTTATATTGTAAATTATTCCATTACCCTCTTTCTTTATTTACCACTGTTAATCTTTTTATAACTAAAATTTAAGTGTATAACATGTATTATAACCACTCAAATTTCATTTATAAACTCTTTTTATATTGTATATTATCCAATTACATATTCAACTTTTAAAAAATTAAGGTAAGTTATAATGGAATGAAACTGTGTATTATACAAACAAAACCTCTAATTCAATCATTTCAAGCTTGAATACTCATCCAAATCATGAAATTCTACTTGAAACTATCTTTCAAGATAAAATTTAGGAATTAAATTTTCGATAAATTCCAAACTATTTAGAGATAAATAAATACACATATACTATATATATGTATATCCATTCAAATTTAAATCATATATCTGCACATGTTATAAATCCAATCTTATTTTAGAAACTCAAATCATTTAAATTTCCCAATATAAATCAGTCATATTTTAGAAATTCAAATCAATTAAATTCCCCAAAACAAAACTGTAGCAAGACTACAGAATGGTCTCTTCACTTCGAAACTCAAAAATGAATATCGATGATGGTGCAGTCATCACCGAAGTTATTTTCCAGCGACAAAGAGAAGAGCACTAATTTTAAACTTTTAAATTCTTTGGAAACAAATTTCTATTAGAAAACACTATAAATAATATATCCTTTAAAACTTTAGACACAAGGTTTGAAATCCATCGAAAATTAAATTCTCAAATTCTTGTTTTAAATTCATTTTAAATTTCCAAATAAATTTATAACCATTTTTATAGTTCCATTATTTATATATGAAACAAGAGATAATGATATGTAAGATCAAATATTATTTCTTAACTACTAATTCAATAAAATTAAAATATATATACATAGTATAGTTACAAAATTTATTTCATTACTAAATTTGAAAAACATATTATGTCAGTTTGCTTTGTTCAAGTGTTTTGAAAATCTTACCGATAACGTTGATCAGACGAATCGAACAGAAACCCAAATCAACATCAACAACTCAAACAACACAATGTATAAAACAATCTAAATATTAGTTTACAAATACACTTCAAGAATGATTGAAGATAAGTTGGAAACAAAGATAAGATGATTAAACAGCAGAATAGGAAGATGGATGAGCTTGTATAAATCGCGGGCAACATTAACTGGGTCAACCGTGACTTAAAGAATGAGATCGATGTGGATTTTCTAGGGAAAAAATCAACATTCGGTCTCAAGAGATAGAGTTTGGGATAATAAGAGATACTAGCATCTAAACTGAGGATATAAATCCGTGGTGAATCGATGCTATTGTAAAGGAGTTTCACCCCTTTACAAATAATTTAAGATTGGCGAGACCGCGATTCATTATAAAGATCTTTTGAAGTGGAGTTATGGGATACTCCAGAATCAAAAGAAGATAAATAGTGAGGGGCATGAAAGGATTTTGGAACCGCAGGGAACGTTCCACAATTCAAAGCGAACGAGTCAAAAAGTAAGAGATTTAACTCGAATGAAAATGATTCTTTAAATAAATTTACCCTATATACCGAGTTTTGCCTAGAGCTACCAAAGTTCTGATACCAAATGTAACAGCCCGATATTTTCAACCATTCGCATCCGCATATGTCGGACTTCAATTGCTCAAAATACCGCGTTGTAAATTAAATTTGGCAAATCCTAGAATATACAGTAAATAAATAATCACAGATCACAGACACAGAGTAAATAATAATGCAGCGGAATTAAAAGAGATAGTAGTTCATGAAGCTACTATATAAAATAAGGTACATCAGAGTTAAACAAGATACAACAGAAGAGTAACAAGATACATCGAGTACAAATTAGAATACAACACTGAAACACTAAATAAAGAAAGCAAAGTTCCAACTCCGAAGGTGAATCTTGAATGCTGAATCACTCAATCTGACTCGAGCATAAAGCAAAACACAAAACACTCGAGTCAGGACATAAATACTTATGAACTTTAAATCAACTCAAGTGAACAGTAACAAAATGCACCAGTAACTTGAAGGATGCTTGGGATCGCCCATCCTTTAAGGATCCGTTATACTATTTACTATATAGTAATATTGCGCTATTATAATAATGTGTACAGTAAAATAAACATGCTTTTAAATAGCGTTTCGGGTTACCCATATAGCCCTTCACACATAATAGTCCCAGTAGTCCATCCAGTATCAGCATATCTCCAGATCGGGAGACTACCCTAAATACTCCACGGACTACGGGAGAAAACCAAACTCGTAGTAAGGCTCGATATGGTAGGTGACACGGCACACAAGGCAATCTCAGGGTAGATATACCAATTACGCACACGGGCTGGTGGTATTGCAGAAGCCACTACGCCTACCTCGGAACACAGTCCCAATCAAAATCGGAGGATAGCCATCTAATCAACCACAAGTAAGAGTATAGTATCGAAGAAGTGTGTCCGACCAGAGGAGCTACCCCTTATGGCCCGAGATCGCTCCTGTTTTAGCCACCTTTAGCCAACTCACGGGAGTTGGATCCACGTAATATACCTCAAGAACATCCCCACCATCCTACTTCATTCTGGAAACACCATCGCGTACATGGTGGTTAAAGTGGTTTTCGGAGTTGGCAAAGACTATGACAACTTCCGATCTCGGTCACTTTAACAACCAAACGTTATTATAACACCGTGGTCATTTCAAAATAGTTTATACTTCAAAAAATCAAATCATTTCATTTCAAAACTATATTCCTTTCAAAATAGTTTACACTTCGAAACCAAAACCATTTTTATTTTAAAACTATATTCAAATCAAAATAGTTTATCATTTCCATTTCAAACATATATTCACCTTTCAAAAATTATGATACTTTCAAAGTTATAACTTTTTCGAAACCAAAATACTTGAAACCATTACACTTTGAAAATCATAACATTTTGAAATCATACATTTGAAATCATGGAACATTCCTTTAATTTTTTACGTTTTGCAAATTTATTCAGTTAAACCAAAATTTCAAATTTCCAATTTAATTCAAATCAAACCACCAGTTTCAATTCAATTCAGTTTCCTTACAAAACTTTTCATAGATTTGATCTACAAAATAAACCATCCAATTTTAATATGTTTCCAAACTTTAATATTCCACATTTCAAAACTAAACTTTATAATTTCATAAAGTCATATCTCAAATCTAATTTCATTATTATTTAGTTTTGAAATATTCATTTCATAAATCCAATATTATTTAAATAAACTTAAATTACAATTAAACCAAATATCTTTTCATACAAATATAACTTCAAATATTCATTTATCAAAATCAAATATCATTCCAAATTCACATTCTTTATCAAAATAGATTATATCATTCAAAACTATTTCGAAATCATTAAAATATCATATCTTTCAATACCTCATTATCAAATCATTATTTGAATTCAATTTCAAATATTCAAATTTAAATATCATTTTACAATCAAATATGTCATTCATTTATTATTTCAAATATCCTTACAAAAATACATTTCAAAATTCCATTCAAACCTTCATTTATCTCATTACATTTCATTCCATTTAACACATAACCAAGTAAACCTTATTTAAATTCAAATTTAATTTAAATTGCTTAAAAATTCAAATTTAAATATTAAAATATATTCAAAACTCCTAAAATTTCACAAGTACTCAACTTCAAAATATAAATCACTTAATACTCTAAAATATAACCCAAATTGTGTTAAAAACTGTAATATTTCAAACATTGTAAAAATATAGCAACGACAGCATTTATAAAGTGCTATCGTAGCTTAAAATTTCCAAAATAGTTTAGTTCAAGAATAACGACATTTATAAAATGCTGTAATAGATATTTAGTTATTTCTAACATAGTTACATTCAAAAACAACAGCATTTAGAATGCTGTCATAAGGCTACAGCGTTTTTAAGAATGCAGTTAATAAAATTTTAGATTTTATTTTAACCTTTCAAAAACAATAAAACTTCAATTCTTGTTATTTAAATTTATAAATCATATTTCTAGGCTTCGAAATTTCAAATTTAAATCAATTTATCAATATTATTTATCACAATAAAATTTTAAAATCAAATATTCAATTTTTAAAACTCAATTCATTTATTAAGTTAAAATTCACTGTTTATTAACTTATAAATTAAATAAAACTTAGCATTTTACTTTATATATCATTTCAAACTTTAAATTTAATTTTCATTATTTACTTACATTTTTAAAATAAAATTTAGAGTTGAAAATCACATTTATTTCAAATTCAAAACTTAGTATTTAACTTTCTTAAACCATAAAATATATTTTTTAAATCAAAATTCATACTTTTAAAATACATATTTTAATAAAAATAATTTAAAAATATACAACGGGGTCTGTACATAATTTTCTAACTTAGGTCAAGTGATACAGATATATATTATTTCAGTCCGCAATTTAAAAAGAAAACCTGGGTTCTATCACTTCAAACCCGCAATCCCAAGTAAATAAAATGTAATAAAAATCGCTCACGCCTATCATTTCAGCCCATAATTACTTTTGCCTATTCTAAAGTCCATTCGGGTATGTATCATTTCAACCCATAGTGATTCTATTCTAACAGGGAACTTGCAGTATGATCATAAATAAACAAACAGTATAAACAATATCAATGCGACAATATAATGTCATATATCAGATGTCAGGTGATAATTAACAGTTTTAACATGGTAATAACATGGCATAGCATATCATATGATCATCATTAACTTTCATAAATATTTTATATTACTATACACTTGCCATTAATTTACCATTTCATAAGTAAATATATCAGAGTTAGAATAACTCACCTTTTCAAGCTGAAGACCACTACGACACACAAAACGATTCCAAAGGCACGACAAGCACGATACAGCACGACTAGTGAATCAAATGTGTGAAAAGAGCCAAGATGACCATCTTCTAACAATCCAATAAACACAAACAATTTAACATATGAATTATTTAACACAAAACAACATTGAAATAAATGGAAATACAAAGCAACAAAGACAAGAATGATTAGACCATACTTTAATCATTCAAGAGCTCGACCAAAGGGCTCTTTTGCTCGGCCATAGCTAATGATATAGGCTCTGGTTTGGATCAGGTAGGCATCAAAAATGCATGTTAACAGGGAGATGAAAGAGATGATGATGGGTAGGAGTTGCAACATGGGAAAGATAAAGGGACAAGGCAAAGAGGAGTGGAGTTTTGGGCTCAACAAGGCTCGGCCTTGGATCAAGTGGGGTTCCTCCCTACATGATTCAGGTCTGGTCATTGCTAGAGTGATTTTCAGAGTTCAGGTCAGTAGGTGGTGGTGGAGCTAGGGGGCCAAGGCAACTATGAAGGTGATAGTGGAGTTATGCTCGTTTAGGAAAGGTTTCAAGGGGTTTGGTGCAAAGTATTTTGATGTTTGGTCCACTTGAAGGTCATTGCTTGAGGTGGTGGTCAGAGGAGGATGTAGTGGTTGCTGTGGCTGGTGATGGTGGAGTGGATGGTGGTGATGACGGGTGGTAGGGTCGAGCAAACATGGTGGAAGAGGAAGGCAAAAACTTAGAAAAATAATAAAAAGAGGAAGGAGATGAAGCCATTTCTTGCAAAAAAAAATTTTGGCCGTGAGTTTTGTGATGGAGAAAAGTTTCTCATGTGAATTCCAAAGAGAAATACATGGTTAGGGTGAGAGATGTGTACGGCAACAAAAAGAAGAGGAAAAGGCACAAGAAAATGAAGAGGCAAGGAAATAAAGAGTCATCAGAAAATGAAGGGTCTTTGTCTCTTTGAATTTCCTTTTTCTTTTAAACTAAAATAAACTATATATATTTCAGTAAATAAATTATAAAAATGGAACAAAATAAAGCGGAAAAAGAAAATAAAAAATATATTTTAAAAATATAAAATAATTATGAAAATAGCACAAAAATAGTAACTAGAGTGAAAAATTGTAGATAAAATACAATAAGCTTTAAAAAAATAAAATTACACTTTAAAAATATTTAAAAAATAAAATAAATATATAACATGACATATTACACACAACATATGATAAATAAAAATATTATTTATATAATTTAAAATAAACAATTTTGTTAAATAAAGCAATGTACATACAATATTGCAAAAAGCATAACTTTTACAACATAAATCGGTTTTCAACGAAACGAAAAGCAGTATTCTTGAAATTTAATTTATTTTCATGATAAAAAATATTCAAAAATTCAAATTTTAAATTTTAAATTCAAAAGTCAAAATTTGACCAGATTGACCAAAATTCACATTTTTGGAAAATATTCAATTTATTCAGGTTTGGAATTCTAGTTTACATCAAAATAAAAATTTATTTTTAAAATAACAAAGTTATCCATTTTAATAAATAAAATAAAGTTTTTTAAAATCAGGCATTCAAATTGAAAAAAATCAAAATAAACAATTAAAAATAATCATAAAATACAAGGTTGTTACAATGCATGGGCCGAAGTTTCGCAGCCACCGGTGGTCTGTGGTGGTATTGCAGGAAGGGGGTTTTTGGATGGTCTATTTGGTACCTGGGTTCGCTCAGGTTTATCGAATTCGAATTATTAGGATTTAGTGCTTTCTGGGTGGTCGGGCGTCTAGTCGATGACATCGCCGACTTGATGAGGGTTGCGGCGCCGGTCGGAGGTGATCGGAATGATTGTGCACCTGCAGAAGGCTGTTTCGTTTCTAATTTTGGATTCTGTGTTAAGCTTCGGGGAAGAAGGTAGTTCACTCGAGGTTGTTCTCGGGTTCGATCGATGAGGTAGTTGAGTTTTGGCTCGTGAAGTTCGATTCTTGGCTCGAGTTGTCGATCGAGTTTTCTGGGCTTGGGCTCGGGTTATTTCGATTAGTTATTTGGTTTTTAAAATTTATGGGAAAATATTTTAAGAGTGAGTATAAGTTATGTTCTCAACATGAATTTCAATATAAATTGTAAGTCAAATGATCTTGTAATTTAATTTGTTTGGTTTAAGTATATCTTAAAGTTGTGTCTAAAAGTAATTATATTAGATATAGTTATCAAATTAATTCCTAAATGATTCTCAAATAAAGAATAATAATGTAATTAAATATTTAATTTAAATAAGGATTTATCTTTTTTCAATTAAGATTGTAATTTATATTGAATAATTAGTTAGTAAAATTAATTAAAAGTTAATCACTTAATTAATGTAATTAAAGGAAAAAACATTAACTAGTGATTTATAAATAATTAATTAATAAAAATTAATTTAAAGGAAATTAATTGGATTGATAAATTTAAAGACAATCATTTGTGAAACTAATTAAGTATTAATTACTTAATGTAATCAATTAAGTGATTACTAAGGATAAGTAATTAATAGATAATTACTGAAGAAAGAGAATAATTACTTTATGGAAGTAATTAAGAAGTAATTACTTAATGTGATTAATTAAAGGTTTAATTAATATAAGTAACTAAAGGATAGTCAATCACTAAATGTAATTAATTAAGAGTAAATAAATGAAAATAATTGGAGGATCATTATTTAATTAATTAGAGTAACTACAGGTTAATTAATGTAAGAGGTTAAGGATAATTAATCTATGGCTAATTACTTAATGTAATTAAAGAATAATTAATTTAGAAGATTAATTATGATGGATAATTAAAGAATGATTAATTAATTGGGTCGTAATTTGTTATTGTTAAGTAAGCAGCATTAAGGTAATCCGAGTGATTAAGGTTAGTAATTAATTCAACTGGAAATTAAATAAATTGATTAAGGATTCAACAAATTTTCTTGTGGAAGATTGAATTGCATTAAGAGTTGGATTAATATCTAGACTGATAATTTGTAATGTATTGTGATATGGTAGGCTTGGGTTGTATAGTGATAATGAGGTTTATATATGTGAGATAAATTGTTTGTGTGGATCCAAATCCCGAATATAAATTGTATTGGTTTAAACTTGACAACTAGAATTAAAGATGGCATTGAATCGAAGAGATCAGAGTCGGGTATCAGCAAATATCCGAAACCACATCGATTAGTAATCTAAATCCTTTGTAAATTGGATAGGTGAAATTAAACGGGCTGGAATTGGAATAAATTAAGTAGCTTGGCTTTTAACTGAGCAATAGTTCTTGGATATTGCTTATTATAAGTGATGGACTTTGAGAACTCGTAGGAAGGTACGAGTTACCCTGGTTTGCAAATAAGTTTTATAACTTAGTATTTCATGCTTTATGGGTTTACTCACGCTGGTTTCCAGCCTGACGTGGGTGTTACTTTGATGTAATGCTCAGTTCAGACTAAGTATTACAGATTTTCAGGTGATGACATTCAAGAGCCCAAAAGGGGAGCTGGATGGCAGGAACGTATAGAGTGTTCCGCTGTGAGATATTTGTTTATCTAGGACATGTTGATTTTATCTGCCTAGTGTTTTGTGTAAATGTTGTAACTTTGATGTATTGATGTAAAATAACTGATACAATTTTTCCTTTATATAAATGCTATTTTATTTGATATTATATTTTGATCCGCTGCGAATGTGAGATTCTGTGTTTCATTTCTGTTTCTTCTTCTACCCCCTTTCTTTTTTCCCAACTATCGGAAATTTTCGGGATCGAAAATTCTGGGTCGTTACATTTGGTATCAGAGTTGAAGGTTAAGCAAGAACCTTGGCTCTGGTGGGTTTACTCATTAAGGATAGGGTCAATGGTACCCTAGAATGAGTTGAGTATATATATGAGAGCGTACTTGTTATTTTCTTATACAAAGATTTTAAATTGCTTTAAAAGTAAATGATTTTATGCAAGATTATATTTTGATATATAAAGCAATATTTTTTTCTAATAAATATTAAGGTAATTTGTAACAACCCGCATATTTAACGATTATATATTTAAATGTTTTATTTAAATATAGCGTCGTTAGTCGGATTTAGGCCCGAAATATTACTTTCTGCAAACTGCCAAATTGGGACTCGAAACTACTTCCATTGGGCTCAAAATGGCATTTGCGATCTTTCTGAGTATAAGCTTTGATATGTTTGGAGTAAGTAGAATTTTGTTACTTTTTCTATTTGGGTTTTGGGTTTGGGTCTTGCCCATTAGCTTAACTTAATTCCCTAACTCAGCCCCTCTCTTCTCCATTCACTCATTTTCATTTCTTAAACTCTAACTCAACTGAAAATGGGGGAAAGGAAGAAGAATTAGAAACTCCAATCCCTAGTTTACTCTTGCAAACTCAAATTCTTGCCCCATAATCCAAGAGAAGCTATTGGTAAGCCTCCTCTTCATCTTCTCCAACTCTTTCTTCCTTCAATTTCAGAGGTTTCCTAAACCTAACTTAGGAAATACTTTTTTTGATCTTTAAATTGAAGCTTGTAGGCTTGAAGTGGAGTGTGGTTAGTCTTTTCTTAGCATTTAAGCTTCTCATCCGTGTTTTTGAGTAAAAGGTGAGATTTTTGTCTCACATCTATGTCTACAACTATGTTGGATTGTTAGGAATGAATTTCGAATATATTTGAATGGTCGTTTGCTTTTGATTTGGACTGATTCGGTGAAATTGCCAATTTACGATTTTTGAAGCCAAATCCATGAAATCCTTATATGGTTAATGTTTATGTTGTTCGGAGTGTTTGGGTGAGTCGTTAAGGTTGGGTAGTCGTTTGACGTAATCCCCCATAATCATCGCTCATCCGATCGCTTCCGATTTGTTTTGGCCATCAATGGCCTAGGTTCAGGAAATGCCTGAGAAACAGATTTCAGACGTCTAAAATCTCATTTCCAGACATCTGAATATTATACTGGGAAATTTTATTCCCCAGTATTTAGACATCTGAATCAAAGTTCCAGACGTCTGAATTGGTTCGAGTGCAACCAAAAAGGAAATAGGCTTTAAATGCCAATTTCAGACGTTTGGAAGGTATGGTTCAGACGTCTGAACCATATACTTCAGACATCTGAATCTATAGTCTTCTGCCCAATTTGCTTTTGGGATTGAAATTCCAATTTTTATCGGCTTTAGTTGTTCCGATTGTTGGTATCATTCATCTTTGACTTTGATGATTCCTTTTTGACTTCATACGTGGTGTTTTATAAAATAATCTTTTAAAGTGGTATTAAAAGCTCATTTCTTCAATTTATAAATTCTATTTAAAACACACACACAATTTCTTACTCCGAGCGAAGTGGGTGGAGAATTAAATGATTAGATAAAACGCGTACTATGAACACGTGTGTTCATCTTTTCAGTTAATTCCCAATCTATTCGTTTGAACGTTTTGACCTTTGGGTCTGGTTTACCAATGAGATGAGGTAAACTTTGTACTGCTTTGAGTGTGAAATTGACTAACGTATAGTAAAACATTTAGTGCGAACGGGTGGTTATGGGACTCACGTAACACTTTTCGGGTTCCTTTTCGAGAGTTGTGACACATTCTACCAGTTAGTGGTGTCCAGTACTGGGCCTCCGGACCTTCGCCACTACGGTTTGCTGCCTTCGAGGTTTGTTGCCTTCAGGTTTGAGCCTTCGGGGTTTGTTGCCTTCGGGTTTGTTGCCTTTGAGATAGTGTCTTCGAACTGTCTCCTTCTAGCTCATCATCTTTAGGATAGTGTCTTCGGACTGTCTCCTCTGGGTGTTGTCTCTTATGGATCCTTGTTATACAGTACTGAGCTCGAGTATCTTTTGTTTCATTGATATTTATATTCCCTAGGTATCGCCCTTCAGTGTTGGTCTTTTTGAGCCGCACGATATATAGCGGTTGCCTTACGGAACTTGTGTTACCTTCATTGGTATTTGTTATTTGCCCTTTTGGCTTGTTTGGGATATTCATATCCATTGTTTATTGATTTGCCAATGATATGAGGTTTGTTATGATTCATCTTTTGTTAGATGATTGTGTTATCTCTTTTAGAGATATTTGTTATACTTTATGACCTTGCAGGTTTATCGTTGTTCAGTTTATCTAACTGATTTGTTTAGCTAGACTGACCCGTATATTTATACTCGGGTCAGACCGGGATGTTTCAGGTTAGGTACTTTTAGACTTAGCCTATTTTGCTTCTACATGGACTATTCAGCTAGCTCCTTTTTATTATAGCTTTTGTGTAGTCCATTTTGTTGTAACTCTGATATGTATTCTTTTGGATTCGCCTGTATATTGTGGTTTGCTATACCACTTGACATGTATCAGTTTTTATACTCTGTTATGTATCCATATATGTGTATATGATGATCTACTATTCTGTGATGTATATTACATTTGAGTTGTTATATTCTGTTCTGATAGATCCTCCAACCACCTATGGTTTTGTTTTAAGTATTCACTGGATATGTCGACCTGCTTGGTGTGACCATTGTCGATGTATTCAATAGATAGTTAAAGCAAGGCTATAGATGGTTGCCCCTATCCAGCTCTATTCTCCGTATTAGCAGATAGTATTATCTATTAATACTCTTTGCTAATGTGGGGCTCGAAGTGGGGCATCACAGCTTGGTATCAAAGCTGAGTCAGAACAAAATATGATAAACACAGAATAGAAGCACATATTCCGGTACATCAAAGTGTATAAGTTTTACAAATCTTTGAACCATCGTGCCTCTATATTCCTTCTATGCCTTTGGTGGTAGATAGAATGTGGGAATACGTTTTGGAATGCATTATTATTCTGGGTTATTCCATATTTGAATTAGTGATGCCTACCGTGTGAATAATCTTTATCTTGTCATAAACTTTCAGCTTATGGCTGGAAGAGGAAGGGGACGACGCTCTGGTGCTAGTCAATCCAGTGGCTCAAATCCAGACGGCGTTTATATGTCTAATGACCAGTTTATGGAGTTATTTAGGAGCACTCAGCCTCCAGCTCCTACTCGAGTATCTCCACCTCGCAAGTCTTCCTTTGCACGCCTGTGCAGTGATTTTTCTCATCTTGGAGGAAAGCCGTTTAAAGGCTCCGAGTCTGTTCTTGAGACCCAAGCTTGGATTCGCACGTGCGAGTGTATCTTCTCTCGCATGGATCTTTCTGATCATGATAAAGTTCTTGTAACTTCTAGCTTATTACAAGAGCGTGCCCTCGATTGGTATGAGCTTCTTATTGCCGAAATCGATGAGTCTGCTCTTTCTTGGACTCAGTTTCAGGAACGATTTGTACTCAAGTTCGTTCCTGAATCTGAGAAAGTTTTATTGACCAGTCCCTTTCTTGAGTTGAAGCAAGGGAAATCTTCTGTTTCTGAGTATGTTGCATCATTCGAGGCATTATCTAAGTATGGTCTTGAATTCATTATCCCATCTTATAAGAAGAATCTGAAGTTTGTTTTTGGTCTTAAGAAATATCTTAAGAAGTCTTTATTGCTCCAGCTTAAGCCTTCTTTTGAGGAGTTGGTAGATTTTGCACTTCGCCTCGAAGCTATCGATAAAGAGTGTGATAGTGGTGATGATGTTGAGGTTCCCAAGAACCCCAACAAGAAGAAGTTTCCATTTCAGAAGTCCAGGTCTTTTCCTTCCAAGAAGAAGAAGACTGGTGGTTCTAGTTCTCAGTCTCATTCTACTGGAACATCTTCCATTCGGAAGTGTTTCAGTTGTGGTTCTCCTGATCATATGATTCGAGCTTGTCCTAAGCCTCTCTTCTACCGCTATTGCAAGAGGGAAGGTCATCATGTTTCCACCTGCCCTACTGTTCCTGCTGGTGCTAAGTCTAGCAAACTTTATGCTACTAAGGCTTCTGAAGGTTCTTTGCAACCTAAAGGTTTATCTCCGTCTATTTTGGAAGGTTCTATTTTATTTCATGATATTGTATTCGAGTTCTTTTCGATACGGGTGCTTCACATTCTTTCGTATCGAAGAAGCTCGTCGATGATTTTTCTTTGGATGTTCCTTGTATGGTTACTTCATTGAGGATCGTGAATCCTATTGGGGGATCCGTGACCCTTAGCTTGTTTTGCGATGATGTTGAGATTGTTTTGTGTGGCTTTTCTTTTCGTGCGAATCTACACGTTATTTCTTATCTGGGATTTGATATGATTCTGGGTATGGACTGGCTAGTGAGATACGATGCCAGGATTATTTGTTCTAAGAGGATTTTATATCTTCGACATCCAGATTCGTCTACTCAGCTATCACTTGTCCTTCAGAATGTGGAAAATTCGAAAATGGCTTTACATTCTCTTAACTCACGAGATGATTGCTTGTGACTTTCCTGATGTTTTTGAGCCTGTTTCGGGTTTGCCTCCAAGCGGGCAATTGAGTTCCACATCGATCTCATTCCAGGCGCGTAGCCAGTTAGTCGTCCTCCCACGAGGATGTCTACAAAGGAAAATGAGGAACTAAAGAAGCAGCTTTTATAGCTCGAGTCCAAGCAGTTGATTTAGTCCAGTTTTTCACCGTGGGGAGCCGCGGTCGTCTTCGTGAAGAAGTCCGATGGAACTCTTAGGTTTTGCATTGACTATCGCAAGCTTAACGAGTTAACCATCAAAAACCAATATCCATTGCCTAGGATCGATGATATGTTCGATCTATTGTGTGGTGCTAAGGTCTTTACTCAGCTCGATTGTGACGACGCGAATTTTGCCCACTCGAAAATCGACATCCATACTTCAAATCGTATTCGAATGCCGTAGATTCGACCGTTCAAATCCGATTCGCCGGAGCTTATAACAACATCAAGTAAATAACACAGCGGAATAAAAGAAGTAATACATTGATATACAACACAGATACAATATCTGATACAACAGAGTGATACAATAAAATAGCAGCGGAAAAGAAAACGATAACACCAGCAGTGGATAATCTCCATTTCCAAAGCTCCAATTCCGAAATAGCTCGAACTCCCAAAAACGATGCACCAAGCTAAGAAAGACTGGTGTGATCCAAAGACTGAACTAACTCCAGATAACCTACTAATTTGACTATCTGAAAAACCCAACCCTAGACTGACCGTGTAGAAAATTTTGAGCACCCAGAGTTTAGGAAAGAAACAATAAACTCTGGATCAATCATGAGACTGGTGTGAGCAACAAAAACAGTTATCTTTAAAAACAAAAAACGAAATATTTTAAAATCAATTCGCAATGCTTTTTAGAAATAAGACTACCATAAGGCCTCCCGCACACACACACAATGCAAACGCAGAATCGGAGGAGATTTCTCTTTATGATAGTCAAAGATGCTTGATACGCATTAAAAAGGAACATTTGATATTATTACTAGTGCATAGTGTAGAAAAAAATCATTTCGAAAGTAAAGATATAAATCTTAGCCAACATAGGCATTTCGCACTTATGCCTACTATAGCTACCATCCAAACAGTGGTGACTACCATAAGTGAATGATAGGTTCTACAACTAAAACCGTACAAGATCGTATTGTTTCTTTGGATTTCCAACAAATGGTCAGGCCAAGGAACTTCCCATTGCCACATGAGAACGCCTCTGGAAGGACGTCCTCGAGAACCTAACCGGATCTCTACTAACACAAGGCCGGGTTACCCCTAACTGGGTAACTACTGACACGAGTATGCCATCCCCCGGTCGTAACCAACCTTTATCCAGGATCCCGATAACCAACAACCACAAAGTAATAAATTTGCAGCAACAACATAGGTTAAGTATCTGGGCTCCATACCATGATACCACCTCTATCCAGAAGGAAATGCACATACCCTAAGGGGCGCTACCCCCAATAACCTTGCCGCATCTTTCCTGTTTCGACCATTTCGGGGTATGAGGTCCGACGAAGTCTCGTCCACAAAGCCACGCTTTGGTACAAAGCCATGCTTTGGGTCAACAAATGATCAAAGTAATGATCACAAAGATAAATGATCAAACAAATGATCATATCACAAATGATCAAACAATGATCATTTCACAACAACAATCAGCATGTCACATTACCAAATTGGGAATATATCGCTGATAACCATCAACTACATAACCTCTGAGCTTGTACGTCTCAGAGAAGGGTGTTAAGCTAAGAGAATAAATTCTCCGCCACCAACAGAAATATATTTAAAAGAAATTAGCTTTATATCTCAATTTGTAATGTCAGATACAAAAACCATCCCAGTCTGTTCCGGGATCGAACAGAACCGAAGGCACTTCCAAAGAATCCCTTGCAAATCCGGATAATCCCTAATAACGTCCGGACTTCCCATCACATATGGAGTCTCTATATCGGGGACCAGTCGATGCAAAGACATTCGACGAGTTGTCCTTTCGTTTCGAAAATATCCGGTCTTCACCGTCGGTCTTCAAATGCTATCCATAACAACGTATCATATATTCGGAATGGGTTACACGACCTAAAGGTCCTTTCCCGGCTAACCCGAATAGTGAGCGCAACATTTAAAACATATGGATACGGAATTTTAATTAAGTCACAACTTAATAATTCCAAACTTTCTTTTAAATGGTTTAAACCAATTATCATTTTCAAATCTTTTAAACAAAAAGATTAATTTCACAAAAATTCACCCAGTTTCTCAAAGGTTCATTCATAAGTTTCAAAACAATTCCCTCTCAACTGGATTAATTCATTTAAATCTTTAAATTAAAAATTTAACTTATAGCTTTCACGTTCCCATAACTAGGAAAATCATTTTCTTTTTTAGCCTGAAATCCCTTTAAACATAATTTGGAAGTTCACTTCTAATATGGAAGCTTTTATTATTCGAAAACGAATAGTTTTATTTCAGAAAGATCCAATTATATTTACACGAGTTAAAGCTTTTGAATTTAAATTCAAATTCCTAAATCAATATATTACAAAAAATGTTTTACTCATATATAACTAGTATAATATCGTTAATCCCTAGTTCCAAATCATAGAATTGCAATTTCAAGTATTGAATTCAAATTTAAATCAAATATTTAAATTCCAAAACATATCAGGTTATTCAAAATAAATGTCATCTTTGAAATTCCATCTCAAAAGCTTTTCACTTTTAAACCCAATCCATTTCCAAAACATTTGAATTTAAATATTCAACTTTAAAAATCATTTCTAAAATTTTATGACTTAATCGATTTCCCCGTGAAATCCATATTGGTGTGTGTATAAGTGTGGTCCAGGGTTTAACACAATGGTGCAACATCATTCAATCATTACAGATCATAACACAGAATATAGTTGATAAGCGATATAAGCTATAACGCTTATCGTCTATTCACATATTTACAGATAATATACGAATGTAAATAAATGAATAAATTATACACAGCTCAATCTACAGATCAAAATATCACAAACCAGATAGGACAATCAATTCAATGCATCTCATACAATACAATCATTCATAAGTAAGGGCATGCATTTAATAATTATTTATAAGCAGGATTAATTAATTGTTTAATCCTAATTAATTCAATTTATTTCCAATTAAATTAATTACTTATGAATTAATTAGATATAATTAATTAATCAAACTCTTAAATTAATTAAATTATTCTTTCTTAATAAATTAATTAGATTAACCTTAAGTTAATTACAAAATCATTCAACCTTAATTAATTTCATTAAATAATTATCTTTAAGTAATTAATTATCTTTATAAATAAATCAACATTCTAATTACATTAAATGTAATTTTACCTTAATCACTTGATTAATTAACTTTAATAATTAACTACTTGCAATAACTAATAAATCTTCAATTAATTATAGCTCATTAATTAATTAATCTTTAATTAACTATCATTCAATTAATTATCCTCAACTGGCTACAATAAGTGCTTATCCCAAATCACTTGTTTTAATAAATCACAATTTAATTACATCGAGTAATTATACTTAAATCCCTTGATTAATTATCCTTAAATTAATCATCTTTTAATTAGTATCATCAAAATCCCATTCGTAAAACATTTATAAGTTAATGAAATTAACCTATCACATAATCCTTTTAGAACAAATCAATTTTGAATATTTAAATTTATAAAACTCTATTTTATTTCAAAATTTGGGATTTAATTTTGATTCAGGTTCAATTTTCAAGTTTTCAAGTTTATTTTAAATACAAATCTTCCATTTCACCTAGTTGCTTAAACCCTTTTTAAATTACTAAAACAATTTAAATTTTAAAAACTTTATTCCAAACTAAACCTCAAATTAACCCTGGATTCATGTCTAAACTTTTAATTTAAAACTTAGTTTAACTTTGTTTGAAATTTTAAATGCAGTTTTAATGTAAAAAAAAAAGGACATGTAAACCTGTACCAACATTCTACCCGAGGAAATCACAATATACACTCGAGTATACACTCGAGTTCCCTTCCTTTCTTCCCCGAATTCTCTACTTCCTCTCTCACATACTTTTCTTTGCCAAAGTTAGTTTTAAACTTGTAAACCTGGAAAGCGAGTTATGCAAACAAAAAATGACCCGAGGCAAAACCATACTTTACACGAGCTACTCGTGTACCCTCAACCCCATCTTCTTCTCCAACAAGCGCTTTCCCAGATACACGATCGGCCGCGTGCACGTGCACACTGGGTCGAAGCGCCACCGACTATCATTCCGATCACCCCCATGTCACCCGCGATCACGCATACAATCCCTTGTACTCAGATTTTCGAAATTGTCAGAGAATCAAAATCGCACCATACCAACCATTCCTGGCACTAACATGACCAACCCAAAACAACTCGCGTCCCCACATGCCGCCACCAGAAGCTTTGCAACTCCGGCTGAAGCTCCCACGATCACCCACAAGTCGTTCCCCCATGACCGATGTAATCCGAAGTCGTGACGAAATCACGATGACCAGTTTCACCCCCTCACTAAAAACTAGGGTTAAATCCAAAATCAACCTCATTCGCCATCCACAACACATTATAAAATTATCGAATATTTTTCTAAAGGTCTTCAATCTTCCAGCGAGCTTTAACTTCAATCTCGAGATCTAAAAACCCTCTGAGCATCATAATTTCGTTAAAACCCATTTTAAGTTCAACCATCAAGTTTTCATAATTTACTAATTTAAAAATCGTGGTTTCTCTTTTAAAAATCATGATTTCCTAAAGTAAATCATGCCGTATAAGTAAATCAAAAATTTATGATACCTAAATTTTGACATCAATTTGAGTTTTACTGCATATTTCTTCTTCCAGTAAAAGTTATTTTCAAATTTAAATTAAAACAATTTTTAAAAGTTAGATTCTGATTGTATGAACAAAGTTTTTTTAAATCTTGAAGCCTATAATGGATTAGAGAAAGGAGTATTGGTTTTTTTTTCTTTTTTATTTATTTATTTGCAGCCTGTAAGTTTGAACAGGATATATTCATACCTGTCATCAGTTATAAACCCAATCACACACATATATACACATAAACGCAGGCACAACATTCAAATATATTCACAACATAGCTTCTCATACGAATCCAAACATCCAGATAAAAATCAGGGTTAAGAGGTTTTCTCACACGTTTCCTGAAAGAACAAAGAAGAACAGAGCATGTTGTTTTGATTTGGTCCGAGCTTTGATTTTCCAGATTCAAAACTTGATCAGGTTGAGGTTTGAAACTTGAATATTTCAACACTAAAATCTGGTCTACACTGAGTTGAGTCTTATTTGCATGGAGTTCCAGGTTGTTTGTTTCACATTAAAACTAAATCTTGAATCTTTGTATTGCTGAGTTGATTTGTATTGTGAAATTTTTTTAGTTTTGTTTACTTCATTCTTTTTTTTTGTAATGGGTTTTTAAGCTTGTAAATTTAACAAAAGAGTATACATTTGTGAATATATAACATACACACAGACATGCATTCTCACAGAACATCATAGTTCAAAGCAACTTTCACAACAGCTAGAAGTATCACATATATAAATAGATTCAATCATTAGAACAGGTCAGTTTGCTCACCTGTGTATTGATAAAACAGAGGAGAATCAGGCTTGAAAATTATAACTGAAGCTCTTTTCATTTGAACAGACTGAGAAATTTCCAACTGGAATTTGAAGCTTCTCTTGATTTCTGTTTTGTTGGGTTGCTTGTTGATGTTGAATGTTTTACTTATGTTTTAAATGAAGCTTACTCACTACAGAGCTGAACTTGGATGAACGAACTCAAGGTGGAAAGACAGCGATATAAAGCAAAGAATTGTACAGGGTACATTTTTTATATTTTATACAATAGGATGTTATTTTTCTTCCTTGTATGGTGGCTGAAATCTTGCTTTGGTGTCTTGAGATATTTTAGTCATGGGCTAGAGATATGGCATTAATTGCCTTTGTCCCATTTATTTTTACAGCCTACATACTTGAATATATTATATTTTTCTTCTTTAGTACTTATATTTTCATTTCTTTGCTTGTACATTGCTTTACAATATAAATGAATTTCTATAATTCATATGTTATTTGAAATTTGGCTAATTTTTATTTACTTTATAATGTAACAATTTTTTTACTTTAATATGTTGTTTAAATTTAGTTGTGTTTTACTTAATATCGTTACTTTATAATAAAATTGAACTTCTATTTTAATATGTTGTTGGAATTCATCTAGTTGTATTTACTTTGTAATAAATAAATTTCAATTTTCAACTCAAATTAAATTCAAATACATTTTTTCCAAGTAATTCATAACTTAACTAATATTTTATAGTAATTTCCAAATTTTTATTCAAAAATGAAATTAATTATCAGTTTAAAATTAATTAAAATTCGGGATCGTTACATCGACCTTGCCATAGGTTTTCATCAATTACGAATGGCGGAGGATAGCATACCTCTTACAGCTTTTCTCCCTCGATATGGTTCTTTTGAGTGGCTCGTTATGCTGTTCGGTTTGACGAATGCTCCTGCTTTCTTTGTTGATCTAATGAATCGAGTATTCCGGGAATATCTCGATGAGTTCGTCCTTGTGTTGATCAATGATATCCTTATTTATTCTAAGTCTGAAGCTGAACATGCTAATCACTTGAGAATTGTCTTGAGTACTCTCCGTCACCATCAGCTTAGAGCCAAATTCTCCAAGTGCCATTTTTGGGAGAAAAGGTTAAGTTCTTAGGCCACGTTGTATCTTCCGAGGGCATTTCAGTCGATCCCTCAAAGATCGAAGCCATCCAGAATTGGAAGAGACCTGAGAATGTAACATACCCGAAGATAACTTTGAAATGGATCCAAACTGAAATTAAAATCCTGAATTTGTAGAAGTGTTTTAAGAATAAAGATAATAATGAATTGGTTTTCAGAAATCATAATCTTGGTTATTATCAAAAATGTTTGTTGTGTTTAATAATGAAATGTTGTTAATGATTAAGCAAAATGAAATGTTTTAGGGAAGTAAACTTTTAGGCAAGTATGACTTATAAATTGGAATTGAAGGTTTTAAATTGTGAAGTTGTGTATCCTAAGTCTAGAAACATCTGAAATTATTTTCAAAATGTTAAAAGAAATGATATTATTCAGACTTTTTTGAATGTGATCTTATTTTAAAATAAGAGATGTTTGAAAATTTTAAAGAAAATTTGTTTTGAATTAAAACTAAAGGTGGTTTAAATTTTAAGGTATAACTTGGTGTGCAAAGGAAATAACTATGTATATATAAGGGATACACATGATATCAAAGATGATTTAAATTAAGCTCTAAGGTTGAGTTTTGAATTTCTTGGGATGAGATGTGAAAACCCAGAATGATAAGTTTTTGAACTTTTAAGTAGGAAGATTATTCATATGAAAGTTAAATTTGATATGGAAATTCAAATTGGGTAAATTTGACTAGATTACATTGAATTGAATTTAACTTAAGGAAAGTTAAATAAGTTCAGAACAAACAACCTGAATTGAAAATTTCAAGATGAAAATGAAATTTAACTTAGAAAGTTAAACAGTTGATCTGAATTGGGAGTTTATGTGATCTCAAAAATGGGTTTGAGATCTGGAAATTGAAAATGGAGAAATGTTTTAAAATAATTTGGATGATATCATCTTGTTGTTATTAACAATCTTTAAACTGTGAATTGGAGTTGTTTAAATGAATGAAGAAATGGACTGTGGTAATATATCCATTGTAGAGATAAATGAAAATTTAACTTTAATTTGAAATTAAGGATATGGAATACCTTTGAACTAAAGATTTGAATGTCAATAACTGAACTTGTAAATTAAAATTGTTTAAGAATCTATTTCAAAGTTGGAAGATAAAATTGGATAATAAATTGAATTTTGAAGTCAAAATGGTTTTGAACACTTACTTAAACCTTGTAATGAGTTAAGTAAAAGTAATTTAAAATGGAGTTTTGAAGATTGGACTCAATTTAAATTGTTTGAAAAGATTTAGGCTATTAAATTAAAAGTAAAGGTTAGTTTGATTAAATCAATATTTAAATTATAACTCGAATTTATATAATTCGAGATGGTTTTAAGTTGAAATTTGAATAGAATTAGTTCAAATTGAATTTGATTTGAATTAATTAGAATTGTGATTAAAGATGGATAAGCATAAAATTCAAATGGAAAATTTGAATTGAATTAATTTGAAGTAAAATTGAAATTGAATAAGTATGAAAATCAAATGGGAGTTGATGCGAATTTGGGATAGGAATTGAATTTAATTTAAATTGAATTAGAACTGAATCAATTCAATAGGATGAGAAATTAATGGAAAATGGAGATTGGGAATCGAACAATTTGCTCTGAAACTATTTTCAAATAGATTATTTTAATATAAAATGTTTTAAATCTATTTTTCCAAGCTATTTACTATATACAACCTTACTTTTTTAAGCCAAACTATTTTATACTTATTTTATAATTGTTTTTGGAACGATTTAACTATTTTACAACTGTTATATAAACTAATTACTATTTTTCAACTACTTTATAATTACTTACTATTTTACAACAATTTTGCAATTACCTAAATACCCTATAACTATTTAACTATTTTCCAACTATTTTATAGTTACTTAACTATTTCATTGCTATTTTACAACTATTTATCTATTTTCAACTAAACAAGTTATTTTCTAAATATAAGATGGTCAGAGTACAAACTGTTTATAATTCAAGTGATAACTCAATGGAAAATGGAAGCAATTGTGAATAAGTGAATAAAGCTAAAGTGAAGGTGAGTAAAAATGGGATTGATTTAGCTAACAATGAATGAAGATAAATATGCAGGATGTACATATATTATTCTATTCGCATAATGGTTTGATCCAGATATGAGCATAGAATTTCGAGATAGTATATCGATACGAGTTGGGATTTTTCACTCGATTTTCAACGGCGAACCTGGAAATGGATTTTTGATTGGTTGTGGAAATTCTCTATCATAGTAATGACTATGCAAGGAGAATGACGGTTTTTGATCAAGAAACCAGATCTAAGTCTGCACTAAGAAGTCGGGTAGACGATACTAGTTCGGAAGAGAAATTGTGTGATCGAGTGAGCGATCAAATTGATATAGTGTACGAATGATATGTGTACATCAACCTTTTTGAATGAAATTGATATTGAAAATGAGAGGATAAGAACTGTAAAATGGTTTTTTAAATGAAAAGTATATTTTGTGAAATATATGATGAAATAAAGTGAAAATTGGATATTTCTATGGTAGAAATTTACTTTATGGAAGTAAGTAATATGGTAAGTGACTTTATAGAGTAATCAAGTTTGAATATTGATTTGGCATAAACAAAGTTATGTATATATAATTGATAAACTCCCTTGTTGAATCTATTTCCAGAAGAAAAGGGTTTTTGGAAAGTATTTAAAGTATAAAAAGGGAATTTATACAAGTATGAAGTGATCTAAAGATTTTCAAGATTATATATATAACTATGTATGTATATATATAAAGGATTTTATGAGAATGATTTTGGGAAAAGGTTTTGGAACCTCTGGATTTTGAAAAAGCTTTTGATTTTTGGGAAAAATCAATTTTGAAGATTTAGAAGCCTAGTTTGAGAATTATCGATTTTGAGATAATTGATTTTGAGAAGGGAGATTTATATGAGATTCATACTAGGTGTATGATTTGGAAGATACTATATGTTTATAATATAAAGTGTTTTGTAAATGGCTCTGGAGAAAAAGGTGCTCCCTTGAATTGAACTTTTTAGGAGTACAATAGGTTGGTACTGCCTTGAGCCCTAAGGGGGGTTTTAAAGTTGATCCTGTGAGGAAGTCCAGACAAACTGAAGTTCTTGAGGATTATTGGGTAGCGAAATTTGGGGGCGCTGATGCCTACAGAGGCATTTGGGTTATGCTGTGACGACAGTGTAACTCAATGTCGCTACGATCTACTGTGGACCATAGCGGAAATCGTATGAAGGTGAGTGTCAACGGTCTACGTTTGATTTTTCCAGGATGGCAGCGTAACATCGGTAGACTACGAACTATGGCCGAGTGGAGATGTTTCATTCTTTTTGCAACAAAATTCGAGGGCGCTGATGCCCACAGTCATAAGGGATTTTGCTGTAACAGCAAGGTAACCCTAGATGTAGCTGCGATCTGTAACAGGTTCCATGGCGTAATCGAGGGGCGCGGAGTGCCTACATTTATCTATGGATTTTATAAGTTGAAGTTTTTATAAAATATATAAATGTGAATTTATAAACATTGTTTTATAAATCCGGAACCGACTTATTTTGATAAGTCAATTATTTTAGATTATTAAAGGAGATTATCCACGATTTTGGACAGTGGATAATTCTTTAAATAAAATGTGTAGAAATGATGAATTTGGTTAACGAAGTATATTCACGATTTTGGACAGTGAATGATATATTAAAGAAATGTTTTGGGAAGTGATTTTTTAATAGAATTAAAACGATTTAAAGATGTTTTAAAATGTATTAAGTATTGAAACCATAGATTTCAGCATTCATTATTGAAATAGACGTTTTCGAGAAATAAGGAAATATTGGACTATAGCACTGTTGTTATAGTAAATGATTTTCGAAAGAAATTGTTTATATAGTATTGGGATTTATATATCTATCTTAATTTCGAATCCCTATACTAGTGCTTTTGGGTTGTCGTAACGATGTTTTACGTAACATTCGTTTTGACTCAAATAAATGTGTTTAAGAGAATATTTTCCTTAAAAAATAAAATATATACTTAGTCGTGTTTTAAGTATACTGAATATTTTCTAGGTATTGAAAATAAATAGATTTGTGAATTACTTATTATTAAATAAGTATGGAAAGGTTTTCCAATATGAAGTGAAATGTTTTGAGATTTTATCTTTTAAGATAAATTGAAAATGGATAAATATTTGGAAGTGTTTCCGCGTAAGGAAAATGATTTGAAATTTTTTTTCAAAAGTTATAAAGGTGAAAAGTGATTTGAAAATTGTTTTCAAATGGTTGAAGTGTGGAAAAATATATCTTGTAAAGATATTTTTGGAAAAATTATTTGGGAAATTATTTGGAATCAAATGATGTTGTGCATATCTATTGATAGTTAAATAACCGACTCTCAATATTTACCTTTAAATGGGTATTTGATGTGATTTGCTTGAATTTGAATGCTACACTTATTTTAAAATAAGCGCTCGTTATTCGGTTTAGCCGGGAGAGGACCTTTGGTTCATGAATCCCATTTCGAATAGTGATACGTCATAATGGACAGCATTAGAAGAACGGTGTTGAAGACCGAATATTTTTGAAAACGGAAGGATTATCGTCCAATGTCTCTGCATCGGCTGATCTCCGATATAGAGATTTTATCACCCTTTGTGATGGAAGTCCGGTCGTGATTAGTGAATATCCGGATTGCAAGGGCTTCTTTGGAAGTGCCTTCGGTTCCGTTCGATCCCGGAGCGGACTTGTATGGATGTGTGTCTGACGTTACAATTTGAGATGTAAAGCTGGTTTCTATCAAATATATTTCTGTTGGTGGCGGAGAATTTATTCTCTTAGCTTAACACCCTTCTCTGAGACGTACGAACTCAGAGGTTATGTAGTTGATGGTCACTAGTGATACATTCCCAATTTGGTAATGTGGCATACGAAGTGCTGCTGATCACTTGTTGATCAAAAAATAGCTTTTGTGGAAATCATAGCTTTGTGGAAGAGACTTCGTTGGACCTCACACCCCGGTAATGGTCAAAACAGGAAAGATGCAGCAAGGTTTTGGGGAGTAGCGCCCCTTAGTGTATGTCATTTCCTTCTGCATAGAAGTGGTATCATGGTATGGAGCCCAGATACTTACTTATGTGAATTGAATGTCGCAAATATATATGACTTTGTGATTGATGTTGGTTGAGGATCCTCGGATAAAGGTTGTTACAACTAGGGGATGGCATACTCGTGTCAGTAGTTACCTACTTTTGCAGAGGTAACCCGACCTTGTGTTGGCAGAGATCTGGTTAGGTTCTCGGGGCGTCCTTCCAGAGGCGTACCCATGTGGCAATGGGAAGTTCCTTGGCCTGACCATTTGTTGGAAAATCAAAAGAAACAATACGATCCCTGTACGGTTTTAGTTGTATAACCTGCCATGGAATGTGGCGGTAACCTGCTATTGAACATGGTAGTTATAGTAGGCATACGATAATGGTCGTATGTTGGCTAAGATTTATATTATACTTTTGAAATGTTTTCCTACACTTTGAACTTATAGTAATAATATCTAAGAAATTTGCATATCAGTCATGTTTGACTATCATAAGGAGAAATCTCCTCCGATTCTGCATTTGCATTGTGTGTGGGTGCGGGAGGCCTTATGGTAGTTTCATTTTCTAAAAGCATTGCGGATCTATTTTAAAATATTTCTTTGTTTGTTTTTCTAAGATAAATTGTTTTAAGTTCTCACACCAGCCCCATGACTGAGCTGGAGTTTATTGTTTCCTTCCTAATCTCTAGGTGCCCACCAATTTCCACACGGGCAGTCTAGAGTCAGGTTATCCGGTCATTCTGGAATTTAAGAGTTGCTGTAGAGAGCTAGATGGCTTGGCGTATCAACTAGTATATAGTATTTCTTTTCCGCTGTTTGTTGTTGTAAACTCTGATAATGTAATGTAGTGTAATGTGATGTGATGTAATGTAATAACAGATAAGATTCTTTGTTTTAAAGATTATTCATTGATAGATTATATGTTGTTCTGCTGCGAATTGTGAGATTTTGTTATTGTTTCTGTTGCTTTTCTTTCTTACTTACTTCTTCTATCTTTTTCTTCTTCTTAAACCCTAACGATTCGGTTTTTCCGGCCTTCGATTGCTCGGCAGTTGATAAAGTGGACGTATTATTGTCGACTTTCGGGAGTCGAAAATTCCGTTCATTACAAAGTGGTATCAGAGCATTTGGTTAAGCGACAACCTTAGATCTGTTGGGTATTACTCATTAGAGATAGAGTCAGTAGTGCTATAGAATAAGTCTGAGTGTAATAATAGCTATGAGTGCGTATTTGTTAGTGAATATAAAAATTGTTTTATATTTTGTTGAGTGGTATATGGATTCTGGTCAATACGAGTAATTAACGTTATTGATAGGGATCTCTAAACAGCTGTACAGAACAAATTCGGCACAATATCGTTTTAAAATACGGTACATGAAATAATTTTACCTAAATTATTTTCGTATACAAAAGAGAAAGATTTTCTGTGAATTATTATAATATATGATTGTTTGGTTGCTGGAAAGTGATGATATTAAATTATTATCATTAATGTTGAAAAAAAAGAAATTGAAATCGTAACTCCAAAGTTAAGAAATAAATTCATATACAAACAGAATTGGAGAATATAAATTGTAAATGTGATTTGTAATTTGAAGAAAAATTCCAGAGGAATATTTGGAAATGTTTTGAAAGAGTTTGTAATTTGGAAATATTTTGAAAATGGTTTTCAAGGGTTTGGAAGAAAAAAATGTTTTTGGAGAGATAAAAGCTCTAAACTCTTTTCGGTCGCTGGAAAATAACTTCAGTGATGACTGCAGCAACATCGGTGTTCATTTTCGGGTTTCCAAAAGAGGGATTGCTGCCAAGTTGTTTTAAACAGAAGTTGTTTGGAAAATTTGGGTTTGGGTTTTGAAATTCAAAGGATAATTTGAATTGGTTTCAAAAATGGTTTTGAAATGTTGAAAAGACTCTGGAATCCTATTTAAAATATTAATGGGGATAATAAATGAGTTGATAACTTATACAACTTGAATTTTGATAAATTTAACTTAAAGGATGGAGTGAAATTAAAGTAAGTATAAGTGAATCAATTAAATAAAGTGAATTTAAAGAAAGGTCTAAGGAGGCTAAGTGAAATAATTACTTAAAGAAAATTTATTAAGTTAAAAACAAATTCGGAGTAGTAACAAATGAATTTGAATTGAGTTTGAATTATGAAAGTAAAATTGTGAATGAATGAACAAATTTACAATTGCAATTAAATGAAAATGAAATTGAATGTTGAAATTCATTTCGAATTTGTAAGCAAATAGAATTGAATTGGAATTGGATTTGATTTGTGATAAATAAAGCGAAATATTAAAATAAAATTAGTAAGTAAAACTAACTAAAATGAATTGAATTGAATAATTATAAATGAAAGATGAATTAAAATTCGTATGGAATTTGAAATCCAATTTAAATATAAGTGGTTATAAACCAAAATAGTGAATTGGAAATAATTTTGGGAATGAACAAAAGAATAAAACTGGAATTGAAGCTGAAGATTGAAAACAAATTTGAATAAAATGAATTAGAATTTGCGATGAATTAGTAATTGTAACTAATTTAAAATAATGCAGTTGTGAATGAAAGATAATTGATAGATTCAACATTCAGAAGTTAAACTAAATCTAAATAGAGTTGAACGTGTAAATTGAATTCAAATAAAATTGGAAATGTAGGATTGAATGAAAATGAATATATAACTTCAATAGTAAACTAAAGATGATATAAGAACTAAGTATCGAAATTTTGTAATAAAATGTGCAAAATGATATTTGAATATTGTAATTGGATATTATGGCTAGCAGGATATACAGGTGGATTAAAGGAAATTGGGATTTTGACTTCGAAGATAAGATAAAAAATTGAATTTCTCGACAAAAAGGTATGTATTTCAATTTCAGTATGAAATTTGGTGATTTTCTTGTCCAGCCACTTGGTTTTTTGTTTCTTTTTGGAATCTAGGGGGCCTTGGTGCCATTTTGTAGTCGTACCGAGCTAACCGCGCAAAGGAGACGCTGGCGAAATTTTTCGAAAATTTAAGGCGTTAGAATATTTTTGAGAAAATTGGAAATGTTTAAAACTATAACTTTGATTTTGGAGTGGAAAGTTAAACGGTATAGTTGGTTTTGAAAAGACAACTAAGTATGATTTGAAAACTTGGTAAAGTTATTGTAAGAAGTTTAACTATGGATTTTGGAAAAGTTAAACTGTTTGAACGAATTCGAAATTTAAAGTGAACAAATGATTTGAAAAGTTAATGGATTCTGTAACTTTTTCTTACTTGGTAATTTTGAGGACGAAATTCTTTTAAGGGAGAAAGTTTGTAACAACCCAGAATTTCTGTCATTTGAAATTCGTATATTTAATTGATTTTAAATATTAGCAAGTAAAATTTGTTAGTCGAATAAATTTTATTTTGAATATCTAGATTAAATTGGATAGTTAAATCGATAATTTAATATTTGAAAATACAGAAATAATTGGAAATTGGGTTTAATGAGATTAAAAATGATTTGTAAAGTGGTATTAAATCATATTGGAGTTAGAATGATGTTACAGAACTTTTAAAATTGAATTAAAAGTTAATTTGTGAAAATTGAATATTTTAATATTTAAGTGACGTGTAAAAATAGTCATTTTTCAAACAGTCTAGGATTTCGACAAAACTAGTTTTATTGGATCTGTAATGTTAAATTATTGTAAGGTTTCAAATTTCGTGTCAATCGGATTTACGGTTTGTCCGGGGCAAGCCAGAACGCAGATAAATTAGTTTAATCGATTTAATTTAAATTTGAACGTTTATTTCCGTAACTCGTGCATACGACCAAATTAGCCTCCGAAACATGTTCCACTATGTTCGGAACGTGGGGTAAATCCTAGAAACGCCAGCCGGCACGCTTCGTTTGGAGTTCGGAAAATTTTGGATGAATAGTGTTTTAGTGGATTTTCTATAAAAGGACTTGTTATTTTTCCATTTGCAAACTAAAACTAAAACCGTAGGTCAAAAAGCTTCAGTTGCTACTCTAATATTCAATGGCCGATAATACACGATCTTCTTCCCCATTTTTCTCTCAATCCATAAGCAATTGTGAAAAACGTTCAACTACAAAGATGAAGATCACAACGAGAGCTTCAAATCCATACGGTAGGTCGATGAATCGTCGACCATAGGCGGAGTTTTTGGCCTGCGTTCGTGCTTGGTTGCAGATCATTTTCTAGGCAGCGGAGGTAGCCGAGTGGAGCCGGTCGCTGGGAAGTGGTGGAGTGTGCTTCAGTGCTTGGAACGATGGCCTTCGATCATCATAAAAATGGTCGAGGTGGAAGGATAATTCAAAAGATAAATGGCGGCTATGGGTATATTTGCTTTCAAACGTTGGCTGGAGAAGGAGAAGTAAAAGTCGCGGCCACGATTTCATTTTCAGAATCAACGGTCCAGATTACCTTAGGTTGTAAAATAATAAATAGATTTGTAAATTTATTTATATTACAATTCGTATGAACTTTAAAATATTATAACTTGTTGATATGAGGTCGGAATTGCACAAAACGACTTGCGTTGGCTTCGTTTTGTCGAGCACTACGCAATGGAGCTGGTTTGGAGTAGATTGGAGCTAGTGAAAATTTTGGGTAAAATTTAAACGTGCGTTTAATTTTATTCGAAATAAAACGCTACAACTGTTATCGGAAACTCAAGGTGAGAACTTCTCACTCAATCGAATCTGTTTCAATTTAAATTTTAAATAGTTAGATTTAAAATTGCTTGATTGTATGCTTGGATGTTAAATTATAATCTGTTGTATTGAAATAGACCCTATACGCCGCATATTAAGGGGAGGTTATTATTAAATACATATACCGCGATATTTCACCTTGAAGTGGAATTGGTATTATATATGTATTTGGAGTTGATTTCCCGCATTATAGAGCGGATGAGACCCTATTGCGCCTCATAATAGCAGATAATATTTTATAAACCCCATATACCGTGATATCCCGTCTTGAAACGGGATTGGTATTGTGCTAACATCTGTGAATGCAGGGAAACAGATTGGAGGGATCCAACTGGATTCCTCAATAGTATTGATTTATTTATAGATATTTGCGATATATTCTGTTATCATATTGCTATATGATGTTTGGATGCCGTGATTTTTATGTTTAGTGCTATTGCAGCATTGGGCCTATTTTGGAAAATTAAAAGTGTTAAAGTGATGATTTTCAAATTTTAAAAGGATTTTTTTTAGTGATTTTTGAAACTGTACATTTTATTTGAATTTTGGAATTGATTCATTTTAAATAAATAAACGTTATAATTTTTATGTTATAAAAATTATGATTTTTGTGAAATATAACCGAAATGTGATTTTTTTTTTTGAAATAGGTAATTGATTAATTTGTAAAATGGTTTAAATTGGGATTTTTTAATTATTATAAACGGTTTATATAAAAGATTTATAAAATTGATATATATAAATTAAAATAATGGAATTTTAAAACGAGTTTTTAAGTGTTAAAAGGAAGTATAAATAGATTTCATAAGTGAATGAAATTTATTGCTTTATAAATTGTGAAGTTATGAAATGAAATGATTTTTTTGTAAAATAAAAGATTTATAAGTAATTAACTTTCAAATTGGATTTTGGCATTTAAATGAGATATAAATAGAATTTGTTAATTAAGGGATTTTATAAGTTGAATTTTTATAAAATATATAAATGTGAATTTATAAACATTGTTTTATAAATCCGGAACCGGCTTATTTTGATAAGTCAATTATTTTAGATTATTAGAGGAGATTATCCACAATTTTGGACAGTAGATAATCCTTTAAAATAAAATGTGTAGAAATGATGAATTTGGTTAACGAAATATATTCACGATTTTGGACAGCGAATGATATATTAAAGAAATGTTTTGGGAAGTGATTTTTTAAATAGAATCAAAACGATTTAAAGATGTTTTAAAATGTATTAATTATCGAAACCATAGATTTCAACATTCATTGTTGAAATAGACGTTTTCGAGAAATAGGTAATAGTGGACTATAACACTGTTGTTATAGTAAATGATTTTCGAAAGAAATTGTTTTATATAGTATTGAGATTTATATATCTATCTTAATTTCGAATCCACATACTAGTGATTTTGGGTTGTCATAACGATGTTTTACGCAACATTCGTTTTGACTCAAATAAATGTGTTTAAGAGAATGTTTTCCTTAAAGAATAAAATATATACTTAGTCGTGTTTTAAGTATATTGAATATTTTCTAGGCATTGAAAATAAATAGATTTGTGAATTACTTATTATCAAATAAGTATGGAAAGGTTTTCCAATATGAAGTGAAATGTTTTGCGATTTTATCTTTTAAGATAAATTGAAAATGGATAAATATTTGGAAGTGTTTCCGCGTAAGCAAAATGATTTGAAATTTGTTTCCAAAAGTTTTACACGTGAAAAGTGATTTGAAAATTGTTTTCAAATGGTTGAAGTGTGGAGAAATATATCTTGTAAAGATATTTTTGGAAAAATAAATAATTTGGGAAATTATTTGGAATCAAATGATGTTGTGCATATCTATTGATAGTTAAATAACCGACTCTCAATATTTACCTTTAACTGGGTATTTGATGTGATTTGCTTGAATTTGAATGCTACACTTATTTTAAAATAAGCGCTCGTTATTCGGTTTAGCCGGGAGAGGACCTTTGGTTCATGAATCCCATTTCGAATAGTGATACGTCATAATGGACAGCATTAGAAGAACGGTGTTGAAGACCGAATATTTTTGAAAACAGAAGGATTATCGTCCAATGTCTCTGCATCGGCTGATCTCCGATATAGAGATTTTATCACCCTTTGTGATGGAAGTCCGGTCGTGATTAGTGAATATCCGGATTGCAAGGGCTTCTTTGGAAGTGCCTTCGGTTCCGTTCGATCCCGGAGCGGACTTGTATGGATGTGTGTCTGACGTTACAATTTGAGATGTAAAGCTGGTTTCTATCAAATATATTTCTGTTGGTGGCGGAGAATTTATTCTCTTAGCTTAACACCCTTCTCTGGGACGTACGAACTCAGAGGTTATGTAGTTGATGGTCACTAGTGATACATTCCCAATTTGGTAATGTGGCATACGAAGTGCTGCTGATCATTTGTTGATCAAAGCACGGCTTTTGTGAAAAGCGTAGCTTTGTGGACGAGACTTCGTCGGACCTGACACCCCGGTAATGGTCAAAACAGGAAAGATACTGCAAGGTTTTAGGGAGTAGCGCCTCTTAGTGTATGTCATTTCCTTCTGGATAGAAGTGGTATCATGGTATGGAACCCAGATACTTACTTATGTGAATTGAATGTTGTAAATATATATGACTTTGTGATTGATGTTGGTTGAGTATCCTCGGATAAAGGTTGTTACAATCGGGGGATGGTATACTCGTGTCAGTAGTCACCTACTTTTGCAGAGGTAACCCTGCCTTGTGTTGGCAGAGATCCGGTTAGGTTCTTGGGGCGTCCTTCCAGAGGCGTACCCATGTGGCAATGGGAAGTTCCTTGGCCTAACCATTTGTTGGAAAATCCAAAGAAACAATACGAGCCCTGTACGATTTTAGTTGTATAACCTGCCATGGAATATGGCGGTAACCTGCTATTGAACATGGTAGCTATAGTAGGCATACGATAATGGTCGTATGTTGGCTAATATTTATATTATACTTTTGAAATGTTTTCCTGCACTTTGCACTTATAGTGATAATATCAAAGAAATTTGCACATCAAGCATGTTTGATTATCATAAGGAGAAATCTCCTCCGATTCTGCGTTTGCATTGTGTGTGGGTGCGGGAGGCCTTATGGTAGTTTCATTTTCCAAAAGCATTGCGGATCTATTTTAAAATATTTCCTTTTTTTAAGATAAACTGTTTTATGTTCTCACTCCAGTCCTATGACTGACCTAGAGTTTATTGTTTTCTTCCTAAACTCTGGGTGCCCACTAATTACCACCCGGGCAGTCTAGAGTCAGGTAATCAGGTCATTCTGGAATTCAGGAGTTGCTGTAGAGAGCTGGATGGCTTGGCGTATCAACTAATATAGTATTTCTTTTCTGCTGTTTGTTGTTGTAAACTCTGTTAATGTAATGTGATGTGATGTAATGTAATAACAGATAAGATTCTTTGTTTTAAAGATTATTCATTGATAGATTATATGTTGTTCCGCTGCGAATTGTGAGATTCTGTTATTGTTTCTGTTGCTTTTCTTTCTTTCTTACTTCTTCTATCTTTTTCTTCTTCTTAAACCCTAACGATTCGGTTTTTTCGGCCTTCGATTGCTCAGCAGTTGATAAAGTGGACGTTTTATTATCTCTCTGTTTGAACATTTATAGGCTAAATCCACTTTGATAGTTCAAATTCTCTTCCTATAATCAATAATAGGCTAAGATCATTGAAGATGAAATGTGTATAAGTCCGTAATATTATCTTTTAAAATAATTTCAGGTGAAAATATTTAGTATTTAATTCAAAAATAGAAAATGACAGGAATGATCAAATTTAAGTCCAAAATCGAATGTCTGGATATCGAGTTTTAATCATAGGAATGAATTCGTATTTCAAAATAATGATTTTTGATAATCATTTCAGAATTTTTAAGTTTATATTTGACGAGAAAATTCGAGTTGATCGAAAATGCTTAATTCGTCGATTCTCGGTGAACGATGTGGAGTTGGATGTCGAGGTTGTTGTTGGGGGAGGGTTACACGCTAGGGACCTCGGGAAAAATGCTCGGAGATTTTTTTATTGATTGGAGTGGTGGGTCGACGATGATTTAGGGTTTTGTGTGCAGTTTTGGGTCATCATGTTCTGAAGACCATCGCGTCGACTTGGATGATCGGGAGACGATCGCAGGTGGGGGAATGGGTGCGTGGTTCGATGACGAAACTCTGGTCACGGTGGCGAAGTTTCTGATGGTCGAAGGTAGCCACTCGAGGTGGATTTATGGATCGGGTTTTGGGTTTAGGACGGTCGTGTAGCCCGTTTTCAATTTTCAGGTGAGTTTATCGGAGCTGGGTGGTTAGGTGAGTCGATGAGGTCGTCGTCGATGTGTCGATGACCGTGGCGCCGGTCGAAGGTGGCCAGTTCGGTCATGCACATACACGATAATGTCTGGGATGTTTGAGGTATCGGGGAAGAAAGGAAATTGCTCGGTGATTTTTGTTTCTTGTCTCGGGATTTTTACGATATAGCTCGGGTTTTACTCGAATATTTTAGCTTTGGGCTGAAGTTTTTTAGTAAAGATGAACTAACCAGATTTTAAAGAGTAGAAATAAAAACATTGACCAGTTTTAAAATGAAAGCATGAGCAGGTTGAAGCAAGGAAAATATGAATAAAGCTTTCAAAAGCAATAATTAAATAAGTTTTCAAAGAAAGTGTTTATCAAGTTTTACATATAAAATATAATGATAAATGTTTGGAAATTTGATTTGTTTGATTTGAATAATTATATTAGGATAATTATTCAAATTGTTCCTAAGTATTTCAAATGAAATTTGAATGATGTAATTAAGTAATTAATTGGGATAAAGGTTTTATCTTTAAAATTAATTAAGGTCTTAATTAGATACAAATAATTAGTTAACTAAAGGATTAATTACTTAATTACTTAATGTGATTAGTTAATTAATGTGATTGATTAAAGGATAATTAAGAAATTAAAGGTTAATTAATTGATAGTTGAAGGTTAATTAAGCAATGATTTAAGATTAATTAATTTGTAATTAAAGGGTAATAAATTAGTAATGATAATTAATTAATCTAATTAATCAAAGGTTGATTTACTAATGTAAGTAATTAAAGGTTAATTTCTTATTGTGATTACTTAAAGGTTAATTACTTTAATGTAATTAAAGGTTGATTAATTATTGTAATTAATTAAGAATAATTAAAGGTTAATTTCTAAATGAAAGTAAGTGAGGATCTACCAAGATAAGTTATGGGAGGGTAGAAAAAGCAAAATTGACCTTTTGCTATTGTTTAAGGGAATGAATCGATCAGGTAATGAAATCCTACGCTGTCGACCAGATTAAGAAGCATTTCAATCAGATTTTTTAACTAGAGCAAACTTGAAAATTACTCGACTAATTTAATTAGAAAGGGATGTAACGAAGATCGCATTTCGATTAGGAGGCGGCTGTTAAAAAGGAGGTTGGTTAGAAGCTAATTTCTAACAGGCAGGATAGGGTTACGCTTTGGAACCGAGAGAACAAAGCTTATTTTGTCGAGCCTAATGAATTTCATGGGCCGTTTCTCCAAGGCTTGTGAAAACCGAGAAAGTTAGAATTGTTTTCTCCTTTTTATTGCTCGGTTCAAGTTTAGAAATTACAAGGGAGCAAAGTTTGACTGATAGGTCAAATCGGGCACAAACCTTAAGTTCAACATAAAGAAGTGTGGCAAGAGGATTGCAAATGAGGTGAGTCCACGGATTACACAATTTATCCTTTATATATAGATCACTTTTTTTTTCTTTTGCCTTTTTTTGCTTGCACTTTATTTACTATAAATGGAAAGTGAACAAATCAATATTCAAGTTGAGGGTGAAATTAGGAAAATACAAATTCAAGGATTACAAAAATTTATCCCTCATAAATAATTCTTCTCTTTTTTCCCCATTTACTTGCACTTATTTACTAAGCACTATTTTAAATGGGAAGTGAACAAAATAACATTCAAGTTAAAAGTGAAATTAGTGCTAAATGTCTAGTCCAATACCCAAATTTAGTTAAGTGTCAAAATCTAATTAAAACCAAAATAATTATGTAGCACTTCAAAATGCAGCCACCAAAATATACTTTAATCTATTTAGTTCGCAGAAATCTACACATGTTGCAAGAATAGTCACTCAAGTCAAGTTACATGAAGAATCTAAGAATTACAACAAGAGTGGCACAAGCATGAAAACTAATGTATTTCATCTGATGTAGTATTTTATCTAATATGGTGTTTTATCTAATGTGATGTTTTATTCGACATAGTATTTTATATGTTTTACAGTTTTATATGGGTGTTCGTTGAAGTTTATTAACACAATTTACATTAATAATGCATTTGTTGCAAAAATAATAATTTGTTAATTACTAACTAATATTTAATGCTCGTTTATCTACTATAAATTATTGAGTAGAATATTCATTAGTTATTATTAATCGTTCACTAAAAGATATTAATTATTAATTAAATTGTATTTTTATCATTTGTTAATCAATATCTACTAATGACAACTAATTAAATAAATAAATAAAACAAAACCTTACATCCATGTTAAGCCATCATTCAAAAAGTGATAAAAAAAATGGATTTTAAACGAAGCACTGTTCACTGATCTTTTTCTAGAATGAAACATAGATCTTGAAAGTCCATGTTTTGGGATAATCGATTAAAATGTCCCACAATGATGGCTTAGGTTATCACTAACCTATAATAGTTCGTTAACCTTGTTTATATCCGAGCATTTCTCACTTGATTTAATTCCTTCCAGTTGACCAACATGTAACGATCTCGGTTTTGAGTCAAATTTAATTTGGTAATTAATATAAAAATTTGGATTAAATTGTGAATTTATTTCCAAAATAAATAGGGTATGTGTTTATTTTATATAGATTGTAAATAAGAATTTGGTTTGAAATTCAAAAATAAATATTTTGAGAAATAATTTGAATTTGAAAACTCTATAATTTAAAATTAATAAAAATTAGTTTTGTAATTATAATATGTATACACAAACATATTGTAATTTGAAAGTGACATTTGAATTTGATTTAATAAATTTTCAAAAGCTATTTAAGGATTAAATTCTAATATATATATAGATATATATATTAATTATTTGTTAATGTATAATTAATTTTAAAATCATTTTTCTTAAGGTTATATAAATATTTATAAAAGGAGAATGTGTGAATAAAAAAATGATTCATAAATTAAGATAAAGTAGGGGTTTAAACATAAAAACATTTAGTCTGGACATTTGTAAAACATAAATGCATGAAATTAACATTTGTAGACTTGAGAATTCATGTTTAAACAAGTGTAAGCTAGTTTGAACAAGTGTCATACCTTATTTTCTTTTAAATTAAAATTATAAATAATGTAATGTTTAGGAGAAGCTAGGGTATTGCATTTCTTAAATCTTTCTTTCATATTTCAAAATCAAAACCTGGGAATAAAAACTAGAGGAGAAATAGAATTCAAAACAGCAACAAACAATCAAACCTCATTTTCAACCTGAAGCTTCAAATCTGTGATAACCCGGATTTTTGGCATCCGGTAATTGGAAAATTAACTGGTTTTATTCTGTTGAATAAATACAATTCTGATAATAAAAGATATCTGGATATATATATATATATATGTGCATTTAAACTATAATAAATAATCTGGAAGTGATAAACCTCATGGTAAATTAAAGACATGTAAATAGACATATGCAAACTTTATAATATTGAAAATTTTAAATGTGTGCATATACATGTATACAAGTGTATATATATTTATATTATGATTAGGAAGCTATTGTTTTGAGTTCAACATGATGATTTTCAAAAGTTATTTAAGTAAACTCTACATTACTGCTAGTATGTGTGTGTGTGTATATATATATATGGTTATTTGGTATATAATTAGGTTTTATATATTTTTCTTTATGTATTGTACACATAAACCTAATACAAAGTAATTTGAATAATATAAAGATATTATTTACATGCATTTCACAAGCGTAAGGAGATTAGCGCATACAATAACAAATGTAAACAAACTTTATCATACAATTAACAAGTGTCATAATCTATATTCTCTTTTCATTTTTTTAAATAAAAGATAAAAAAGAGAGAAAACAAACCTGAAAACAAAAAAGAAAAAAAAGGAAGAAATTCAAATCATCAAGCAACTCTTTCAAAATTTCAAACCAAAACAAGAATCAGATCAGCAAGCACCAATTTTCAGTTTCAAGTTTTAAACCCGACCAAAGCAAGAAGAGTCAAGGTTAATGCAAATCTAAGTGAACTAAATTCCAGGAAATAACTATTCTCCGTTTTCTAAATATGCAGGTGAGCAAAAAATCCCTTATAAAAGATTTAAATCTGATTTAAATCCGAATGCATGCAATCAATATCTATAGTAAAGTGTGATAAATTGTATTTATATTTTTTTGAATATATGGCTGTGCATACAAATTTTTGGCTTTGTCTGGTTGTACAGGTTTAAAAATGTGGATGAAAATTCAATATCTTTTTCTTGATTCCTTTTAGACCAAGATGTATAAATCAAATTGGATTGTAATGACAAGGTATTTGATCTAAAACATAAATCCAGGCAAGATTTCAAGATAATTTTAACAAAAGTAAGAATTACAGTAAAAAGCTTGAACTTATCCAAATATCGATTTAAATTAATCGTGTATTCAAGTATAAAATCTGTTTTGTTATCAGAGATAATGATTTTTAAAAATAAAATCAGATTTTTAGGCTTTTAATTTGAAAGGGATTGCTTATTGAATGGAATATGGAATTTAAGCATTTTCTGGTGAACGGTGGAACATCGGCGATCACGATCGTAGCTGATGAAGGCAGGGAGGTCAGGGATCATGGAAAAGTGGTCATTGGGTTTATAGACTATGGCGGCGCGGTGCATCGTCGATATAGGGTTTTGGATGTTGTTGGGTATGTTTGGTTTCGCTGAGGTTTTGCAACGTCGATGGGGCACTAGTCTCAATCGGTCCTGGGGGAATGGTCACGAGGGGTCGAGATGGTGCATGAGCCGGAGTTTCGCGGCCACCGGTGGCGTCGCATGAAGGGGGTTTTTGGATGGTCGATTTGGTATCTGGGTTCGCTCAGGTTGCTCGATTCGAGTTATTGGGATTTAGTGTGTTTTAGCTGGTCGGGCGGCTCGTCGATGACATCGACGACTTGATGAGGGTTGCGGCGCCGGTCGGAGGTGATCGGAATGATTGTGCACCTGCACCAGGCGGTTTCGTTTCTGATTTTGGATGCTGTGTTGAGCTTCGGGGAAGAAGCTAGTTCACTCGAGGTTGTTCTCGGGTTCGATCGATGAGGTAATTGAGTTTTGGCTTGGGAAGTTTGATTCTTGGCTCGAGTTGTCGATCGAGTTTTCTAGGCTTGGGCTTGGGTAATTTCGACTAGTTATTTGGTTTTAAAATTTAAGGGAAAATATTTTAGGAGTGAGTATAAGTTAAGTTCTGAAAACGAATTTCAATATAAATTGTAAGTCAAACGATCTTGTAATTTAATTTGTTTCATTTAAGTATGTCTTAAAGTTGTGTTTAAAAGTAATTATATTAGATATAACTATGAAATTAATTCCCAAATAATTCTCAAATAAAGAATAATAATGTAATTACATATTTAATTTAAATAAGGATTTATCTTTATTCAATTAAGATTGTAATTACTATAGAATAATTAGTTAGTAAAATTAATTAAAAGTTAACACTTAATTAATGTAATTAAGGGAAGAATCATTAACTAGTGATAATTAATTAATAATAATTAATTTAAAGGAAATTAATTGGATTAATAAATTTAAAGATAATCATTTCTGAAACTAATTAAGTATTAATTACTTAATGTAATTAACTAGGTGATTACTACGGATAAGTAATTAATAGATAATTACTAAAGAAAGAGAATAATTACTTTATAGAAGTAATTAAGAATTAATTACTTAATGTGATTAATTAAAGGTTTAATTAATATAAGTAATTAAAGGATAGTCAATCACTGGATGTAATTAATTAAGAGTAAATAAATGAAAGTAATTAGAGGATCATTATTTAATTAATGAGAGTAATTAAAGGTTAATTAATGTAAGAGGTTGAGGATAATTAATCTATGGCTAATTACTTAATGTAATTAGAGAATAATTAATTTAGAATGAGTAATTAAGATGGATAATTAAAGAATGATTAATTAATTAGGTTGTAATTAATTAATGTTAAGTAAGAAGGATTAAGGTAATCCGAGTGATTAAGGTTAGTAATTAATTCAATTGGAGATTAAATAAATTAATTGAGGATTCATCAAACTTGCTTATGGAAGATTGAATTGCATTAAGAGTTGGATTAATATCTAGACTGATAATTTGTGATGTACCGTGATATGGTAGGTTTGGGTTGGATAGTGATAATGTGGTATATCTATGTGAGATAAATTGTTGTGTGGATCGAAATCCTGAATATAAATTGTATTGTTTTAAACTTGACAACTAGAATTAAAGATGGCATTGAATCGAAGAGACCGGAGTCGGGTATCAGCCAATATCCGAAACCACTTAGATTAGTAATCTAAATCCTTTGTAAAATTGGATGTGTGAAATTAAACGACTTGGAATTGCAATAAATTAAGTAGCTTGGCTTTTAACTGAGCAATAGTTCTTGGATTTTGCTTATTATAAGTGATGGACTTTGAGAACTCGTAGGAAGGTACGAGTTACCCTGGTTTGCAAATAAGTTTTATAAATTAGTATTTCATGCTTTATGGGTTTACTCACGCCGTTTTCCAGCTTGACTGGGTGTTACTTTGATGTAATGCTCCGGTCATGCCAAGTATTACAGATTTTCAGGTGAGGACATTTTGGAGCTCAGAAGGCGAGCTGGATGGCAGGAACGTACAGAGTGTTCCGTTATGAGACATTTGTTTATCTAGGACATGTTGATTTTATCTGCCCAGTGTTTTGTGTAAATGTTGTAACTCTGATGTATTGATGTAAAATAACTGATACAATTTTTCCTTTGTATAAATGCTATTTTAGTTGATATTATATTTTGATCCGTTGTGAATGTGAGATTCTGTGTCTCATTTCTGTTTCTTCTTCTACCTCCTTTCTTTTTTCCTAACTATCTAGAATTTTCGAGATCGAAAATTCTGGGTCGTTACATTTGGTATCAGAGTTGAAGGTTAAGTAAGAACCTTGGCTCTAGTGGGTTTACTCATTAAGGATAGAGTCAGTGGTACCCTAGAATGAGTTGAGCATATATATATATAAGAGTGTACTTGTTATTTCTTATGCAAAGATTTTAAATGGTCTTAAAAATAAATGATTTTATATAAGATTATATTTTGATATACAAGCAATATTTCTTTCTAATAAATATTAAGGTAATTGGTTGTTAAATCACTGGAATAAAATAAAATGATGAGAATTGTAACGATCCCGAATTTTTAACAATTTAAAAATGAAGATATTTAATTAAATTTAAATATTTGAGTGATGGTTTAGATTGAATTTTCAATATAACTTTGAAATTGACGATTAAATTATAGAATTTAATCTATCGAAGTTGAATTAAATTTGAATCTTCAATTTTAAGCCAATTAAAAATATTTCAAAGGCTTGTAAAATTCATAATTGATAATGCTGAAGATTATAGAAGCTTCAGAATTGAAATTGAAAGTGAATCGTTCAGTTTTGAAATTTAATCGTTCGAATCGATATTTAAAATAGCCGTTCGAGGCACAGTCTCCGAATTCGACGAAACCAGTTCCATTGGGTCCGTAATATTGAATTATTGCCGGATTTCAAATTTCGTATTTTTTGGAGTTAATACGTGAGCACACGACACCTAAACGCGTTGAAATTTTCAACGATTTAATTTAAATTTAAATTTAAATTTTGGTCAAACTAACACACGTTCTCTTCCCTAAATTCATGCCTAAATTCACGATAGAAAGCATGACCGAGCATAACTTTTTCGCGTTTAAGTATCCCTCTTCCTTTCTTATTCAAAAAAAATTTTATTCAGAGAAAAAAAAAAGATAATAATGGCCGAACGAAGAGATTCACGCCTTCGTCCTCTTCAACTAATCGCGTTTCCTTCTTTCTTCCCCCTTCCTTCTTCAATCCCAAATCAAGCGCAGATACAAAATAAAAAAAAATTTATATGGCCGAAGCCCTAAATTGAAGTCGCAGGCGACCTACAGGAGCTCGCGTGGAGAAGGCGCTCGCGACGTTGAAGGCGAGGCGCGCGCTCGCGCGTGCTTGCGCGTGGGGGAAGAGGCGATCGCGCGTGCTTGCGCGATGAAGGGATTCGGTGAGGCGACGACGTCGTGATGTTGATGGGTGCGCGCGAGTATGAGGTGAGGCGGCGGCGCACGAGGCGATGCTCACGAATGGGACGAGGTGGTCTCTGGATTGGGGTCGCGAGCAATAGGAGGTCGCGATAGAGGTGGCGCAGTGCTAGAGGCAGCGTCGCGAATCTGGGAGGAGCAGGGATCTCGAGCTCGTGTCACAACGGTCGTGGCAATTGGGCTCTGGCGATGGTGTTCGTCGATGGCGTAGCTGTGAGGGACAGTGGGGTCGACTGGGTGCGAACTGTAAGTTATAAAAATTCGTTTTCGTTTTGATTTAATTGAATATGCATATGTTATGGCTATACGTAAAGAAATTTAAAATAAGTTTTTTTTTTACAGTAAGGAAAACTGTAGTTTTGTTAATTGCAAAAGAAAATATACACCCATACCCATGTGATTTAAATGCGTATAGATAAACGGCAATTATGTATTAAGATAAAAAAAAAAATATATGGGGATATTAAAAAAAATAAAAATAAATATTTGAATAAAAATAATTAGTTTAAATAATTTGTTTATTTAATTATCTTCGTTATCAAAGATTATTTAAAAAGAAAATTTTTAGTTAAATCAATTTATTTAAAGAAGAAAAATATTAGTTCAAATTATTATATTGAGAATAAAATTTTAGTTTAAAAATATAATTTTTAGTTAATCAAATTTATTAAAATAAAAGGAGATATGTTTAAAATTAAATTTATTTGTTAAAACAAAATATATCAGTTAATTATAAATTTAGTTCCAAATGAGAAAATTTTATTAAAGAAAATTTGTTTAATAAATTTATAAAAATAGTTTGAATTTTTTTTTTTTTTTTGTTAAAACAAAGTATTAAAAAGGATTAAATTACTAGTTTAGAATTAAAGTAGTAGTTGGATTTAAATTTTTAAATGGAAATTAAATTGTAGTTAAATAAATTTGTTTAAAGTAAATTTAGTTGAAGTTTAAATTGAACTAGACAGATTTGTTAGGGATTTGATTTATTGGATAAACAAATTTATTAAAAGAAATTAATTTAAAAGATATCAATTTAAAGTAAAAAGATTTGTTAAGTTGTTATAAAATAAATAGTTACGATAATAAATTTATTTTATCTACTATAGTTACTAAAAAGAAAATCTTTAGTTAAAATTAAATCTATAGTTAATTAAATTATTTGAAAGAGAGTTTGGTTAATTAAATTTAATTTTTAGTTGAAATAAAATTTTTAAAGAAGAAACGGATTTAAATAAAACTATTGATTTATTAAACAATCAAAAAAAAAAAAATGAAAATTTATTTTTCGATTTATTCAAATATTAATAAATTGTATAAAATTGTTATACAAGGTATAAATGAAGAAAACAAGTTGAATTAGAAGTGGATGGCAAACAGGAATAAAGGTGAGAACTTCTCACTCAAAAGGAATTTCTATTGTTTATTTAAATTTTAATAGTTAAATTTAAAATTGATTGACTGTGTTGGTTGAATGCTTGAATGATGATTGTTATATATATTGGATGTGAATAGACCCTATGCGCCGTTAGTAAGCGGAGGTTATTTATTACACACATATACCGCGATATTCCACCTCGGAGTGGAATTGGTATTATATTATATATATAGCAATATATATATATTGGCATATGTATATATTGCAGTTGATTGATTTCCGCATTTTCTTTTAGCGGATGAGACCCTATGCGCCGTTAGTAAGCGGATATATATTTATAAAATCCCATATACCGCGATATTCCGTCTTGAAACGGAATGGTATTGTGCTAATGTCTGTGGATGCAGGGAAACAGGTTGGAGGGATCCAACTGGATTCCTCACAAATATTTATTGATTTTAAATATTGTGATGTTTGATTGTTTATCATATCGATATATGATATTGGAAAATCGTGATTGACTATTTGATGTGTTGCATCATCGGATCCAAATTTTGAAATTTAAAAACAACGATTTTAATTTCTAAAAAAAGGATTTTTGGAAATATACATTTATTAAATATTTTTGGAATTGATCCATTTAAAATAAATAAACGTTATAAATTTTAATGTTATAAAAATTTTATTTTTGAGAAATATAGTAAAAAAAAAAATTGATTTTTGAAAATATGGGATTAGTGATTTTATAAAATAGTTTAAACTGGGATTTCTGAAATTATGATAAGAAGTTCAAAAATAGGATTTATAAAATTTCTATTTTTTAAATCAGAATGATGAAACTATGAAAGAGTTTAAGGATGTTTCAAGTAATAATATAAATTGATTTATATTAAAAGATTTATAAATTGATATTTATAAATTTAGAATATCTTGAATTATGAAACGAGCTTTTATCAGTGATAGAATAATTTGTAAATGAATTCCATAAAGGAATGAAATCCATAGAATTATAACGGTAAAGTTATAAATGGAAATTGGAATACTTTATAAATCAAAATGGTGAATTTATAAAAGAGTTTAAGGATGTGTAAAGTAATAATATAAATGGTTCTATATTAAAAAGATTATAAATTAATATTTATAAATTAAAAGTATTAGAAGTGTAAAACGAACTTTTCTAAGTGTTAGAAAGAATTGTAAATGAATTTCATAAAATTGGAATTATAAAATTATAACAGTGAAGTTATAAATAAAATTTTATAAGCAGTAGGTTTATAAAATTTATAAAGTTATTAAAGGAATGAGTTTGGATAAATGAATGAATCTTATAAGTTATAAGATTTATAAAATTTATGAAGTTTAAAAGGAATGATTTTGTAAATAAATAAATTATAAGTATCTGACTTATAATATGAATTTCTAGTATATCATTGTAATATGAATTGAGATAGGTTAATAAAGAAAATTTATAAAAGGAAGTTGATATAAAATAAATAGAAATGAAATTTATAAACATTGTTTTATAAATTCAGAACGACTTATTTTGATAAGTAAATTGTTCTAATTTATTTATGGAGTTATATTCATGTTTTAGACAGTGAATAATTCCTTAAACTAAAATGAATAGAAGTGATGAAATTTATTAACAAGGTATATTCACGTTTTTGAATAATGAATATTATGTTAAAGAAATTATTTTAAACATGATGTTTTAAATAGAATTAAAACGATCTAAAGATATTTTGAAATATGTTGGGATTCGAAACCATAGATTTCAACATTTATTGTTGAAATAGATGTTTTCGAGAAATAAGAAGGAAATAATAGATTATAACACTGTTGTTATAATAGTTAATTTCCGAAAGGAAATGTTTTGTATAGTATTGGGATTTATATATCTATTTTAATTTCGAATCCCTATTCTAGTGATTTGGGTTGTCGTAACGATGTTTTACGCAACATTCGTTTTGGGCCCAAATAAATTTGGTTAAGTGAATAATTTCCTTAAAGAATGAAATATATACTTAATTTTGATTTAAGTATATTGAATATTTTCAGAAGATTGAAAATAAATAAAATTGTGAATTACTTATAAGATAGATAAGTATGGAAATGTTTTCCAATATAAAGTGAATATGTTGAGAATTTTTTTTTTTTTTGAAGATAAATTGAAAATGAATATTTGAAATCGTATATTCACAAATATTTTGGAAATATAAATTCAATATGGAATTTATAAATGGAATTGGGAAAATAGGTTTAAAAATAAATATTGATTTATTTTTGAAATATGAAAAGTTATATCTTCTAAAGATATTTTTGGAATTAAATAAATTGGAAAATTATTTGAATTCTGGTGATGTTGACATATCTATTGATAGTTCAATGACCGACTATCAATATTTACCTTTAAATAGGTATTTGTTGTGAATTGTTTGAAATTGAATGCCACACTTATTTTTAAAAATAAGCGCTCACTATTCGGGTTAACCGGGAAAGGACCATGGGGTCGTATAACCCATTCCGAATATGTGATACGTCGTTATGAATTGCATTCGAAGACCGGTGTTGAAGACCGGATATTTTCGAAAACGAAAGGGTTTCTTGTTGATTGTCTCTGCACTGGCTGATCCCCGGTATAGAGATCTCCATAAGTGATGGGAAATCCGAACGTAATTAGAAATTATTCGGATTGCAAGGACTTTTTTGTAAGTGCCTTCGGTTCTGTTCGAGCCCGGAACAGACTTGTATGGATTGTATGTCTGACATTACAAGTTGAGATATAAAGCCGATTCTTTCAAATATATTTCTGTCGGTGGCGGAGAATTTATTCTTTTAGCTTAACACCCTTCTCTGAGACGTACGAGCTCAGAGGTTATATAGTTGAAGTTATCAGCGATATATTCCCAGTTTGGTAATGTGACATGCTGAGTGATGCTGAAATGATCATTGTGTTGATTATTGTGATAGGATCATTTATTTGATCGTCTATCTTAGTGATCATTGTGTTGATCATTTGTTGACCCAAAGCATGGCTTTTGTATAAAGTATGTTTTTGTGGACGTGAATTCGTCGAGCCTCACATCCCGGAAATGGTCAAAACAGGAAAGATGCGGCAAGGTTATTAGGGGTTGCTGTAGCTCCCCTTAGGGTATGTGCATTTCCTTCTGGAAAGGGGTGGTATCATGGTATGGAGCCCAGATACTTACTCATGTTGAAAACACTCTATTTATTATGGTGTGATGTTGGATATCGAGCGCTCGGTTGAAAAGGTCCTAAAGGACCGGGGAATGGCGTGCTCGTGTCAGTAGTTACCCAGTTAAGGGGTAACCCGGCCTTGTGTTGGCAGAGTTCCGGTTTGGTTCTCGGGGGTGTCTTTCCAGAGGCATTCTCAGTGGCAATGGGAAGTTCCTTGGCCTGACCATTTGTTGGAAATCCAATTCCCAATACGAAACTTGTACGGTATTAGTTGTAGAACCTGCCATTCACTTATGGTGGTCACCACTGTTTGAATGGTAGCTATAGTAGGCATAGTTCGAAATGTCTATGTTGGCTAAGATTTATATTCTACTTTCGAAATGAATTTTTCCTACACTATACACTAATAATAATATGAAATGTTCTTTAAATGCGTATCAAGCATCTTTGACTATCATAAGGAGAAATCTCCTCCGATTCTGCGTTTGCATTGTGTGTGTGTGCGGGAGGCCTTATGGTAGTCTCATTTTTAAAAAGCATTGCGAATTGAATTTAAAAATATTCCTCTATTTGATTTTAAAGTTAAATAAACTGTTTGAGTTCTCACACCAGTCACATGACTGACTCGGAGTTTATTGTTTTCCTTTCTAAACTCTGGGTGCCCACCAATTTCCACACGGGCAGTCAAGAGTTAGGTTTATCAGGATATTCTGGATATTCTGGAGTTGCTGGAGGCAAGCTGGATGTCATAGCATATTAATAATATATAGTATTTCTTTTTCCGCTGCACTGTTGGTTGATGTTGTATGTTGTTGTACACTCTGATGACATGATGAAATGAAATGTATAAAATGTAATAACTGATATAGTTCTTTGTTTAAAGATTATTCATTTATTATTATATGTTGTTCCGCTGCGAATTGTGAGATTCTGATGTTGTTCTGTTGTTTTCTTCTGTCCCGTTCTATTTTAAAATTCTTCTATCTTCTACTTTTAAAAATTCTCTGTTTTCTAAAAAAATCGTCTATCTTCTTTCCTCTCTGTTTTTCTTTTCTCTTCTTCTATCTTTCTTCTTATTAAAACCCATAACTGTTCGGTTTTTCGGCAACGAAAATCCGAAACGTTACAAGAATTAAGTGGTAATAGTAATACAACCAAATTGAAATTGAATGAAGATAACTTTGAAATGGATCCAAACTGAAATTAAAATCCTGAATTTGTAGAAGTGTTTTCAGAATAAAGATAATAATGAATTGGTTTTCAGAAATCATAATCTTGGTTATTATCAAAAATGTTTGTTGTGTTTAATAATGAAATGTTGTTAATGATTAAGCAAAATGAAATGTTTTAGGGAAGTAAACTTTTAGGCAAGTACGACTTATAAATTAGAATTGAAGGTTGAGTTATGAATATCTTAGGATGAGATGTGAAAACCCAAAGTGATAAGTTTTTGAACTTATTAGTGGGAAGATTATTAATATGCAGTTTAAATTTGAAATGGAAATTCAAATTGGGTAAAGTTGACTATATTAAATTGAAATGAATTTAACTTAAGGAAAGTAAAATTAAGTTCAGAACAAACAACCTGAATTGGAAATTTCAAGATGAAATTGAAATTTAACTTAGGAAGTTAAAGAGTTGATTTGAATTGGGAGTTTGTGTGATCTCAAAATGGGTTTGAGATCTGGAAATTGGAAATGGGGAACGTTTTGAAATAATTTGGATGATATCATCTTGTTGTTATTAATAATCTTAAAACTGTGAATTAGAATTGTTTAAATGAATGAAGAAATGGATTATAGTAATATATCCATTGTAGAGATAAATGAAAATTCAACTTTAATTTGAAATTAATGATATGTAATACCTTTGAACTTAAGATTTGAACGTTAAGAATTGAACTTGTAAATTAAAATTGTTTAAGAATCGGTTTCAAAGTTGGAAGATAAAATTGGATAATAAATTGAATTTTGAAGTTAAAATGGTTTTGAACTCTTACTTGAACCTTGTAATGAGTTAAGTAAAGGAAATTTAAAATGGAGTTTTGAAGATTGGACTCAAATTTGAATTGTTAGAAAGATTTAGGCTATTAAATTAAAAGTAAAGGCTAGTTTGATTAAATCAATATTTAAATTGTAATTCGAATTTATATAATTCGAGACGGTTTTAAGTTGAAATTTGAATAGAATTAGTTCAAATTGAATTTGATTTGAATTAGTTGGAATTGTGATTAAAGATGGATAAGCATAAAATTCAACTGGAAAATTTGAATTGAATTAATTTAAAGTAAAATTGAAATTGAATAAGTTTGAAATTCAAATGGGAGTTGATTTGAATTTGGGATAGGAATTGAAGTTAATTTAAATTGAATTGGAATTGAATCAATTTAATGGGATGAGAAATTAATGGAAAACGGAGATTGGGAATTGAACAGTTTGTTCTGAAACTATTTTCATATAGATTATTTGAATATAAACTATCTTAAATCTATTTTTCCTAGCTTTTACTATATACAACCTTTCTTTTTTAGCCAAAATATTTTATACTTATTTTACAATTAATTTTGGAACTATTTAACTATTTTACAACTTTATATAAACTAATTACTATTTTTCAACTACTTTATAAGTACTTACTATTTTACGACTATTTTGCAATTACCTAAATTTCCTATAACTATTTAACTATTTTCTAACTATTTTATAATTACTTAACTATTTTATTGCTACTTTACAACTATTTATCTATTTTCCACTTATCAAGTTATTTTCTAAATATAAGATGGTCAGAGTACAAACTGTTTATAATTGAACTGATAACTCAATGGAAAATGGGAAGCAATTGTGAATAAGTGAATAGAATTAAAGTAAAGGTGAATAAAAAGAATTTGATCCAGATACGTAAATTATTCTATTCATATAACGATTTGATCCAGATACGAGCATAGAACTTCGAGATGGTATATCGATACGAGTTGGGATTTTTCACTCGATTTTCAACGGCGAACCTAGACATGGATTTTTGATTGGTTTTGGAAATTCTCTATCATAGTTATGACTATGCAAGGAGAATGTTGGTATCTGATAAAGAAACCAGATCTAAGTCCGCACTAGGAAGCCGGACGGACGATGCTAGTTCGGAAGAGAAATTGTGTGATCGAGTGAGCGATCAGATTGATATAGCGTACGTATAATATGTGTACATCATACGGGTTTGAATGAAATTGATATTGAAAATGAGAGGATGAGAACAGTAAAATGATTTTTTAAATGTAAAGTAGATTTTGTGAAATATATGATGAAATAAAGTGAAAACTGGATATTTATATGGTAGAAATTTACTTTATGGAAGTAAGTAATATGGTAAGTGACTTTATAGAGTAATCAAGTTTGAATATTGATTTGGCATAAACAAAAGTTATGTATATATAATTGATAAACTCCCTTTCTTGAATCATTGCCAGAAAAAAGGGTTTTTGGAAAGTATTTGAAGTATAAAAAGGGAATTTATACAGGTATGAAGTGATCCAAAGATTTTCAAGATTATATATATATATATATATATGTGTGTGTGTGTGTGTGTGTGTGTGTGTGTGTGTGTATGTATGTATATATACAAAAGAATTTTATGAGAATGATTTTGGAAAAAGGTTTTGGAACCTCCGGATTTTGGAAAAGCTTTTGATTTTTGGAAAAAATCAATTTTGAAAATTTGGAAAGCCTAGTTTGAGAATTATCGATTTTGAGATATGTGACGCCCCACCTCTATACCCACGCTAGCCAAGGACACTACGGGATAATGCCGTCAACTAGCACGGAGAATAAGGCTGTTGAGGAGAGACCACCCGTGTAATTGCTTTGTGCGAGCACCGTTATGCCAGATAAAATATAGGATGCATTTCATCTCAAGAGGAATTCGACATACCGACACAAAATCAAAGCTACTACACAGTGGCTATATATAATCTTCGAAAACAAATATAGAAATAAACATAACTTAAATCAGTCACAGATAATTCATATCACTAAGGCGGAAACATATATGAATCTAACACATGAAAGTGCAAATCAGAGTAGTGGTCAAAAAGATCCACAATATCACAAAAGAATAGGTACAAGAGCTTCACAAAAGAATAAGTATACATCAATGAGTCTATATCTCAAATGTATACAACCAAAAACTACTAACCTAAGTAGTTAGCCAAAAGTCAGGATAATAATAAGCCCAGACGAGGAGTCAAGCAGAAGCACATGTAACATCTCGGTCTGACCCGAGTATTATTTAATAAGAAAATAATAAACGGATTAGTCTAACTATAAATATCAGATGAAATGATATAGAATAAGCGATATGACAAAATCGTACAATAACCAAAATGCCATACTATGATAAGTATGTAATTGTCAACAAGAGATTAATCAATATCACAAGAATCTTCTCAAAGATAAAAAGGATTGTCATACTCTTTATTTCATTTGCCAAACCATAAATATTGATAATTATATCAATGCCAATCACAAAAGTTAAGGACACACAAATTCACCAATGTAGAAATATTGATACAAATTATCAATGAAACCACAAAAATTGGTGAAACACAAATTCTAGAAATCATCAATGGAAATCCAAAAATCACAAAAAGGGGGAGGCTATCACAAAACGGGAGTATGAAAACTCACCAACACGTGTATCACAAAATGGAACATTATTCCATGGTTGCTAACCATTAGTTTTTTAGCCGGAGCTCCACAAAATGGCCCGAAGACCATGGGTCGCTACCCCACCAATTTTGAGTCGAAACTCCACAGAAATGGGGTTTAGTCTCCCTCGCAGACAAAGAGACATCGCACATTGCTAGTCTAAATCACAAAAATGATCATCATCGATCATCAAGAAGTGTCAATTACAACAAGCTAGTAAATATATGAGCTTAGCCTCATGTCCCATAACCACTAGCTTAACTTAAATATTTACGAACAAATTGTAGATCTCCACTAGAAAATTTGTCACAAGAGATTCAATCGAACAAGTCGAAGAATTAACCAACGAAGTAAATGCAAGCGTTTCATACCACTTGTTTTACTAAGTCGTTTAATTAGATTTCTCATACGAGTGAGGTAAAGGTTTGTATCTACTAATATATTGGAAATCGGTCTTAAGAAACGAGCTTTGTAATAAAATAGTGTTTAAATCGTTTTGATGAAAGAGTTTTGATATTTACTACTAGTATTGAAACCTTCATGTTTTAAAGTGACAGGCCATAAAATCGATCGTAAAAACAATCAATCACAAAAAAAAAAATTCACATATGAAGACGTGAATTAAATCCAAAGAAATCGATACCAAACCCATTGAAATGGATATTCCCAAAAATTCTGAAAATAAAAGTTATCAAAGGCAACTAAAATGATAACAACTAATTGGAGAAAAATAATCGATTAAAAATTGGATATTCCAACACAATAGTCAAATTAGGCAAAACTAGGCATTTCCAGACGTCTGAGGTTTGTTCCAGACGTTTGGAATTGGCTTCTGGAAATACTCCAAAAAACCCAACCAGATGTCTGAAGCACTAAACTAGACATCTGAAATCGAATCAGACGTCTGGGGGATAGTCCAGACGTCTGGTTTTGATCTCTGGAAATTTTCCAGAAAACCAACCAGACGTCGGAAGACACAAATCAGACGTCTGACAATCTTTTCAGATGTCTGGAACTTTAGTTTCGACGTCTGAAATTAGTCACTACCTTGTTTATCATTCTGCCATGTGTAATTTTTCTCTGGGGGGAAAACCAGACGTTTGGCATTGGTCTCCAGACGTCTGAACCCTGGTAAAGGCAACAGTTTGCCTAGCCCATAATGGCCAAATAAATTAGGGAGCGATCGAGCGAGCAACGATGACTAAGGATTTATGTCAAGCGACAACCCGGCCATATAAGCTCTTCGATACATCCCAAACAACATATCCAAACATCCATTAAAGGATTTTCACAAAAATTGGACTTCAAAAACCAAAATTTGGTAATTCAACCATGCTAATTCAAATCAAAAGCAAATGATCATGAATAGATGTTAGGAATTCATACCTAACAACAGAAATAAATATAGACAAAGATGTGAGATAAAAATCTCACATTTTTACACAAAAACACAAGAGAGATGCTTAAAAACAAACTAAGGTTGATTTCTCTTCGATAACACCTTTAGGATCTTCAATCTATAAACAAAGGAGAAGATTTCCCTAAGTTAGTGTAACGACCCAGAATTTTTATTATTTAAAATTTGAATATTTAATTAATTTTAAATATTAATAAGTGAAATTTATAAGTCGAATAAATTTTATTTTGAATTTTTGGATTTAATTGAATAATTAAATCAATAATTTAATATGTTAAATTATGGAAATAATTGAAAATTGGGTTAAATATGATTGAAAATGATTTGTAAAATTTTATTTTATCATATTGAAGTTAGAACGATATTTTAGAGCTTTTAAAATCGAATTAAAAATTAATTTGTGAAAATTGAATATTTTAATATTTAAATCGACTAGTGAAAATAGTCAATTTTTGAACAGTCTCAGAATTGAACGAAACCAGTTTCATTGGATCCGTAATAGTTAGTTATTACCGGATTTCAATTTTCGTGTCAATCGGAGTTATCGTTTGATCGTGGCAGCTCGAAACGCATCGAATTGTTTTTAATATTAATTTGGCGAGTTAAAATAGCCATTTTTCAAAAAGTCTCGGATTTCGACGAAACCAGTTTCATTGGATCCGTAATGTGATATTATTGTAAGGTTTCAAATTTCGTGTCAATTGGATTTACCGTTTGTCCGGTACAAATTAAAACGCCTAGAAAATCGATTAAATCGGTTTAATTTAAATTGAACGTTTGTAGCCATAACTCGCACAGGTGTCCGAATTAGCTTCCGAAACCTATTCCATTGTGTCCGAAACGCGGGATAAACCCTAGGAACGTCAGTTTCGGCGCGTAAATCGGAGTTTGGAAAATCGGAATGAATAGTGTTCGTTCAAAACTCTATAAATAGACCACCTTCCTTCATAAATTAGAAAAAAAAAACCTAATTCTAAAACCCTAGCCGCCACATTATAAACCAAAGGCCAGAATTCAATCTCTTTCTCCTCTCAATCTCTCCCAATCCACAAACAATTAGAAGAAATCATCAACACGAAAGTTCTAGAGCTTCACGAGTACTTTAGATCCATACGGATATGATGGGGTTTAGTGTCGCGTGCAGGGAGCTAGGGGGCCGATTGTGGCCAGTTGCGCACGCAACTCGAGCACGTAGAGGTGGCCGAGCTCAGAGCCTTTGAGGCCGAACATGGAGTTGGTTGAGGCCTTCGACATGGAACTTCCTGATCGTGTTTTCATGCGTCGAGGTGATAGAATTAATTAACCCTAGTTTACTTGAATGGGTTGTTTGAGCACGGCAATTACTGGAGCTATGCGCACGTGAGAAGGAAGAAGGGGTGAACGGCCCTGATGCAAAACAGTGGGATCTTGTGGCTAGGAGTAGATGTAGGTTGAAAATTATAAAAATAGTTGTAATTTATGTTATATAAAATTCGTATAACTTCAAATATTCATAACTTTTTCATACGAGGTCGAAAACGCGCGAAACAAGAAGCGTTGGAATCCTATGGACGAGCACTACGCTATGGAGTTGGATTGGAGTCGTTTGGAGTTAGTGAAAATTTCGTGTGAAATTAAACGTCCGTTTAATTTTATTCGAAATAAATCGCTAAAACGAAATTTAAATCAAGGTGAGAACTTCTCACTCAATCGAATCAGTTTCGATTATTATTTTAAATAGTTAGATTTAAAATATTTGAATGCATGTTTGAATGATGATTGTTATCTATTGATTGTTAAAATAGACATTATGCGCCGTTAGTAAGCGGATGTTATTTATTAAAAACATATACCGCGAATATTTCATAAACAGTGAAATTGGTATTATATATAATAGCAATATATATATATATTGGCATATGTATATATTGGAGTTATTGATTTCCCGCATTTTTTTGTTTAGCGGATGAGACCCTATTGCGCCGTCTATTAAGCGGATAATATTATTAAATCCCATATACCGCGATAATTCCGTACTGGAGCGGAATTGGTATTGTGCTAATGTTTGTGGATGCAGGAAAACAGGTTGGAGGGATCCAACTGGATTCCTCAACAGTATTTATTTGATTTCAGATATTTTGATATTTGATGGACTATCATATCGATATATGATGTCGTTGTTGTCGTGATTGACTATTTGGTATGTAGCATCATTGGACCAAATTTTGAAACTTTAAAATGATTTTTTAAGTGATTTTTGAAAGAAAACGTTTATAAGATATTTTTGGAATTGATCCATTTTAAATAAATAAACGTATAATTTTTAATGTTATAAAAATCATGATTTTTAAGAAATATAGTTAAAAAACTGATTTTTGAGAATATGATGCTAATGATTTTATAAAATGATTAAATCAGGATTTTTGAATTTATTATAAAAGTTGAAAATATAGGATTTATAAAATTTAATTATTTTATGAATCAAAATGGTGAAATTATAAAGGAGATTAAATATGTTTTAAAGAATAATATAAATTGACTTATATTAAGAGATTTATAAATGGATATTTATAAATTGAAATATTGACATTATAAAACGAGTTTTTATAAGTATTTGAATGAAGTGAAAATGAATTTTGTACATGAATGGAATTCATAAAATTAAAAATGGTGAAGTTATAAATGAAATTTATAAATAGTAAGATTTATAAATTTTATAAAGTTATTAAAAGAATAGTTTTGAATAAATAATTGAAGCTTATAAGTTACAGGATTTATAATTATGAAGTTCAAAAGAATGATTTCTTGTAAACAAATAAATTATAAGTGTTTAACTTATAATATGAATTTTAGTAGATAATTGAGTTACAAATCGAATAAATTAATAAAGGAATTTATAAAAGGAAGTTGTTATAAAATAAATAGAAATGGAGTTTATAAACGTTGTTTTATAAATTCGCAAACGACTTATTTTAATAAGTAAATTGTTGAAACCTATTAATGGAGTTATATTCACGTTTTTCACTGTGAATAATCCTTTAAAATAAAAGGTATAGAAATGATGAAATTGGATAATGAAGTATATTCACGTTTTTAAATAGTGAATAATATGTTAAGAAAAATGTTTAGATGTGATGTTTTAAATAGAATTAAAACGATCTAACGATGTTTTAAAATGTGTTGAGATTCGAAACCATAGATTTCAACATCTATTGTTGAAATAGACGTTTCGAGAAAAAAAAAGGAAATGGTGGACTATAACACTGTTGTTATAGTAAATGATTTCCGAAAGGAAATGTTTTGTATAGTATTGGGATTTATATATCTATTTAAACTTTGAATCCCTATACTAGTGATTTTGGGTTGTCGTAACGATGTTTTACGTAACATTCGTTTTGGCCCAAATAAATATGTTTAAGAGAACGATTTCCTTAAAGAATGAAATATATGCTTAATTTCGTTTCAAGTATATTGAATATTTTCCAAGTGTTGAAAATAAATAGATTCGTGAATTACTTATTTAATAAGTATGGAAATGTTTTCCAATATAAAGTGAATATTTTGAGAAATTATCTTTTTAAAGATAAATTGAAATGAATAATTGAAATCGTATATGCATGGATATTGTGAAATATAAATTCACTATGGAATTTATAAAGGAAAGAGGAATTTGTCTAAAAATAAATATTGATTTATTTTTGAAGTGTGAAATTATATATCTAGTAAAGGTATTTTTGGAAAATAAATAATTTGGAAAATTATTTGGAATCTGGTGATGTGTGCATATCCATTGATAGTTCAATAGCTGACTATCAATATTTCCCTTTGAATGGGTAATTGATGTGATTTGTTTGAATTTGAATGCCACACTTATTTTTGAATAAGCGCTCACTATTCGAGTTAACCGGGAAAGGACCATGGGGTCGTATAACCCATTCTGAATGTGTGATACGTCGTTATGAATTGCATTTGAAGATCGGTGTTGAAGACCCGGTATTTGCGAGAGCGATAGGATGACCTATCGATTGACTCTGCACCGAGTAGCTACGGTATTGAGTTCTCCATATGTGATGGTGAATCCGATCAGGATCGTGAATATCCGGATTGCAAGGACTTCTTTGTAAGTGCCTTCGGTTTTGTTCGAGCCCGGAACAGACTTGTATGGATTGTATGTCTGACATTACAAATTGAGATATAAAGCCGATTTCTTTCAAATATATTTCTGTTGGTGGCGGAGAATTTATTCTTTTAGCTTAACACCCTTCTCTGAGACGTACGAGCTCAGAGGTTATGTAGTTGAATGTTATCAGCGATATATTCCCAATTTGGTAATGTGACATGCTGAGTGTTGCTGTAAATGATCATTGTGTTGATTATTGTGATAGGATCGTTTATTTGATCGTCTATCTTGGTGATCATCTCTATGATCATTTGTTGACCCAAAGCATGGCTTTTGTATAAAGTATGTTTTTGTGGACGTGACTTCGTCGAGCCTCACACCCCGTGAATGGTCAAAACAGGAAAGATGCAGCAAGGTTATGAGGGGTAGCGCCCTTTAGGATATGTGCATTTCCTTCTGGAAAAGGGTGGTATCATGGTATGGAGCCCAGATACTTACTCATGTTGAAAACACTTTATGATTGTGTGAATTGATTGCGAGCGCTCGGTGAAAGGTCCCAAAGGACCGGGGAATGGCATATTCGGTCAGTTGTTACTCAGTTAGGGGTAACCCGGCCTTGTGTTGGTAGAGATCCGGTTTGGTTCTCGGGGATGTCCATCCAGAAGCATTCTCATGTGGCAATGGGAAGTTCCTTGGCCTGATCATTCGTTGAAAATCCAATTCCCAATACGAAACTCTGTACGGTATTAGTTGTAAAACCTGCCATTCACTTATGGTGGTCACCACTGTTTGGATGGTAGCTATAGTAGGCATAGTTCGAAATGTCTATTTTGGCTAAGATTTATATTCTACTTTCGAAATAAATTTTTCCTACACTATGCACTAGTAATAATATCAAATGTTCTTTTAATGCGTATCAAGCATCTTTGACTATCATAAGGAGAAATCTCCTCCGATTCTGCGTTTGCATTGTGTGTGTGTGCGGGAGGCCTTATGGTAGTCTCATTTTTAAAAGCATTGCGAATTGACTTTAAAAATATTCCTCTATTTTGTTTTCAAAGATAAATAAACTGTTTTGAGTTCTCACACCAGTCACATGACTGACTCGGAGTTTATTGTTTTCCTTCCTAAACTCTGGGTGCCCACCAATTTCCACACGGGCAGTCAAGAGTTAGGTTTATCAGGATATTCTGGATATTCTGGAGTTGCTGGAGGCAAGCTGGATGGCATGGCGTATACTATTATATAGTATTTCTTTTTCCGCTGCACTGTTTGTTGTTGTTATTGTACACTCTGATGATATGATGTTATGAAATGTAATGTATGTAATGTAATAACTGATATAGTTCTTTGTTTAAAGATTATTCATTTTTCTATTATATGTTGTCCCGCTGCGAATTGTGAGATTCTGATGTTGTTCTGTTGTTTTCTGTTCCGTTGTATTTTCTATTTTCTTTCCTCTATTTCTTTTCCCTCTATATTTCTTCCTCTCTATTTTCTATCTTTTTCTCTCTTCTTCTACCTCTTTTTCTTTCTTAAACCCATAACATTTCGGGTTTCCGGCCTTCGATTTCTCGGCAGTCGATAAAGTGAGTATCGATGTTGAATTTTCGTAAGTCGAAGATTTCCGGGGCGTTACAGTTAGGTTTAGGAAATTTCTGAAATTGAAGAGGAATAGAGATGGAGAAGATGAAGAGAAGACTTACCAAAACTTCTTCTTTTGAGTTTGGAGCTAGAATTTGTATTGCAAAGAAACTAGGGTTTTGAATTTTAATTTCCCATTCCTTTCTCCATTGTTGCTAAAGCTTGAGTATTAGGAAGTAGAAATGAAGCAATGAAGAGAAGAGGGGTGAAGCTTGGGTCCAATGGGCTGAAACAAAACCAAAGCCCTAAGTGAAAAAGTAGCAAAATTCCACTAACTCCAAACATATCAAAGTTTATACTCGAAAGATCGCAAACGTCATTTTGAACTCAATGGGGGTGGTCTCGAGTCCTAATTTGACAGTTTGCAAAAAGTAGCTTTTTGGACAATAGTCCGACTAACGATGAATATTTAAATATTCAATCGTAAAATATGCGAGTTGTTACAGAATCCCCTCCTTAAAGAAATTGCGTCCTCGCAATCTTAAGAAATAAATGAATCAAAAAGTAACAACCATAAAAGCATATCAACACGAAAAAAGAAATTTGGAATAAGAAGTTCACCCCAAAGAGCACGAGAAAGGAAGTCCGGATGGGTTCGCTCGATGAATTCTCTGGATTCCCAAGAACAATCCTTAGGATTTGAGGACCATTGAACTTTCACAAGAGGGACATCCTTATTTCGAAGGCGTTTAATCTCCGAAGCAATGATACAAATAGGATGTTGCTCATAAGTCAAATTAGGCGATGCTTCAATTTCTTCCACAACACCAGGCTCAAGAATAGAATCGGAATCACGAAGGCATTTCCGTAATTGAGAAACGTGAAACACGTCATGAATAGCAGAAAACTGAGCCGGTAATAAAAGGCGATAAGCCACGGAACCAATACGTTCGGTGATAGGAAATGGACCAATATATCGTGGTGCTAACTTTCCCAATCGACTAAAACGCACAACACCCTTCATAGGTGAAACACGAATAAACACAAAATCTCCCACAAAAAATTCTAATTTCCTTCTTCGGTTATCGGCATAGGACTTTTGTCTACTCTGCGCTTCTTTCATCCTATGACGAACTTTTGTGTGGAATCATGAATAAAATCTGGACCAAGAACCAGCTTCTCACCGGCCTCAAGCCAACAAGAAGGAGATCGGCACGGTCTTCCATAGAGTGCCTCAAAAGGTGCTATACCAATACTAGATTGGAAGTTATTATTATAGGAAAACTCAACAAGAGAAATATGATCTTCCAACTTCCACCAAAATCAAGAACACATGAACGAAGAAGATCTTCAAGAGTTTGATTCACACGCTCGGTTTGTCCATCGGACTGAGGATGATAAGCGGTGTTAAAATTAAGCTTCGTTCCTAAAGCTTTTTGAAGACTCTTCCAAAATCCACTAGTAAACAATGGATCATGATCACTAACAATAGAAGAAGGAACTCTATGCAATTTTACAATTTCTTTAATAAAGAGTTTGGCCAAGAGAAGGACGGTTTGATTGGACCGAACGGAAATAAAATGGGCGGATTTAGTAAGTCTGTCAACTATCACCCACAAGCTATCACGACTCTAAAGAGAACGGGAAAGGCCGTCAATAAAATCTATGAAAATTTGATCCCACTTTCAAATTGGAATTTCTAAAGGTTGCAATAACCCCGGGCCTTTGGTGCTCGGCCTTGACAAGTTGGCAAGTCATGCAACACTTAACAAAGCTAGCGATATCAGATTTCATTCCCTCCCAATAATAAAGTTGCTTCATATTCGTGTACATTTTACTACTACCGGGATGAATGATAAATTTAGAACGATGAGAATCTTCTAAAATGTCTTTACGAAGATCACTAACATTTGGCACGATAAGTCTACCAAATTTTCGAATGCCACCACGAGAATCAATATAAAAGTCTTTCAAACCTTCAATATCAATTTTATCCCTAAAATTTTGGCCAAGAAGAGCCAATTCGGGATCTAACCTTTGGGCTTCAAGAATGCAGTCTAAAAGAGAAGGATGAGCCTCAAGGCTACATAAAACAAGAGATGAACATAAATCGGAAACACGATCTCGAATCTCACAAGTGGATAAAACCCCGAGATCATTCCATTCGGATATCATCATAGAAACAACCTCTTATTGCTTGCGACTAAGTGCATCGGCAACACGATTTCCCTTTCCGGGAGTATAAAGAATATTAAGATCATAAGATGCAAGGAACTCGAGCCAACGTTGTTGACGCAAATGAAGTTCCTTTTGGGAAAATAAATACTTCAAAGATTTATAATCGGTATAGAGAATAAATTTCTCTGCCAAAAGATAATGACGCCAAATTTTAAGAGCGAAAACAATAGCTGCAAGCTCTAAATCATGAGTGGCATACCTAGACTCGGCTGGCTTCAATTGCCTAGAAGCATAAGCAATAACACGTTCTCTTTGCATAAGAACGGCACCCAAACCAACGTGATTAGCATCGGTATAAACAACAAAATCTTGATTCCCCTCGGGAATAACAAGAATAGAGCATCGGAAAGGAGTTCTTTTAATTTCTGAAAAGAAGCTTCACATTTGTCTGACCATATGTATTTAACACCTTTCTTTGTTAAGCTAGTAAGAGGCACAACAATTTTAGAAAAGTCTTTAATAAAACGACGGTAATAGCCCGCCAATCCAAGGAAGCTACGGATTTCCATCACACTCTCCAGTCTCTTCCAGTTTTGAATCGCTTCGATCTTTGAAGGATCCACGGAAATTCCGGATTCGGAAATAATATGACCAAGAAACTTCACGCGATATTGCCAAAAGAGGCATTTAGAAATTTTTTCTTTCAATTGATTATTCCTAAGAGTTTCCAACACAATCCGAAGATGCTTTTCATGCTCCTCCTCGGTTTTTGAATACACAAGAATATCATCAATGAAGATGAGAACAAACCGATCGAGGAAGTCTTTGAAAACTGTATTCATAAGGTCAATGAAATAAGCCAGAGCATTCGTTAAACCAAATGGCATAACAAGTCGTTCATAAGATCCATAACGGGTACGGAACGATGTTAAAGGAATGATATCCTCTGCAATACGAAGCTGATGAAAACCGGTTACTAAGTCCAATTGTGAAAAGACTCTAGCACACTAAGTTGATCGAATAGATCATTAATCCAACGTAAAGGATATTTATTTTTGATAGTAAGATCATTAAGCTTGCGGTAGTCAACGCAGAGCCTAAGTGTACCATGAGATTTCTTCACGAAAATAGCTGAAGCTCCCCAAGGCGAGGAACTAGAGTGAATAAATTGCTTCATCTCCAATTCGGATAATTGTTTGCGCATATCCTCATTTTCTTTATTGGACATATGATAGGGAGGACGAGTGATAGGTTGAGCTCCAGGGATGAGATTGATTTTGAACTCAATTGCTCGCTTAGGTGGTAATCCCAAAACGGGCTCAAATATGTCGGAAAATTCACGAACAACGTGAATAAGAGAAATGACATCTTCCTCATCATCATTATCATCATCATGAGGATTTAAAGAATATAAAGATGCTGCCAAGCTGGAATCCGAATCTTTAAGATCAATAGAAATCTGCTTAACAGATTGAGGATGTCGAAGATGAATAGTCCGCTCAGGACAAAGGATTTGAGCTTCATAGCGGTTAAGTCAACCCATTCCCAAAATCATTCCAAAGCCTAAGTAGCACATAACATGCAAATCGGCTCAGAAAGAAAAATCACACAAAATAATCTCGACATCTTTACGAAGCAAACTAATTGTTGCAGATCCACCAACCGGATTCGCAATTCTCAAAGAAGTCATTAAAGCAACAACACCTAAAGAAAAAGTATCAACAAGTTCTTTCGATATAAAAGAATGGGACGCACCCGTATCAAAAAGAACTCGAATAGGTTGATCATGAAATAAAATAATGCCATCAAGGATAGAATGAGAAATACCTTGACCACAAGAAGTGTTACTAGGAGTTTGCACCACATTAAGCTTTCCCTGCTTCCTGCCTTGAAGTTTGGGACACGAAGATATATAATGGTCCGGGCTTTTGCAATAGCGACTAGCACGGGGCTTTGAACACTTATTCGCATAATGGTCCTTAGAACCACGATTGTAGCATTGCCCACCACTTGATGTAGAAGTCTTAGTTGCCGGAGAGGCTTGCTTCCCTTTCTTATTGTTGGGATAAGGACCTCTGAACTTATTAGGCCTATTCTTGTTGATGAAGATCGGTTTAGCACTCCCAACCTCAACATCACTTACTCTACAGCCTCTTCAAGTCAAAGAGTGATATCAATGAGTTGATCAAAAGAAACTTCTAATTTTAGAAGTAATGGCTTCTTGAGATTTTTGTTTAAGCCATAGACAAATCTTTGGTTCTTCTTCAGTGGGGTGTTTATGTATTCGACCCCGTATTTAGAAAGTGACTCGAAGGATGCGACATAATCTGCCACAGAGGATTCACCTTAAGCAAGGTTAATGAAACGACGAGCCAATGCCACCTTCTCAGCTTCTGGCACAAACTTTAATTCGAATCGTTTTCGGAATTTCTCCCAAGTAAGATCTGCTTCATTTATTTTAGAAATCAGAAGCTCGTACCAGTCTAATGCTCTTTCTTAGAGCATACTAGAGGCCACCTGAACTCGGTGAAGATCAATAAGATTCATGCGAGAAAAGATTCGATCGCATGATCTTAGCCAAGCCTGGACTTCAATAATGGTTTCAGAACCTTTGAATAGCTTCCAACCCAAATGGGTATAATCGTTGCACAAACGTGCAAATCTAGACTTAGGGTGAGTAGATTCCGGATTAGAACCGGCTGCTTGAGCATTCTTTACTAGATCAAGAAGCTGTTGGGCAGACATAAATACTCCATCTTGGGGAGTAGCACTAGATTGACCGGCGCTGGGACGACCAGGTCTAACCATTTCACTTTTTTAAGAAATAAAGAAGAAGAAGAAAAAGGTTATTCACAAAATGAATATCAAACAGTAATGATTGATAAAACAAGGAATCACAAAAGAAAATAGGATAGGACGGTTCGAAGACCTGAATAAAATCCTAAGGCACGACTCCTAAGATGGACTTAGGACGATGATCCTTGTTAAATTATTCTACACTATTCTGAAGTTTGGCTCTGATACCAAGCTGTGGAGCCCCACCTCTAGACCCACGCTAGCCAAGGACACTAAGGGGTAATGCCGTCAACTAGCGCGGAGAATAAGGCTGTTGAGGAGCGACCACCCGTGTAATTGCTTTGTGCGAGCACCGATATGCCAGATAAAATATAACATGCATTTCATCTCAAGAGGAAATCCGACATACCGACACAAACTCAAAGCTACTACACAGTGGCTATATATAATCTTCGAAAAAAAATATAGAAATAAACATAACTTAAATCGGTCACAGATAATTCATATCACTAAGGCGGAAACAGATATGAATCTAACACATGAAAGTGTAAATCAGAGTAGCGGTCAAAAAGATCCACAATATCACAAAAGAATAGTTACATGAGCTTCACAAAAGAATAAGTATACATCAGTGAGTCTATATCTCAAATGTATACAACCAAAAACTACTAATCTAAGTAGTGAGCCAAAAGTCAGGATAATAATAAGCCCAGACGAGGAGTCAAGCAGAAGCACCTGTAACATCTCGGTCTGACCCGAGTATTATTTAATAAGAAAATAATAAACGGACCAGTCTAACTATAAATATCAGATGAAATGATATAGAATAAGCCATATGACAAAATCGTATAATAACCAATATGTCATACTATGATAAGTATGTAACTGAAAATCAACAAGAGAGTAATCAATATCACAAGAATCTTCTCAAAGATAAAAAGGATTGTCATGCTCTTTATTTCATTTACCAAACCATAAATATTGAAACTTATATCAATGCCAATCACAAAAGTTAAGGACACAGAAATTCACCAATGCACAAATATTGAAAGAACTTATCAATGAAACCACAAAAATTGGTGAAACACAAATTCTAGAAATCATCAATGGAAATCCAAAAATCACAAAAAGGGGGAGGCTATCACAAAACGGGAGTATGAAAACTCACCAACACGTGTATCACAAAATGGAACGCTATTCCATGGTTTCTAACCATTAGTTTTGAGCCGGAGCTCCACAAAATGCCCGAAGACCATGGGTCACTACCCCACCAATTTTGAGTCGAAACTCCACAGAAATGGGGTTTAGTCTCCCTCGCAGACAAAGAGACATTGCACATTGCTAGTCTAAATCACAAAAATGATCATCATCGATCATCAAGAAGTGTCAATTACAACAAGCTAGTAAATATATGAGCTTAGCCTCATGTCCCATAACCACTAGCTTAACTTAAATATTTATGAACAAATTGTAGATCTCCACTAGAAAATTTGTCACAAGAGATTCAATCGAACAAGTCCAAGAACTAACCGACGAAGTAAATGCAAGCGTTTCATACCACTTGTTTTACTAAGTCGTTTAATTAGATTTCTCATATGAGTGAGGTAAAGGTTTGTATCTACTAATAGATTGGAAATCAGTTTTAAGAAACGAGCTTTGTAATAAAATAGTGTTGAAATTTTTCAGAAAACCAACCAGACGTCGGAAGACACAAATCAGACGTTTGATAATCTTTTCAAATGTCTGGAACGTTAGTTCAGACGTCTGAAATTAGTCACTGCCTCGTTTATCATTCTGCCATGTGTAATTTTTCTCCAGGGGGCAAAACCAGACGTTTGGCATTGGTCTCCAAACGTCTGAACCCTGGTAAAGGCAACAGATTGCCTAGCCCATAATGGCCAAATCAATTAGGGAGCGATCGAGTGAGCAACGATGACTAAGGATTTATGTCAAGCGACAACCCGGCCATATAAGCTCTTCGATACATCCCAAATAACATATCCAAACATCCATTAAAGGATTTTCACAAAAAATGGACTTCAAAAACCAAAATTTGGTAATTCAACCATACCAATTCAAATCAAAAGCAAATGATCATAAATAGATGTTAGGAATTCATAACTAACAACAGAGATAAATATAGACAAAGATGTGAGATAAAAATCTCACCTTTTTTCACAAAAACACACGAGAGATGCTTAAAAACAAACTAAGGTTGATTTCTCTTCGATAACACCTCTAGGATCTTCAATCTATAAATAAAGGAAAAGATTTTCCTAAGTTAGGTTTAGGAAATTTTTAAAATTGAAGAGGAATGGAGATGGAGAAGATGAAGAGAAGACTTACCAAAGCTTCTTCTTTTGAGTTTGGAGCTAGAATTTATTACAAAGGAAACTTGGGTTTTGAATTTTAATTTCCCATTCCTCTCTCCATTGTTGCTAAAGCTTGAGTATTTGGAAGTAGAAATGAAGCAATGAAGAGAAGATGGGTGAAGCTTGGGTCTGATGGGCTGAAACAAAACCAAAGCCCTAAGTGAAAAAGTAGCAAAATTCCACTAACTCCAAACATATCAAAGTTTATACTCAAAAAGATCGCAAACGTCATTTTCTCAATGGGGGTGGTCTCGAGTCCTAATTTGACCGTTTGCAAAAAGTTGCTTTTTGGACAATAGTCCGACTAACGATGAATATTTAAAATAAAATATTTAAATATTCAATCGTAAAATATGCGAGTTGTTACAAGATAATTGATTTAGAGAAAGGATATTTATATGAGATTCATACTAGGTGTATGATTTGGAAGATACTATATGTATATAATATAAAGTGTTTTGAAAATGGCTCTGGAGAAAAGGTGCTCCTTTGAAATGAACTTCTTAGGAGTACCATAGGTTGGTACTGCATTGAGCCCTAAGGGGGGGTTTTAAAGTTGATCCTGTGAGGAAGTCCGGACAAACTGAAGTTCCTGACGAAGCAAAAGTCGAGGACACTGATGCCTACAGAGGCATTTGGGTTATCCTATGACGATAGTGTAACTCGATGTCGCTGCGATCTACTGTGGACCATAGCAGAAATCGTGTGGAGGTGAGTGTCAATGGTCTACGTTTGATTTTGCCGAGATGGCAACGTATCATCGGTAGACTACGATCTATGTTCGAGTGGAGAAGTTTCAATATTTTGGCAGCGAATTTCGAGTGCGTTGATGCCTATGCTCGATTTCGAGTTATTAGGATTTAGTGTTTTCTGGGTGGTCGGGCGACTCGTCGATGACATCGCCGACTTGATGAGGGTTGCGGCGTCTGTCAAAGGTGATCGGAATGATTGTGCAGCTGCATAAGACGGTTTCGTTTTTGATTTTGGATGTTGTATTGAGCTTCGGGGAAGAAGGTAGTTCACTCGAGGTTGCTCTCGGTTTCGATCTATGTGGTAATTGAGTTTTGGCTCGGGAAGTTTGATTCTTGGCTCGAGTTGTCGATCGAGTTTTCTGAGCTTGGGCTCAGGTCATTTCGAGCAGTTATTTGGTTTGTAAAATTTAAGGGAAAATATTTTAAGAGTGAGTATAAGTTAACTTCTCAAAATGAATTTCAATATAAATTGTAAGTCAAATGATCTTGTAGTTTAATTTTTTGATTTAAGTATATCTTAAAGTTGTGTTTAAAAGTAATTATATTATATATAATTATGAAATTAATTCCTAAATGATTCTCAAATAAAGAATAATAATGTAATTAAATATTTAATTTAAATAAGGATTTATCTTTATTCAATTAAGATTGTAATTAATATAGAACAATTAATTAGTAAAATTAATTAAAAGTTAATCACCTAATGAATGTAATTAAGGGAAGAATCATTGACTAGTGATTAAGAAATAATTAATTAATAAAAATTAATTTGAAGGAAATTAATTGGATTAATAAATTTAAAGATAATCATTTGTGAAACTAATTAAGTATTAATTACTTAATGTAATTAATTAAGTGATTACTAAGGATAAGTAATTAATGGATAATTACTAAAGAAAGAGAATAATTACTTTATGGAAGTAATTGAAAATTAATTACTTAATGTGATTAATTAAAGGTTTAATTAATATAAGTAATTAAAGGATAGTCAATCACTGAATGTAATTAATTAAGAGTAAATAAATGAAAGTAATTGGAGGATCATTATTTAATTAGTGAGAGTAATTAAAGGTTAATTAATGTAAGAGTTTAAGGATAATTAATCTATGGCTAATTACTTAATGTAATTAGAGAATAATTAATTTAGGATGATTAATTAAGATGGATAATTAAAGAATGATTAATTAATTGGGTTGTAATTAATTAATGTTAAGTAAGCAGGATTAAGGTAATCCAAGTGATTAAGGTTAGTAATTAATTCAATTAGAGATTAAATAAATTGATTAAAGATTCATCAAACTTGCTTATGGAAGATTTAATTGCATTAAGAGTTGGATTAATATCTAGACTGATAATTTGTGATGTACTGTGATATGGCAAGTTTGGGTTGGACGGTGATAATATGGTTTATCTATGTGAGGTAAGTTGTTGTGTGGATCGAAATCCTGAAAATAAATTGTATTTTTTTAGACTTGACAACTAGAATTAAAGATGGCATTGAATCGAAGGGACCAGAGTCGGGTATCAGCAAATATCCGAAACCACTTCGATTAGTGATATAAATCCTTTGTAAATTGGATATGTGAAATTCAATAGGCTGGAATTGGAATAAATTAAGTAGCTTGGCTTTTAACTGAGCAATAGTTCTTGGATATTGCTTATTATAAGTGATGGACTTTAAGAACTCGTAGGAAGGTACTAGTTACCTTGGTTTATAAATAAGTTTTATAACTTAGCATTTCATGCTTTATGGGTTTACTCACGCTGGTTTCCTGCCTGACCCGGGTGCTACGTAGTAATGCTTGGGTCAGACCAAGTATTATAGATTTTCAGGGGAGGACGTTCTGGAGTTCAAAAGGCGAGCTGGATGGCAGGAACGTATAGAATATTCCGCTATGAGCTATTTATTTATCTGGGATATGTTTATTTTATCTGCCCAATGTTTTATGTAAATGTTGTAACTCTGATGTATGGACGTAAATTAACTAATACAATTTTTCCTTTGTATAAATGCTATTTTATTTGATATTATATTTTGATCCGCTGCGAATGTGAGATTCTGTATTTCATTTCTGTTTCTTCTTCTACCTCCTTTCTTCTTTTCCTAACTATCTGGAATTTTCAAGATCAAAAATTTTGGGTCGTTTCAAAATATGAGCAATATAAACTCAAAGTAAAATCAAATAACAATGCAAAGATCAACTTCAACAATTTTCAAGTTTCAAGTTCAAAATCAAGTTTCAGTGCAAATCAACCGTCCAGGATCTCTGTCTTCCAATTTAGGTGAGAAAACTACCATTTTAAGATTTGAATCTTTTGTTATTATGAATGCTATGATTAATACTTGAAGTTGTTGTGGGAAAAGATGTTTGTTTAAAGGTTAATATGCCTGCATGTTGTGTGTGTGTGTATGATGTGTGCATGTCTGTTTGCAGGTATATATCCCTCTGTTTAAACATTTACATGCTAAATCCACTTTGATAATTCAAATCAGATTTTGCAACATAAAAATAAAAGTTCAAACTAAAATTACATATGATTTCATCGCAAAAAATAGGGATAAATATTTTTGCAAACTATTTCTCTTGAATGTCACGAAGCGCGTGACGTACTGCTTTTCAAGTAGATTAATATAAATTAGGTCCCAGACCGCATTTTGCCTTAGCAACAAAATACAATTCTCATAATCGTATTACTATTGCGCTTACTTCTTTGATTTTGATATTTAAAATGCAATTAATTCTATGGAAATATCATATCAACGAACCATATTCACCATTAAATCCTAAATTATATGATTTTTTAAATAATACGTGTTATGCATTAAATATCTAATCGATGAATTTTTTTGGTTGAAAAATTATAATTTTTCCATATAAATAATGTATTTAAAAGTGCGACTATAATTGCATTATTAAAATCAATAGGTTTAAAAATAAAAGTCGATTTCACATTTGGTATACAATTAAATTTATAACCACATTATATTAATGCGATTACAACATCATTTTTTAAATAAGTTAAATTGTGCATTAAAATCGAATATAACTGCATTTTGTTAATGCAATAAATTACATAGTGCATCAACATTGAATAAAATTATTAAATGCAGCAAAAATTACCACTGCATTACTTAAATTAATTGAAATAATGCTGTTAAATTATAATTGCATTTTCTCAAAGTATTCAAATTTAACTATATTTCTTAATGTAGTAAAATAATAACTTATTACAATGGAATAAAATCTAAAACACACAACCAAAATTATTAATGCATCATAGAAATGCATTTAAATTAATTCAAAAAATGTTGTTAATTTACAGTTGCATTTTCTTAAAGCATTTAAATATAACTGCATTTTCTTAATAGAGTTAAATTACAAATTGCATTAAGATTGAATAAAACTATCATATGCAGCCAAATTTTTTACTACATCACATTAATGAAGTTGAATCAATTCAAAAGGACTTAAATTATAACTATTTTTAAACAGAATAAAATTATCAAATGCAGCCAACATTATTACCACATCACATAAATGCAGTTGAAATATTAAAATAAATTCCTATAAGGTATATTAAAAGATAATAATTGCATTATCCTAATGCAGTTAAAACAACTATATAAAAGATAGTGGCCTTTCAAAATAAATATAGTAACATAGTTGTAGTCATACAAAGTGGTGACACAAATAACTTCATTATCATTACATAAATGCAATTACAATATATATATATAAAATTATGATTTTTGAAATTTTATTTTTATATATCAATAGTAGATATCATTGAAAAGTTTATTAAATTTGTGAATTAATTTTAAGATTTCATATTACAGTTGTAAATGAAGATTGAGAATCGCCAATTGATTGATTCCATAAGAAACGGAATGAAATCATATATTTAATTATCATAAAATCAAAATAAAGTTTCTAAACTAGCAGAGGAATATGTATTTTTTCCGTTTAGAATAAAATTGAAATCAAAACGGTGCCGGTGGCCAATATATAATGAAACCTATTTCTATTCTAAATTTCCCAAACCTTTTTTGTCTCTCTCTTTAAGCCACCCACTTTAGCAAATCATTGTGGAAATCCTTCCGAATGCTGGATCCAAAACTTTTCCACAAGGATCAGCGATCAATTTTAAAATCATCCACGAATCACAGGGAAGACACTTGGCCGATGTTTCACATATCAAGAAGTCGTTATTCTCGATCAAAAATGGAGGGCAAGGCAATCCAAACTTCAACAAATCAAGAAAGAAATAAATCGATTAAATAAGGAAATCAAAATTGTGAAAATAGCTAAACTAAATGTTGCTCAGTTGATTAAGAAGTCGGAGGACCTCAAGGAGGAGACTGCAATGAATGAGGTGAAGGTTAAGCTGGCTAAAGAGGTGTTGGATGAGAGGCTTTCTTTGGTTCCTAACCTGATGATGATGAGGTATTGTTTTTCTGTTGCTGATTTTGTTCTCTTAATGTTAGTTCATCTAATTTTGGATTTTTTATGTTTAGTATGATGGAAGTTGATTATTGAACAACTTTTGTGAATGTTGAATTCTGATTGATGGGTTCAGAATACTTCTAACTATCCTTAAAGCACATGATTATTTCAACAATGCTACCTTGATATTCAGTCTCATACAATGTTGTCCGACCTGTGGGCGATTATGGATTTAACAGTTTTATGACTATAAGATTTTTAGTTTCAGAAACTCAACAAAGTAGATGAAATGATATTATAATGGCAAATATTTTACCTTGGGATTTATTTGTGTGATTTATATGTTTTTTCTTCTGTTAATGAATTAACTTTGTTGTTTCTATTAAAATTAATGAGGTATATACTAATTTGTTTATACATATTAATATAAGAATATTTGGGAAGTAGCTTTATTTCATTTAAAATTCTTTGTTGATTAAGTTTTGTCGATTTGTGCACGCACACATTTTGATTTAAATAAATCTTTAGCATGTTACTTGATGGAAGAAATGGATTTGAAATCTTGATTTAGGCAAATGGTAGAAATAACCAAAATTGAATTGTTTGTATTTAGTGGTTTTGAAGATCTTTTTGAGACTTGAGATGAATAATAGATATTACTCAGCCAAATAACTTTAAAGATATGAACGCCTAATTTGAGAGTATGGATAATAATATTAAATGGGTTTCTTGAAATTTTTGAAGATGTGCAAAACTTAGATAAATATGTCTATGGTTGAATTCAAGGGTATGTATAATACTTCTAGAAATTCAATGAAAATATTAATGATAGAAGGAATGTTCATTTAATTCACTATTATATAATTGTTCTCCTGCCTTTTGGCAAGCCTGTGACACCAAGAGATTAACTACAAACCAAAGACAATTTGCCTCGTTTGCCAGTTATGTGCTGGTCAGCTATGGATGCCGATAAATTTTGTCCGAGTCCGGATCAAGCTATAATTGATATGGCACGACAAGCAAACCTATGGAAGTCGGTCTTTCAACTTTCAAGTCAATTGGAGTTTGTATGCTCAAGATATGATCGATGAAACCGTATCCATCCATGAAGTCTCGCTCATATCGATCAAGCGCATGTCTGGTTCGTATCCATCAAAAGAGCGCTAATTCGTGTGCATTAAATGAAAGGCCTCGTTCGTATCCGTCAAGCATGCCCCACTTCATATCGATCCGAGCCCATCCTACTTCGCATCCATCGTCACCAACTAGTTCGTATCCATGGGAAATTGTCACTTCGTATCGATCGTTCTATGCACTTAGCATCGATCAATCCATTCACAAATTTCGTATCAATCGGTCATTGATCGATATGAAGAACACATTCTGGATCGATATGAATGTCATCCCTTTTTGATCGATATGAAAAGGCTGGAGACCATCGATACAAAGCAAGCATCCTTGGATCGAAGCGAAAAATGGAATGCATCAGGTCGATACGAACAAGGCGCAAATAAAGGGAAGGCTCGGTCGTACGGCATGGAAAGTGGATCTCGCCTAAACAATAGCACCACGTCACACCGATCGATACGAAAGTGATGGATACAAACATATCGATATGAATGATTCAGCCACCATAAAAACGACACTCGCATCAATTATATCTCACAATCTACAAGTCCAGATGCTACCAAATTTCCACAGAAGCTTGCGCACAGTCTCAAGAGTGTTCAGATCGATCTCGACTCGATTGGACAAGATTTGGATCGATATGAATCTCGTTCGCATCGATCATGGATCGAGTCAAAATCACCAAGGATCGACCACGTGGCCCCACCCATGTGAGAGGAGTCTTCCGAGATCTGGACGAGATATTTGCAGCCTACACTGATAAATAGCAGTCCAGGAGCTTTAGAAAAGGGATCTTCTTTTGCTCTTCACATTGAAACTCTATTAGTTTGTTTACTAATCTAAAAGTCTTGTAGCTGTAACCTTATCACAAAAGGAATAAAATGATTAATTCAAAGTGGACGTAAGCCGGATTGTTGAACCACTATAATCTTTGTGTTCTTTACTGCTTTCCTTCTAATTTTCTGATTGTTCTTCATTTTTAGTTCTCTACATATTTGTTATCTATGATCTGTGATTGTAAACGGATGCTTTCGTCTACAATTGGATGTTTATGGCCATTTTTGGCTCAAACATTTTGGTGCTTTCACTAAGAAGGCTAGCATCAAAGATTCTAGGACTTGGATCTTTGATTTAAAGGCTTAAGGGCTTAGATCTAGAAAGCAATAGTGAACGAATTGGCAAGGAGACCAAGAGCAGAAAGGGGCCAGCATGAAAGAAATCAGGAGGATTCCTTAAGAGCGAATCAGGCTTCAGTCTTCATCACCTGAGACGAGATGGAGATGATGATGCAAGCTATGCAGGAGGGAATGCTGAAAAGGCAAGAAGAGATGTTGCAGAACCTACTCCAACAAGTTGGACAAACCAGACTGCATAATCAATGGAATTCTATGGAAGGAAGTGTTCGAAATAGAGGTCAGGAGCATGGAGCAATTAGAACCCAGAACAGAGCGGGACCATCAGGAGAAGCTCCAGAGCGAGGGGACACTCCCTAGGAGCATGTTGATCCAACCACAGGTAGGATACCAGGTGGAGCTGTCCAACACGGCATTGATAGAGGAATGGACGCATGTCCATGAGAGCAGATTCTAGGATTCCCTCACGAACTTGGAGGCAAATCGGAGGCCACAGACAAGGGCTTTAGCTTGAAGACAGTGAAAGATTGGCGGAGATAGTCAGATGAGGCATAAGAGGTGGACTAGTTAATAGAGATCTTGAAGATGTTAACAGGAGCCCCTTCGCTTCCGCAATTAGGCAGGCCAAGAATCCACCAGAATTCAAGCTACCGACTTTAGAGATGTACGATGGAAGCAGAGACCATGTCGTTCATCTGACGAAGTATATGCGGCATATGGAAGTATTGGGAGCATAAGAGGAGATCATGGCCCGATGTTTCCCAGTGTATCTAACGGACATAGCAGCACTATGGTTCAGGCAGTTGGAGACCGGTTCCATTGGAACATGGACCGGGCTAACTGAGAAGTTTATAAGGCAATTCAGAGTTCACATTTTAAGACCTAAGAATGTGATTAGCTTGATGACACTGAAGCAAAGACCAGGGGAATCTTTGAAGATCTTTCTGACATGATTCAATGTAACGACGGTGGTTCGATCAGATCCATCAATGGTTTTAATGGTGGCTGTATCTGGCACAGCTGATGGCACAGAATTCAAGAACTCATTAACAACGGATCCACCCATGCACATAGAAGAGTTTTATCATGAACCAGAAAGGTTCCTGCTATAATAGGATGCAAATGCTGAGAGAGAAGAAGGAGAGGGAGTTGATGCGTATGCAGTCAAAAGCGAAGATCCGCCCAACAAGGATTCAGGAAAGGGAAAAGGAAATGGAAAGCCGAAGATAATGATGATGGAACAAAGCGACCATGAAAAGAACCAAGGTTCACTCCTTATACAGAATTGAACAAAACTTTGGATCAGATCTACCAGGACACAGGAAGGCGGGTTCCCTACCGGAGGCCATTGAGGAGGGATTTGACCAACAATGAAAAAAGATCAGACGAGTATTGCTTATTCCATGACCTAAACGGTCATAGTACGAATGAATGCAGTCACTTGAGGGATGAGATAGAAGGACATATCCAGAATGGTCTTCTACCGCAGTATGTTAGAAGGCGAGCAACAACATTGGAAGAGAGTGACCATCGTCTGCATCAAATGAAGGTGGCTTCGGATCGAGGAGTTAGCTTGTCATTAACTGATCAGAATAATGACAAATAAGAGGCAAACTTCACACCAACACGATTAAGTCATTTACACATGTATAAGATCGCGAACGATCCCTAGCCATGCTCTGATACGACTATCGATCGCATCGGTGTAGGTATTTGCACTTTGATGTCTCAATTTTTCTTTTTTTTCTATTTCTCATGTTAGAACTTGATTTTTTTGAACATTTATGTTGAAAAACTCACTTGAATGGATATTTTGTTTTAACAAATCTATAATGGTCAAGTCATTTACACATGTACGGGATCGCGAACAATCCTCAAGCATGCTTTGAGATGGCGATAAACCTCCATGACAAATAATTTAGAAACTTACTCGAACATGAAATCTGACACAAATGATACTAATTCCCCCTGGGCAAACACAATTTGCCATGAAAGGCACCCGACCGCGAACGGTCACAATACATCACGAACAGCACCCGACCGTGAACGGTCACAACTAGCCTCGAATGGTACCCGACCGCAAACGGTCACTATTCGCCTCGAACGGCATCCGACTGCGAACGGTCATAATCCGCTACGAATGGTCATAATTCGCCATGAATGGCACCCGACCGCGAACGGTCATAATTCGCCTCGAACGGCATCCGACCGCGAACGATCACAATTCGCCACGAATGACACCCGACCGCGAATGGTCATAATTCATTACGAACGACACCTGACCATAAACGGTCACCATTCCCCGGAAACGACATTCGACCTCGAGCAGTCACATGCCACCCCGAATGGGATACGATCTCGAGCGATCGCTATTCGCAGTCTGGTAAGACTATCCATCTCTTTACAGGTCATCAACGGGATATGAACATCCAGCTTAGTGCATTACATAACACACCTTCCTATCGCAAGGCATGTTTTGGGGGCCAAGTGTTATCCTGCCTTTTGGCAAGACCGTGACACCAAGAGACTAACTGGAAACAAAAGACAACCAGTTATGTGCAGGTCAACTATGGATGTCGGCAAATTTTTCCCTAGTCCGGATCAAGCCACAGTTGATATGTCACGACATGCAAACCGGTGGAAGTCAACCTTTCAAATTTCAAGTCAATCGGAGTTCATATGCTCAAGATATGATCGATGCAACCGTATCCATCTAGGAAGTCTCGTTCGCATCGATCAAGTGCACATCTAGTTCGTATCCATCAAAAAAGCGCTAATTCATATCCATCAACTAAAAATCCTTGTTCGTATCCCTCAAGCATGCCCCACTTCGTCTTAATTTGATCCTATCCTACTTCGCATCCATCGTCAGCAACTAGTTCGTACTCGTGGGAAATTGTCACTTCGTATCGATCATTCCATGCACTTTGTATCGATCAATCCATTAACGTATTTCGTATCGATCGGCCATTGTTCAATACGAAGAACACATTCTGGATCGATACGATGTCATCTCTTTTTTATCGTTACGAAAAGGCTAGAGGCCGTCGATACGAAGCAAGCATCCTTGGATCGATGCAAAACATGGAACGCATCAGTCGATACGAACAAGGTACAAATAAAGGTAAGGCTCGGTCGTACGGCATGGAAAGTGGATCTCGCCTAAACAATCATACCGCATCACACCGATCGACACAAAAGTGATGGATATGAACATATCGATGCGAACGATTCAACCTTTATAAAAATGACACTTGCATCGTTCATATCTCACAATCTACAAGTCTAAATGCTACAAAATTTTCACAGAAGCTTACGTACAACCTCAAGAATGTTCATGATCGATCTTGACTCAATAGGGCAAGATTTGGATTGATACGAATCTAATTCGCATCGATCATGGATCGAGTCGAAACCACCAGGGATCGATTGCGTGGGCCCACCCACGTGAGAGAAGGAGTATTCTGAGATCTGGGCAATATATTTGAAGCCTACACCTATAAATAGCAGTCTAGGAACATTAGAAAATGTATATTCTTCTACTCTTCATCCCGGAACTCTGCTATTTTGTTTGCTGATCTAAAAGGCTTGTAACTGTAATCTTATCACAAAAGGAAGAAAAGGATTGATTCAAAGTGGACGAAGGCCGGATTGTCGAACCACTATAAACTTTGTGTTCTTTACTGCTTTCCTTCTAATTTTCTGAGTAATCTTCATTTTTAATTATCTATATATTTTTTATCTATGATCTGTGATTGTAAACGGGTGCATTCATCGACAATTGGGTGTTTGTGACCATTTTTGGCGCAAAAAATAACAAACATGTGAATTTAATAATGTTCAACAAAGTTGATATGAAATATTGAATTTCAGATAATAGTAGATTTCTTTTATCATTTTACCTCATCTAGTTGTATCATCAGTTCAAATCAATAACTGAAACCAATGACATATTAAGTTCTAATTGTGCATCGAAAATCACCTAATATACAACATTATTTTTTATAATATAATTTTTTACCAAAATATCTTTTTTCTTAATTGCATTTTTTACCATTCTCTTATAATCCATCAAATTATAAACTAGAACTAATGAAATTTGATCTAAGCTATATATTTTGATGCATTGTGATGAAAAGTTTTATTATCATGAAATCTAAAATATCAATTACAAAAGCTTTCACGACTAATTGCTATAATTAAAATCATCTAGATTTTCTAAAATGAGAAATTATTTTGTTAAAATTAAGAATTTGGAAAAAAATGAAGAAGTTACAATATTAGTGTCAAAAATTAAAGTTCATCATTTCTATTTCAATAATTTAGTCTTTCCAAATTGTAATAATCATTATAAATATGTGAACAAAGAAATAGTTTCGTGTGTATCAAACACATTTCACTTTATTAATTTATTTTCTATTTCCTCATCTATAATAACAATATATATGTTCAAATAAAAATATATAGCTATGGATCATACCAATGGGCTTATTGAAATTGATGCAAAAATAGAGCAATTGAAAACTAAAATTCAAGAGCAATGTAGATTGCTAAAATATTTTTTGAGAAGTCGTAAAACCTTTGCGGATCGTGTAGGGAAACAAGCGTACATTCGTGTAACAACCCAAAATTTTTAATAAATATTTTTAATGCAATTTATTTGAAAACTTTGATTTTTAATTATTTGAAATTTTGGAATTTTCCAATGTAATTTTGGATTTTGTTTAACAATTTAAATTTCCAAATATAATAACATAAATATTTTTGGAAATTTTTATATTTTGGTCAACTGAAAGTCAAAGTTTGACCGCAGCTGAAAATTTTAAATTTGAATTTTTAATTTCTAATCATTTTCTTTGAAATTATTTGATTCTGATGTTCGTGCTGCTTTTCATTTTGTAAAATTCTGTTTTATACTTTATAAATTTAATAACTTTCTGCGTTTTACACACGATTAATTTCAGAAATTTTGTCTATTTTTTATTTTTAATTTTCAATTTCATTTCTATTTCTCTATTTTCTATTTTATTTTATTCTTCCATTCTCTTTTCTGTTTTTTTATTTGAATTTTGGGCTGGGAAATTCAAACGGTCTTCGATTTATTTTCTTGGATAGGAAGTAAAGCACTTCATTTTCTAGTCTTTACACATTCTAAGTCGTTCACTCTCTAACCCTAGCCGCCACAACTTTTGTAATTCATGTACAAAAGTTTCTCACCTCATCTTATTTCTCATTTGTTTCCTGAAGAAAAAAATTACAGTAAGTCTGTTCCATGTCTTCTCCTTCTTTTCTTTGTCCTTTCGTTTTTCTGTTTTCTTTGCTCGGCCTCCACCATCTCCATGTTCTAGCCGACCTCATCTCACTACTCCACCACCATCATGATCGGCCATATCCCCTCTTCATCACCACCAAGCCATAGTCGTGACCCCCTTGATCCAATACATCACCAAATATTGATCTAAACCCTAGCCGAACTACACATATTCACCAATTCCTATTTTTTCCTCGGCCTCCACCACCAACTCCTCCTCGCCTTGCTCTAGGCCTTGCCCCGTTGAAGTGACCAAATCCGACCAAGTTTAGCACATAGGCTAAGCCACATAACCATAGGCCGAGCCCAAACATCAACACCCCTTGCCTTTTGCCTTCACAACCCCTACCTCTTCACATTCCTAACCTAGTCGTGCCTTATGACCACCATGACCAAGCCTAATAGCCTTCAAACTCGTCATAGCCGAGCAAATAGAGATGTGGCCGAGCCCACTTGTGGTGGTTAAGCTTATTTGCTTCATTTTGAATCATATTTTTTTACATTGATTTGATTTGTTGTCTTGTGTTAAATTATATACTTATATATGTTGTATATTTTTTTATAAGATCTGAATATTGGCTCATCGTCCACTCGAATATAGTCGTGCATTTCGTGCTTTGTGGAGTTTGGATTTGCGTTTTGAATTTGATCTCTAGCTTTAGAAGGTGAGTTTATCACTCTCGACAAATCGTACTTATATAAATGTGAAACAATGTCACTTCAATTGTAGTAGTTGAAATGTTATGTTATATGTTCACATCTTTCTGTTATTTGACATTATATGATGATATTACCTGATTATATACCCGTTGCATCACCTGACATCATATGATATGTTTTACTATTTATTTTAATTACTGTTTCTCACGCTGCAAGTTCCCTATAGAATAGAATCACTATGGGTTGAAATGATACATACCCGAACGAACATTAGAATAATGAGAATTTGATATGAGCTGAAATGATAGGCTCAAGCGATTTTTATTTATTCTGTTTGACTTGGGATTGCGGGTTCGAAATGCTAAAACCTGAAATTTTTTTAAAATACGGATTGAAATGATACTATCTGTATCACTTGAATTAGGTTAGAAAATTATATATAGACCCGTGGTTAATTTTAAATATTTTCTAAAAATTTATTAAGTGTATTGAAATATAAAATATGAAATTTAACTCAAATTGGATTTAAATGATTTAAATAAAAGTTATAGTGCTTTTCTATAAGTTAAAATGTATAATTAAATAAATGGGTTAAAAATGTAATTTAAATATGACTTAACTTGAAATTGAAATTTGGTTTTCAAAATGGAAATTTTAGGCTCCACTTGGTTAAAAGAATATTTTATTTACATAATGGGAAATTTTAAATAAAGTATTAAGTCATTTGTTAAGATAAAAGTTAAGTAAATAATGTACATTTGACTTAATAAATAAATTTTAGTTTAATTTCGATAATTATTCATAAAAAATTATTTTATTTAACCACAAGTTAAATGATATCCAAATAAATATTTTTGGAAAGTGAGATATGTTTTATAAGTTAAAAAAGGTGAAAATTTGAAATTATATTGTTGCTGAAATGTTGTAATAATCCTTAGTTATGTATTGGCGGCATTTCTAAAAAGCTTTAGTTTTAAGGTAGCATTTGTGATAACCTGAATTTTTGGGCATCTGTTAATTTGAAATTTAACAGGATTAAAAATTGTTAAATTACTAGATTTGTAAATTAAACAAATAAAAATATCAAAACATCTGGATGTATATAAATAAAATTTTAATTCAATATAATAATTTTTCAAAAGCTAATTAAAAGTTAAGTTTTATATTTTTAAAAGACTTATATATATAATATCTATATGTGTTTATTTATTAATATGTAATTAAATATTTAAATGTTATTCCTTAAGGAGATATATAGAAATTTATAAAGAAAATACATATAGATAAATATTGATTTATTTAGAAGTATAATAGTTGAAATAAGAATTGGATAAAAGGATTATATGCTCTCTTTTAATTTTTTTATATATAAATAGATATAGTTTGAATATTTATAAATATAAAACATATATATATATATATATTTAAATATAAACATTTAAAACATATGTTAATGTGATATTTAAGTTAATTAAAGACATCATAATATGCAAAAAAAATTCAAATATAAACAAGATAAAACACATTTTAGACATTTGTAACAATTATAACATGCATTTAAACAAATGTAGGATAAATACATCATGAGATTTACAAGTGTCATTTTTTTTCTTTTCTTTTTAAATTAATGAATTAAATGATGAGCAAAGTTATACATATATCTTTAAACCCCTACTTCCATTTTCCTTTCAGATGTTTCAAGAATTTTTAAACCTGAAACAGAAATTAAAAACAAAAACAAGCAAATTAAAGCAAATCAAAAAATTCAACTTATAAAATAAAAGCAAGATTAGATCGGCTCAAACATATTCAAGCCCAAATTTTCAACTAGAAGCAAGCAAGAACATTTCAGTTCAAGGCTTAAAGCATCTCATCCACAAAGCAATTCAGTTTTCAAATTAAAGTTTAGGCATTTCAGCTATAACCAGATTTATAACGAATTCAAAATCAGTTTCACATTTAAAATCTGGTTCTCTATTTCAAAGGTGAGTAACCTTATTTTCAAATACATTGATATAGACATTGCTCTGTTAACAGTAAATGTCCATTTCAGTTTCAAAAAATCATATCTTTAGTTCTAGTTTAAATCTGAGGATGTTGTAAACTAGGGAAATGTTTATTTTTGTTTGTAGTTTAAGTTAAAAATATTTTCATGAATGATTTATGTTGTGTGATTAGCTCGGACTTATTTTATAGCAAAAATGATATTTTTGTAAAAATTTCAGTATGATTGAATCAAGGATTTGAGTATGCATGTTGATTTCCCTTGTAGAAATAGGATTTTTAGTGGTTAAATCGTGATTTTTAACATTCTAGATTGAAAGAGATTTGGCTACGAACATTTTTAGTCAAAAAAATATTTTCTGGCGATCTTATCGCCACGGGGTGGCGCGGCCAGTACTGGTAGGTACTGGCGAGCTTGGGAGAGGTGATGACCATGGCCAAATTTTGAATCGATGCCTGGATAAGGGGAGCATTCGAGTTTAGGGTTTAAGAATGAATTTAGAAGCCGACAAGCACGATCAGAATTTAGAGACGATGGAGCAACCGGAATCCGAAGGGCTTGGCACGGTGATAGTTACATGGGTAAGCTTTCGGTCGAAATGGGTGTCGTATGATGAAGTGGACAATCGTCGTTGAGGTGGGACGATTTGTAGAGATGGGTTGATTTTTGGTTCTGGAAAATTCGAACAGTCAGTCGAATTTTCGATCTGAAGCTTGTGGCCTTCGGCGATGGGGCTTTTTGGGTCGAGAGTTGACAAGAGATTTGATGGCGGTGTCTCGATGGTGTGATGGTCGGAGTTTGGTCCGTCCATGTGCACAGCGTGCACGAGAGATGTATGCTCTGGAACCTGGAATGAACGAGAAGAAGGGAATCGAATTTGATCTGGGTTGTGTTGGTTCGCGGCATTGTAGTGTTCGTCAGAGAGTGTTTTGTGTGTTGAACGGAGATGATCTTTCGGTGAGGAATCTGTATTTAGATGATTTGGGAAGGGATGTTGTTGTCTGGAAGAGGGGTAGCGAGAAGAAGAAGTTTTATTTGTTGGGTTTCGATTGCTTACTCGCTATTTGGGGTTTCGAGCTACGGGCCTATGCTTGCGGTGTGTTAAATAATTAGTCCAGTTGATTATGTCTTTGGGACTTTGGACCTCGGCCGATGATATTGGTTTATTTACAGTAAAATTTATTAAGTAAAGAATTTGGTTTCAAGGTAAAACAAGTTCCAAACAAATTGACTTTCCAAAAATTATATTAGGAATGATGATATGAATTAAATATTTTAAAAACCAGTTTTTAAAAGATTATCTAAATGAATAGGTTACAAAGGAAAGCATAATCCAAGTTCCAGTGCAAGTTTTTAATGAGTTTTAAATGTTTCAAAAATTGTTGTTTATAAATAATTATTATAATAGGTAAATTCCTATATGATTCAGGGGTATTTAAATGCTGAAATTTAATTAAGTATTGATTATTTAATGAATAAGAGATGGTTAATTGATTTATGAAATCAATTTACAAAATAATTAATTAATATTATTATTAGGTAATTAACAAAGGTAACTTAATTTGTGTAATCAAGTTAAGGATTGGTTTATTAATATGATTAATTAATTAAGGTAATTAATTTTAAAGATGATTAATTAAGAATAATCACTTAATGAAATTGATCTATGATAATGAAAGTAATTAAAAGATAATTGCTTAATGAAATTCATTAAGGAGAGAAATTAATGTGTAATTACTAAATGTGATTATTTAATTATAATTACTTAATGAAGTAATTAAGTATTAATTACTTAGTGTAAATAATTAAGGATTAATTAAGGAAATTAATTAAGGGTTAGATAGTTATTGAATGTGATAAATAATTAATGAAAATGATTGTAGGATAATTAATTTGAATAATTAATTAAGGATAAGTATAATAAATCATTGTTAATTACTTTATAAGAATAACTTAGAGATTAGTTAATGTGATGGGTGAAGGTAGTTTAATTTATGTAATTAGTTAAGGGTTTAATTACTTATTGTAATTAAAGGATATTAATCAAAAATGGTTAATTAAGATGAATAATTAAAGAATGGTTAATTAAGAATAATTAACAAATGGGATAATTACTTAATGAAAGTAATTATGGATGATTAATGGGTAATTCAAGGACGATTTAGTTAATAGTTGTAATTAATTTTTGATAAGTAAGCAAGATTAAAGGTGATTAAAGTAGTTAAGTCAATTAGTTTAAATTAATTAGAAATAGTGAGACTGATAAATCTTGCTTATGAATAATTGAATGATATTGAATACTTTGGATTATTTGTTATCCTTGGTATGTGATTGCGATGCTTGGTGGTAGGATATGAAATGGTTTGTGATATGATCTATTTGGACTGAACAGTGATAATGTGGTTATCTATCAATGATGGATCACAGTATAAAAGTGACACCCTATATTTAAAGTTTGAATTGTAATTTCATTTGAATAATGTGTGTAAGTTGACATGGGATCCGAAGAGACCGGGGTCCGGTACCGGTAAGTACCCGAACCACTTTGATTTAAAATCTTCGATAATGTTTTAAAGGTTGATTTGTAAAATCAATTGGTTGGAATGGGATTAATTTAAATGACTGGACCATTTAAACTAAGTAAGGGTACTTGGGGATCGATTTGTGAAAATAAGGGTTGATTATAACAAGTTGTAAACTTGTGGTGATGCACGAGTTACTCGGGTTTTAAATAAGTTTTATGCTTTGGTATTCCTTGTTAAATGAGTTTTCTCACGATGGTTTCCAGCCTGATCCGGGTGCTACTTTGATGTAATGCTTGGGTCAGATCGAGTATTACAAATTTTCAGGTAAGGACGTTCTGGAGCTCAGGAGGCGAGCTGGATGGCAGAAATGTATGGAGTGTTTCCGCTATGTTATATAGTTGTATATCTAGGACATGTTGTTTTAAACTGTCCAATGTTGTGTAAATGTTGTAACTCTGATGTATGAAAATGTACATGTACTGACACAGTTCTTCTTTGTAAAACTGTTATTTTATTTGATATTATATTTTCTCCGCTGCGAATGTGAGGTTTCTGCGACTTGTTTCTGTTTCTTTTCTTTCTCTTTTCTTCTTTCCTAACTATTTGGAAATTTTGGGATGGAAATTTCTGGATCGTTACATTTGGTATCAGAGCGAGGTTAAGCGAGAACCTTGGCTCTTGTGGGATTACTCATTAAGGATAGGGTCAATGGTACCCTAGGATGAGTTGAGTGTATATATATATATGAGATCGTACTTGTTTTTTTTCTCATATAAAGATTTTAAATGATTTAATATAAGAATATATTTTGGTATATAAAGCAATATTTGTTTCTAATAAATATTAAGGTAATTGGTTGTTAAATTGTTGGAATTAAATTAAGTGGTAATAGAAATACAACCAAATTGAAATTAGATAAAGATAAGTTTGAAATAGATTCAAACTGAAATTAAAATGTTGAATTTGGAAAGGAGTTTCAGGAAAAGATAATAATAGATTGGTTTCCTTGGTTATTATCATTATTGTGTTTAATTATAAAATGTGTATTAATGAGTAAGAAAAATGAAATGTTTTAAGGAAGTAAAACTTTTAGGCAAGTGTGACTTATAAATTGGAACTGAAGATGATCTAAATTGTGAAGTTTTAAATATAGGTCTAAAAATTTGAAAATTGTTTCAAAGTAATAAAGAAATGTTATTTAATGTCTTTGAATGAAAGTGTCCTATTTCAAACAAGAGTTGTTTGAAAATTTAAAGAAATTTGTTTTGAATTAAAAAAACCAAAGGTGGTTTAAAATTTATGGATAACTTGGTGTGTAAAGGAAATAATATGTATATATGAGGAATATACATAATATCAAGGATGGTTTGAAATAAACTCTAAATGTTTAGTTTTAAACTTTTTTTTAATTGGAATGAGATGTGATACCCAAAGTGATAAGTTTTTGAACTTATAAGTGGGAAGATTATTAATGTGAAGTTTAAAATTTGAAACGAGAATTCAAATTGGGTAAGATTGGCTGGATTAAATAAATTGAATTTAACTTTGGGAAAGTTAAATAGTTAATTTGAATTGGGAGTTTATGTGATCTCAAAATGGGTTTGAGATCTGGATGTTGGAAATGGATAGATGTTTTAAAATAATTTGAATGATACCATCCTATTATTATTAATAATATTTAAGCTGAAATTGGATTTGTTTATATGAATAAAGAAATGGGGTATGGTAATATATCCATTATTAAGATAAAATGAAATCATTTTGGACTTAAGATTTGAATGTTTAAGATAAAACTTCAGAGGTTTGGTTTCAAAATTGAAATTTGATGATAAATTGAATTTCAAAGATTTAGTTGTTTAAAAAGGATTTGAATTAATTGGAATTGGGACTAAAGATGGATAAGTTTAAAAATTCAAATGGAAAATTTGAATTGGATTAATTTGAAATGAAATTGAAGTTGAATGAGTTCAGATTCAAATGGGAATTGGGATTAATTCAAACTGGAATTGATTCGAAATTGAAATGGGTTCAATTTGAAATTTGTCCAAATTGATTTGAATAATTTGGAATTGTGATTAAAGTTGAATAGGTTTAAAATTCTACTAGAATTTGATTTGAAAATTAGAAAGAAATTGAGAATTAATTCAACTTTAATTGGGGTTAAATCAATTTCAATGGGAATTGAAGTTATTTAAATTGGAATTGAATCAATTTAAATGGAAGTGGAAATTTAAATAGAATTGATGGAAATGGAGATTAGGAATTGTACAGTTTGGCTTTGGGTTATTTACAAAATAAATTGTTTTAATATATATTTTTCTAAACTATTTACTATACAACCTTTCTTTTTAAAGCTAAATTATCTTATAATTATTTTATAATTACTTTTGGAACAAATTGACAATCTTTTTAACTGTTTTATAAATTAATTGCTATTTTACATCTATTTTGCAATTATCTAAAAAAAAATATAACTATTTATCTAGTTTCCAACTATTTTACAATTTCTTAACTGTTTTACAGCTATTTTACAAATTAATAATTATTTTTCAACAACTTATCTATTTTAAAATTTACCAAGCTATTTTCTAAATTTAAATTGGATAGAGTTCGAACTTTTTATGATAAAATATCTATTTGAGATAAGAATTGAAGTGATAATCCAAATGAGGATTTAAGAATTGTAAGTGAATGAAAATCAAATTGATTGTGGATAGAGAGGAGAAATTGATTTGGCTAATAATCAATGAGATAAATGCATAAGATGGACGTATATTATTCTATTCGTATAGTGATTTGATCCAGATTCGAGCACAGAATTTCGAGATAATTATGTCGATCCAAGTTGGAATTTTTAACTCGATTTTCGACGGTGAACCTGGATATGGATTGTTGGTTGGTTCTGGATATTCTCTTTCATAGTTATGACTATGCAAGGTGAATGACGGTTTCTGATCAAGAAACCAGATCTGGGTCCGCACTAGAAAGTTGGGTGGACGATACTAGTTCGGAAGGGAAATTGTGTGTTCAAGTGAGTGATCAGATTTATATTGCGTACGGATGATATTTATACATCGTATGGATTGGAATGAAATTGATATTGAAAGTTTGTGGATAAGAACTGTAAAAAGGTTTTTGAAGTGTAAAATATATCTTGTGAAATATATGATGAAATAAAATAGAAATTGGATATTTCTATGGTAGAAATTTACTTTATGGAAGTAAGTAATTTACTTTATGGAAGTAAGTAATATAGTTAATGACTTTGTAGAGTAATCAAATTTGAATATTTGATTTGGCATAAACAAAGTTATATATCTTTGTTATATATAATATAAATCTCCCCTTATTGAATCTATAGCCAGAAGAAAGGGGTTTTATACAAGTTTGAACAGATCCAAAGTTTTAAGAAGTTATATGTATCTATATATATACGTATAAAGGATCTTATGAGAATGATTCTGGAAAAGGTTTTGGGAACCTATGAATTTGGAAGAGGCTTTTTGATTTTTGCATAAAATCAATTTTGGAATTTGGAAAGCCTAGTTTGAGAATTATCGATTTTGGGATAATCGATTTTGAGAAAGGAGATTTATATGAGATTCACACTAGGCGTATGATTTGGAAGATACTATATGTGTATAGTATTGAGTGTTTCGAAAATGGCTCTGGAGAAAAAGACGCTCCCTTGGGATGAACTTCTCAGGAGTACCATAGGTTGGTACTGCCATGAGCCTCTAAGGGGGAGGTTCTAAAGTTGATCAAGTGAGGAGTCTGGACAAACTAGTTCCTGAGGGTTATTGGGTAGCGAAAGCCGAGGGCATTGATGCCTACAGAGGAATTTGGGTTATGTTGTGACGATAGTGTAACTCGATGTCGCTGCGATCTACTGTGTGGACCATAGCGGAAATTGTGTGGAGGTGAGTGTCAAAAGTCTACGTTTGATTTTGCCGGGAAGGCAACGTAACGTCGGTAGGCTGCGATCTATGGTCAAGTGGAGTGGAGAAATTTCATTCTTTTGGCAGCGAAATTCGAGGGAGCTGAGGCCTACAGTTATATGGGTTTTTTGATGTGATAGCAACGTAACCCCAGTTGTAGCTGCGATCTGTAGCGGGTTCCATGGTGCAATCGAGGGGCGAGGAGGCCTACAGTTATCTATGGATTTTGTCGGGATGGCAACGTAACCATCGGGTTAACTACGACTATGGATGGGGGTAATGATTTCCAGAGCATTCTCACCAAAGATATTTCCTCGATTTCAAAAATGTTTTCTATATTTTCAATAAAATTATTTACCAAGTATTTTCACTGGGTGTTGGAAACGGGTTTACCAAGTACTTATAGATTTTCAGTCCTATGCCTGATCAACGTATGACCGAATTTCTGTGAGAACGAGGACGAACTTGTTGAAACATCGAGTTATAAAATGATATTTTAATAAAAACAATTTTGGCAATATTATATAGATTTTAAAGTGTTTTAAAAATGTTCAAAGCGTTATTTTTCTGATTTTAAGCGTTGAATAAATTCTGGCTTCGTTCCTTTTCGAGGACGAAAAGATTCAAAGAGGGGAAGGATTGTGATAACCCGAATTTTTGGGCATCTGTTAATTTGTAAATTAACAGGATTAAAAATTATTAAATTACTGGATTTGTAAATTGAACAAATAAAAATATCAAAACATTTGGATGTATATAAATAAAATTTTAATTTAATATAATAATTTTTCAAAAGCTAATTAAAAGTTAAGCTTTATATTTTTAAAAGATTTACATATATAATATCTATATGTGTTTATTTATTAATATGTAATTAAATATTTAAATGTTATTCTTTAAGGAGATATATAGATATTTATAAAGAAAAAATATATATATATATATATATAAATATTGATTTATTTAGAAGTATAATAGTTGAAATAAGAATTGGATAAAAGGATTATATGCTCTCTTTTAAAAAATTTATATATAAATAGATATATTTGAATATATATTTTTTGAAAGGCAAGCAGGGTTGAATAGACCCTTACCATATTTATTAACTACAAAAAAACAAAAACAAAATGGGAGCAATAACAAGCTAGAGCTCTCAAAAGCAAACAGGGAAGACTAAGAAGAAAATATGAATGGAAGACTTAAAACAAACGAAACAAGAACAACATAAGGAAACGAAAGAATAAAAACCCTAATCCAGAAAGCCATATGCAGCATGTAGGGAAGACTTTTCCTTGACTCTAGATATTGTGATATTTATCAAGGCGCTTTCAAGTTTCATTTTATTCTCAAAAACTCTAGAATTTCTCTCAGCCCATATCACATCCACATAAACTTTCAGAAGCTGTAACAGCCAATAAGATGAAGCATCCTTCCATCTAGTTCTTCTGAAGACTCTATTCCATTCAGCACTACCATTCATTATGGGCTCAGTAAATCCTCCAATGAAGAGAATAGCTTTCTAGATTCTTTTAGTAATCATACAGTCAAAGTAGAGGTATGAGCCATCTTCAATATGATTATTACAGAAGTTACACATCAAGTCTATAGGAAAACCTCTCCTACATAATTTATCCTTGGTCATGAGAGCATTTCTTAGGACTTTCCATAAAAAGAAGTTCAGGTTTTGAGAAGTTTTTGTATTCCAGACTCTAGCATGCCATCTAAAGATAGGGCTATTCTCATCTCTTATCAAAGCTTTACAAATTCTTGATATGGAGTGTTGCCCAAGATTAGCAGTCCACACATACCCATCATCACCAGTAGGGAACTTCTTGCATTGCACAACAGCCCACAGCTGATTGATGATAGGGTTGGAGGAGTAAGGCAAAACAATTTCACCATTATAAAAATAATCAACTGCCCTGGCATTCAATGGGATGCCAGTTTGATTCCTCTGCTCATAGGAGAGCAAATCATGCAATATCATTCCTCTTCCCACCCATGGCTCAAACCAGAATTTAGCTTTACTATCAGGGCCCATTTAACCCAAAAATTAGGTTTTTCATTAATCAGATTGTCAAAATGCTTTGAAAATGCAGCTTGATTCCAAGTCCTCATACATTTTATTCCCAATCCACTATATTTTTGTGGTTTCTCTAATTTCGCAAAAGCAATAGGAATGAGTTTTGTAGAATACATATCCTTAGTCCATAGAAAATGATTCATTGCTTTCCTGATGCTAGATAAAAGAGCAGAAGGAAAAATAAAGCACCTGCACCAATAAATAGTCATAGCTTGCATTATCGATTTTATGATTGTGGTTCTGTCTGCCTAAGATAACTTATTGCTTGCACATCTATTCATAGCTTCAGTTATTCTTTCAAACAGAGGCAAACAAGTAGTTGCTCCAATTTTTCTAGAGCACAAGGGGATACCCAGGTGCATGGTACCCTCAGGAAGATTAGGAAGTTGACTTTCATGGTATGTGTTCTGATTGTCATTGTCATTGAGTCCTGCCACCATTAGGAATGACTTGCTTTTGTTGACTTGTAGACCAGTGCACTTCTCAAAAGTGTGAAGGATGCCTTTGACACATTCCATTGAAGATACAGTTGGCTTAATAAAAAGTATAACATCATCAGCAAAAAGAAGAGAGGTAATGAGAGGATTCATGCATTTGGGATGCAACTTGAAATTGTTGTTCCTGACTTGATTGTTAATAAGCTGAGTAAAAAATTCCATCACAATTATGAACAAATAAGAAGACATCGGGTCTCCCTGTCTTATTCCTCTCTGACTTCTAAAATATCCAACAGTGCCACCATTGTAACATAATGAGAAGGAGACTGTTGAAATACATGTATATATCCAGCTGACAAAGTGGCAAGGAAACCCCATTAATCCCATAATACCATAAATATAAAACATATATATATTTAAATATAGACATTTAAAACATATGTTAATGTGATACTTAAGTTAATTAAAGACATTATAATATGCAAAATTTCAATTATAAACAAGATAAAACACATTTTAAACATTTGTAACAATTACAACATGCATTGAAACAAACGTAGGATAAATACATCATGAGATTTACAAGTGTCATTTTTTTCATTTCTTTTTAAATTAATGAATTAAATGATGAGTAAAGTTATACATATATCTTTAAACCCCTCCTTCCATTTTCCTTTCAGATGTTTCAAGAATTTTTAAACCTGAAACAGAAATTAAAAACAAAAACAAGAAAAATTAAAGCAAATCAAAAAATTCAACTTATAAAATAAAAGCAATATTACATCGGCTCAAACAGATTCAAGCCTAATTTCAACTAGAAGCAAGCAAGAACATTTCAGTTCAAGGCTTAAAGCATCTCATCCACAAAGCAATTCAGTTTTCAAATTAAAGTTTAGGCATTTCAGCTATAACTAGTTTACAGCAAATTCAAAATCAGTTTCACATTTAAAATATTGTTCTCTGTTTCAAAGGTGGGTAACCTTATTTTGAAATGCATGGATATAGACATTGCTCTTTTAGCAGTAAATGTCCACTTCAGTTTCAAAATTTTATATCTTTAGTTCTAGTTTAAATCTGATGATGTTGTAAACTAGGGAAATGTTTATTTTTGTTTGTAGTTTAAGTTAAAAATATTTTCATGAATGATTTATGCTGTGTGATTAGCTCGGACTTGTTTTACAGTAAAAATCATATTTTTGTAAAAATTTCAGTATGATTGAATCAAGGATTTGAGTATGCATGTTAATTTCCCTTGTAGAAATAGGATTTTTAGTGGTTAAATCGTGATTTTTAACAATCTAGATTGAAAGAGATTTGAGGATGAACATTTTTAGTCAAAAATATATTTTATGGCGATCTCATTGCCACGGGGTAGCGCGGCCGGTACTGGTAGGTACTGGCAAGCTTGGGAGAGGTGATGACCATGGCCAAATTTTGAATTGATGCCTGGATAAGGGGAGCATTCGAGTTTAGGGTTTAAGAATGACTTTAGAAGCCGACGAACACGATCGAAATTTGGAGACGATGGAGAAACCGGAATCTGAAGGGCTTGGCACAGTGATAGTTACATGGGTAAGCTTTCGGTCGAAATGGGTGTCGTACGATGAAGTGGACAATCGTCGTTGAGGTGGGACGAATTGTAGAGATGGGTTGGTTCTCGGTTTTGGAAAATTCGAACAATCGGTCGAATTTTCGATCTGAAGCTTGTGGTCTTCGGCGATGGGGCTTCTTGGGTCGAGGTTGACCAGAGATTTGGTGGCGGTGTCTCGATGGTGTGATGGTCGGAGTTTGGGGCGTCCATGTGCACAGCGTGCACGAGAGATGTCTGCTCTGGAACCTGGAATTAACGAGAAGAAGGGAGTCGAATTTGATCTGGGTTGTGTTGTTTTGTGGCATTGTATTGTTCGTTAGAGAGTTTTTTGTGTGTTGAACGGAGATGATCTTTCGGTGAGGAATCCGTATTTAGATGATTTGGGAAGGGATGCTGTTGTCTGGAAGAGGGGTAGAGAGAAGAAGAAGTGTTATTTATTGGGTTTCGATTACTTACTCGCTGTTTGGGGCTTTGGGCTTCGGGCTCATGCTTACGGTGTGTTAAATAATTAGTCCAGTTGATTGTTTCTTTGGGTCTTTGGGCCTCGGCCGATGATATTGGTTTACTTACAGTAAAATTTATTAAGTAAAGAATTTGGTTTCAAGGTAAAACAAGGTCCAAACAAATTGACTTTCCAAAAATTATATTAGGAATGATGATATGAATTGAATATTTTTAAAACCAGCTTTTGAAAGATTATCTAAATGAATAAGTTACAAAGGAAAGTATAATCCAAGTTCTAATGCAAGTTTTTAACGAGTTTTAAATGTTTTAAAAATTGTTGTTTAAAAGTAATTATTATAGGTAAACTCCTATATGATTCAGGGGTATTTAAATGTTGAAATTTAATTAAGTATTAATTATTTAATGAATAAGAGATGGTTAATTGATTTATGAAATCAATTTAGAAAATAATTAATTAATATTATTATTAAGGTAATTATAAAAGGTAACTTAATTTGTGTAATCAAGTTAAGGATTGGTTTATTAATATGATTAATTAATTAAGGTAATTAACTTTAAAGATGATTAATTAAGAATAATCACTTAATGAATTGATCTATAATAGTGAAAGTAATTAAAAGATAATTGCTTAATGAAATTCATTAAGGAGAGAAATTAATGTGTAATTACTAAATGTGATTATTTAATGGTAAATACTTAATGAAGTAATTAAGTATTTATTACTTAGTGTAAATAATTAAGGATTAATTAAGGAAATTAGTTAAGGGTTAGATAGTTATTGAATGTGATAAATAATTAATGAAAATGATTATAGGATAATTAATTTGAGTAATTAATTGAGGACAAATATAATAAATCATTGTTAATTATTTTATAAGAATAATTAAGAGATTATTTAATGTGATGGGTGAAGGTAGTTTAATTTGTGTAATAAATTAAAGGTTTAATTACTTATTGTGATTAAAGGATATTGATCAAAAATGGTTAATTAAGATGGATAATTAAAGAATGATTAATTAAGAATAATTAACAAATGGGATAATTACTTAATGAAAGTAATTATGGATGATTAATGGGTAATTCAAGGATGATTTAGTTAATAGTTGTAATTAATTTTTGATAAGTAAGCAAGATTAAAGGTGATTAAAGTAATTAATTCAATTAGTTTAAATTAATTAGAAATAGTGAGACTGATAAATCTTGCTTATGAATAATTGAATGATATTGAATACTTTGGATTATTTGTTATCCCTGGTATGTGACTGTGATGCTTGGTGGTAGGTATGAAATGGTTTGTGATATGATCTGTTTGGGTTGAACAGTGATAATGTGGTTATCTATCAATGATGGATTGCAGTATAAAAGTGACACCCTGTATTTAAAGTTTGAATTGTAATTTCTTTTGAATAATGTGTGTAAGATGACATGGGATCCGAAGAGACCAGGGTCGGGTACCCGTAAGTACCTGAACCACTTCGATTTAAAATCTTCGATAATGTTTTAAAGGTTGATTTGTGAGATCAATAGGTTGGAATGGGATTAATTTAAATGACTGGACAATTTAAACTAAGTAAGGGTACTTAGGGATCGTTTTGTGAATATAAGGGTTGATTATAACAAGTTGTAAACTTGTGGTGATGTACGAGTTACTCGGGTTTTAAATAAGTTTTATGCTTTGGTATTGCTTGTTAAATGAGTTTTCTCACGCTGGTTTCCAGCCTGACCTGGGTATCATTTTGATGTAATGCTCGGGTCAGACCGAGTATTATAGATTTTCAGATATGGACGTTCTGGAGCTCAGGAGGCGAGCCCGATAGCAGAAACGTATGGAGTGTTTCCGCTATATTATATAGTTGTATATCTAGGACATGTTGTTTTAAACTGTCCAATGTTGTGTAAATGTTGTAACTCTGATGTATAAAAATGTAAATGTACTGACACAGTTCTTCTTTGTAAAACTGTTATTTTATTTGATATTATATTTTCTCTCCTGTGAATGTGAGGTTTCTGTGACTTGTTTCTGTTTCTGTTTCTTTTCTTTCTCTTTTCTTCTTTCCTAACTATCTGGAAATTTCGGGATAGAGATTTCCAGGTCGTTACACATTTGCTAAGTGCTACCATTTCTAAAATACAACTATGTTCTGAAATACTAAATATACCTACAGTAGCATTTTCAAAGTGCTGCAGTTTCTAAAATTGAACTGTTTTGAGTATACAATATACCTACAGTAGCATTTTTAAAATGTTGTAGTTTCTGAAATTGAACTATTTTGAATATACTAATATATCTATAGTAGCATTTTTAAAGTGCTGCATTTTCTGAAATTGAACTGTTTTGAATAGGCTAATATATCTACAATAGCATTTTGGAATTGCTACAGTTTCTAAAATTGAACTGTTTTTGAAAGACTAACATATCTACCGGCACTTTATAAGTGCTGCTGTTTCTGAAAAATACAATGCTTTGAAATTGTTATAATTGAATGAATGAACTTAAAAATGCTACAATTCTGGAAATTGAAAATTTGATTTGAAAGGATAACGAATTCATATTTAAATGGTTTAAATGAATTATTCGATTTGAAATATAAACCATTTTTGAAATTTATAACCACGGGTTATAACGGTTGGTTGTTAAAGAGTCAGGGATCCGAAAACCACTTTAACAACCGTGTACGCGGTGGAGATTCCAGAATGAAGTAGGATGGTGGCGACGTTCTATTGATTTTTGTACGTGGACCCAACTCCCGCGATTTGGCATAAGGTGGCTAAAACTAGAGCAATTCCAGGCCAATGAGGTAGCTCCTTTTATCGGACACACTTCTTCGTATGCCATTCTATGACTTTGTGATTGATATGGTGCGAACCTTTGATTTTGGGAGTGTAGCTTGAGGTGGGAGGTAGTGGCTGCTACACCTTACCACCGGTCCGGATGCGTAATTGGTATATATACCCTAGCATTGCCTCGTTGTGCCGTGTCACCTACCCTGGAGCGCCTTGTACGATTTGGTTTTGTGCCATACCTAGGGAGTATCCTCTGGTGGCTTCCCGATCAGGAGGGAGTACGGTACTGTATAGACTATTGGCACTATAAAATGTGTTAAGGGGGATTAGGTAACGCCTTAATGCTACTTTTAAATATATTATACTTTACTTTAGACATTATTATAATAGCGTATATTACTGCATAGTAAATAGTTTCAAGCATTCGTATTAAACAATTATTTTTGAAATAAGAGAACTCAGTGATAAAAAACATTGGTCAAAAATTCAAAGGGTATAAATTCATGTTTTGATTTCATCACTTGATTAGCATTTGAAATAAGGATTTTTGATGTTAATATTATGATTTTTAATCTTGGGATTAATGTGAATTTTCGAATTGAACGTTTTTTGGTTTTTCGTTGATTTGCTATCGATCGGTGGAATGATATTGGTCGAGATTGATGAGGAGGTGGCTAGAAGATTGGAGAACACAGGAAAAATAATCGAAAATTTTTTAGTTTGCCGTGGTGATCATGTGGCGATGATTTAGGGTTTAACGTACAGTGTTGGTCAGGGTGATAGACATGGCGATTTTGTCGATTGTGGTGCATCGAGGTCGATCGGACCCAAGGGATCAGTGCGTTGGATCGTGACGTTGCATTGGGCGGAGTGGCAGGGTTCCAGGTGGTCAATTCGTCGGCGTCGAGGCATTTGTATCGATCGTGTCTGGTACCAAATAAGGATTGACTTGCTCAAATTCGAATTCGACATTGTTTTGTCGATCTGGGTTGTTGTGATGATATAATAGATAATCGGTGATGTATGGAAGGCCACGGCGATGGTCGGAGGTGGATCGGTTGATCGTGCACATGCATGCGTATAGGCATGTATCTGTTTGATTGATGAAGGCGAGAAGTACACGGGGACGAATTCGAAGAAATTCGCGAGGATACTCGGGAAAGAGAAAAGATGTGGGATACTCGGGTCTTGGCTGGAGAAAATAGGGAAATAGCTCGGGTCTAGGTAATTATGTATAAAACAGTTTTAAACTTTAAACAAAATTTATGTTTTACTTAAAAACAATTTCTTAAAACCATTTTTTATTGAAAATAATAAATGGTTATCTAAGTTGGAATTAGTTAAAGGTTTTTAAACAAAATTGTCTTTTTTATATTAACTAAGTTTAAAGGTTTTTAAGATATATATATAACTTTTATTTTAAAGTTTATTTCGAATAAACTTAATAATATTAAGAAATTAATTAAGAAGACATGTTTTAATTATTAATCAACTTTAAAATCTAAGTTAATTTATTTATTAAAGATAATTAATTACAAGGTTTATTAAATAAAGATTTTTAATGATAATTAAAGTAATTGATTGAAATAAATGGATTATCTTTTGATCAATTGAAGTCTTAAGTGATTAAAGATTTATTACTTAATGAAAGTAATTAAATGATAATTTCTTGATGAAAGCAAGTTAAAAGGATAATTACCCAATGTAATTTAAAAGGATTAATTATTTAATTACTTAAAGATTTATCAATAATGTGATTAATTAATTAATATGATTAATTAATTAATGTGATTAATTAAAGGATAATTAATCAAGGTGGTTAATTTATTTATGTTATTAATTAAAGGTTAATTAATTAAGGTAATTAATTAAAAGATAATTAATTAAGGGTTAATTTATTAATGAGATTAATTAAGATTAATTTATTAATTAAGGATAATTAATTAAGATGGATAATTAAGACTGATTAATAAATAATTAAGGATAATTAATTAGTAACTAAAGGATAGTTAATGAATGTAATTATGTAACTAAAAAATTTGTAATTAATTATTAATGATTAAGTAGGATCATAAGAGATTAATTTATTTGGTTTAAATTAAATTAATTCTAGATTATGTGATTAGTTAATTTTGCTTATGGATGATTGAGTTTTATTGAATGCTTTGAATTGATTGATGTCTTTGATGTATGATGTTCTGTGATATGAATTGTGTGGATTGAGTTGTGAACTATGATTTATTTATCTGTGACGAATTTACACATTTACCTGTGAATCTGTCAATGAAAGATAAGCCTTATAGGATTATACCGCTTATCTATATTGTTGTGCTTGAATTGATGATGGTTGTGATATGTTATTGTTGTGTGTAAAACCCCTGCACTACACAACATAGACACAAATATGGATTTTACAAGGAATTGGTTAAGTCATAGATATTTGGATTTAATAATATTTTATTCAAATAGTGAAATATTTTTATAAGTTGAATTTTGAATTTAAAATGGTTTGGAAAAAAATTGGGTTTAATCTAAGAAACTTTTTGAAAAGGAGTTTAGAAATTAAAGTAATTTGTTTTGAATTTGAATTCAAGATTTTGAAGTTGAATTCTATATATACATATATATTTGAAAACTATGGTTTAAATGGTTATATATATATAGTGGATTTTAAACCATTTAAAAAGTATTCTAAATTATTTTGAGGATTTGAATTTAATTCAAAATAGAACTTAACGGGAATACGGCAATTCGTTGATTTTCCAATGTATACTTTAAAAGGCTATACTTTGTGAAAATTTAATCGGATTTTCCTAAAATGAAAAGCATTTGTTTTTTAAATGATAATGGCTTTCATAGAGAGAAAGAGTTTCCAGTTTTATTGAAAATATTTCAAATTGGAAATTGAAATAGTTTTGAAAGCTATGAATGAATCTTTGTGAAAGATTGGTGAACTTTGTTTCAAATTGAAGTGGATTTTAAAGGTGGATCTTTTGTTTAAAATTTTAAAAGGTGGATCTTTTGTTTCAAAAATTAAAAGTGGAAATTTGTTTAAATCATTCAAAAAGAAAGGTTTTGGGCTTTAAGTTGTGAACTAACAAAGATCCCACTATATCATATGATTTTTAAAATTAGCGCTCATTATCCGATTTAGCCGGGAGAGGACTTTATGTCATATTACCTATTTCGAATAATGATACGACGTAATGGATAACATTCGAAGACTGTGGTAAAGACCATGTTTTTTTTAGAATGAAAGGATTACTTGTCGAATGTCTCTGCATTGAGCCGCGTCGGTATAGAGATCTCCATATGTGATGGGGAGTCTAATTGGGATTGTGAATGCCCGGATTGCAAAGGCTTCTTTGTGAAGTGCCTTCGGTCCCGTTCGAACCCGACATGGACGTGTATGGATGTATGTCTGACGTTACACTTTGAGATGTAGAGTTGGTTTCTATCAAATATAATTCTGTTTGGTGGAGGAGAATTTATAATCTTAGCTTAACACCCTTCTTTGAGACATACGAGCTTAGAGGTTATGTAGTTGATGGTCACTAGTGATACATTCCCAATTTGATAATGTGACATACTAAGTGTTGCTGATCATTTGTTGATGAAAGCATGGCTTTAGTGAAAAGCGTCGCTTTGTGGATGAGACCTCGTCGAACCTCATAACGCAAAAATGGTCGAAATAGGAATAATGCAGCAAGGTTATGAGGGTCGCGCCCTTTAGGGTATGTCCATTTCTTTATGGAAAATGGTGGTATCATGGTATAGATCCCAGATATTTAACCTACGTGGTTGTTTCAAATTTGTTGGTGTTGAGGATCCTCGGATAAAGGTCGGTAACGACCGAGGGATAGCATACTCGTATCAGTAGTTACGCTAGTTACAGAGGTAACCTGGCCTTACGTTGGCAGAGAGCTAGTTAAGTTCTCAGGGCGTCCCGCCAGAGGCGTACCTATGTGGTGTGGGAAGTCCCTTGGCTTGACCATTTGTTTGTAATCCAATCATCCAATGCGCGACTTGTATGGTTTTAGTTGTAGAACCTTCCATTTAACATGGTTGCTATAGTAGGCATACTATAATGGCACGTATGTTGGCTAAGTATTATACTTACAATTTTTTCTGCACTACGCACTAATAATAATATCAAAAGGATTTTCATGTATCAAGCATGTTTGACTATCATAAGGAGAAATCTCCTTCAATTGTGCGCTTGCATTGTGTGTATGCGTGGAGGCCTTATGGTAGTTTCATTTTCCAAATAGCATTGCGGATTGCTTTCTATTTCCTTTTGTTTGTTTTTGTTCAAATAAAACTATTTTTGTTTGCTCACACTAGTCCCATGACTGACCTGGAGTTTATTGTTCCCTTTTTAAACTCTGAGTGCCCACAATTTTCCACACGGGCAGTTTAGAGTCATATTTTTAGATAATCAGCTAGTAAACATAGTTTTTGGCAATCTTTGGAATCTATGATTTGGCGATCGCATTGTGCTTCTCTTTAAGACCCGGACCGGACTTGCTTAAGTTAGCATGATGGTGGTTCGAGCTTGAAGTTTGGTGCTTTGGCATTGGTGATGCAGATGCAGTGTTGAGTTCTTTCATTTGGATGTCAATGCAAGTTGATGTTATTTCTCCGCCATGGTGTTCCGCTATTGTATACTTGTGCTCTGATATTCTTGGTATCATTGTTGTAGAGATGTTGTATTCATGGAGTTGTATCAATAATATATTGTTTTTCTTCCGCTGTGTTGTTGTATTTAATGTGTTGTAAGCTCCAGCGGACCAGACTAGACGTTTGAATCTGCGGCATTCGAATACGGTTGATGTATTTGGGTGTCGATTTTCAAAGGTCGAGTCAAGGTCGTTAAACTGACATTTCTTGGGATCAGTTTAGATATCATCTTCTGTTTGCCTTGAATTTGGTTCAGTTTCTCTTTTTGAAATCTGTCTTGTGTTCCTTTATCGTGCTTTAGGGATGCTTTTGTTGTGAAGTGGATGCCCGAGGTAGGGAAATCTCAGTTGTATTGGGAATTCATGGATCTAAGACTGGGAATTCATGGATCTAAGACTGGGTGATATGTCTTTTGCTGAATATGAGAGGATGTTCAATGATCTTTCTAAGTTTGGTCCTAATCTGATAGACACTCCTCTCGAAAAGAATGAGAAGTTCACTATTGGTACCTGTCCGGAGTACTATGATCGTCTCATAGCTCATGTGCATTGCCCTTTCACTACTCTAATGGAAATGGCCATTAGATATGAGAATCCTACTTCTAAGGATCTTGCAGCTTCTCGTTCTGCTCCATCTCAGTCTTTTTCTGGCAATCCTAAGAAGAGAAAGCTCAACTTTCACCATCAGAAGAAGAATTGGAATAAGACTCTTTGGGATCATCTTCTTCATCTCAGAGGCAGTCTATAGACCTATCTACCATTACATGTTTCAGATGTAATCAGAAGGGACACTATGCTAATAGCTGTCCTACTTTAGTTCATGCTGCGGTTCCTCCAGCTCAGTTTACCATGCGTGATCTCTATCACATTTGTCTACAACCTGACCATTTCAAGAACAATTGCCCCACTCAGTAGAAAGGCAAGTCGTCTAGTATTTTTGTTGTTACTTCTGCACCTTCTCTAGCTCCACCTCCTACACTTGCACCTGCTCCTACTCCTAGTGATAACCAAGGTACACTTCAGGGCACTTTTTCCCTGTTTAATTTTACTGTCTGTGTTCTATTTGATAATGGGTCTTCTCATAGCTTTATTTCTATAGATCTTTGTGATAAATTCAAGCATATTCTTTCTCCCGAGTTTGCTTTTGTGCCTTTGTGTGTTTCAAATCCTATTGTGGGTCCCGCAAATCTTAGTAGGATTTGTAAGCGACTGAAGCTTCTCAACCTTGATCATCGTTTCACTGGTGATTTCTGTGTTCTGGGTTTTGAAGCTTTTGATCTATGCTTGGAGGTGATTGGCTGAAGAGACGTGATACTATTATCTCTTGAAATATCCGAACTATCTCTCTTGTTGATGATTTTTGTAATTCTTTGGTGATTCAGTGTTGTTTGTCCTAGGATTTTGCTGGCAGCTTTATTTATTCTCTTGATGCTTCTCCTGGGGATATTCATTCGACTCCTGTTGTCAAACTTTATCTCGATGTATTTGATGAAGTCACTTCTTTACCTCCTAAGCGGGAAATTGATTTCCATATTGATCTTATTCCTAGAGCTCGACTTGCAGTTCTTCCACCCAGAAGAATGGCACCCTGTGAGAAGGTTGAGTTAAGAAAGCAAACTAAGGACTTGTTCTCCAAGGGTCTGATCAGACCTAGCCATTCAGAATGGGGAGCAGCGGTAGTTTTCGTCACTAAGTTCGATGGTTTTTGAGGATGTGTGTTGATTATAGGGAGTTGAACAAGCTCACTGTGAGGAACAGATATCCTATGCCTCACATCAATGATATCTTTGATCAGCTTTATGGAGCTACTGTTTTTTCTCAGCTTGATCTTGCCATAGGTTTTCACCAGCTTAGAGTTGCTAAGGAAAGTATTCCCCAAGACTGATTTCCGTACTGAGAATGGTTTTTATCAATGGTTAGTCATGCCTTTCAGTTTGACTCATGCTCCTGCTTTCTTTGTTGGTTTGATGAATCGTGTTTTTCATGATGTGCTTAATAAATTTGTTCTACTCTTTGTTGATGATATCATTGTCTTCTCTAATTCAAGGAAAGAGCATGAGACGCATTTGAAATTTTTTCTGGAGACTCTTAGAAATCATCAGTTAAAGGCTAAATTCTTTAAATGCCATTTTCGAAGGGAAGAAGTCTGATTTCTCGGGCATATTGTTTCTAGAAATGGAGTTTCTGTTGGTCCGGTCAAGATCGTTGCGATCAATGTAAGTCTTTCCCTTCTTCTTCTCTTTCCTGTCTTTTCATTCTGTAATTCGATCATTTACCTTTTCTGTGGTCCTTATTTCTCGCTATTCTATTACAAGATTGGGAAACTCCTAGGTCTCTAACTGATATTCGCAGTTTTCTGGGCCTTTCCGGTTACTATCGGAGATTCATTGAGCACTTTGCTCGGATTTCTGCGCCTCTCACTACTTTAACTCGAAAGAATGCTAAGTTTATATGGAGTGGTAATGTGAAACAGCATTCAATGAGTTGAAGCGTAAGCTTACTTCCGCAACAGTGCTAACCGTTCGGAATGGAAATGAGGGATTAACGGTATACACTGATGCTTGTCGTGAGGGTTTGAGAGCTATTTTGATGCAAGATGGGAAGGTGGTTGCTTATGCCAATCGACATTTGAAGACCCATGAGGCCAATTATGTGGCTCATGATTTGGAATTATTGGCTGTTATCTTTGCTTTGAAGCTTTGGAGGCATCATGTTTTGGGGCTAAGTTTGAGCTCTTTACTGATCATCAGTCTTAGAAATATATCTTCACATAAAAGGATTTGAATCAGCGGCAGGTTCGATGGCTTGAGTTTCTTGCCTCTTATGATCTTGACATTAGCTATACCCCTGAAAAGGCTAATGTTGTGGCTGATGCTTTAAGTCGGAAGAAGGCCATGTTGTGTCGGCTTGTTGTTTCTTCTTCTCCTCTTTTGGATCGTATCATTGCTAAGCAAGATAAGGATGACATGCTTAGGCGTATGAAGGAGATTGTTCGTAGTAGGGTTGGTGGTAGTAATCCTGATGGTAATGGAGCTCAGATCAATGATAGAGGTATTTTGAGGATTAACAATCAGATTTGTGTCCCGAATGTTGATGGATTGAGGTAGGAGTTACTTCGGGAACATCATCGATCCAGACTTTCTATTCATCCTGGTGTGACAAAGATGTATCGGGACATGAAGAAGCTTTATTGGTGGAAACGTATGAGGCGAAATTTCTCTATCTTTGTTAGTAGGTGTGCGATTTGTCAGCAAGTCATGGAAGATCATCAGAAGACCCCTGGTTTGTTGCAGCCCCTTGAGGTTCCCAGTTGGAAATGGGAACAGGTTTCCATGGATTTTATTGATGGATTACCAAGGACTCGGAGGGGTAATGAGAGAATTTGGGTTATTGTGGATAGATTGACCAAATCAGCTCATTTCATTATGGTTACATCTACCCGTTCTGCTTCCAGTTTAGCTGAGATCTATATGAGGGAGATTGTTCGTCTCTATGATGTTCAAATCAGCATTGTTTATGGTCAAGTCCCTATCTTTACCAGTCAATTTTGGAAATCTTTTCAAGAATATTCGGGTACTCGTCTGAATCTGAGCACTGCCTACCATCCACAGACCGACGGTCAAACGGAAAGAGTGAATCATATTCTTAAGGATCTACTACATGCTTGTGTTCTTGATTATGGAGGATCTTGGGAAGATCATCTCCATCTTGTTAATTCAGCTATAACAACAGTTATCAGGTATATTTTCCATCCTCTATTTTGACCTTATCTCAGTCTTTTGTCTATCTCATTTCATATTTGAATTCAGTTTAGTATTGAAATGTATCCGTTTGCTGCTCTTTACGGAAGACCTTGTAGATCTCCATCTTGCTAGATTAAATTCGGTAATCGTTAGGTTATTGGTCCTGATGTGATTTTAGAGGCTTCAGAGAAGGTTGAGGAGATTAGAAGGAAGATGAGGATTGCTCAAGATATGCAGAAGAAGTATGATAATCATCGTAGGAGGAGTTTAGAGTTTGTTGTTGGTGATATGGTCTCTCCCTTAAGGAATGTGATTCGGTTTGGTCGTAGAGGAAAGCTTGATCCTAGGTTTGTTGGTCCTTTCCGTATCTTGGAGAGGATTGGTCCCTTGGCTTATCATCTGGATTTGCTTGAGAAATTTTCTAAAGTACATAATATTCCATGCTTCGCATCTTCATCGTTATCTGCATGATCCATCTTTGATTGTCCAGCATTCTTCTCTCGAGAGTTTGGATATTGAGCCTAATCTGACTATCGAGAGGAAGCCACTACGTGTAACCGAAAGAGGTACGAAGTAGCTAAGAAGGAAATCTGTCTACCTGGTCAAAGTGCAGTGGAGTACAGATGATTGGGATTGTACCTGGGAGACGGAGGAGAGCATGCGTGCTTCGAATCCGGAATTGTTTATTTCAGGTACTATTTGCTTTTCTACCCAATCTTTCCTTGTTTTGGTTTCTCATTCCTTTTCGAGGACAAAAAGTTTTAGGTGGGGGAGAGCGTAACAACCTAAAAATTTTAATAAATATTTTAATGCAGTTTATTTGAAAACACTGAATTTTAATTATTTAAAATTTCAAATTTGGAATTTTCCAATGTAATTTTGATTTTGTTTACAATTTTATTTCCAAATACAATAATATAAATATTTTCTGAAATTTTTATATTTTGGTCAACTGAAAGTCAAAGTTTGACCACAGTTGAAAATATTAAATTTGAATTTTTAATTTCTAATATTTTTCTTTGAAAATATATTTGATTCTAATGTTCGTGCTACTTTTCGTTTCGTAAAGTTCCGTTTATACTTTTAAATTTGATAACTCTAAACGTTTTACACACGATTATTTTCAGAAATTTTGTCTATTTTATATTTTTGTTTTCAATTTAATTTCTATTTTTCTATTTTCTATTTTATTTTATTTTTCCATTCTCTTTTCTATATGATTTTTTATTTGAATTTTGGGCTTGGAAATTCAAACGGTCTTCGATTTCTTTTCTTGGATAGGAAGTAAAGCACTCCATTTTCTAGTCTTTACACTTTCTTAGCCGTTCACTCTCTAACCTTAGCCGCCGCTACTTTGTAATTCACGTACAAAAATTTCTCACCTCATCTCATTTCTCATTTGTTTCCTAAAGAAAAAAATTACAGTAAGTCTCTTCCATGTCTTCTCCTCCTTTTCTTTTTCCTTTTGTTTTTCTATTTGCATTGCTCGGCCTCCACCATCTCCATGTTCTAGCCGACCTCATCTCACCGCTCTACCACCACCATGATTGGTCACATCCCCTCTTCATCACCACCAAGCCATAGTCGTGACCCCCTTGATCCAATACATCGCCAAATATTGAACTAAACCCTAGCCGAACTCCACATATTCACCAATTCCTATTTGTTTGCAACGGCCTCCACTACCTACTCCTCCTCCTTGCCATGCTCTAGGTCGTACCCCTCTGATGTGATCAGATCTGACAAGTTTAGCACATAGGCCGAGTCACGTAGCCATAGGCCGAGCCCAAACATCAACACCCTTTGCCTTCACGACCCCTACCTCTTCACATTCCTAACCTAGTCGTGCCATATGACCACCATGACCAAGCCTAATAGCCTTCAAACTCATCATAGCCGAGCATATAGAGATGTGTTCAAGCCCACTAGTGGTGGTTAAGCCTATGTGCTTCATTTTGAATCATATTTTGTACATTGATTTGATTTATTGCCTTGTGTTAAATTATATACTTATAGATGTTGTATATTTTGTTGTTACAAGATCTGAATAATGGCTCATCATCCACTTGAATATAGTCGTGCCTTTCGTTCTTTGCAGAGTTTGGATTTGTGTTTTGAATTTGATCTCTAGGTTTATAAGGTGAATTTATCACTCTCGACAAATCGTACTTATATAAATGTGAAACAATGTCACTTGAATTGTAGTAGTTGAAATGCTATGTTATATGTTCACATCTGTCTGTTATCTCACATTATATGATGATATTACCTGATTATATACCTGTTGCATCACCTGACATCATATGATATGTTTTACTGTTTATTTTAATTATTGTTTCTCACGCTGCAAGTTCCCTATAGAATAGAATCACTATGGATTGAAATGATACATACCCGAATGGACATTTGAACAAGGAAAAATCGTTATGAGCAGAAACGATAGGCTCACGCGATTTTTATTTATTTTGTTTGACTTGGGATTACGGGTTTGAAATGATAGAACCCGGATTTTTCTTTTTAAATTATGGATTGAAATGATACATATCTGTATCACTTGATCTAGGCTAGAAAACTATATACAGACCCATGGTTAATTTTTAGTATTTTTTGAAAATTTATTAAGTATTTTGAAATATAAAATATGATATTTTAACTTAAATTGGATTTAAATGATTTAAATAAAAGTTATAGTGTTTTTCTATAAGTTAAAATGCATAAGTAAATAAATGGGTTAAAAATGTAATTTAAATATGACTTAACTTGAAAATTGAAATTCAGTTTTCAAAATGGAAATTTTGGGCTCCACTTAGTAAAAAGAATATTTTATTTATGAAATAGGAAATTTTAAATAAAGTATTAAGTCGTTAGTTAAGACAAAAGTTAAGTAAAATAATGTACATTTGACTTAATAAATAAATTTTAGTTTAATTTGGATAATTATTTAAACAAAATTATTTTATTTAACAATAAGTTAAATGATATCCAAATAAATATTTTTGGAAAGTGAGATATGTTTTATAAGTTAAAAATGGTGAAAAATTGAAATTATAATATTACTAAAATGTTGTAATAAACCTTAGTTATATATTGGCAGCATTTCCAAAATGTTGTGGTTTTAAGGTAGCATTTGCTAAGGGCTACCATTTTTGAAATATAACTATGTTCTGAAATACTAAATGTATCTATAGTAGCATTTTTAAAGGGCTGTAGTTTTTGAATTTGAACTGTTTTGAATATACCAATATACCTACAGTAGCATTTTTAAAGCGCTACAGTTTCTGAAATTTAACTATTTTGAATATACATATATATCTACATTAGCATTTTTAAAGTGCTGCAGTTTCTGAAATTAAACTGTTTTGAATATACTAATATATCTACAGTAGCACTTTTAAAGTGCTGAAGTTTTTAAAATTGAACTGTTTTTGAAAGACTAACATATCTACCGTAGCACTTTATAAGTGCTGCTATTTCTGAAAATATAATGTTTTGAAATTGTTATGTTTGAATGAATAAACTTAAAAATGCTATAATTCTGGAAATTGAATATTTGATTTGAAAGGATAATGACTTCATATTTAAATGGTTTAAATGAATTATTTTGATTTGAAATATAAATCATTTTTGAAATTTATAACTACGGGTTATAATAACGGTTGGTTGTCAAAGAGTCTGGGATCGGATATGGGCGTACACTCTATCGATACCGAAAACCACTTTAATAACCGTGTACGTGGTGGAGATTCCAGAATGAAGTAGGATGGTGGCGACGTTCTATTAAGGTATGTACGTGGACCCGACTCCGGTGAGTTGGCATATGGTGGCTAAAAAGGAGCGATTCCGGGCCAATGAGATAGCACTTTTTATCGGACACACTTCTTCGTATGCCTTTCTATTACTTTGTGATTGATATGATGCGCATCTTTAATTTTGGGAGTGTGGCTCGAGGTGGGTGGTAGTGGCTCCTACGCGTTACCACCAGTCCGGATGCGTAATTGGTAAATCTACCCGGGCATTGCCTCACTGTGTCGTGTCACCTCCCCTAGCATGCCTTGTACGATTTTGGTTTTGTACCGTACTTAGGGAGTATCCTCTGGTGGCTTCCCGATCAGGAAGGACTGCGGTACTGTATAGACTACTAGTATTATAAAATGTGTTAAGAGGGATATGGGTAACATCTTAACGCTATTTTTAAATATATTATACTTTATTTTAGACAATATTATAATAACACATATTACTACATAGTAAATAGTTTAACGGGTCCTTAAAGGATGGGCGGTCCCAAGCATCAATTAAGTTACTTGTGCATTTTATTACAGTTCACATGAGTTGGTTTACTTTGTATAAGTATGTATGTCCTGACTCGAGTGTTTGTGTTTATTTTCTTATGCTCGGGTTAGCCTGAGTATCAGCTTTGGATTTTGCCATCTGGAGCTAGGATTTGCTAGAGACTGTCTATCTAGTTGTTATCTATTTCTTTTCAGTATTTTCTATTCATCATTTGCACTAGTGGGCATTTATGTATTGGGATTTCTGTTGTATTTACTTTTCAGACTATGATATTTAGTACTTGTTTTGAGATTGTGTTTGAGACTGTATTTGTGGTAGCGTCATGAACTATTACTATTATTTTATTTTTGGTGCCAGTCATTCTGATTTATCTGTGTCTATGATTCTGTATTGGTTTTATTTGCTGCAAATTATATTAATATCGTCTATTTTGAATTATTCAAATCAGACATGTGTGGCTTTATTGTCGATTTGAACGGTCCAAAATAGTGGGTTGTTACAATTCATGCTATCAGATAACGTAAACATTAGGCACTACTAGCGGAGCTATAACTGTGCATACTGTCTCTATTTTGTTTTCAAAGTTTAAAAAAATAGAAAATCTTTAGTTGCAGAGCTATAATAATGTTATGTTTAATTTCTGAGCAAGATAAAATTAAAAAATAAATTACTAACCATATGTAGCATGATCATTGTGTTAAATATATTTTGTATCTTCAGATATAAAGTGTTACAGAGTAGGTATGAAGTCGATAATAATGTAATATTTAACTTTTATATAAAATTTGATATTTTTAAACTTTAGTCCATTATGTTTATGATATAATTTTAACTTTATTCCTACCATGTTACAATTTTAATCTAAAGATTTAAATTTAACGTAATGATCATTATGATCAATAAAGTTATATTATTTTTTATTCTATTTTATCGCGTTTAGAAAGTAAACATTACAGTTTGATGGCTCTGCACTATATATTTTTTTCTGACCTTTGAAAAAAAATGAAGTGGACTCTAATATTCTATTCTCTCTGGCGACTACGGATGACAACATGCACAGTTTGGTTTTAGTGTTCTACATGTAGCGCTTGATGCCTCATCTCCAAACTCTTTATATGTTCTCTAGCGGCTCGACTGCGTGCTTCTTTCATCGCTGGATTTGCAAAGTTCTAACACTTCTCAATAAACATCTTAGCAACTTATGTTGCTTTTGAATTTCGTTTTTTAGTCGCTCCATTTCAGCTCCAATTTCAACAAGCCAGATGGTAGCCTTGTATAAAAAAATTCATTTGATTTTAAATATTGTTATTATAGACAAGGAAGTATAAAATAAATAAAGAAATTGAAATACGTTTGAAACATATGAAACTAATTCTTTATTCACATATTTACAATGAAGATTACAATTTGGAAAGGCAAAATCATTGAAATACAAGATGAATCTCTAAAAAATTAATAAACTATAAATTTGGATGTTAATTATATATAATGACAAGTATTATTTGTTGCTTAAATTAACATATGCTAACTATGGACATTAATTATCCCATTATCTGCATTTATTGTTGATTGCCCAATGTAGTGAACAATATTATTCCATTATCTATATATTTATTATTGATTACCTAATGTATCAAACTTAGCTATTATTTATTTGAGAATTCATTTACAAATAATTAGTTAATATTAAAGATGGAAAAATATAGTAATATTAATTCATTATTGAATCTTAGCCTGAAATAATTAATAATACTAATAATCAATTAAACAAAAAAAATATAAATTTCAAATTAACTATTAAAGGAAACCGATTCAAGAATGGATATGTAATTGATTATCTAATTTAATTTGGTATAAAAAACAACATTAAATTCACGTTCTAAAATTTTGAATAGTATCCAAATATCAATTATTATAATATCCTTTCTTTAAATTTCAATAACTAAAACAAAATTAAAATCTAAGTTATAAGGAGATGAAGATTTTGGTGAAAGTAACATAACGAAGATTAAAATTAATATGTGTACTCCTTTATCATCTAAATTTTTATTAATTAATCAAATTAGTGAATTAAAGATTTGGTATTTTGGGAATGAAAAGAAGAAGAAAAACTACGGAGGAGTATAAAAGTACATGAAAGATGAGAATAAATACAATCGTGGAATAATTAATTCAGTTATTTTGGTTTTAATTTCCTAATAAAAGAATTAACGATTAGATTATTTCTTCGTCGTAATTATTTAATTAAAAAAATGCTCAATTTATTAATATAATTAAATAGTATAACTTTTCACACATTTATCCAAATCGCTTTTTCCTTTAATAATTCCCAATTATAAGAATAAAAATGGTCAATGAATGAACTTACATATAACAAATCAAAGATTTGCTAAACAATTCTTTAAATTGGGGTTTTTAGCTTCCAATGATAGCTGTAACGATCCGCCTTTTCTACCCTTAAAAGTCAACACTAATATATCCACGGTATTCATGTGCCAAACATTTAAGTGTCGAAAACACATGTTGTGGGGGGAGAAAAAAGAAAAACGTAATAAAATCTCACATCATGACAAATAATATAATTTCTAAATGAACTTTAAAAAAACAAACATTATTACTTATCAATCGGAATCTAACCTATCATTAACTAAGACAGTTATAACAGCATGTCCTTACAGATACTGATAATTACAAATAAGTAATATAGCGAAAATAAAAGTATGAGAATACGTCTTGAAGTGATCTAGCTTGTCTTCTGAAGCTCCAAAGTGTGGTATAAGGTTTCAACCAGAACCCCGAGATCTCGGCCATCTCGATTCGGTTTCGGCTGAAGGCGAGACCGGATTAGGTTAAAATCCTATCTCGGTTCTGTCAGTAGAAAAAATTCAACCAAAAATCGGACATGCTGTAGTGAGGGAGAAAGAGAAGTAAAATTGAATCAAAATTGTTATAAAATCACCAAATTGAATTCATAACTTGCCGGAGAAACTCGAGCATCGGAGCATAATTTAAGCAAAGGATATCGAGCATTGGAAGCAAGAGACAGAAGATGAAAGTTGATGAATAACGTCGTCGATCTCATCCAACGGGTGCAGTTTTTTTCGCTTTTTTTCACAAACGGATGCTTTTGAGAATTAGGATATGGATGGGATGGAGGTAAATGGGGTGGGCCGATAAAATATATGGCTGGTTATTTGTAAATTAAAATAGTTATTTTGTAAATTAAAATAGTTATTTTAATAGGCTTAAGGTTAATGGCGTGGGTTCATCTCTTTACATACACTATAGTTTGTATTTATTTTGAAACATACCTATATCAAGACCGAGACCGAAACAAAAACCAAAACTTCCAAAATTTCTAAAATTGATTGAAACTAAGAAAATTTCAAACGGTCCAAACCAAGACCGAAACCGAGTTCTCGAACCTTGCTCCAAAGTGTCAAAAGTTAACTTTGGAAAAACCATGGGTCTGATCCGAGTATTTTAAGAAAGAACACCCAGATCAGTCTATTAAACCAGCATGAATGTTTCATCGACTATACCATTGTTTTATAATATTTTTGGTGATATTATTTTATTTACTTAAGAAATATTATTTCACAGCATATTTGGTATTATTGGAATAAATGTATTTGTGCTGAGTTTGAAGATTAGAAATACAATAAAAAATTTTGAAAAATTGCTTCAGAAATGACGTTAGAAAGACGTTGGTAATGTGTGCGAAAATTGAACATTGTATTTTAAATTTGGTGTCGCCATAACGTCGGAAAATGACTTTAGCAAGGTGTCGAAAATTCATTTTCCAATGCCATACAGATGCCATTATAGCGTCAGTAAATCAATTTTCTGTTGCAGTGGCAATTACCAATGCCTACCAACGGTTTCCATCGGCAAGATACCAATGGCTTTCCTACAGCTACCTACACAAGTGTAGTTAAACCATGGTTTTCCACGTGTATGTGGCGGTCGTTGAAAATGCCGTTGGGAGTCGTCGAAATGCACTCGACAACATTGTTGAAAAGCCATTGGAAACACTATTTGGTGACAACTATATTTCCAACGACCTTTTCCGATGGTTGCCATTCGCTTTCAATGGCCATCGAGGGTTTTGAGCCATCGGAAATTGAGTTCTTTTTGGTAGTGAACTATTTCATCAACTAAAAAAGTTTGAAGTTCAAAATCAAACTATTTTTTATGTAAAATTCTAAATTTAAACCATGTTTATAATTTATTTACTTAACTATTTAGATTATTGCATAAATCAATCAAATTAACTTTATAGTTTAAATTAACTTTTAAAAGGTTAAACTAATCAAAATTAACTTCAAATTTTGAATTAATTAAAAATCAACTTCAAAGTTAAAAATTAAAACTGATTAAACACTACCATTAAACTAACATAACCCACTAAATTAGAAAAAAATAATATGTTCTTTGATGGATTCATAGTTAGGGTTGGCCTGCAAAACAATGTTTGTATACACGAGGCACAATTTATAATGCTTCATCGCCTCGAGAAAGTCGCGCCTAATTGAGCTTTTCATGCAGCTCATGTAGTAGAGGCGCCTCGACGTCGAGAAAGGCTACGGCTGCGCCTTTCTGGCATCTAGGCATGCCTAAGCACACGCCTTGACAACCATGGCCAAAGCATGTAAAATAAAAGGGTTATCTCGTGCTCGAAACCACCCCTTCAATTTTATATGTTTTGCTGCAGTAGAAACTTTTGAGAACCGGGTCTCGTACTCAAATTGTACTGGTGTTCTGGATAAAGGTTTGGGTATTGCATATGGTCAAAAAAAGGTAAGTCCTTTTTTTTACACAATATACATATACATGCACAGCATATGTATGTATACACTTTCTAAGGGAAGTTTGTGTTTGTTCTTGTATTTATGTCCGATAATTTTGCAGAGTAGTGAACAAACATAGAATTTTGTCAATATGGTTAACCGCACTTTAACAGTAACAGAAAGATCCTTCTCTTTTATACTGGAAAACTACTAGAAAGAAGATGAAGTTCAAGTTCGTGAAGTATTGAGGCCGTGGAGTTCTAGCTCCGGAAGTATTGAGGCCATCCATGTTGGGAATTGTTGTTCTTCGGTTTAAGAATTGAACTATTTTAAGAAGAAGTCGATTCTGTCTGGTTATATTTTCATGATTGGCTTGAATTTTCTTGAGAAGAAAACTGAGTGTGTAGTTGCAGTTTACATCTTATATATATTGTCGTGCAATGGGTTGAATTCATTTTTGTTGGTTGTTAGCCTTTGTTAAAATTTTAGAATGAGTAGATGTTCACTTGTTTTTAATATTAAGCTAAAATGGGCTGTATGCAAAATTTTAGAATGGTAACCAACATATTTTCAAGGCTCATCGACCATAAGTACTACTTTATTTACGTTATCAGTTATTGAGAGAAACATTATTTAGTTTCATAATTTTAAAATAATAATTTTGAATCGACATTTTGAGAGAGATAAATAGACTATTTCGTTATATCATACGTCTCTAGATCATAAATGTACTCATCTAAAAATGGGTTTATATTACTTCAACCTCTTTATATGCACATGTATGTATGCTATAATTATAATTTTACTATAACAGTTGCACACACATGCACTTTTAGTTAATATGACTTCTATATCTATATTAGTTTTGAAACAATTTTTATTTTATAACCTTAACAAAATTTTGATTTAAAATCGAATCAGTTTTGAATTTATAGTATTAAAGTATGCATATTTGGATCAGCATAAGGTAACCTTTTTTCTAAACACCCATCTAATTTGTCTTTTCAAATAGAATACGTTGGTTAATTATTCATGTTCATACAGTGCATGTTTTGATATAATTGTTTGATCGAGAGCACTGGGCAATGGGGGCAAACGAGCTACTTTTCAAATAGTAATCATGATAAAATTATTGCTCTAGATTCTTAACATGAATAATTCATTCAAATTGAATCAAATTTAATGGTAATTTGATACGATGAATGTTTTCTCATTTGGAATCGATATTTATTTAATCTTGTGTAAGAATTAATGTCAAACGCCATAAGTTCACCATTGCACTTTTCGATTTATGTAAATTTGTTAAATGTTAGGATCTAAAAGAGTTTAATGGTAATTGGTCTTTTGGGACTGGAACCACCGGCCAAGTAGATTGATTACTATAATGCCACTGGCTAAGTAGATTGATTACCATAAAACATTTATTTTCTAGAAGGTGAAATATCATAATGCTGAAGATGAAGAAGATACTGAGTACAACATAAAACCATATTGGAAGCTCATGTATGGGTAATTTATTGTACTTGCAACATATATAATAGTGGGACAAATTTTTAATAAATGCTTGCTAAAATAACCAATGGTAAGAATAGGCTTGGATAAAGATTAATTGCGAAAATAGACCTTAATTTTATGTGGCTTGCAAAAAAAAACTATATAGCTTGTGCATTTTCGAAATGCGCAGCTATATAGTTTTTTACAAAATATAGTTTGTGCATTTCATAAATACGCAAACAATTATTTTGTGTTTACGCATTTACGGAATGCGCAAATACAATTTGGGAACTGAAAAAAAGGAAGCAAGGAAAGGTGTTGTTTATTTCAGTCCCAAAATTATAGTTGCGCATTCCATAAATGCGCAAATACTAAATATTAGTTTGCACACTTTTGAAATGGCAAGCATAAAAATTTAAAAAAAAATATAGCTTGCGGGCTGATTCCATAAATGCATAGGCGATATAGAAATAGGTCTTTTTATATAATTAGTTTTTACCTAAGCCTACTATTACAATTGGTTATTTTAGCAAGCCTATATTAAAAATTTGTCCATAATGGTGTTTCTGAGTTTATACATTTTTGTCCCAAAAGTAGTTAGTAATTTAATATCCCATAAACTTATCTAGCAATGCAGTAATAGTGCTCGGTGTTTTCCAATAGTTGAGATTACTATTTTTTATTTTTTATTAATAGAAATAGTGTACCAGCAAAGGGATAGTTTCTTTTTTATTTTTGTACCAGAAAATTGTTGGGTAAACTTTTCGTATAGGAATGAATTATAATATCTTTTTTTGTATTACTATTGTTGGAAGTGCTATGATATCAATTTATTAAATGAATTATGTAAAACTTTTCTTATGGGAAGCTTTCAAAGTAAAATTTACTTCAATGTAAAAATATTTAAGAAGGTAAAATATGGGTAATTTATTACACGTGCAATATATGTAATAGTTTATTTGATTGCATTTATTTTTTCCAAAATATTAGTAAGCATTTATAAGTAATTTATCATACATGCAACTTTATAAACAATGCGTTAGCAATAACATGTGCTTTTTTAAGTTGTTTTACTATTGATTTCACAACAACAAAAATACTTTACTAACAAAGGGATACTGTGTTTAACTTTTATACCATCGATTTATTAGGCAAACTCTTTTTTTATGTTCTAATTTTTAAAAACTTGGAACCAACTGAAAGTACTTGACACAAAGGTAATTTACAAATTTTCATCTCATTTTTTAACATTTATTTTAGTATTACTACTATTATAAAAAAATTATGTAAATCTTTTCGAATAGAATGGTATTGAAGTTACATTGCATTATGTATTAGCACTTCACAAGCTTGAAAACTTTCTCTAGCTTTTCTAGGGAAGTTAACTGAAGCAATATGTTAAAATAATCTTAATTCATGTTTATTTGGTAATAGGACATTACTATATGTGAAAGTAGAGTTATTATACGTTATGTTTGACTCATTGGTAAAATTATTTGCGGGATTATTCACACTAACCGCTCTATCAAACTTTGCTCTGATCGGGCATAATTATCATCTATTTTTTTTGAATCATTAGACAATAAAAGGTACTATTTAAAGAATTATTCACACTGCACAGCAGAATTTTGTGATCAAAATTATGTGGAAGTATAGATTAATTTAGTATTTGTTTTATTTGACTCGCTGCATAATAAAAGATATTATTTACAAAACAGCACTTTTGAGGAAATGTAAAACTTATTCAATAATTATTCATTATCTGTACTTTTCAAATTTCTTTTCAGCATAACGTTAAGTCTTTCCCCTTTTTCTAAATTTCAAAATTAATGTGTTCTATCATATAACTGTATATCTCATGATGTTAAGTTTTTTCTTACCACTGGACACAAATTATGTGTCCACGCTGCATAGCTTAACTTCCTTTGAAATATTTATGCATGCATTGTTAAAAAATTTCTCATATTACTTGCATCAAATTAGTCCTATGTCCTAAGCATTATGTAGGAAAACTAGCAGTATCTTCTTTTATTATCGATGACAGAGTTTTAGAAAACCTCCATATCAAACTCATTTATATATACCATTAATATAGCTTGATTGTTCTTTTCTATTGTATGTCTTGAGTTAGGATTTTCGGATAATCAAATAGTAGGTGTAGATTCGATAGCATTCAATCTCGGGATATTGGCAATCACATTTGGATCGAGTTGCTTCACTTCAGTATTGATGGTGGTTCGAGCTTTTGGTTCAAGCTATCTTTGGTTTGGAGTTTTGGAGACGGAGTTTCTTGATGATGTTGGATTCTTTTGGAGATCCTTTTGGAGTTATCTCTTCTGTTGTTATCCATTTCGCTGTTGTTATTGTCTCTAATATTGTTGTATCATATTGTATCAGATATTGTATTCATTGTTGTATCAATGATATTATCTTTTTCTTTCGCTGTATTGTTATACTTAATGTGTTATAAGCTCCGGCAAGCTGGATTCGACATTTGGATATGCGGCATTCGAATACGGGTGACGTATTCAGTGTCGATTTTCGAAGGTCGAGTCAGGATCGTTATAACTTGGTACCAGAGCTGAAGGTTGAAACTTTAGCTCAGGGGTATAACGCATTAGGTAACTCATTAGAGATAGGGTGAAGTATACCCTAGAATGAGTATATCCCTAAGATATCCGTTCGAATGCCTTAGTAAATTCTTTTACTATCCACTGATAGTGAGTATGAGTGCAAGAAGAGGACGAGGTAGGGGACAAGGAAATACGACTACAAATGGTCGATACCCTACAACAATGGAAAAAACTTTTCTCTTTTAATCTCCTTTGATCCAATTTCAATTCTTTGATGGCTTCATGGTGGCTCGAGGGAGAAGTATCGGTGTGGCAATGTCCCTGCGAATCGTGTAGACAAGTTTCTATTACGTATTCTCTTCATCAAATTTCTATCAGCTTTTCGTTTCAACTTTAACGAAATTGAAATTTTATTGGAATAAATTGGTAAATTAAATATGAAGTTAAATTAAATTGTATCGATAAAACGATTTCGACTAAAACCAAATTTGAAATTCTATTATGATTTCTTATGAGAATCAAAGTCCGAAGAGGGACAAGTTGATGTGAACTTTGGGGTATTCCGACCTGAATTTGGAATCCATACCTAGAAGATTGAATCTATCTATCTATTCTCTAGGGTTTGATAAATTCTACGAATGGATAGTTGTCCCTTTTAACTAACTGATTTCCTGTATATTTCGTAGATCTGGTGACCCGAGTATCTTGTGTAATATCGAATGGGTTTATTCTCATATCTATTAGTGATATTCTGATTTGGTAAGCCAAATGTAGAATAGCTATTCAATTCGATCTGGAAAACTGTTTCTTTATCTTTGTGTATTCATCTGCTTTGTTATCTCCCTTGCAAATTTCGAGGACAAAATTTTCTTATGGGGTGAATCTGTAACGATCTCGACTTTTGAGTAAAATTAAATTTAGTAATTGATATAAATTTGTGGATTTAAATTGTAAATTAATTTAATTTTTCCAAATTTAAGATATTTGTCTGATTTGAAATTCAAAAGTAGATATTTCGGAAATATATTGAATTTGAAAAGGACTATATTTTAAAATTTATAAAAAAAAATATTTTGTAATTATAATATGTATATATATGTATTTCAAAAGCTATTTAAAGATTAAATTTTAGCATATATACATGTTTGTTTATTTATGCATAGTTGATTTTAAAATTATATTCTTTAATTTATACATATATATACATAAAAATTAATTATTGGAAAGTATAAACTATATACACACACATATATATATATATATATATATATATATTTAAAAGTATAATAGTTTGAAATAAGTTTAATATTCTATTTCCTTAAGATAATACAAATATATTAATATAGTTTGAAAATATAGGTAATTAATAAATAAGATAAATTTAAATTATACAAATGCAAATATATAAGAAGATGAAAACATAAACTTGTGTAAATATGAAATTAAATAAAAGAATTTATAAAGGGTTAAAACATGTTTTATATATTTATTAAAGAAAGGGTTTAAAATATAAATTAAGTAAAAGTTTAAAATAAGGTCTTAAACTTGAAAATACACATTTTTAACAAATGTAAGGAGAATAGATTATACAATTACAAGTGTTGATACAAAATAAAAAAGTGGCAAAATAAACTTTTCTTTTAATTTGAATTTATAAACATGTATTAAAAGAAGAAGAAAACCGTTCTTAGTTTAACTTCTCAAACCTCTTTCATTCATTTCGCAACCTGAAGATCATCTAAAACAATTCAAAATTCTAGAAATCAAAACCAGCCAGAGAAAAAAAAGGCAAGTTAATAATCAAAACAAAAGTGAAGTTCAAACAGCTTCAAGTATTCAAAGTTTTCAACTTGAGAAAGGATTTGAGCCAGGAAGTTAAAAAAACCTGGAAGCTTTAGAAACAAAACTGGAAATCAAGAAAAACAAGATCAAGGTAAAGATCAAAACCAGATATGTTTCAAACCTGATCAAGCCTGGAATCAAATCAGTAATCAAATCAAGACAAGTTTCTGGCAACTCATAGATCAGAGCAAAACAAAGTTTAAAGCATTCAAAACAAAGCCAATCAAAATAGCAAATTGAAATTTCAAGTTCAGATCATTTTAAAATTCTAGATTTCTGTTCAAGCTTTTCTTCTTCCCCTCTATTTTCAAACTACAAGGTGAGCAAACTTCTATTTTTAAACTTGATCTTCCTCATTATCATAATTCTTTGATGATTGTATGCTTTGTATGAAAGTGAAATATGATTGCATGCCTGGGAATATGAAATGATTGTTGTGAGTATGTCTGGTTCTAAACATATTCTGTTTAAACACTTTCAGGTTTATGCTCATAAAAAAAATTCAAACTTTCTAGCGTCAATCAAATTTTAATAATCATTTCTAAGTAATAAAAAAGATTTTAACAATGAGATATCAACTTTAAAAATTAATTCAGGAATGTTTATTAAACACTTATTTATAAAAAGATAAAACCACAATGCTAATTAAAAATAAGTTGAAATTCGAAGATCTGGAATTTGTGATTTGAGTTTATAATGTGATTCGTATCACAAAATTATGAATTTAGATAATCAATTCATGATTTTTAAACTTAAAATTCTTAGGAATTCTAGGGTTGAAAGGAATTGTCAATTTCGTCAATTTCTGACGATCATTGATGATTCGTGGATCGAGTTTCATGTCGAAGATAGATTGCGAATAGGGGATTCAAGGAAAAATGCTCAAGATTTTTTTTCTTTTGATTATTTGGTCGGATGACATCAATCTAGGGTTCTTAATCGGGTTTCATTTGATGAGGAAAATATGACGATGGTGTCAACCACGTTGGATCGGAAGCAATCGCACCTAGGAAAATTGAAGTGTCGTACTATGGCGAAGCTCTGGAAGCAATCGCATGTTTTCTAGTGGCCGAGATTGGCGGGTGAGGCAGTTTTTGATGAACTTAGTCGTTCCAGATAGGAGTAGATAGGTTCATTTTCGCTCTCCAGTTGATCTCGTGGTTCTGTGTGCTGGGATGGTCAACGGTGACGTTGTCGACGTGTTGGAGGTGGAGATAGTGATCGATGGTGATCATGATAACTGTGCATGTGCATAGGGTATAGAGGAATGTCAGGTTTGGTTTTGATTGTGGAAGAAGTAGAATGCTCAGGTTCGAGCACGCGAAAAACAGAGTTCGACTCGAAGTAAACTTGGAATGGTTTGGGAAAAATATCATGTGGCTCGAGTATTTTGAGGGGATGACTCGTGTTTGTGACGACCCGAAATTTTGGACCTTTGAAATTCAAATATTTAGTTTATTTTAAATATTTAAAAGGTTAATTATAACTTAAATTTTAATTTTCTCCATTGATTGGATAATTTAAATATTGAATTTAATTATTCGAAATTAGGTAAAATATTGAATTTTCAATTTTAAACCTGTTAAAAGTAATTTGAAGACTTATAAAATTTATAATGATGATACTAGAGGTAATAGAATGGTTAAAATTTAATTTAAAGGTGATTTGTTTGGTTTTAATAATATATTCATGTTTTTCAGAATCAATTTTTGTTTTTACAAGGCATACTACACGTTTCTTTTCTCTTCTAATAGGTTTTAGGACACCCGTTCGTTAATAACAATAAACGCAAAATGAAAACAGAAAAGAGAAAAACCCCGAGCCTCGTTTATCTTCAAACCTAAATTCAAAACCTTAGTTCAAAAAGAAAAAAATAAAATAATAATATCTCCTTCCTTTTCTTTTTAAATCACGGAAGTTCTTTCTTATTCTAGGCTTTCAATCGAGTACCTTCGTTTCTTTTCTTCCTAGCTAAAAATGGCCGAACCCATTTTATATAAAAAAAAGAGAAAGCATAAGAGAACGACAGTCTTCTTCCCCAATCTCAATTCCGTTCGTTTATAAAAATGGCCGCCTTCGTTTTTTAATCGGATCCACTTCGTTTCCTTTTTCTAGATCGAACCCTTTCCCTTTCCTCCTTCACAAATAAATCATGATCGAAATCGTGTCCGGGTCTCTGAAGTCGAGTCAAGCTCGTTCATTGGCTAGAGAGGACTGAAGCGCGATTTCTAGGGTTTCGTGCCGGCCATGTTCGTCGATTGGTGGTTTGGGAAGCGTGGCGGAGTTCTCAAAGGGAAGCACGCTCGAGTGATAGGAGCTAGGGCTCGACGTCGACTATGGAAGTGGGTGTTTTCGAGTGTCGAAGTGCTCGAGTTTTGGGGCCGCGTTGATGGATTCGCGTGCGAGCAGAAGGAGTGGTGGCGGGCGCGTGGGGTGGCCGAGATCAAGGGTGAGATGGAAGGATCGGCGTTTGAGGCATCAACGAGGTATTCGTTCTTCTCTTCTTTTTGTTAGGCCGTTACTAACATTTACAGTTAAGAGATGATGATATAATATATACACTCACACATTTTAATTCACATACTTATATATGTATGCATGTTTTTTTCTTACTGAAAAAAAAGAGAAAGAAAAATGAAAGTGAATCTATAGTTTGATTTTAAAAGGAGATAAACTTGTGTAAAAATAAATAATCGAATATAAAAAGTTTTGTAACAAGAAGATTTTAAGGTAATTTATTATAGAGATTTATTTGTTTAACTTACTTATCTAAGTGTTTTAGTTACCAAAAACAATTTTATTTAAAGGAACTAGTTTAAAATTTAATGTTTAGTTTAAAATAAAAAATCATTGGTTAACTAATTTACCTAATGGAAATGGATTTGTTCGATTAGCTGCGCATATTAATAAACCGTAAATATTTATACAAGGTCTGGAATCGTGGAAAACAAGTCGAGATGGGATGGATTGCAAAACAAAAATCAAAGGTGAGTTAATCTCACTCATATGGTTATAATTTAAATTTAAATGGTTAAATTTAAACAATTGGATGATTGATTGAATTGTTTGATGTGCAATATTATATATAGTAGTGTATAATATATCTTGGAATGATTGATTTCCCGCATTATATAGCGGATGAGACCCTATGCGCCGCATAATAGTGGATGATTTTATATTTAAAACCCATATACCGTGATATTCCACCACGAAGTGGAATTGGTATTTTATGTTGTGCTAACGTCTGTGGATGCGGGAAAACAGGTTAGAGGGATCCAACTGGATTCCTCAAAATTATTTATATTGTTTAATATTCTCTGTTATGAATATTCGATATTCTATGATGAATATTATTGGTAATTGGAATATTGAATGCTATGGTTTACTTGAATATATTTCGGCATACTGAGTTATCAAAATATATAGAATTGGACTTTTGAAAATAAAAGGAAGAGAATTTGTAAGTGAAATAATTATAGAGAACTTAAATAAATTTAAGAATGAATTGGGAAAGAATAAATGTGATTTTAAAATTCTAATAAATAAATTCAGTATATGAAAAGGGAATTTTAAAAAAAAATAGGAAGATAATGAATTTTAAACTTCAAAGTTATTATTTAAAAGAATAAAGCATTTATTTTAAATTTAAGATTTAAATTATTGAAAAGAATAAAGAATAAATTTGGAAAATCTGAAATTGGTATGTTTCAGTTAAAAGATTTAAAATTTAAATAAATAAATAAAGTCTATAATTAATGGATTTTGAAATGAACTGAGTAAGTAAAGAAATTTATTTCAAAATGGAGTAAATTGAAAATCAATTTGAAAATTGATTTAAGTGGTGAAGTTGGAACTTTAAAGGAGAATGTGACTTTGAAATTTATAAACTGGTTTTATAAAAGTAAAATAATATATCAGTGGATATTTGGAGAAATAAATCCACGAAGGAAAGTTATTAAAGTAATGGGAAATTTTGTTTAAAAATAAGTGATTTATTTTTAAAGGATTTAAAGAGAAGTATATTTCCCTGGATAACCAAGTACATTTCAAAGTAAATTTTAAAATATAAGTTAAAAGTTTTCATGTCGTTTTGCAAAGCATGTATTAAAAAATTTATTATTTTTGAAGTGTTTAAATTCTAAAGTAAGTATATTCTCAAATCTATTATCGTAGTAATTATTTTAAAGGTGATTTGGTATTGTTTAACAGAGAAATCTAGTTTCATATTTTATTAAGTAGCCTCATTTAAATATTCTCAAAGTATATATTTTTAATAAAGTATTGAAGTAGTTTTTAACTTAAATGTTTTAAAGGACAATGTATAATAAAGAGTTTTAAATTATTTTCAAAAATCTAAAGTTTTGTGCTCGTTTGTTTTCAGTGGAAATAAATATTTGGAAATTTATTTTATGAGAAAAGTATGGGTTGAAACTGTTTTCAAAGGATTAAAAATATTGTGAAGATATTTTGAGATTAATAAATAATTTGGGAATTATTTATTGTTTGATGGATGTTTGTGAATGATAATTGATAGTTAAATAACCGACTATCAATATTGGCCAAATGCGTTGATCGTTCGAAGAGACCGGGATCGGGATTAATTTCTCGAACACCACTTCGATCTGGTTTGTACGTTTTGGTGAAAAAAACGAGTTCGGAGTCGAAGATGGAGTAGTGAAGTGCAAGGGCTAGTCGCCACTAATCCTGAGGATGTTTCCAAAATGGATGTAGTAGGAATAGTGCCTTCGGTTCCGTTCGAACCCGGAACGGACTTGTATGAATGAATGCTTTCAGAACATCGTCAGGTGGACGATGGGCATTTCAAGTGAAACAATCTAAAGCGTAATGCTTAGCCCCAAGCCTCATTAACCAGGAATGACTGAAAATCAGGGGTTATGCAGCAAGGCTTGGTGGGTAGCACCCATTTCCGATGAGGTCATCCATGTCTAGATGTCCCTTTTTTCCGGCTTAGTGGTGCAGTTACTGATCCCAACCATGGGGTGATCTTACTCGGGATTATCCAGTAAGGGATAGTCTGGGTCTTGTGTTGCAGGGAGTCGGGAGTGATCCTCGGATGTTGATCTAGACCAGGTACCGTGACAGGTGGTACACCAGTGCCTAGTCATTAGTTGGAAATCCATTTTCCCTACGCCCCCGTACGGTTTTGATTGTGCCCAACTATTGCTGAAACGTGAGATGCAAGCATTTCAGCAAGATTCTATTTTACTTTCATTAGACCCTATTATAATATCAGAAAATTTTAATAAAAAGTGTTTTAGCTATCGTAAGGTAAAAACCCGACATGTTTATTTGTGGCGTGGTCTTACGAGATGCTTTTGTTTTCAAAAGGATTTTTGAAACTTTAATAATCAATTTGAGTGTGGTTTTCTCACGCTAGTATTCCAGACTGACTCGGGTGTTATTTAACTATAATGCTCGGGTCAGACCGAGTATTATAGAATACAGGATATGATGTTGTGGAGCTCAGGAGACGAGCTGGATGGCGATACGTACTTCCGTGTTTGATTATTATTCCGCTGTGTAGCCAGTTGTATGTTACTGATGTGGAACTCTGATGATGTACTCTGATAATGTATGTATAAACAATTCTTTTGTGTAAAGATCATTGATTATATATTATATTTCATTCCGCTGTGATGGTTAGATTCTGAAGTTGTTTCTATTTTCTTCTTCTACCTCTTCTTCTTTAACCCAAATGGTTCGTATTTCCGTTCATCTTGAGTTGATTGATGTAGAATAGTATTGACTCAAGGGGTACAGATTTGCAGGTCGTTACAGTGTTTTCCTTAAAAGTATTGAAGTTTTCAAAGTAAAGTAAGTTTGTAAAAATTTAACTTTAAAATATATTAGAAATAAATATGTTTTAGAGTATAATGAACCAATTTTCGAATGTAAATTTTAAACAAGTTTTAAGTCAAGTATTCAAAGATTTGACTTTAAATTAAAAATATGTTTAAAACTGTTTTGGGATTTTGAATTATTATATTGGAATAATCATTTTTTTTAAGTATTTTCAATTAGAAATTGATGATGTGATTAAATAAGTGATTGGGATAAGTAGGTTATCTCAACTTAATCAAGGCTTTGGGTAATTAAAGATTAAGGAATTAATTGAAATTAAAGGTTAATCAGGTAATGAAAGAAATTAAAGAAAATTAATCATTGTGATTAATTTAAGGTTAATAAAATTAATTATTGTAATTTTTACTTAGTGAAAATGATTAAGGGGTTGATTACTTAAAGAATGATTTCTTAATTTAAAGATTAATTAAGGAATTAATTAATAATTAAAACTGTAAGTAATTAAGAGTGAATTAATTAAATTAAGTGATTAAAGGAAAATTTATTACTTAAAGAGTATTACTTAATGAAAGTAATAAATGATAATTAATTTATGATTTAAAGGTCAATTAATTAATGTAATTGATTAGGGTTAATCATTTATTATAATTAATGAAGGATAATTAATTACATGGTAATTAATTAAGGGATAATTAATTAATTAAGGGTAATTAATTTAAAGGTTAATTATTTATTAATTAAGGTTAATTGATTTATTAATTAAGGTTGATTGATTAATAAAGTATTAATTAATTTATTTATTAAGGTTAAGTAATCGATGATTAAAGATTAATAAATTAAAATAATTTGTAATTAATTAATATTAATTAACCATATTAGTGATTGACCTGATTTAAATTAATCAGATGATTAATTTACCCTACTTATGAATGTTTGGATTTTATTGAATGCGGAATTGTTTGATATCCCTGATGTGTGATGCTGTGTGATATGAATTGTTTTAGTTCAAGCTGTGATGAATGTGATTTATTTTATCTGTGATAAATGTATATTATTTATCTGTGAATCTACGTATGGATAGATAAGCATTATAGGATTATACCGCTTATCGATATTGATATGCTTGAATCTGTGATGATTGGTGATGTTGCACTATTGTGTGAAACCCCTGGACTATACCATACACACGCAAATATGGATTGCACGAGGAAATTGGTTAAGTCACAGATTTTTGAAATGGTTTTAAAGTTGAATTGTTTTGAATCCAAATAGTTTTGGATATGGAATTGGGTTAGAAGTGAAAAGCTTTTGAAAAGAAGTTTCGAAGATAAAAGTTATTTGGAATAACTTGATAAAGTTTTGAAATTTAAACAATTTGATTTGAATTTGGATTAAAAATTTGAAATTGAATTATATGTTTGAAAACTATAGTTTAAAAAGGATACACAAGTTATATAATACGGGTTTTAAACCATTTTAAAGGTATTGTTTTGGGAATTTGAATCTAAATCAAGGGCTTTAACCATAGAAATGAAATCGAATTTTTCCGAAAAGAAAACTTTTTGTTTTCGAATAATAAAAGCTTTCATATATGGAAAGAATTTCCAATTTGTGTTGAAAGGATTTCAAGTTTAAAATGGAAATTGTTTTGAAATCTGTGAATGAATCTTTGCGAAAAATGGGTGAACTTTGTGAAGTAAATCCTTTTGTTTAAAGATTTGGAAATGGTTTGAAAGCTATAAATTGAGTCTTTGATTTAAAAATTGGATGAGTTAATCCGATTTAAAATGGAATTGTTTTGAAATCTGTGAACGAATCTTTGTGAAAAATGGGTGAACTTTGTGAAGTAAATCTTTTTATTTAAGATTTGGAAATGGCTTCAAATCTATAAATTGCGTCTTTGATTTAAAAATTGGATGAGTTAATCCGATTTAAAATGGAAATTGTTTTGAAATCTGTGAATGAATCTTTGTGAAAAATGGGTGAACTTTGTGAAGTAAACCTTTTTGTTTAAAGATTTGGAAATGGTAATTTGTTTAAACCGTTTGAAGGAAAGTTTTGGGTTTTAAAGTTGCGACTTAACTGAAATCCCAATATCCATATGTTTTTAAATATTGCGCTCATTATTCGATTTAGCCGGTAGAGGGCCTTGTGTCATATAACCCATTTCGAATAATGATATGACATTATGGATAGCATTTGAACACCGGTGGCAAAGACGGGGTATTTTTGAGAACAAAATAATAACCCGTCGATTGACTCTGTACTGAGTAGCTACGGTATAGAGATCTCCATATGTGATGGGGAGTCCGATCGGGATTGTGAATACCCGGACTGCAAGGGCTTCTTTGAAAGTGCCTTGCTTCTGTTCGAACCCGGAACAGACTTGTATGGATGTGTCTCTGACGTTACACTTTGAGATGTAAAGCTGGTTTCTATCAAATACATTTCCGTTTAGTGGCGGAGATTTATTCTCTTAGCTTAAGACCCTTCTCTGAGACGTACGAGCTCAGAGGTTATGTAGTTAATGGTTACTAGTGATACATTTCCAATTTGGTAATGTGGCATACGAAGTGCAGCTGATTATTTGTTGATCAAAGCATGACTTTGTGAAAAGTGTAGCTTTTTGGATGGGACTTCGTCGAGCCACACTACCCGAAAATGGTCAAAACATGAATGTTACGGCAAGGTTTCAAGGGTCGCGCCCCTAGGTATGTCCATATCTTTTGGAAAAGAGTGGTATCATGGTATGGAGCCCAGATACTTAATTCATGTGGACATTGTAAATTTATTACTGTGTGATGTTGCTTTATGGTTGAGGTACCTCGAATAAAAGTCGCAAATGACCGGGGATGGCATATCTTTAGGTGTTACTTCCGGGATGGGTAAACCGGCCTTGTTGGCAGAGATTCAGGTAGGTTCTCGGGGCGTCCCTCAAGTGGCGTTCCCATTTAGCAATAGGAAGTTCCTTAGCCTGACCATTTATTGAAATCCAATCAGACAGTACGAGCCCTTTACGATTGCAATTGTATAACCTACCACCTCAGGTGGTAGCTATAGCTGGCATAATATAATGGTACCTATGCTGGTTAAGATTAATATTATACTTTCGAAATGTTACCCACTATGCACTAATAATAATATCAAATGGTTTTTGCGCAGTAAGCATGTTTGACTATCATAAAGAGAAATCTCCCCCAAGTGTGCGATTGCATGGCGTGTGTGCCGGGAGGCCTTGTGGTAGTTTCATTTTTCAAAAAGCATTGCAGATTTCTTTTAAACTCTTTTGTTTTGTTTTTAAAGATAAACTATTTTTGTTTTCTCATACCAGTCCCATGACTGACCTGGAGTTTATTGTTCCCTTCCTAAACTCTGGGTGACCACAATTTTCCACACGGGCAGTCTAGAGTTGGGATTTTCAGATAATCAAGTAATAGGTGTAGATTCGATAGCATTCAATCTCTGGATATTGGCAATCACATTTGGATCGAGTTGCTTCACTTCAGTATTGATGGTGGTTCGAGCTTTTGGTTCAAGCTATCTTTGGTTTGGAGTTTTGGAGATGGAGTTTCTTGTTGATGTTCGATTCTTTTGGAGATCATATTGGAGTTATCTCTTCCATTGTTATCCTTTTCGCTGTTATTATTGTCTCTGATATTGTTGTATCATATTGTATCAGATATTGTATTCATTGTTGTATCAATGATATTATCTTTTTCTTTCGCTGTGTTGTTATACTTAATGTGTTATAAGCTCCGACGAACTGGATTCGACATTTGGATCTGTGGCATTCGAATACGGGTGACGTATTCAGTGTCGATTTTCGAAGGTCGAGTCAGGATCGTTATAAATTCATCAAAACAGAAATAGTCAATTTTATCTACTATATATCGTACTGTTTATTTAAAAAGGTGAGTTTAACTTACCGAAATTCCAATGGATGCTTAAGCGTTCCAATTTGAACTAAAATCGAATGGCATTCGATTTTAGTCAAAAAAATTTGCTAAACATTCGATGAAACCCATTCCATCGCATAGGTATCACTATTACGCGTAATGTAAAAAATATCGCTTCGATTAGACCTCGTATAAGCAAGATATTGGATTGATAAGATTTTGATTTTAAATAATAAAATTTACACGCTAATTACATTTTTCAAATTATAATTTCCCACTAATCACTTTCTCCTTCACTTCAAAATCCCTCCATAACTTGATAGCTGAAACTACTATTTGTCATGCATTCTCGCCCTCTTACTCCTTCGTCCCTCCATGAAACGCCATGAGATCACAAACATTGAGCTCCACGTCGCAAAAGCCATCCAAGCTACCCTTCTTCACCTAACTCGGTCAATCCTCCATCAATATGACCCAAACTCTAATCCCTCGACCTGACAGTGACGCATTTCGCTATGGATCACAGCACCTAGCCAAACACCGGAGTCCGAACGTAATTTCCTTTAGATGCCACAACCCAAAACTAATCTTTGTTTAGCCTCATGCAGCTTAAAAATTTCGCAATCCTAAACCCGAGCTCTACCTTTGCTCACGACCCATACTGCATTTCATTCCAAAATACAACCGAGCCTCATTAAACCCTAGAGAGAAGTGGATCTAGGCTAAACAAACCCAAAGATTTAATCTTCACATGTTTTTAGTAAGTATTTTGTTTTTTTAGGATTTTTGAAGGTAGATTTCATTACTTCCCTTGGTTTTAATCTTACTGGAACTTGAAAATGAAGATAGGGAGAATGGATGAGTGGTTGAGTGTTGATTTGTTGATGGACCATGATCATTATTCAGTTTTTGGTACATTGTTATTTTTCACGCATGAACCTCGAACAAAAAAATACGATCGCACATAAAAATGTGATATGATCAAAAAATAATAATAATATACACCGGTTATCAGATTCTATAAAATCACAAAAAATACCACAGTTTACCGAAAAATCTTCAAACAATTATTTATATAATTTTCAAATTAAAAATTATGAAAAATCAAAAAAGTTAAATTAAAAATACGTCAATAAAAATCGAGTCGTTATATTAAAAATTAATTATTTATTATTTATTAAATTCGAATCAAATTTGAATATTTAAACAAATTATATATTTCTCAATTGAAATATTAAAAATTTTAAGTCGGTACACCCACGATCCAACCAGTATTATCGGGCATGGAGCGAAGCGGCTTATAAATAAGGTGGTGAAGTTGGTAAGAGTGCAGTATGGATTGACGCCACGAAGAGCACATGGGAGCTTGCGGAGAAGATGAGGGCTTCTCATCCTAGTCTCTTTACCGATATGTTCCTTGATTCTGTTTTATTTCCTTGGATATAGGTTTGGATGCTAGACGTTGGATGCTTTGGATTTGCTTGCTTCGTGATTGACATAGATTAGTATAAACTGTTAAGATGGTCGAACCCTTCACTCATGATATGATGTAGGCATTGCACTCATTGAAGTTTTAAATATGCTAATATACTAGGATTGTATTATGTCATGGCTATATATTGCATACATGCAGGAGGCCGACCAGTTTTGGAGGTCGATTAGCAGATTGCATTCTTGCATTTAGTTAAATATTATAGGACATGATCATGCATTCTTATCTACTTGTCCATATGTTATATATATATATATATGCACACTAAAGTGATAAAAGTAGATTGATATTGCATCCAGGAGGAGTGCCTTAGGAATAAAATGTCCAAATGACCAGTTAATGAAGCAATCATAATTACAGTGAAAAATTATAAAGTCAAAGAAAATTGATAAGTTATCTACTAAAATAAAAGAACGAATTTTAAAAAAAAACGTACAGGGTTGAAATGGTACATTGATTTAATTGTAACCTCAGGTGACAAGTAGATGATGAAAATTTGTACTAGTCAAATTCAGAGGTATGCAAGTATATTAAATTATTATTAACACAAAAAATGGATCAACACCCTGGATCAAGTGTGAAAGCACTAGCCCTATTCCGATAGAGCAATATCACAGATCATAGATATAAGAAAAGAGCAGTAAGAAAGAAGATAGAGAATTTTTATAGTGGTTTGGCTGTTAATGAAGCCTGTGTCCACTTTATAATTTTTCTTATAAACTGATTGTTGTCACAAGAGATGTCAAGGCTTTGATTATCTTTAGCAAGATCGAATCCCCAGAGTTGTATCCATAAGAGAATCACAGTGAATTCCTTTATTGATTGTTGTAAGGGAGGTAAAGAGCGAAGAATAATTCTAACAAAGCTTCAGCAACCATTCGGGAGAAGATCCCGTTTATGTTGCAAGTGGAATGGTATTTATAGAGATCGGAGAGCTTCTGGGCCAGGCTATTTTCATCAGCTTGCGGGTAGGTATCAGAAGACCTAGGGGGAGTTTAGCATGCAAAACGAGGAAGAACCATGGGTCGCTGGCGACCCATGGCCTTGGCTCGTTTTCCAAGCTAATGTCATGGTCTCTTCTCAATGTTTCTTCTCATAGTGTTCTTTGGCTAGTTTGTTTGAAGGTTTGTGGAGAGGTATGGGTTGCTGATGATCCAAGCACTTAGGATTTTTCTAGAGTTTGGAATTGGAGATGTTTCCATAGTCTTTTATCATAGTTGTTTGCATATTATCGTTGCATAATACTCCGTCTTGATGGCAATCTACTGGTTGACTGTGTTTTGATTGTTGACTAGACTGAACTGGAGCTAGCTTCTTGGTTCAGTTGAACTTGGTCGTTGCTTTAGTAATATGATTTGGCTCTCATCAACTCCTTGCATTAGCCTTTTTGGTTAAGTTCTACGTCATTCTGATGTGATGGGATTGTTCCATATTCTATGGGATCATGTTAGATTAAAAACCCAGATAACATTTGCCTCCCAAGTACGCCTTTTGAATGAAAGATGTGCTTTGCTCTAGAACAAGTAAAGACAATGAGTCTTCGGTTGTTGAGCTTTAGTCTTGATGAATCGTCTAGTTCCTTCAGATTCTCTTGTCAGTCACATGTCAGTCACATGTCATTCCAAATGTATTACAGCCTAAGACTCAAGACTCTGCCTAAGTGTAATCTATACATCACAATCATTCTGATTTCTCTTGGGGTTATTACATCACAAGTCTCTAATTACATTACACATCTATAATCATCCCTCGTTCATTCGGGATTTACATCACTATTAATTTTTTCTTTTCATTCAAAGTTTTTACATCATATATCCAAATCAAATCATATATCAGAATCACATTATATCACATCATATCACAACATATATCAAAATCACACTGTATCACATCATATATCAAAGTTATCAGTTCATCCAGGATTTATCCGTTTTATTCTATTTTTAAGGCATTCAGATCCTATTTTGCAAAACCAAATCTGTTTTAAGGTCTAATCTTTCTGGACTTCTTAAGTTTAATGTGTAATCTCTTCAGATCGTTTAATATTTAGTTTAACACGTGATCTCTCCGAATCGTTCAATGTTTTAAGTTAAGGAACGATCTTTTCGGATCGTTTGTTTATTAAGCCAAAGGGGATTAAGCAATCCCATCTGCTCACTCTCTGGTGAGGGGACTTACTTCTTACACTCCAGCCCTGTGGTGGGACTCAAGGCGATCAATATCATACAAGTCCATCCACTCACTCTCTGACAAAGGGACTTGCACCTTGCACTCTGGTCCTATGGTGGGAGTCTAAGGTGATCAGCATCAGTTATCAAAATTCAAATATTAAAATCAAAATAAATAAACAGAAATCAAACAAGTAGGAGTCCTAAATGTCCATCTCAGGCATCCGACTCAAAGTGTGCCTAAGGACCGTTTGAGATCTCATACACATGTAAGCGGCCTTCGATTATTATTGACTACATACTAAAAGAAAAGTGCAGGAATAGAAATGATAAAGAAAAGGATTGGAATCTAATATGACTCCTGTTTACCTCGATCATGGGATAATTTGTCTTGGCGCTTGTCCCTTTCCGTTTCTTAATGCATTTGCCATGGATGGTGGTTGTCCCTGCAATTCTACCGCAGTTATGTTCCTCACATACTGTAGCAGCTGGTTGTTTCGGACCAGTTCCTTTATCGGATCACGAAGGTGTCGACATTCGTTCATCTAATTCCCATTCAAATTAGGGAAGATGCAAAAAATTTAAGATCTTTTCTATCGGTCAGTGGGCTTCCTCCTAGGTGGCCTTCGGTAGAGGTTCTACCCCTTCGTATTCAAGTATGTCCTCTCTGGGGTTTCATTTAGGTCGGTGTATGAGGAGAATCTTAGCTCTTTTCTTTGTCATTTTGGGTCTTTGATGTTGTCATTGGCTTTCCTCTTCCCTTCGTATTTTCCACTTCCATCTCCAGACGGCCCCCCACCTTCGACGGCATTTACTTCAGCATACACATCCCCGGCTTCCGCGTCTTTCTGACGCAGGTACCTCTCAGCTTTAGAATCAAAATTTGCAAGATCCATCGATGGGTCCCTTTCCAATGCGGTAGTGAAATCAGTCTTATATGCGACTCCAGGTACTACTGCCATTAAGAAGATGTGTCTGGTTTGTCCACCGCAGCCGCTGCCGCATTGAATCTTGTTAAATAACTTATCAAGGACTCTCTAGACCTTTGTTTTATGTTTGAGAGTATAAGTACATTCCTTGGTTATGAGACATGAACCCTAAACTGTCTCAAAAATCTGCTCACTAAGTCGTTCCATGTGCTTATGGACCCATTTTCCAATTGTGTGAACCAAAATACAGCCAAATTTTTTTAAGTATAAGGGGAAGCATCGTCCCATAACTTCCTCAAAAGCACCTAGGACCTCCATATGTTGTATGTATCGCAACATTTGGATCGTCGAGTCTGTCTTCCCGTCGTACATTTCCTGTGTCAAAAGCTTGAAATCCGGAGGATTTCTCGCATTTTGGATATTAGCAGTAAATGTGTTTTTGTTCACATCTTCTAGACCTTGATCTAAGGAGCTTCCTCTGATGAATATTTGTACCAATTTAGCAATTCTATTCTCACCATGCAATGGAGGTCTCTATCCTAAAGCAATACTTTTCCCCCGGCCCCGTTGGGAGTATCCCGGATGGACCCTTCTGGCAACGTACCTATGTTTTTATTTACAACTCTAGCTTCATTCATTCCTCCATTCCTTCGAGGAAGTTTTGGTGCATGTCCTTCCGTCGGTCGTATACTAGTATTCAGATTAGCTCTCGTGCCACCAATCCCTGGTGTTTCAGCAATCACTTCGGCATTGGCATTGATTCCCATGTTGATTCCAACGCTGGGCCCATGTGTCGGTTGCTTTGGGCATGGGGGAAAGGCTCCACCTTGCTCCAATCCAAATCGGCAATCCCTGTATTGTTCCCTGGATTTTGATTCCTATTCCCTGTAGATCTAGCATCCCTTGCTGCTCCATCCTCTGGAAGAATCCGTCCATCATCTCCTATTGTTTAGCTAAGAGTCCACCATGCATCTCTTACATCATCTTTTCCATCTCCTATCTAATCACATAGCTAGGTTGATGAGAATTTGAGGACACTTCCTGGTTGCCCTCGAGCTCTGGCTGACTTGCTCAAGTTTTAGATCTGGTGTAAGGCCTCTTCATTTTCTTTGAATCTAGGATTCAAACTTCAAATTTTTAGAATTATAAACAAATCAAAAGAATTAAGAATTTGCATGCTTATACATACGCGAATATCTCAGTAACCCTGGCTCCTTCTGTAGCCACCGGCCTATTTTCTTTAATGGTTGAAAAAAGTTTTCATTCCTCCTCGATTTTCTTCAAATCCATTCACCTATAGCAAAATCTTCCAACTAGATAATCACAGAGCCCTCCAAGCTCGCCATATCCAACGGTCGTGATCGAAATCAAAGTGATGGATTGATAGCAATTTAGGTTTGAATGCGGCGTGTTCGTTCACGTTTTTCTATGCAAGGGGGCGACCGAGCTTCGGGGGTTTCTGTCGAAGGTGGAGATCGTGGAGGGCTTCGAGATGGCCTCGCCAGATCGTTGTTTCGACAGTCGTGGTGGGTGCGGTCATCTTGGAACGAACGGCAGGAATTTTTGCTTGCTCGAATGCGCTTGGGAAGAAGGAAATGTCGGTCTTGATTCTGTAGCGTACAGCCATGATTTTTTTTTGTACTAAAAAAATTGTAATTTAATTTATACAAAAATATATATACAAATCTTTAAACATTCATATCTTTGTCGTGCGAGGTCGGTATCAGACGAAAATGGCGATGTCGGAATCGCAGAGACAAGAGCTATGCTGCAGTGCAGATTTGGAGGCGATTGAACGAAGTTAAAATTTTAAGCTAAATCAAATGTTGTTCGATTTGATTTAAAATCATAAACTCAAGGTGAATGTTTTATAATGCTCGCAACGTACTAGAATGTTCTTATGCTAGTTTAACTCAAATTTATGGATTGGTTTGAATTTATTGATCGTTGTTTGATAAATTGGATGGTCATTGGAAGTTAATCTTTATAACTAGAAACTGACATTTGAAGTTGAAAATTGGAATATAATTGGCAGAAAATAACCGATAGTAGTAACTATGAAATTATTATGAATTATATTGACTGTTTGTATGGTGGATTGCGATGGATGCTATTGATTGATATTTGGATGATATGAATGTTTGTTTATTCTAGAATAGCCTATTATTGCCCTGTAAAATGTTTGCAGTATATTAAACTGTAAATTGAACTATTTCGAATAAACTAAGAAATAAGTTGAAATGATATATACCTATGACATTGTGAATTGGATTGAAATGATATATATCCATCCTTGAAATAACTGATCACTTGGCCATAGGATAGAAAATTATATACGGACACCGGTTTGGTTAAATTAAATGATTTTGAATTTTGATTTGAAATAATTTAAATGGATTTGATTTTAAAAAGATGAAATCGGATTTATAAAAGAATCAAACCATTTTCTAACTTGAGCACAGAATTGAATTATATTTGAAAATTGGATTTTTGCATTGGATATTGAAGGTAAATTCGATTAAATGTTTTGAATCGGTATTTGAAACGAGCTCGAAATCGGTATAAATTGAATTTGAAATTGAATTGATTGATTTGATGATGGAATTGAATTAATTTGAAATCGAAGTTGGAGTCGATTTGAATTGGTATCGAAATTGAATTGACTAAATGAAAATCAAAGTTGATTTGGATTGGACAGTTGAAATTGGACCGGTTTGACTTTAAGACCATTTTTAGATAAATTATTAGGTATAATTTGTTGAAAATCTATATTCTTTAAATCTTTAAATTATTTTGGTTTTCCAAGTAAACTATATAAACCATTTTATACTAAACTATTTTAACTATTAAAACTACTTTAAATATTTTACATTAAACTATTTTAACTATTTTAATTACTTAAACTATTTTAGAAAGTATTCAAACTATTTTAGAAGTATTCAAACTATTTTTCAAAAATTCAAATTGGTCCAAAGTGAAATGTTTATATTTAAATCTTGGATTTAAATACGAATCAGATTTAATTGAAGTTATAAATCAAATCGGAACTTGAAACAATTTTGGAATCGAAGTATAAATATTGAGGTGAGCACGATTATGAATTGAAATTGTATATTTTGAGTAAATGTGATGATTTTGAAATGGAATTGATTTTGAAGCAAATATGATATCTTGATATCAATTATGGACTGTTTTCGAAATGTAAAAGAACCGACCGATGTGTAAAACGATGCTTGTTTGTCAAAGAGACTAGAGCCGGATATGGGCATACTCTCTGTCGATACCGGAACCACTTCAACAACTGTGTACGTGGAGTGATGATCCAGAATGAAGTGGTTGGATTTGGCGTTGTTTGTTGGATTTGAAGAAAGAGAACGATGGTGGATTAGCCTGGCACTTATGCCAATTTGAATTGATTAAAATTGGAGCCGTATCGGCCAAGGGATTTGCTACCCCAAGCGGACACGCTTCTTCATATTAATATCATATTTTTTGATTGATAGGTGTACACCCTCTGAATTTGAATGGGAGTGTTGGACGCGGTGGGAGATCATGGTTGTGACGCGTTATCACCAGCCGGGAAGGGAAAACTGGTATTTTCCTACCTTGGACGTTGCCTCACATGCCTTATCATACTTTTATCCCTAAATGAGACCCATATGATTTTGGTTTAGTATTGTCGTATCATGGAGCATCCCTATCCACCGACCGTTTAACTAGTATTTATATGCAAACTGTACAACAGTGCTTAAAAACACGTTAAGGAGGATCAATGTAAAGCCTTGATGCTATTTTAATATTTATTTTACTAACTAGACATTGTTTATGATTCTACTACATATAAATGTTTTGACGGATCCTTAAGAGATGGAAAATCCCGTAGCATCTCTTGAGCTATTGCACTCACGTTATACACTAGATAGAAGATGTGAAAACCCGTAAGCATCTTTGACGCTGTTACACTCATGTTTATGCGTTATGGATTTGACTTACATAAGGATATTCTAGTCCTGACTCGAGTGTTTTGTTCTTTTCATTATGCTCGGGTCAGTCCTGAGTTTTTTAGCTTATTGAAGATTTATTCAGGAAGACGAAGACGAGGATTTGGTATACTGCTACTATTATTATTCCTGCATCATATAGTCTGCTGCATTATGCATTTATTTCTGATGTATGTATAACTCTGATAAATGTTGTATAAATGATAATCAAATGTATATTAGACAGCTTCATGAATTGTTTATTTGATTATTATATTTTACCGTTCCGCTGCGATATTCTGTGCTAGTTTCTTCTTTTTCTCCTATTTTCTTATTTATGCCATTAGTAATCCTCCCTTTTGAATGTTTTGAGTTAACAGGTGTGGTTTATTGTTGATTTAAACTGTCCAAAAGGTGGGTTGTTACATTTGGTTTTGTGCGTTTAGATCTAATTTTTATACATTTCAGTGTTAAGCATGTCAAATTTTGTATGAGCACTAAAAACATAAAACCTTACCAATGAAAGCTAAAACAAATACACTAAAACTCCTATTGGTAATATTACAGCTAAGCATAATGAAATGAAGAATTAAACATTAAATATCAAAAAAATATGCAAAAGAAACCAACAAGAAAGGAAATTATGAATCTTGTGAATTAAGAAAATGCAATTCAGCTTGATAAATTTTCAACGAATTTGTCAAAACCATATTACTAGTTTGTCATCATATTAGTCTTCCAATTATCAAAAGCCAATTAGAAAGATAAATTTGGTACACGCTTCGAATTATATCATAGAAAAATAATAAAAATGAAAATTCAAGGTGGCGAGTTCATTGGGATTTGATCGTCCAAATGACTAGATAATAAAGCAAAATCGTTCATCATTATTACTCAAAAAGACAAATTTAGAATAGCAAATGTACCTTTACCTCCTACTTTGTAGAACAAACCATTGGAGGATAGAAAAAATAAAATTGACCTTTTGATGTTGCTTCAAGGGAACAAATCAGTCACTCAATAAAAACATACGCTGTCGGCCAGATTAAGAAGCATTTCAATCAAATTTTCAACTAAAATGAAAAAAATCACTGGATTAATTTTATTCGATAGGGATGTAGCGAGGATCAACATGGCATTTCGACAAGAAGGAGGCTGTTAAAAATGAGATTGGTTGGGAGCATATTTATAGCGGGCATGATAGGGTTTTGCTTTAGGCCCAAAATAATAAGCTAATTCCATCGAGCCCAATAAATTCCATGGGCTTTTCTCCCATTCCAGCTGGGAAATTCTAGAACAATAGACTTATCCCAGAATATTTTCTCCATTTCAAGATTCTGATCAGAACATTATAACAGCAAAGTTGGTTTTATTTCAATTATTCTACTTGAAAGTACCTCCCTAAACCTATTTTTGAATCACTTTTATGATCCAAACATTTTCATAAAACCGTTAACTTTTCACAACATTTTCACCAATAAATTTCCCAAAGTATCATGTGTATTTAATTTTAATAAATATTCACAAATTTTTAATGTTTCTAATTAACATAATATTTACATTGATTTATATTGCTAACAAAATTTTTGCTATAATAAGAAAAATATGTCTGTCATATATGTTGTTTGATCATTATGTTATTTATATAACACATTGAAATGTTTAAATACAACACATGCTAATCCTGAAATTAAAACATAATGAAATACTAAAACATAACAAATACATAAAGTAAAAAAGCACTCAAATATTAAAATGCAATACACTAACTTTCACTTTGCTTCGAACCTTCATCTCTTTAATGGTTTCCTCTATGTCTAAACCTTAAAATCTCTTGATGTCTTTTGAGAACATATGCCAAATACGGTCAAAATAATTATGCATTTCTAGGTAGGAGTATATTCTCCTATGTGTCGTAAACATCTTTATTGAGCCATCTTCACTTCAACTTCTCTCTAACCATTGGCATCTTCTCTTGTAAATTGTCTGGCATAAAAACTTATACCTTTAATCACACCCATTCCCATATGATAGGACACACTGATCGATCCTACCAAACTAACTGCTTAATCTTACATCTCATGTAAACAAAAGTGCGTCGGATGTAGTACATGCATCTCCAATCAAATTACCACCGTTGAAAGCTAAAAAATAGGAGGTCAAAAGGGACATAAGCTCTGCGTACGATGCAAGCAGTTGCATGTCGGATGTGAGGTTAAGGAATACGAAATTTTGTCCCTCATAAATGTATCTTCTCATATTTTCGTTACTTGCAATTTATTTATGAACTAGTATTATAAATATGAATTGAACAAAACAAAGTTCAAGTTGAAAGTGAAATTAGGACAAAATATCCGATCGAAAACCCAAATCTATTTGAAGGTCAAAATCTAGCTAAAACAAAAATAATCATCCAAAAGTTCAAAATGCGACCGATGCTACAATAAGGTTAAATCTTGTATCATCTCGAAATAAATCAATACTTTGCAACTTCGAGTAGCGAATTCAAAATCCTAGGAAAAAACATGGATCGATATGTAATGAGTGGTAAGATCATCAAAGGTAATTTTATATTTTTCATATATCTACATAGATATTATGCGCAAACTTTTATATGTGATGATATGTCTACATATATAGTTTCTTTGATAATTGTAGAATTAATAAATGATTATGAATCTTATATACAAATCAACACATGTCTAAATCATACAAATATGAATAAAATCAATTCTCAGTCTATGATAAAATTGATATTTTGAAAATTATTTTATATGTTGTTACATAATTTCATCGTTCGTATACTTATCATTTAAAATATCAAATACATTTTTGGTTTAAATTTATGTGTGTGTGTGTATATATGTAGATTGAAAAAATATGTATATTTTATGTAGACTAAAAAAATGTATATTTTATTAATAAAGTATTTTTTGTCATAAACAACTAATTATATTTAATAACTTTATTCTTTTGATTTTTCAAAACTTAGATATTCGTATTTATGGTGCTGAATTTTAAATCCACATGGTATTTTAAAATTGATGAATTTTTTCAAAATTCAAATAAAAAACGTATTTGACCTAGTTAAACAAAGTTCGAATTGAGATATTTTAAGCTCTTAAATTTTGAGTCTAAATAAACTTCTACTTATTTAGCCAATCTAATGAGAAAATTTTACAACAAATTTGATTATATATATATGGTTGTAAAAATCGCTAGACGGATGCTAGATGGTAAGCATGTACTATGGATTAATCGTCTATGCGGGAATTAATCAGAGTTGGGTGTTTTAGACAATTTGGATAAAAATTTATGTATTTTGTTTAGTATGAACTGATCCACGATGGGATATCATGGATTTAGATGTGTTTGGAAGCAGCCACTGAGATAAATTTTCTTGAAACAAACATTTTGATTCTTATAAAAGGCATCAAGGCTAAATTGGTGCATAGATGATGCATATAAACCTATTTATATGCTTAGATAATACAGCATGTCCCCTGTACATGGATTAGGCAAATACCTAGATGGTAAGGCTAGCCTAGCACCTAGGCGAGCCTAGGCAGGAGCCTAGAAGGGACTTTACAAGATATATGTGTGAGTGTATTATGCCTAGTAGGACGAACGAGATGTAGGCCCGGTCTATAGTAAGTAAAACCTTTATTTAATGTATATGTATGGATCAAGAACATAATTAATGGGTAGAAATATCTCATGTGTGATAGAACCGATTTTGAGGTATTGTGATATATAATACAAGAATACTAGTGAGGGTAAACTCATTCCACTCTTGGCCTGGTCTCGCTATGTGTTATACTAGTGAATTATCGTTGGCTGATATTACACATGTTAGGCATATGTCTAACTCGAATTTTGGTTTTTTTCCCTTAAACTCTTAAGTACCCATTTGAATAGTTTGAGGGTTATAGGTTTTAGAGTGAGGTATTTTATTGAATAGCTCACGAAGACAACTGTAGGAGGTAAGACATTCAGCTATTCAATTTTGTTATGTCAAAATGTGATGCAACATTACTTGTTCTTGATGAAATTATAACTGCGATCATTAATAGTGATAACTTCGTACATTGGTCATGTGGTATTTTTGCATATTATAATTTTCTTTCTACATTGTAACTATGATTAATTTGATCTGAAATGAAATTTTCAATGAAATCTATTAAATTACTATGGCTATGAATATAAATGTATCATTTATTTTATTTTGGACACGAAATTAGAGTGACTGCAACATTCTAACATTCATTTACTAATAATAGTAGTAGACCGTGGTATTTATTTTCAAATCTTAGAATGATGAATGTTGCACTAGTAGTAGCTTGCTTGCATACTTTGTACTTCGTATTTGAACTCTAGTTTGAGCAAAAAACAATCGTCTGCAACGAGAAAGAATCTTAACATGAATAAAAACCACTTCACCTTCAAATCAATAACTTACTTCAAGACACGAATTTAAATAGAAATTAATCATCTAGCTCAAACAATAACACTAACATGAGCTAATCCACTTAATGCCAATCATAAATGACCACGCCTCCCTTGAATCATTCCCACAACTACTTCACGACGCTCAAACAACAGAACCGCTACCACTTTGACTTTGTATGTTCATCTTTGATTACATCTTTGGCATCAAATCATTATGCAAATCATACCATTAAATCATTCGAATACAATTAAATCCACAATCAACACATGAAATCAACACATAAAATCCAATACAACTTAATTAAGACGTCGAATACAATCATATTCAAAATAAAATCAATTTATTAAATACTAATAATAGCTCAATTGTATCCTTCGATGACGTCACACTATTATTTTTCCATTCGATAACCTTTTACATTTCCTTATAGATAATTATTTTTATCTAATTTTTTATTACATTTCCCTATAGTAATTAGGACCAAAAGCAACAAGTTTGGGTCTATTATGGCTATTTCATTATATTTTTACCTCTTATCGTTTATTATACTTATATATCCATTAAGTAATAGTAAAATATTATCACTTAATTCGGTCTTCTTAATTTCCTCATCTTATTTGACATTCAAGTCCCTCGTACTTCTAAATTCTCATTCAAATCAATTTATTTACGTCAAGGAACAAAATAGGTGCTACGCTTGAGTAAGTATCAATTTTATTCTAAAATTAAAAAAAGTAGTCTTTTTATATTAACATTCAAGTATCTCAACTAAAATTGGTTAATTTAAATATTAGATAAAATCTATATAGTGAAAAAAATTATTCATAAAATAAAGTATATTCAATAAAACGATTTTTTTAATACATTAGTTACACACTAGTTACGTTAAAATTAGGGCTCGCAACCGATCCAAGAAAACTCAGATCTATCCCGAACCCGATGAGTGTCAAATCAAGCATGGATGATGAAAAATATAATTTGAAAGCCCGATCAATCCACATCCCAAGACATAAAAATATAATGAATTTTTAGTGTTACTATTCAACCAGATCCGAATCGATTCAAACCGAAACTCGAATTGTATCATATAAGTGTATAGTTTGAACCCAATAAAATTTGAATTTTTACCTAGAATCGAGATCCATTGGATCGACTTTGAATCCCACATGGCGGATTTGGTTGTCACTCCTCACTTAACAACCTCCAAATCAACATAAAAACAAATATAAATAAAAGAATAAATGAATAGCACCCACATAATAAGTTGCATCTGAATAAAAATTAATTCGTCGAAATACTTCGAATCGTCAAATCTATAATCCTGGATCATGAGTCTTCACCGTCGAACACCAATTGCCAACAAATGAGGATTATTAGGACCACTCTTATACTATTCCTAAAGCATCCCCTCCAGATTCTTTCTTGATTTTCATTAAATTTAACCTCCATGACCACCATTAAAGGAAGTTACAGATCTAGGATCCAAATATAAAATGATACATATCTAATTAAAAGATAAAAGTAAGTAATTAGTAAGTACATCAATGAAATAAGGTAATTCAAAAATCTCCATCAATCAACCTACTAAATCCATCCAATTAGGTGCTCCTAATTAACATATTCCAACTACAATGAAAGATCTTAACATGAACCATAAATTTTGCTTCCTACTCTACAGAAAAAAGTACGGATTAAACAAGTACGGTTCACACAATGAAAGACCTTAACGCCCAACTTTCTCCTTTCTTTACTCTATATAGTTAAAATTTCATGCTTTTACTTCGAAATATCTTCACTTTTATGGCAAAGATTGAGTGCACAAGCACATTAATAAGTGAACAAATTCTTCATTAATACAGGCGTTTCAAATAAAATGAAATAAAAAATACATAGCAAAAAAAGTTTTAAAATAATCAGCTATGTCATAATATTTCAATGAGCAAACCTGTTTGGAAAATAGCAAAAAATATTACGCAACAACGCTAAAATCAACTATTCATCTTGATGGCAAAACTAAAAATCAGATAACCGAATTGTCAGGAGCACATTGAAGCAATATGTTAACTAAACTTACAAAGAATATGTTACATCTTCCCAATCATAATTCACATAGTGAACATCCAGAGTCCAAATCCATGTTTTTCTTGCTATACATCTTTACGGGACCAATATGAGGATTCATTCAGCCTTAAAATATGACTGTAAAAGAAACTGCAATGAGGCACAATAGTTGACAGTTACTGATTGCTGTTCTTCGATCATGCAGTAGAAATCGCCTTCAAAGCAAACTTTATCATATTAACTTGCGCTGTAATAAAACATGAGATGTCAAAAACTATGTAATTAAGTATTTATCATGTATCAGAAATTTTTATGTAATTCCAATTACTTTTAGTAAAAGTTACTAAGAGAATGATAAACGAAGAATTACATTAGATTAGTATCGCTTCAAAGGAACAAGTTCATTAGGAACTGAAATGTCCTAATGACCGAATTAAGAAGCTGAATCATTCAGAGAAATTCAATAAAAACAATAATTGTAAAGAGAAATGCTCTTTTACTGCCTATAGCATGGCACCAAAATAGAAAATAGAAAATAAAATACAACAGTCAAAGAGAAGGGATGTCCTTTATGAGCACTAAAGCATAAAAAATGGAATGACATTTGCATGTAGCTACCCAACGTCCATATGCAATAAAAACAGCACTGGAGGTGATAGGGAAGCATTTATATTGCTTTATATTTTCACAAGACAAAAATAATGATTCAACGTTATCCTGCTTAAAAAATGCAACATAAATCTGCAAAGAAATCAATTAAGAAATTATCCACCACTTAAGTCCATTGATCCAATCATTACAGATATGTATATTAATTATCGGCTAAAAATCTAATAAATTTATTTGTATGTAATTTCAATATATTCTTTGCATGCCAGAATTAACAAATAAATTTATTAGATTTCTATCAGATGATTACATACAAATCAAAAGTATTGTGTAACGACCCGTAAATTTTAATTAATAAATTTGTTAGTTTAATTTAAAGTTGCAATTTAATTTAGGAAGAAATAAAAATTCTAGAAGTTATAATGAAGTAGATGTTAGAAATTTAAATGTAGCAATTGAAATTAAGATTTACAAATTCAAAATGTAATTGCAATCAATTGAAATTGGGAAAATGTGTCATACTTGGTTATAAGTTTAATATAAGAAACAAACGGGAATATTAAAGCAACTAATGAATTAACGTGAAAAGGAATTGAATTAAACATGAATAGCGTGAATATTAAAAATGAAATTATGCAACAATTGTTAAATGATGGCATTAATGAAAGAAGAAGAAATTTGTACGTAATCAAGGAATAATTAAAATAAACATTTAACCAATGAATAAAAGAAAAGGCCGTAAGAAGTAAAATGCAATTCAAATGTGATTGAAACGACTATTTAGGTTATAATGGAGTGTAAATAGAAATAGTGGAAAATATTATAATTTGTTAATTAAATATGATTGTGTAATTAATACTGAAAGAAATAAAATTGGAAATAGTATTAATAAATAAAATAATAACTGAAATTAATTGCAACTGTATAAATGGAAGTAAACTTTATTAAGTGGATATAAATATAAATTAATTTATGGTTATGATAACACATTTGTATAAATTACCTAATTAATTGGTCAATTAATTTATTAGAAATCAAACTCATTTAAATGGTAAGTAACTATAATACGTTATTGATATAAACGTTACTTTAATGGTTATTAATAAAGTAACGGAAGTGTAAATGAAAACTTAATAAAAACATAAACTTATTTTAAGGAAACAAGAGATATATTGTACAAATTGATGAATTAGTATAGATTTAACGGTAATTGGAATAATTAAGGAAATACGTTAATATAAGTTAATTATTAATAACTTGAAAGGGATTCCAACCAATTCAAGTTAAATGTTACGCTTGGTTATGAATTGAATATAAGAGAACTAATATAAATATTGAATAAAATTTTGAAATAGTTTGAAATAAATGGTAATTGAGTAAAACCAGTGTTATGTAAGTAATTATAATATTGGTTTGTAAATAATGAGTGTGATTAAGAGTTAATGACAATAATTATTGTACATTACTTATTTTATTAGTTGATAAGTTTAATTTGAATTCAATTTCAACTAATTCACTCAATTATTGCTCTTAGTGTGGAATAAATTGGTAACTGAAGAATGTTTAATTCAATAAGGTGTAACCAAGGTAAAATTCCATTCATAATATGATCGTTAATGTAATAAATAGAATGAAACTAAGATGAAATAATTAATTGAGATTTTAAATTTTAATTAATGAGTAAAATTGACAAAATTCCAATATAATTGAAATGCAGTAATTATTGCAAATTAAAGATGAAAATTGGAAAATATTAATATAATGAAATATAAAACAATGTTAACTATGTTAGTTGAGTCATAATTGATTGAATATTATGCTGTAATCGAATAAAATCAAATTTGTTGGAATTAATTTGTAATTAATTGGATTAAATGCAGTTGACATTTGTACACTGTATTTACTTGAGTAATTGACACTAAATTGATATGTGAATTTTCTTTTAGTTATTATAAATATTTAAGAAATTAAAAATGACAAGAATTGTCGATTTTAGAATTGGAATTTAAAATTGTGGATTTGGTTAATTAATTTTTAATTTATTTATTTAATATAAAAATAGCCATTTTGGCCGCTGACTCGGATTTCGACGAAACCAGTTTCATCGGATCCGTAACGGTGAATTATTGTATGATTTCAAGTTTCATATCGATCGGGTTTGTCGTTTGATCGTATGGGCTTGAAACACCTTGAAATCAATTTAATTGAAATCAATTGAAATCAATTTGAAAATATTGATTTTAGCATAACTTCTTCATACGATGGAATTTGAACCTGAAACCTTTTCCATTGCGTTTAAAATACTTTATAACACCTATTTTGATATATGGTTTTACCCAATTTCGTTCCGGGGTCAGAACGGGCTTTTTGGGCCACGTTAGCATTAGCGCGTATATCTATCAACCTGATCTATATATTTGATTTCAATTTGCCTATAAATATCCTTCGAACCCTAGCCTCTGCCTATACTCATTTTCTGCATGTAAAATTTCATCACCTCCTCTTCTTCTTCTTCAATGGATGCAAACCCTAGATCCAATTACAATCCAAAATCAAAGTCAAAAATTCAGAGTCCTCGAAAAAATTCAAAAAAAAATATGTTGATGCTCTCGACGAGCGAAATTCAATGGTGTAATTCGTTTTTCGATTCGAATTGCTGTTTTTCCAGAATTCAGGAAATCATTTTCGGCCATTCATCATCGTGTTGATCGACTTCTTTCGATCGACAAATCGACGTTACCATGGCGTGGAGGATGTCTAACGGAGTTCATCGGTGGGTTTGGTTCCCAGGTTCGACGGCTAGATCGGCTGATTAAATTCGATTAGTGCACGGGGTTGCCGGCGGCGGCTGTGATTAGGTCTCGATTGGCCACGTTGTGGAGGAACGCGAGGCTCGGGATGATCGGCATGGCACTGGAGACGGCAACGGCGGCCTGGAGGAACGATATTAGGGCGGCGAACGATTGCGATGGGGCGGCAGTTATTTGCGTTCATAGTGTAGGGTTTTTCGATCAGGAAGAACGTGTTGTCTACGTGGATGTAACGTGTGCGTATATTTCTTTATTTTACTTTATTAAATTTTATTTTCAAACAGTTAAATCGCTATAACTTTTATATAAAGTATCCAATTCACGCGCGGTTTTCTCCGCTAGGTTCGTATTGGGATTCCGGACATTTTGGCGGTGGTTTGGATGGATTTAGAGACTGTCAAAATTTTGTGTTTAAATTGGATTTAAATTCCAAAGGTGAGTGTGTTAACCAACTCACCACTTCTAAAATTTCTTATGTTGGTTAAATTGATTTAGGATGTGTTTAAATTTTTATTTATAGCTGTTTGGCATATATTTCATCATTTTCTCAGTTAAATTGCATTCATTTAATTTACGCGTTATTTAATTCAGTATTGCATTTAAAACTGCCAGTAAATTGTTAATTAATTTATTCATTGTATTTAAAACTGCTAGTTAAAATTTTAGTTAAATTTATTATTGTATATAACCTGCTAGTTAAATTTATTTATTATTGCATATAAACTACAGTTAAACAGTTATTTAATTCATTATTGAAAATTAACTGTCAGTAATTAATTATTATTTATTGATGTAATTGTTTTAATTGGATGATAAATTGATGAATGTTTGATGATTGATATGATGGATGAATGGATGTTGTATTTTTATTGTATAAACTGCAAGTTATTATGCATTTTCATTTCATTCGGGATTGACGGTTGAAATGATATACAACCGTAATTTTTATTTTTAAATCGCGGATTGAAATGATAAATATTCGTATCACTTGACCATAGGATAGAAAATTTTATACAGGCACCACGGTATATATATAATATTATTTTTGAAATGATTTTCTATGGTTTTGGAAAGAATATGGTTTAATAAATATTTAATTTTGATATATATATAGTGAAAATTCTTTAATTTAGCTATGTATAAATTTGTTTCGAATTTTAAAATAAGATAAATAATAAAGTTGATTTCGTTTATATAATATGGTTAAAAGTATATTTGAAATTCTATTGTATATAGAGTTTATAATAATTCAAATAAAAGTAAGGTTGAAGATAAATGTGAATATGATTTGAATTAAAGTATTTAAGAATTTTTCTTGAAAAATTTGTTTTGAAATGTAAATAAATTAAGATTGAAAAGGTATAATCTTATAACTTGATTTTTGATTTGGGGATTTAAACAAATATCAAATTAATTTAAGGAATATTATCAGTTAATTTAATTAAAAGAATATCCTATTACTGAAGTTTAAGGGTTTTACCTGAATAATTTTTGTTTAGTAAGTAAATAATTCAAATTTAAATAATAGGAATTGGATCTGATATATATTAAATTATCAAAGAATCCATTTTGAAATTGTGGAATATTTAAAGATTGAAATATATGAACTATAAAGTTTTGAAATACATAATATTTAAGCTTTGAAATATATGGGAATTAAAATGGTTTATTTGGAGGTTCAAATTGATATTGGAAACTGTGAAATTTGAAGAAGCTGTTTATTTTACAAAGTAATATAGTATTTGAACCATTAAGTATTAAAAAAATTATGTTTCAAAGTTGTGGTTTCAAGGTATATATATTTGAAAGTATAATGATTTTGGGAAAGGGATATTTATAAAAATGATATCATATTGATTTGGGTTTCAAAAATATAAATGATATCGTATTTATATGGTTTGAAAGAGATGTTATATTCTAGTTTTAAAGTATAAATTAATTTGAAATAACCACGGTGTTATAATAACGATTGGTTGTTGAAGAGACTGGGATCGGAAGTTGTCATACTATCTGCCAACTTCGAAAACCACTTTAACAACCGTGTACGCGGTGGAGATTCCAGAATGAAGTAGGATGGTGGCGGCGTTTCCTTTGAGGTAAATATGTGGACCCGACTCCAGTGAGTTGGCATAAGGTGGCTAAAACAGGAGCGATTATCGGGGCAAGGAGGTTAGCGCCTGTAACAACCCGCATATTTTACGATTGAGTATTTAAATATTTTATTTAAATATTTTATTGTTAGTTGGATTATAGTCCAAAAAGCTACTTTTTGCAAACAGCCGAATTTGGACTCGAGACCACCCCCATTGAGTTCAAAATGACGTTTGCGACTTTTCGCGTATAAACTTTGATATGTTTGGAGTTAGTGGAATTTTTCTACTTTTTCACTTAGGGCTTTGGATTTTGTTTCAGCCCATTAGACCCAAGCCTCACCCCTCTTCTCTTCATTACTTCATTTCTATTTCCTAATACTCAAGCTTTAGCAACAACGGAGAGAGGAATGAGAAATTAAAACTTCAAACCCTAGTTTTCATTTGCAAATCAAGTTCTAGCTCCAAATCCAAAGAGAAGCTATTAGTAAGCATCGTCTTCGTCTTCTCCAACTCATTCTCCTTTCAATTTCAGAAATTCCTAAACCTAACTTTGCGAATCTTCTTCTTTTGAGCTTAGATTCAAGCTCATTTGGGTTGTGTTGAAGTGTGGTTGATTCTTCCTTTGCTTTCAAGCTTCTCCTTCATTGATTTTGTGAAAAGATGAGATTTTTATCTCACATCTATGCTTATATCTATCTTTGAATGTTAGGTATGAATTCCTAACACTTATTCATTAGCATTTGCTTTTGGTTTGGATTGAATTGGTGAATATCCCAATTTTTAGTGTTTTGGGTTCAAATCTTTAAAAGATCCTAACTTTGATGTTTGAACATGTTTTTGGTGATGCATCGAGAAGCCAATAGGACCGGGTAGCCGATAGGCGTAATCCCCTAGCGTCCGTGCTCGACCGGTTGCAAATTGAGTGAGAGTTTGCGCTTCTATTAAATAGGGTAGGAGTTGCCGAATTGCAGTTCGGCCGACCGAACCCCGTAGGTCGGTCGACCGAAGCTGTAGCCGAAACATTCTGGCCTATTTTCGGTCGGCGGACTCAGGAAGTCCGGTCAACCGACCTGCTCCTATTTCCCTATTTTGCCTATTTGTGCTCGTTTGCTTTGCTTTTCCAATATTTAATCGATTCTTCTTCTCCGATTTGTTGTTATCATTTATTATCGACTTTGATGACTTCTATTATGGAATCTTTGGGTATATCCATTTTTGATGGATTTGGAATTGATTTCTTTGGATTTAATTCACGTCTTTCAACGTGGGATTTTAGTGATTTATTGTTCTACAATCTTTTTTGTTATTTGTCACTTTTAAAAAATATAAAGGTTTTCAATACTAGTAGTAAATATCAAAATTATTTCATCAAAACGATTTCAACTCTATTTTATTACAAAGCTCGTTTCTTAAACCGTTTTCCAATCTACTAGCATATACAAACATTTACCTCATTCGTATGAGAAATCTAATTAAACGGCTTAGTAAAACAAGTGGTATGAAACGCTTGCGTTTACTTCGTCGGTTAATTCTTGGACTTATTCGATTAAATCTCTTGTGATAATTTTCGAGTGGAGATGTACAATTTGTTCGTAAATATTTAAGTTAAGCTAGTGGTTGTGGGACATGAGGCTAAGCTTATATATTTACTAGTTTACTGTAATTGACACTTCTTGATGATCGTTGATGATCATTTTTGTGATTCAGACAAACAAATGTGCGATGTCTCTTTGTCTACGAGGGAGACTAAACCCCGTTTCTGTGGAGCTTCGGCTCAATTTGGTGGGGTAGCGACCCATGATCTTCGGGCCGTTTTGTGGAGCTTCGGCTCAAAATTAATGGTTAGCAACCATGGAATAGCGTTTCATTTTTGTGATACATGTGTTGGTGAGTTTTCATGCTCCCGTTCTGTAATAGGCCTCCCCCCTTTTCGTGATTTCTGGATTTCCATTGATGATTTCTGGAATTTGTGTTTTCACCAATTTTCGTGATTTACATTGATAAGTTTTATCAATATTTGTGCATTGGTGAATTTGTGTGTCATTAACTTATGTGATTGGCATTGATATTATTGTCAGTATTTATGGTTTGGTGAATATAAATAAAGAGTATGACATTTCTTTTGATCTTTGAGAAGATTCTTGTGATATTGATTAATCTATAGTTGATTTTCAATTACACACTTATCATAGTATGGCACTATGGTTATTATACGATTTTGTCACATCTCTTATTCTATATCATTTTATCTGATATTTATAGCTAGACTGATCCGTTTATTATTTTCTTATTAAATAATACTCGGGTCAGACCGAGATGTTACAGGCGCTCCTGCTTGACTTCTTATCTGGGATTATTATCCTGACTTTTGGCTAGCTACTTAGATTAGTAGTTTTTGGTTGTATACATTTGAGATAAAGACTCATGGATGGATACTTATTCTTTTGTGTAGCACTTGTAACTCTTCTTTTGTGTCATTGTGGATCTTGTTGACCACTACTCTGATATACACTTTCATGTGTAATATTCATATCTGTTTCCGCCTTTGTGATATGGATATCTGTGACTGATTTATGTTATGTTTATTTCTATGTCTGTTTCCGAAGAATATATATAGCCACTGTGTAGTAGCTTTGAGTTTGTATCGGCATGTCGGATTTCCTCTTGAAATGAAATGCATCTTAAACTATCTGACATATCGGTGCTCGCACAAAACAATTACACGGATGGTCGCTCCTCAATAGCCTTATTCTCCGCGCCAGTTGACGGCATTACCCCGTAGTGTCCTTGGCTAGCGTGGGTATAGAGGTGGGGCATCACAGGTTGGTATCATAGCCAAACTTCGGAACAATGTAGAATAATTTAACAAGGATCATCGTCCTAAGTCCATCTTAGAAGTCGCGCTTTAGGATTTTATTCGAGTCTTCGTACCGATTCATCCTATTTTCTTTATGATTTCTTATTTTATCTATCAAGATTTGCTTGATATCCATTTGGTGAATAACATTTTTCTTCTTCTTTCTTTCTAAAGAAAGAGAAATGGTTAGACCAGGTCGTCCCAGCGCCTGTCAATCTAGTGCTACTCCCCAAGATGGAGTATTTATGTTTGATGTGACGACCCGGGTTCCTACGCCCAAAAAACCGTTTCGTCTTGAAGAAAGAAAGGGATGAGAAAATAGAAAAGATAGAGAAGAAAGAACAACAACATCAGAATCTCACAGCGGAACGAATAAAATTATAATAATCACATAAGTATTTACATAATATACACAACTTTCAGAGTTATACAGATAATACATCACATACTAGACAGTTATAGACACCTGTCTAGTTAATACAACACAATACATCTCAAACAAATAACTCAAAGATATCAACACAGCGGAACTATATATATATCTATAACGCTGAAGCTCCTGCTCCATTGCTCCTCCAGAATTCGTCAAAGCTAACCTGAATCCCTTAGCTACCTGTAAAAATTTGGGTACCCGAGAGTTTAGGAAAAACAAAAATAAACTCCGGGTCAGACATGAGTCTGGTATGAGTAACAGGTTAAAGTTGCTTAATTTTGAAAATCTTTGAAAACAAAAGGTATCACGTAAGACTCCCCACAAATAAACATGGGTAAGTTTTTACCTTACGCTAACCAAAACATTTGATAGGAAATTCAGTGATATTATAATAGGACTAGAGTTTTCAAGTAAATAGAAAATAGCCGAAATTGTTACATGATTAAATTCCAGCTACTAGCCACAAAAGTGGGTAATACAATCAAAACCGTAGGCACTTATTGGATTTTGGATTCCATACAATGGCAGGGCTACTGGGGTACCGTCCGTCACAGTACGTGGCCTAGATCAACGTACCGAGGATCACTCCCGACCTCCTGCAACACAATGCCGAAACCATTCCTTACTGAACAGTCCCGAACAAGATAACCCTGGCAGTTGTTGCAATCAACCGCCCACACAGCCGAAAAATAAGGGACATCTAGACAGGGGAATATCCTTGTCCTGCTTGGGCATGACCCACCTAACCTTGCTGCACCTCCCCTGTTTTAGCCATTCCCGGTTGATGAGGCTTGAGGCTATGATTACCTTTATAGAACATATTCTTAGAATGCTCATCGCCCACCTGACGATGTGTTGAAAGCATTCAATCCATACAAGTTCGTTCCGGGTTCGAACGAAACCGAAAGCATTATCTCGTTACACTCATTTTGGAATCGCCCTCAGAGTCAACGGCAATAACCCTTGCATTCTGAACTTTCATCTTCACTTCAGATTAATGACCTATCGTTAATTTGGAATCGATGTGGTTTTCGGATGTTCCAAATAAGGAAAACCGATGTCTCATCGAAATCCAAAACGTGTCTTTTAAGGCCAAGTTGTCTATTTAGTCTTAACAGTTTAATTCAATATTATCAATATACACACAGATAAATAATTCACAATATCGCAGTGGATAATCATATCATCATCATATACAGATAATTAATATTATCATCCAAACAGATAATAAATATTATCATACTTAAACCAAGCATTCATATCACATAGATATTATTCATGTCAGATCTGAATTCACAATCATCAAATGAAATATCAATATCATCCATCCATAAGCAGTGATTTATAATCATACCATTTATAATTAATTTAAAATGAATTAAATCAACTACTTCTATCTCTAATTGATTTAAAGTAAATTAAATTAATTCCTTATCTATAAATCCGGCTTATACAATCATTAATTAATTAATTATCTTCTAGATATTTATTTTGATTAAACAACCTTGATTAATCATTTTCTAATTACAACAAGTAATTAGTCTTTAATTAATTTCACAAATTAATTATCCAAAATCATTCATAGTAATAAACATTTAATTACTTCATTTATAATTGATTACATTTATTCTTAATTAATTACATAAATTAATCTCCACGTTATTAATTATTTCTTAATTAACCAATTCTTAATTACATCATTAATTACATTAATTAATGATCTCTAATTTAGATTTAAATTTAATTTCTTTATTTAACTTAATTACATTAAGTGATTAATCTTTAATTTAACTCAATTACTAATCACCCTTGATTAATATCAATCAATAATTAACTATCATTAATTACTTTAATAAATTAATTATCCCATAATTAATTATCTTTATTAATTAATCCCTTGATTAATTACAAAAGTAATTATCCAAATTACTCCATTAACACATCATCTTTCATTAATTACATTCAGTAATTAACATTAATTGCTTTCCCAAATAATTATGCTCCATTGAATACATTAAGTAATTTACACTTATCAATTTATCAAATGATTCTCTTAAATTAATTAAACTAAATTAATTAACTTAAATTAATCACTTATCTCAATTAATTATAATTAGTAATTAATCCCTTAATTACTTTCACCAAGTAATTACATTTAACAATTTACAATAGATTATCTAAATTAAATAATCTAATTAATTATCAAAATTAATCGCATTAATTAATTACTTAATAATCATTAGTTAATTATCTTTATTAACTAATAACATTTCTTTAATTACTTCCTTAATTAATTTCTAATTCTAAATTATTAATTTCAAATTAAAAAAATAAGTCATTCTTAAATTAACTTACTAATTAAATCACTTCAATATCTTAATTATCTATAAGATAATCCATTTCTTTATAAATGATTTCATTATCATTAAAGTGTAAAACATTTCACATTTGAATCTAAATTTTAAATTACATTTTGAATTTAAGATTCAAAATGGTTATTCTTTTAAACATTTATCCAATTTAAAGTTCAATTATTTATTTGAAACCAATTCCTGTTAACAACTATTTGATTTAAACTAGTTTTTACAATATTCAGATTTAAAACTGATTAAGTTTTCAGATTTGAATACAAGAAGAACTTGAATCCAATAATTTAACTTTGATTTAAAAAAAACTTTAGTTTTAACTTGCTTTTAAAAAACTTGGTTTTTAATTCTTGATTTAAAATCCAAATTCATTTTATTTTTTTACCTTAGATTCAAAAGTCCATTTGAATCTATACTTTAAACTTTGAATTTAAACCTCCGTTTAAATTTCTGTTTCCAAATTTTAAATTAAATTTTAAAAACTGAAAACTGTCAGGTTTGTAAACCTGAAATCCCCATTTAAATATTTTAAAACCTTTATCTCATTTCAGATTTGAATTCAAAAATAAGTTTGAATTCACATTTCAACTGATTTAAACTTTGTTTTAAATCTGGTATGCAAACTTAAAGTTTCATTTAAGTTTGTTTAAAAACAAATTTGCTACCAGGTTTACAAAAGCCTGGACAAACCACTGACTCGAGACAACAAAAATTTGCTTCGAGTCCCTTCTTCCCCTGCTTCGAGTCAAGCACTCGAATATCCCGAGTTTTCCCCAAATCAAAATAAATAAATAAAACTCTACACCCACCAAAACACTTCGGCACATCAATGGCACGGTGCACGTGCACCGTGGCCCCAGCCACCTCCGGCCACCCACACGAACCCCAACACGTCGCCAACTACCACCAGATAACACCACGGCCACCCAAAATCGTCACGGCCACCTGAATCGAAAACAAGTTCGAAACTCGAACCTGGAAACAAATCAGGTTCCCTACCGAAACCTGTCAACGTCACATTCTCCCAACCCCAACCACCTGATGGTCAACGGCCCCGGCCATGAACTCTTCTTCGTCCCAGCTACCAACTCCCGAGACCACGTGCAACTCGATGCTCGGTGGACGTCGCGGTGATCGAAATTCAATCACCATAAAAATTGGGGTTACAAACTTCAAATTACGGCCACCATCGCCCCCGTGCTCAGACCAACCACCAACCATTTTTTCCATCATCTTGGTAAGCTCCTCCACCTCCTCACACAACCTGACCACCTCCAGTCGCATGGATCTCCAGTAATTCCTAAGAAACCAAAAACAGAACAACATAGGACAACTCCACCAATCCTTAACTAAAAAATAAAATTTTAGTTTTAAAAATCATAATTTTGTTTTAGCATCCAATTCATATTCTTAAATTGAAAATCTAAGATATTGGAAATATCACCTTTATTAAGTATCAGCTGATCTAGAGATTTTAGAGCAGTTTGCTTTATTTTTCTTAAATACAAAAATTCAAGAATTTACTTTATACTCAAACAAGCTTATCTTGTTCAAATACTTTACCCTAAAAATTAATAGATTGAGTAGAAATGAATTTTGGAATTAAATCTGGGTTTAAATCTTGTAAACAGAGGTGTATATTTACAGGGTATCAATATGCAGACATCAATCTTCACCATACACAGCGCAATGAATATTCACACGAACATACCTTAAGATATTATCATCCAACTATATTTTAAAACTTAATTTATTAAAATGTGTTATCACTGATTCGAAGAATGAAGACAGATCTTTGGAAACTGTTTTGAACTTCTAAAACTGTAAAATACTTTTGCTTTGATCTTCCTGTTTATTTCATCTTGCTTGCTTATTATTGAATAATGATTTCAGATTATATTTGAGTTTGCAAAGAAATGAATAGGCTTGCAATAAAATTTTCCTCTGGTTTGATATGTTAGAATGAATTGGAAGATATGTATATATAGAAAGATAAGTTTGTATAGGGTAGGTGTTATCTGGGTTAAGCACATGCAAGTACAAATATTGTTTTTTGTTTTATCAGGCCAAATCTTTGCATTAGGGAGGCTGAAATGATTTTATACATTTTGAAATGACTTAAATTTATGCTGAGATGAAAGCATTTTAATGTGGATGTACTTTATGTCTCAACTTGCTTATTTTATGCTTAGATATTTTATTTTGTTTTGCATACTTTATTTACAGTCTTCATAGCTTCACCTGATTTGCTTTGTTTATATTTACCTTACTTTGCATTTCCAAATTCTACAGGCTACACACCTATTTTACTTACCTGGCAGCTTTATTTATTTTATTTTTTATACAAAGCCTGCATATTTTTACAACTACAACATCTTGCTTTGCATTTCTTTACAGATTGACCACATTTTCTTATGCCTGCATATGTTATATTGTACTTAATGTCTCCTATTACCCATTTTTATTCATAGACATTTTATTTACTTTGATCTTGCCTGAGTCTTTATTTGTGTATGTTGACATTTCACTTGCAGCATATCTAATCTAATCTTTATATATAAGATTCTTGCCTGCATATCTATTTTATAGACATGATTACTTGCCTTTGTAGTTTACATACATATTATAAAATTGTTTTAGTCATTTGTTTGGTTTATCCCTTTATTTACTTATTGTTTCTTATCCTTATGTTAATATCACAATTTCTTAAGTTTATGTATTCAAACTTATTTTTATAACCCTATACTTGGTTTACACTTATGTTTCATATTTATAGAGTTTATTTTATTTTTTAAACATTGTTGCAAGATTTTATTGTAAATTATAGCTTTCCTAAATATGTGTGTCTATATATATATATATATATATATATATATATATATATATACACACATAAGTTTAAAATAACAAATTTCGATTCATTTAAAATCCATTTTAAAGATATTTCATTATTGTTATTGTTTAAAAATAAATCATTATTAATTTAAAATAATTCATAAATGAAATCACTACATAAATAAATTACTTATTTTATAAAGCTAAAGTAAAAAGAGCAAAACAATCTTTTATTTAAATTTAAACCTAGGCTAGAATTTATTTTTAAACAAATTAAATTTATCTTGAGTATTTTTAAAATCATATTATTATTTATTCAATATTAAATTTCCAAATTATCAAAAATAGTAGAATTAGAAAACATAGCTTTATTTATTGAATTTAAAAAAAAACAAAACTTATCTATTTATAATATATACCAATATATACATATATACATTATAAATAGAAACAGTTTAAATTAGCTTTTAAAAGATTAATTATCAGTTAAATATTTATTTAAAAGAAGATTATTAAATAAATTCAAATATTATTAACAAATATTGTCAAATCAATTTAATTTTTAATGTAGATTATTAAATTGATATTGCCCCAAATTTTCGGGATGTCACATTCCTCCCCCCTTAAAAGAATTTCATCCCCGAAAATTATAACAAAGGTAATTTAATAATCTAATTAAAGATTTAATTTTAAACACAAGCATATATCAACCATAATCTAACAATCATAGCAACCAATTTATCCAAACAAACAAATCTAACTATCCAGACAAAATTCTTGATAGAATTTTCTCGAGTTTCCCCAAGTATAAATACCGGGACACTCGCTCTACAGATTCCAAATAAACAATACTACTAAGCTACGGAACTTCTTCTCATCTAGATCTACAAAACAAGACAGGATATCAGACTACAGACAAGTCTGAATCAACAACTAAAACTCCCTAAACTGCTGGTTCTACCACCAGAGATAAATCTTACACGTACTCCCTCAGAGATACGTGAAACACAACGAATTCCAGTTATCCAAACTGACAATTCAATCCTAAAGACCAAACACTTATCCAAAATCAAATCCCCGATTTCAAAATCCAAATTCCTCCGTCTCTTATCCACAAAACTCTACGGACGATCCTGGGCTGTCTACATCTTCCCTGATCAGCTCAACCCTTGCTGATACTCCTAGAAATAAACTGGACCAAAAACAATCCAACAAAATGATCTCCCAACATCAACCAAAACTCAGAACACAAACTCTATTCCAAAACAGAAACAGAACTCACTTCTCTTATCGAGAAAAGATAAAACAGGTGCACCCCAAACTGGCCTCAGATTCTGAAAAATCTCCTATAGAACTCTCCAGTCCAAACACTGCAACATCCAATTGCTTCCAAACTAAAACAGCTGCCACCATGCTTCCACTGCACAATTCTGACTGAACAGATGAAAATGCTGAAGATGAACTCAAGCACAGACTAGACAACACATTCCAAAAATAAGGTTCACATATCCAAAAATAAAACTCAGAAGTTCCTCCAAAATCTGAGCTGTTTCACCAAACTCAATTTCCTGATGTTAGCAAATCTCTGACTTCCTGAAGACATCCAGAAAAATATCTCTGAAACACAAGAGAACACTCAAACTATCGCAAGTCACTTTTGCGATCAATCCAGCTGTGACGCCCCACCTCTATACCCACGCTAGCAAAGAGTATTAATAGATAATACCGTCTGCTAACACGGAGAATAAGGCTGGATAAGAGCGACCATCTATAGTCTTGCTTTAACTATCTATTAAATACGTCGACAATAATCACACCAAACCGATCGACATATCCAATGAATACTTAAAACAAAACCATAGGTGGCTGGAGGTTCTATCAGAACAGAATATAACAACTCAGATGTAGGAAACATCACAGAACAGTAAATCATCATATACATATATACCGATACATAGCAGAGTATACAAAATAATACATGTCAAGTGGTATAGCCAACCACAATATAAAGACAAATCCAGAAGAATAAATATCAGAGTTTCAACATAATAGGACTACACAAAAGCTATGACAAAAGGTAGCTAGCGAAGTAGTCCTTGCGGAAGCAAAATAGGCTAAGTCCAAAGTACCTAACCTGAAACATCTCCGTCTGACCCGAGTATAAAATACACGGGTCAGTCTAGATAAACAAATCAGTTAGATAAACTGAACGACAATAAACCTGCAAGGTTACAAAGTATAACAAATATCTCTAAAAGAGATAACACAATCATCAACAAAAGATGAATCATATAGAACAAGCCTCATATCATCGGCGACATAGATAAACAAAGGATACAATTATCCCAAATCAAGCCAAAAGGCAAATAACAAATACCCATAAGGTATACAAGTTCCACAAGGTAATCGTTATACATCATGCGGCTCAAAAAGACCAACACCGACGGGCGATACCAAGGGAATATACATATCAATGAAACATCATAAAATTGCTCGAGCTCAGTACTGTATAAACAAGGATCCATGAGCCCGAAGACTCCAAACCCAATATCACCCATGCGGCTCATAACGACCAACATCGGAAGCGATACTAAAGGGCAAACCAATATCACACATGCGGCTCATAACGACCAACATCGGAAGCGATTCTAAAGGGCAACAAACCCGAAGGCACAAACCCGAAGGTACAAACCCGAAGGCAACATACCCGAAGGCAACATACCCGAAGGCAACAAACCGTAGTAGTGAAGGTCCGGAGGCGCAGTACTGGGCACCACTAACTGGCAGAATGTGTTACAACTCTCGAAAAGGAATTCGAAAAATGTTAACGTATGTCCGATAACCACTCGTTCGCACTAAACGGTTTACTATCCGTCAGTCATTTTCACACTTAAAGCAGTACAAAGTTTACCTCATATCATCGGTAAACCAAACCCGAAGGTCAAAACGATCAATCGAGTAGGTCGGAGACTAATCGGGAAGACAAACGCACGGATTCATGGTCCGTGTTTTACGTAACCATTTAATCTTCCTTCCACTTCGCTCGAAGTGCGAAATTGTGTGTATGCATTATAAATAGAATTTATAATTTGAAGAAGGGAGCTTTTAATACGATTTAGAGAGGTTATTTATAAAACCCGTAAATGAAGTCAAAAACAAGTCATCAAAGTCAAATATGCAATAACAACTAATTGGAATCAACACGAAACGATAAAAGTTGGAAAGTAACTAAAAATTAGCCAAAATAGGCAAAACTGCGCATTTCAGACGTCTGAAATTACCTTCCAGACGTCTGAACCACTACCAGACGTCTGAATGGATTTCCAGACGTCTGGATTTTGTCTCTGTCTTTTTGCGTCTTCCAGGGACCAATTCCAGACGTCTGAATTTCCAAACCAGACGTCTGAATTTGAAACCAGATGTCTGAAATTAGAGTTCAGACGTCTGAAATCCCCCTGTAGGCTAAAATCAGCCAAGCCCCATAAAGGCAAAAATCCAAATGAATTCCAAACGAACGAGCGATGGATGCTATGGATTTATGCCATACGACAACCCAGCACTATTGGCTCTTTTATACACCTCCAAAAACATGATTAAAACATCAAGTTATGATTTTTAGAACTTTTGACTTCAAAACACCAAAAATTGCAATGTTCACAAAACCAATCCAACTCAAAAGCAATTGCACATGAATAATTGTTAGGAATTCATACCTAACAACCAAAGATACTTATAGTCATAGATGTGAGATAAAAATCTCACCTTTTTGCACACAAACAAAGATGAGAGCACAAACACAAGAAGGAGGTTAACCACTCTTCACTTCAACTCTACAATCTTCAATCTAAGAACCAAAACATATATTTCTCAAATTAGAGCTTAGGAATTTCTGAAATTGAAGAGGAGCAGAGATGGAGAAGATGAAGAGGAGGCTTACCTATCATTCTCTTTGAATTTCAAGCAAGAATTTGGAGTTTGCAAATGGAACTAGGGCTTGCAATTTCTATTTCCTCTTCCCCTCCGCCATTTTCCGTTTTCTTAAGCTAAAGGAATGAAATGAGGATGAATGGATGAAGAGAGGGCTGAGTTAGGGGTTTAAACTAACAAATGGTCTGAGCCCAAACCCAAAACCCAAAATAAAAAAGTTGCAAAAAATCACAAACTCCAAACATATCAAAGATTACACTTAAAAAGATCGCAAACGCCATTTTGGAACCAATGGAGGTGGTTTCGAGTTCCAATTCGGCCGTTTGCAAAAAGTAGCTTTTCGGACCTAATCCGACTAACGACGCTATATTTAAATAAAATATTTAAATATAAAATCGTTAAATATACGGGTTGTTACAGATCTCCCCTCCCTACAAAATTGCGTCCCCGCAATTCCTAGAAACGATATTTGTAACAACTACATACATACAACATCCAAAAGTAAAGGAAATAAGCTTGAGATGAAAAGACATACTCACCGTTTCAAAGCGAAGAAAGAAAACCAGGATAAGATCGCTCAATAAATTCTCTGGTTTCCCAAGTACAATCATTGGGATTAGCGGACCATTGAACTTTAACGAGCGGCACGTCCTTATTTCGAAGGTATCGCACCTCCGTGTCAAGTACGCGAATAGGCTGTTGTACAATAGATAAGTCCGGTGAGATCTCAAGCTCTAGCAAATCAGGAGAAGTGATAACAGAATCCGACTCCCGAAGACACTTCCGAAGTTGCGAGACGTGAAACACGTCATGAATACCAGATAAATAAGCAGGAAGTGAAATTCTATAAGCCACAGGGCCAATACGTTCAGTGATAGAAAATGGTCCTATATAACGAGGAGCCAATTTCTCAGTCGTACTAAAACGCATAACCCCCTTCAAAGGAGAAACACGAATAAAAACAAGATCGCCGATCGAGAACTCGAGAGGCTTCTTGCGGTTGTCCGCATAGGATTTTTGGCGACTTTGTGCCTCTTTCATTCTCAATCGAATAAGATCAATCTTCTCGGAAGAATGACGAACAAAATCTGGGCCAAGAATAAGCTTCTCCCCAGATTCCAACCAACATGAAGGTGATCGACATGGCCTTCCGTATAAGGCTTCGAAAGGAGCCATACCGATACTAGATTGAAAACTATTGTTGTAGGAGAATTCTACAAGAGGTAGGCGATCCTCCCAACTTCCACCAAAATCAAAAATACAAATACGGAGAAGATCTTCCAAGATATGATTCACCCGTTCAGTCTGTCCATCAGACTGCGGATGATAAGCTATGCTAAAATTAAGCTTTGTTCCCAAAGCTTGTTGAAGACTCTGCCAAAAATGACTCGTGAATAAAGGATCACGGTCACTCACAATAGAACTAGTAACACCGTGAAGTCTCACGATTTCCTTGACATATAACTTAGCCAAATGCGAAGCAGTCCTATTAGACTTAATAGGGACAAAATGAGCAGATTTAGTGAGGCGATCAACAATAATCCAGATGCTAGAATGGCCTGATCTCGAGCGAGGTAGGCCGTCAATGAAATCCATAGATATCTGATTCCATTTCCACAATGGAATCTCAAGAGGCTGAAGAAGACCAGAAGGACGCTGATGTTCGGCCTTAATACGCTGACAAGTTATGCAATTACTCACATAACTCGCCACATCGCGCTTCATGCCTTCCCAATAATAAAGGCGACGCATATCGGCATACATCTTGCTACCACCAAAATGAATAGTATACTTAGAACGGTGACAGTCATCAAGAATGTCATGCCTAAGCACAAAATCAGAAGGCACAAAAAGACGGTTCTTCTTACGAAGACACCCATGAGAATCAATGCTGAAATCTTGCAACGCCTCATCACAAGATCCAGACTCACAAAGCTGAATAAGATGCAACAAATCAGGATCACGCCGCTGAGCATCGGCAATACGATCCAATAAAATAGGTCGAGCTCCCAAACTAAATAATAGAATAGGAGAATCAGAAGATGAACCTCGATTACGAATTTCACAAAAAGATAGAGTCTCAAGAACATCCCATTCGGCAAGCATCATAGAAACAACAGCCGAATGTTTGCGACTAAGCGCATCTGCAACACGATTACCCTTACCAGGGGTATACTGGATATCAAAGTCGTAGGAGGCAAGAAACTCGAGCCAACGTTGTTGTCTCATGTTGAGTTCCTTCTGAGTAAACAAATACTTCAAGGATTTATGATCGGTATAGAGAATGAAGCGCTCGCCTAATAAGTAGTGTCGCCAAATCTTCAAGGCGAAGACGATGGCGGCTAACTCAAGATCATGAGTGGCATAGCGAACTTCATTCGGACGCAGTTGCCTAGAAGCATACGTAACTACCCGATCCTTCTGCATAAGAACAGCACTGAGATCACTACCACAAGCATCGGTGTAGACAACAAGATCATGATTTCCTTCGGGAACCACAAGAATAGGAGCATTAGTGAGAAGTTCCTTCAATGTCAGAAAGGAAGCTTCACACTTGTCGAACCAAATATAACGAATGCCTTTCCGAGTAAGGCTGGTGAGAGGAAGCACAACACGGGAAAAGTCCTTGATGAACCGACGGTAACAACCCGCCAATCCAAAGAAACTACGGATCTCATGCACATTCTCAGGCCTCTTCCAATTCTGGATGGCTTCGATCTTTGAGGGATCGACAGAGATGCCATCGGAAGATACAACATGGCCTAAGAACTTAACTTTATTCTCCCAAAAGTGGCACTTGGAGAATTTGGCTTTAAGCTGATGGTGATGGAGAGTGCTCAAGACAATGCTCAAGTGATTAGCATGCTCGGCCTCAGACTTAGAATAAATAAGGATATCATTGATGAAGACAAGGACGAACTTGTCGAGATATTCCCGAAATATTCGATTCATGAGATCAACAAAGAAAGCAGGAGCGTTCATCAAACCGAACGGCATAATGAGCCACTAGAAAGAACCATAACGAGTGCGGAAAGCGGTAAGAGGAATGCTATCTTCCGCGACTCGTAACTGATGAAAACCTATGGCAAGGTCAAGCTGAGAAAAGACCTTAGCACCACTCAATAGATCAAACATATCATCGATCCTAGGCAATGGATACCTATTTCTGATGGTTAACTCGTTAAGCTTGCGACAGTCAATGCAAAGCCTAAGAGTTCCATCAGATTTCTTCACGAAGATGACCGCAGATCCCCATGGGGAAAAACTGGATTGAATCAACTGCTTGGACTCAATCTCTAAAAGCTGCTTCTTGAGTTCCTCATTTTCCTTTGTAGGCATCCTCATAGGAGGACGACTAACTGGCTGCGCACCTGGAATGAGATCAATGCGGAACTCAATTGCCCGCTTGGGTGGCAAACCCGATACAGGCTCAAAAACATCAGAAAAGTCACAAGCAATAGGAATACGAGATATATCATCATCATCTCGCGAGTCAAGAGAATATAAAGCCATCTCGGAATTATCCACATCCCGAAGAACAAGTGATAGCTGAGTAGGCGAATCCGGATGTCGAAGATATATAATTCTCTCCGAACAAATAATCCTGGCATCATGTCTCACTAGCCAGTCCATACCCAAAATCATATCAAATCCCAGACAAGAGATAACGTGCAGACTCGCACGAAAAGAAAAACCACATAAAACAATCTCAACATCATCACAAAGCAAGTTAAGGGTCGCGGATCCCCCAATAGGATTCGCAATCCTTAAAGAAGTAACCATACAAGAAATATCTAAAGATAAATCATCGACGAGCTTTTTCGATATGAAGGAATGCGAAGCACCCGTATCGAAAAGAACTCGAATACTACGATCATGAAATAAAACAGAACCTTCCAAAATAGATGGAGATATACCTTTGGGTTGAGAAGGACCTTCAGAAGCCTTGGCAGCACTAAGCTTGCCAGACTTGGCACCACCAGGAATAGTAGGGCAAGCTGAAACATGATGACCTTCCTTTCTGCAATAGCGGCAGAAGAGAGGCTTAGGACAAGCTCGAATAATATGATCCGGAGAGCCACAATTAAAACACTTCCGAATAAAAGGTGTTCCAGAAGGCTGAGTCTGAGAGCTAGAACCACCAGTCTTCTTCTTCTTAGAAGGAAAAGATCTCTTCTGAAACGGAAACTGATTCTTGTTGGGGTTCTTAGAAACCTCAACATCCTCACCACTATCACACTCCTTCTCGACAGCTTCGAGATGAAGTGCTGAATCTACTAATTCTTCAAAAGAGAGCTTAAGCTGAAGCAAAAAAGACTTCTTAAGATACTTCTTAAGACCAGAGACAAACTTTAAATTCTTCTTATAAGAAGTGCTAATAAATTCAAGACCATACTTAGATAAAGCCTCGAATGATGCAACATACTCAGAAACAAAAGACTTCCCTTGCTTCAACTCAAGAAAGCGACGGGTCAATAAAACTTTTTCAGATTCAGGAACGAACTTGAGTTCGAATCGCTCCCGAAACTGAGTCCAAGAAAGAGTAGACTCATCAATCTCGGCTATAAGAAGCTCATACCAATCAAGAGCACGCTCTTGTAATAAGCTAGAAGTTACAAGAACTCTATCATGGTCAGAAAGATCCATACGAGAGAAGATATGCTCGCATGTGCGAAACCAAGCTTGGACTTCAAGAACGGATTCAGAGCCTTTAAACGGCTTTCCTCCAAGATGAGCAAAATCACTGCACTAAACGTGCAAAGGCAGACTTGCGAGGTGGAGACACTCGAAGAGGAACTGGAGGCTGAGTGCTCCTAAACAACTCCATAAACTGATCGGCAGACATATAAACACCATCCGGATGTGTGCCACTGGATTGCCCAGCATCCGAACGTCGTCCCCTACCTCTTCCAGCCATATGCTAAAAGTAAGATTAAAACGAGATTATGCACAAGGTAGATATTACAATATGGAATACTACGGAATAAAATGCATTCCTAGACGTATTCCCAAATTATATATAACCTTGATGGAATAGAGAGACACGATGATTCAAAGATTTGTATCACTTATACACTTTGATGTATCGTAATATGTGCTTCTATTCTGTGTTTATCATACTTTGTTCTGAACTCAGCTCCGATACCAAGTTGTGACGCCCCACCTCTATACACACGCTAGCAAAGAGTATTAATAGATAATACCGTCTGCTAACACGGAGAATAAGGCTGGATAGGAGCGACCATCTATAGTCTTGCTTTAACTATCTATTAAATACATCGACAATAATCACACCAAACCGATCAACATATCCAATGAATACTTAAAACAAAACCATAGGTGGCTGGAAGATCTATCAGAACAGAATATAACAACTCAGATGTAGGAAACATCACAGAACAGTAAACCATCATATACATATATATCGATACATAGCAGAGTATACAAAATAATACATGTAAAGTGGTATACCAACCACAATATAAAGACAAATCCAGAAGAATAAATATCAGAGTTTCAACATAATAGGACTACACAAAAGCTATGACAAAAAGAAGCTAGCGAATTAGTCCTTGCGGAAGCAAAATATGCTAAGCCCAAATTACCTAACCTGAAACATCTCGGTCTGACCCGAGTATAAAATACACGGGTCAGTCTAGCTAAACAAATCAGTTAGATAAACTGAACGACAATAAACCTCCAAGGTTACAAAGTATAACAAATATCTCTAAAAGAGATAACACAATCATCAACAAAAGATGAATCACATAGAACAAGCCTCATATCATCAGCGACATAGATAAACAAAGGATACAATTATTCCAAATCAAGCCAAAAGGCAAATAACAAATACCCATAAGGTATACAAGTTCCATAAGGTAATCGTTAAACATCATGCGGCTCAAAAAGACCAACACCGACGGGCGATACCAAGGGAATATACATATCAATGAAACATCATAAAATTGCTCGAGCTCAGTACTGTATAAACAAGGATTCATGAGCCCGAAGACTCCAAACAGAATATCACCCATGCGGCTCATAACGACCAACATCAGAAGCGATACTAATGGGCAACCCAATATCACCCATGCGGCTCATAACGACCAACATCGGAAGCGATACTAAAGGGCAACCCAATATCACCCATGCGGCTCATAACGACCAACGTCGGAAGCGATACTAAAGGGCAACAAATCCGAAGGCACAAACCCGAAGGTATAAACCCGAAGGCAACATGTCCGAAGGCAACATACCCGAAGGCAACAAACCGTAGTGGTGAAGGTCCGGAGGCCCAGTACTGGACACCACTAACTGGCAGAATGTGTTACAACTGTCGAAAAGGAATCCGAAAAATGTTAACGAATGTCCCATAACCACTCGTTCGCACTAAACGGTTTACTATCCGTCGGTCATTTTCACACTTAAGGCAGTACAAAGTTTACCTCATATCATCGGTAAACCAAACCCGAAGGTCAAAACGATCAATCGAGTAGGTCGGAGACTAATCGGGAAGACAAACGCACGGATTCATGGTCCGTATTTTACCTAACCATTTAATCTTCCTTCCACTTCGCTCGAAGTGCGAAATTGTATGTGTGCATTATAAATAGAATTTATAATTTGGAGAAAGGAGCTTTTCATACGATTTAGAGAGGTTAGTTATAAAACCCGTAAATGAAATCAAAAACAAGTTATCAAAGTCAAATATGCAATAACAACTAATTGGAATCAACACGAATCGATAAAAGTTGGAAATTAACTCAAAATTAGCCAAAATAGGCAAAACTGCGCATTTAATACGTCTGAAATTACCTTCCAGACGTCTAAACCACTACCAGACGTCTTAATGGATTTCCAAACGTTTGGATTTTGTCTCTGCCTTTTTGCGTCTTTCAGGGACCAATTTCAGACGTCTGAATTTCCAAACCAGACGTCTAAATTTGAAACCAGACGTCTGAAATTACAGTTCAGACGTCTGAAATCCCCCTGTAGGCTAAAATCAACCAAGCCCCATAAAGGCAAAAATCCAAATGAATTGCAAACGAACGAGCGATGGATGCTATGAATTTATGCCATACGACAACCCAGCACTATTGGATCTTTTATACACCTCCAAAAACATGATTAAAACATCAAGTTATGATTTTTAGAACTTTTGACTTCAAAACACCAAAAATTGCAATGTTCACAAAACCAATCCAACTCAAAAGCAATTGCACATGAATAATTGTTAGGAATTCATACCTAACAACCAAAGATACTTATAGTCATAGATGTGAGATAAAAATCTCACCTTTCTGCACACAAACAAAGATGAGAGCACAAACACAAGAAGGAGGTTAACCACTCTTCACTTCAACTCTACAATCTTCAATCTAAGAACCAAAACATATATTTCCCAAATTAGAGCTTAGGAATTTCTGAAATTGAAGAGGAGAAGAGATGGAGAAGATGAAGAGGAGGCTTACCTATCCTTCTCTTTGAATTTCAAGCAAGAATTTGGAGTTTGCAAATGGAACTAGGACTTGCAATTTCTATTTCCTCTTCCCCTTCGCCATTTTCAATTTTCTTAAGCTAAAGGAATGAAATGAGGATGAATGGATGAAGAGAGGGCTGAGTTAGGGGTTTAAACTAACAAATGGGCTGAGCCCAAACCCAAAACCCAAATAGAAAAGTTGCAAAAATTCACAAACTCCAAACATATCAAAGATTACACTTAAAAAGATCGCAAACGCCATTTTGGAACCAATGGAGGTGGTTTCGAGTTCCAATTCGGCCGTTTGCAAAAAGTAGCTTTTCGGACCTAATCCGACTAACGATGCTATATTTAAATAAAATATTTAACTATAAAATCGTTAAATATGCGGGTTGTTACACCAGCCTAATTCCAAAAATACTGCTCCCTCTTTACCAAACAGAATAGCTTACACCTATGTGGCCAATCCATCGAAGAAATGGAACTACTCTGCTGCTTCTAAAGTTACCCAAGAAAACTGCTAAGCCAGAAGACTTCCTAAACCAAAGCTCTTCGAGAAATTCGGACCTCAAACCAAACAGTAACACTCAACTGAACACAGCCACAACAGAAAAAATCACTCTTCCTTAACTTGTTCCAAAAAAACATCTTCGGAGACATCCATAGTCACTGTGTCTCATCACACAGCTACTACACCTTGATGTATCAAAATATCATGACTTGCTTCTGCCCAACCGATAGATCCAAATTCTAGCTCAACCAAATTACATTTCATAGATGAACTCCGAATCTTAACAGATCTCCTTCAGAGATCGATGAAATCCTTACACCACTTAAAGCTCACTCGAGACGGTAATAGGTCTACCATCCCGACAATTACACTTCCAACCTCAATCATTCAAACTCCAACCATTTGTAGTTGTGTTACGCACACCACTACCCTATCTACCTTTATAGCTTATTGGAAAACCCGAACAGGTAACCAACAATAGGTAGAAATAAATAAATATACATATTATATATCAAAATTACAAATACGCTCTCTCAGGAAAGAAATCACTCAAGAGCCTAGGTATTCACTCAACCTAGCGCTCTGATACCAACTGTGACGACCCGCGTTCCTACGCCCACAAAACCGTTTCGTCTTGAAGAAAGAAAGGGATGAGAAAATAGAAAAGATAGAGAAGAAAGAACAACAACATCAGAATCTCACAGCGGAAGGAATAAAATTATAATAATCACATGTATTTACATAATATACACAACTTTCAGAGTTATACAGATAATACATCACATGCTAGACAGTTATAGACACATGTCTAGTTAATACAACACAATACATCTCAAACAAATAACTCAAATATATCAACACAACGGAACTATATATATATATATATATATCTATAACGCTGAAGCCTCCTGCTCCATTGCTCCTCCAGAATTCGTCAAAGCTAACCTGAATCCCTTGGCTACCCGTAAAAATTTGGGTACCCGAGAGTTTAGGAAAAACAAAAATAAACTCCGGGTCAGACATGGGTCTGGCATGAGTAACAGGTTAAAGTTGCTTAATTTTGAAAATCTTTGAAAACAAAAGTTATCACGTAAGACTCCCCACAAATAAACATGGGTAAGTTTTTACCTTACGCTAACCAAAACATTTGATAGGAAATTCAGTGATATTATAATAGGACAAGGGTTTTCAAGTAAATAGAAAATAGCCGAAATTGTTACATGATTAAATTCCAGCTACTAGCCACAAAAGTGGGTAACACAATCAAAATCGTAGGCACTTATTGGATTTTGGATTCCATACAATGGCAGGGCTACTGGGGTACCACCCGTCACAGTACGTGGCCTAGATCAACGTACCAAGGATCACTCCCGACCTCCTGCAACACAAGGCCGGAACCATTCCCTACTGAACAGTCCCGAACAAGATAACCCCAACAGTTGTTGCAATCAACCGCCCACACAGCCGAAAAATAAGGAACATCTAGACAGGGGAATATCCTTGTCCTGCTTGGGCATGACACACCTAACATTGGTGCACCTCCCCTGTTTTAGCCATTCCCGGTTGATGAGGCTTGAGGCTACGATTAACTTTATAGAACATATTTCTTAGAATGCTCATCGCCCACCTGACGATGTGTTGAAAGCATTCAATCAATACAAGTTCGTTCCGGGTTCGAACGAAACCGAAGGCATTATCTCGTTACACTCATTTTAGAATCACCCTCAGAGTCAACGACAATAACCCTTGCATTCTGAACCTTCATCTTCACTTCAGATTAACGACCTATCGTTAATTTGGAATCGATGTGGTTTTCGGATGTTCCAAATAAGGAAAACCGATCCTGGTCTCATCGAAATCCAAAACGTATCTTTTAAGGCCAAGTTGTCTATTTAGTCTTAACGGTTTAATTCAATATTATCAATATACACACAGATAAATAATTCACAATATCGCAGTGGATAATCATATCATCGTCATATACAGATAATTAATACCATCATCCAAACATATAATAAATATTATCATACTTAAACCAAGCATTCATATCACATAGATATTATTCATGTCAGATCTGAATTCACAATCATCAAATGAAATATCAATATCATCCATCCATAAGCAGTGATTTATAATCATACCATTTTTAATTAATTTAAAATGAATTAAATCAACTACTTCTATCTCTAATTGATTTAAAGTAAATTAAATTAATTCCTTATCTATAAATCCGGCTTATACAATCATTAATTAATTAATTATCCTCTAGATATTTATTTTGATTAAACACCCTTGATTAATCATTTTCTAATTACAACAAGTAATTAGTCTTTAATTAATTTCACAAATTAATTATCCTAAATCATTCATAGTAATAAACATTTAATTACTTCATTTATAATTGATTACATTTATTCTTAATTACTTACATAAATTAATCTCCACATTATTAATTATTTCTTAATTAACCAATTCTTAATTACATCATTAATTATATTAATTAATGATCTCTAATTTAGATTTAAATTTAATTTCTTTATTTAACTTAATTACATTAAGTGATTAATCTTTAATTTAACTCAATTACTAATCATCCTTGATTAATATCAATCAGTAATTAACTATCATTAATTACTTTAATAAATTAATTATCCCATAATTAATCATCTTTATTAATTAATCCCTTGATTAATTACAAAAGTAATTATCCAAATTACTCCATTAACACATCATCTTTCATTAATTACATTCAGTAATTAACATTAATTACTTTCCCAAATATTTATGCTCCATTGAATACACTAAGTAATTTACACTTATCAATTTATCAAATGATTCTCTTAAATTAATTAAACTAAATTAATTAACTTAAATTAATCATTTATCTCAATTAATTACAATTAGTAATTAATCCATCAATTACTTTCACCAAGTAATTACATTTAACAATTTACAATAGATTATCTAAATTAATTAATCTAATTAATTATCAAAATTAATCGCATTAATTAATTACTTAATAATCATTAGTTAATTATATTCATTAACTAATAACATTTCTTTAATTACTTCCTTAATTAATTTCTAATTCTAAATTATTAATATCAAATTAAATAAATAAGTCATTCTTAAATTAACTTACTAATTAAATCACTTCAATATCTTAATTATCTATAAGATAATCCATTTCTTTATAAATGATTTCATTATCATTAAAGTGTAAAACATTTCACATTTGAATCTAAATTTTAAATTACATTTTGAATTTAAGATTCAAAATGGTTATTCTTTTAAACATTTATCAAATTTAAAGTTCAATTATTTATTTGAAACCAATTCCTGTTAACAACTATTTGATTTAAACTTGTTTTTACAATATTCAGATTTAAAACTGATTAAGTTTTCAGATTTGAATACAAGAACTTGAATCCAATAATTTAACTTTGATTTAAAAAAAACTTTAGTTTTAACTTGCTTTTAAAAAACTTGGTTTTTAATTCTTGATTTAAAATCCAAATTCATTTTCTTTTCTTTTTTGCCTTAGATTCAAAAGTCTATTTGAATCTATACTTTAAACTTTGAATTTAAACCTCTGTTTAAATTTCTGTTTCCAAATTTTAAATTAAATTTTAAAAACTGAAAACTGTCAGGTTTGTAAACCTGAAATCACCATTTAAATTTTTTAAAACCTTTATCTCACTTCAGATTTGAATTCAAAAATAAGTTTGAATTCACATTTCAACTGATTTAAACTTTGTTTTAAATCTGGTATGCAAACTTAAAGTTTCATTTAAGTTTGTTTAAAAACGAATTTGCTGCCAGGTTTACAAAAGCCTGGACAAACCACTGACTCGACACAACAAAAATTTGCTTCGAGTCCCTTCTTCCCCTGCTTCAAGTCAAGCACTCGAATATCCCGAGTTTTCTCCAACTCAAAATAAATAAATAAACTCTACACCCACCAAAACACTTCGGCACATCAATGGCACGGTGCACGTGCACCGTGGCCCCAGCCACCTCCGGCCACCCACACGAACCCCAACACGTCGCCAACTACCACCAGATAACACCACGGCCACCCAAAATCGTCACGGCCACCTGAATCGAAAACAAGTTCGAAACTCAAACCTGGAAACAAATCAGGTTCCCTACCGAAACCTGTCAACGTCACATTCTCCCAACCCCAACCACCTAATGGTCAACGGCCCCGGCCATGAACTCTTCTTCGTCCCAGCTACCAACTCCCGAGATTGCGTGCAACTCGATGCTCGGTGGACGTCGCGGTGATCAAAAATTCAATCACCATAAAAATTGGGGTTACAAACTTCAAATTACGGCCACCATCGCCCCCGTGCTCAGACCAACCACCAACCATTTTTCCCATCATCTTGGTAAGCTCCTCCACCTCCTCACACAACCTGACCACCTCCAGTCGCATGGATCTCCAGAATTCCCAAGAAACCAAAAACAGAACAACATAGGACAACTCTACCAATCCTTAACTAAAAAATAAAATTTTAGTTTTAAAAATCAGAATTTTGTTTTAGCATCCAATTCATATTCTTAAATTGAAAATCTAAGACATTGGAAATATCACCTATATTAAGTAGCAACTGATCTAGAGATTTTAGAGCAGTTTGCTTTATTTTTCTTAAATACAAAAATTCAAGAATTTACTTTATACTCAAACAAGCTTATCTTGTTCAAATACTTTACCCTAAAAATCAATAAATTGAGTAGAAATGAATTTTGGAATTAAATCTGGGTTTAAATCTTGTAAACAGAGGTGTATATTTACAGGGTATCAATATGCAGACATCAATCTTCACCATACATAGAGCAATGAATATTCACACGAACATACCTTAAGATATTATCATCTAGCTATATTTTAAAACTTAATTTATTAAAATGTGTTACTCACTGATTCGAAGAATGAAGACAGATCTTTGGAAACGGTTTTGAACTTCTGAAACTGTAAAATACTTTTGCTTTGATCTTCCTGTTTATTTCATCTTGCTTGCTTATTATTGAATAATGGTTTCAGTTTATATTTGAGTTTGCATAGAAATGAATAGGCTTGCAATAAAATTTTCCTCTGGTTTGATATGTTTAGAATGAATTGGAAGATATGTGTATATATAGAAAGATAAGTGTGTATAGGGTAGGTGTTATCTGGGTTAAGCACATGCAAGTACAAATATTGTTTTTTGTTTTATCAGGCCAAATCTTTGCATTAGGGAGGCTGAAATGATTTTAAACATTTCGAAATGACTTAAGTTTATGCTGAGATGAAAGCATTTTAATGTGGATGTACTTTATGTCTCAACTTGCTTATTTTATACTTAGATATTTTATTCTGTTTTGCATACTTTATTTACAGTCTTCATAGCTTCACCTGATTTGGTTTGTTTATATTTACCTTACTTTGCATTTCCAAATTCCACAGGCTACACACCTATTTTACTTACCTAGCAGCTTTATTTATTTTATTTTTTTATACAAAGCCTGCATATTTTTACAACTACAACATCTTGCTTTGCATTTCTTTACAGGTTGACTACATTTTCTTATGCCTGCAGATGTTATATTGTACTTAATGTCTCCTATTACCCATTTTTATTCATAGATATTTTATTTACTTTGATCTTGCCTGAGTCTTTATTTGTGTATGTTGACATTTCACTTGCAGCATATCTAATCTAATCTTTATATATAAGATTCTTGCCTGCATATCTATTTTATAGACATGATTACTTGCCTTTGTAGTTTACATACATATTATAAAATTAGTTTTAGTCATTTGTTTGGTTTATCCCTTTATTTACTTATTGTTTCTTATCCTTATGTTAATATCACAATTTCTTAAGTTTATGTATTCAAACTTATTTTTATAACCCTATACTTGGTTTACACTTATGTTTCATATTTATAAAGTTTATTTTATTTTTTAAACATTGTTGCAAGATTTTATTTTAAATTATAGCTTTCCAAAATATGTGTATATATATACATAAGTTTAAAATAACAAATTTCGATTCATTTAAAATCCATTTTAAAGATATTTCATTATTGTTATTGTTTAAAAATAACTCATTATTAATTTAAAATAATTCATAAATGAAATCACTACATAAATAAATTACTTATTTTATAAAGCTAAAGTAAAAAGAGCAAAACAATCTTTTATTTAAATTTAAACCTAGGCTAGAATTTATTTTTAAACAAATTATATTTATCTTGAGTATTTTTAAAATCATATTATTATTTATTCAATATTAAATTTCCAAATTATCAAAAATAGTAGAATTAGAAAACATAGCTTTATTTATTGAATTTAAAAAAAAACTTATCTATTTATAATATATACCAATATATACATATATACATTATAAATAGAAACAATTTAAATTAGCGTTTAAAAGATTAATTATCAATTAAATATTTATTTAAAAGAAGATTATTAAATCAATTCAAATATTATTAACAAATATTATCAAATCAATTCAATTTTTAATGTAGATTATTAAATTGATATTGCCCTAAATTTTCGGGATGTCACATTTGCCCAGCAGCTTTTTGATCTAGTAAAGAATGCTCAAGCGGCCGGTTCTAATCCAAAGTCTACTCACCCCAAGTCTGGATTCGAACGTTTGCGCAATGATTATACCAATTTGGGTGGGAAGCCATTCAAAGGTTCTGAAACCATTATTGAAGTCCATGCTTGGCTAAGATCATGCGATCGAATTTTTTCTCGCATGAATCTTATTGATCTTCACCGAGTTCAGATGGCATCTAGTATGCTCCAAGAAAGAGCATTAGATTGGTATGAGCTTCTTATTTCTGAAATTATTGCAGCGGATCTTACTTGGGAGAAATTTCGGAAACGATTCGAATTAAAGTTTGTGCCAGAAGCTGAGAAAGTGACATTGGCCCGTCGCTTCATTGACCTTGTTCAAGGTGAATCTTCTACGGCAGATTATGTCGCATCCTTCGAGTCACTTTCTAAATACGGGGTCAAGCACATAAACACCCCATTGAAGAAAAACCAACGATTTGTCCATGGCTTGAATAAAAATCTCAAAAAGCCATTACTTCTAAAATTAGAAGTTTTTTTTTATCAACTCGTTGATATCGCTCTTCGTCTTGAAGAGGCAGATAGGGAGAGTGATGTTGAAGTTATGAGTGTCAAACCAAACTTCAACAACAAGAAAAGGCCTAATAAGTGGTGGGCAATGCTACAACTGTGGTTCTAAGGACCATTATGCGAATAAGTGTTCAAAGCCTCGTGCTTGTCGCTATTGCAAAAGCCCAGATCATTATTTATCTTCTTGTCCCAAACTTCAGGGCAGGAAGGAGGGAAAGCTTAATGTTGCTCAAGCCCCTGACAACACATCTCGTGGTCAAGGTATTTCTCATTCTATCTTTGATGGCATTATTTTATTTCGTGATCATCCTATTCGAGTTCTTTTTGATACGGGTGCGTCCCACACTTTTATTTCAAAAGAACTTGTAGATACTTTTTCTTTGGATGTTTTATGTTTAATGACTTCTTTGAGAATTGCGAATCTGGTTGGCGGATCCGCAACAATCAGTTTATTGTGTAAAGATGTCGAGATTATTTTGTGTGATTTTTCTTTCCGAGCCGATTTGCATGTTATGCGCTACTTAGGCTTCGGAATGATTTTGGGGATGGATTGGCTTAACCGTTATTAAGCTCAAATCCTTTGTCTTGAGCGGACTATTCATCTTCGACATCCTCAATCTGTTAAGTAGATTTCTATTGATCTTAAAGATTCGGATTCCAGCTTGGTTGCATCTTTATATTCTTTAAATCCTCATGATGACGATAATGATGATGAGGAATATGTCATTTCTCTTATTCACATTGTTCGTGAATTTTCCGACATATTTGAGCTCGTTTTAGGATTACCACCTAAGCGTGCAATTGAGTTCAGAATTACTCTCATTCCTGGAGCTCAACCTAACATTCGTCCTCCTTATCGCATGTCCAATAAGGAAAATGAGGAGATGCGCAAACAATTGTCCGAATTGGAGACGAAGCAATTTATTCGCTCTAGTTCCTCGCCTTGGGGAGCTTCGGCTATTTTTGTAAAGAAATCCGATGGTACACTTAGGCTTTGCGTTGACTACCGCAAGCTTAATGATCTTACTATCAAAAATAAATATTCTTTACCTCGGATTGATGATCTATTCGATCAACTTAGTGGTGCTAGAGTCTTTTTACAATTAAACTTAGCTACCGGTTTTCATCGGCTTCGTATTGCAGAGGATAATATTCCTTTGACATCGTTCCGTGCTCGTTATGGATCTTATGAATAGCTTGTTATGCCATTTGGTTTAACGAATGCTCCGGCTTATTTCGTTGACCGTATGAATCGAGTTTTCAAAGACTTCATCGATCGGTTTGTTCTCATCTTTATTGATGATATTCTTATGTATTCTAAAACCGAGGAGGAACGTTAAAAGCATCTTCAGATTGTGTTGGAAACTTTTAGAAGTAATCAATCGAAAGCAAAGTTTTCTAAATGCCATTTTTGACAATCTCGTGTGAAATTTCTTGGTCATATTATTTCCGAATCTGGAATTTCCATGGATCCTTCAAAGATTGAAGCGATTCAAAATTGGAAGAGACCGGAGAGTGTGACGGAAATCCATAGCTTCCTTGGATTTGCGGGTTATTACCGTCGTTTTATTAAAGACTTTTCTAAAATTGTCGTGCCTCTACTAGCTTAACAAAGAAAGGTGTTAAATACATTTGGTCGGTCAAATGTGAAGCTTCTTTCCAGAAATTAAAAGAACTCCTTTCCGATGCTCCTATTCTTGAGGTTCCCGAGGGAAACCAAGATTTTATTGTTTATACTGATTCTAGTCGCGTTGGTTTGAGTGTCGTTCTTATGCAAAGAAAACGTGTTATTGCTTATGCTTCTAGGCAATTGAAGCCAACCGAGACTAGATATGCCACTCATGATTTAGAGCTCGCGGCTATTGTTTTCGCCCTTCGAATTTGGCGTCATTATCTTTTGAGAGAAAAATTTATTCTTTACACCGATCATAAATCTTTGAAGTATCTATTTTCCCAAAAAGAATTTAATTTGCGTCAACAACGTTGGCTCAAATTCCTTGCATCTTACGATCTAGATATTCTTTAAACTCCCGAAAAGTGAAATTGTGTTGCCGGTGCACTTAGTCGCAAGCAACAAGCGGTTGTTACTATGATGATATCTGAATGGAATTGATCTCGGGGTTTTACCCACTTGGGAGATTCGAGATCGTGTTTTCGATTTATGTTCATCTCTTTTTTTATGTATCCTTGAGGCTCATCCTTCTCTTTTAGACCGCATTCTTGAAGCTCAAAAGCTAGATCACGAATTGGCTCTTCTTTGCCAAAATTTTAGGGATAAAATTGATATTGAAGGTTTGAAAGACTTTGATATTGATTCTCGTTGCGGTATTCGAAAATTTGATAGACTTACCGTGCCAAATATTAGTGATCTTCGTAAAGACATTTTAGAAGATTTTCATCGTTCTAAATTTACCATTCATCCCGGTAGTAGTAATATGTACGCGGATATGAAGCGACTTTATTATTGAGAGGGAATGAAATCTGATATTGCTAACTTTGTTAAGTGTTGCATGACTTGCCAACTCATTAAGGCCGAGCATCAAAGGCCCGGTGAGTTATTGCAACCTTTAGAAATTTCAATTTGAAAGTGGGACCAAATTTCCATGGATTTTATAGACGGCCTTCCCCGTTCTCGTTCGGGTCATGATAGCTTATGGGTGATAGTCGATAGACTTACTAAATCCGCCCATTTTATTCCCCTTCGGTCTAACCGGACCGTTCCTCTTTTGCCCAAACTTTTTATCAAAGAAATTGTTAAATTACAAGGAGTTCCTACTTCTATTGTTAGTGATCATGATCCATTGTTTACTAGTGGATTTTGGAAGAGTCTTCAAAAAGCTTTGGGTACGAAGCTTAATTTTAGCACCGCTTATCATCCTCAGACCAATGGACAAACCGAGCGTGTGAATCAAACTCTTGAAGATCTTCTTCGTTCTTGTGTTCTTGATTTTGGTAGAAGTAGGGAAGATCATATTTCTCTTGTCGAGTTTTCCTATAATAATAGCTTCCAATCTACTATTGGTACATATGCTGGCTAAGATTAATATAATGGTACCTATGCTGGCTAAGAATTGTATAACCAGCCTCCTCAGGAGGTGGCTATAGCAGACATAATATAATGGTACCTATGCTGACTAAGATTAATATTATACTTTCGAAATGTTTTCCACTATGCACTAATAATAATAATATCAAAAGATTTCGCGCATAAAGCATTTTTGACTATCATAAGGAGAAATCTCCCCCATGTGTGCGATTGCATTGTGTGTGTGACGACCCGGAATTTTTAAGCCTTTAAAATCTGAATATTTAATTGATTTAAATATTCAATGGGATAATTTTAACTTGAATTTCAAATATCACCATTTATTCGATAATTAAATTATTGATTTAAATAATTTGAAGTTGAGCTAAATGTTGAATCTGAAGTTTTAAGCCTGTTAAAAATAATTTGAAGACTTGTAAAATTTATATTGATAACACTGAAAATAATAGAAGTTGTAAAATTGAAATTAACAGTGGTTTGTTCAGTTTTAAAATGTTATACTGTTTAAATTGAATTTAAAAATAGTCTTCCGAGGCACGGTCTCGGATTTCGACGAAACCAATTCCATTGGATCCGTAATATTGTATTATTACCGGATTTTAATTTGCGTAGTATTTAGAGTTATTACGTGAGCGTACGATACATAAACGCGTTGAAATTTACAACGAAAATTTAATTTAAATTTTATCACCAGCCGACTTCCTTTCATATCATGTCTCTCTTTATTATAACAGCACGCAAACATTCCCTAGCATCTGTTTCCGTCGCCCTAGTTGTCTCCTCCTCTTCGTTAAATCACGCATCTTCCTTCCATCCTCATCAGTTCAAATCGAATTTCATGGCCGAGCTTAGCTTCTAATAAATTTATATAACGAGTGAAACTCGTTCGTTCAAAAACTCACCTAGATACATCCACTCCTTTAATTTTCCATTCGAATCGATTCATCCCTAAAAAAAAGGAATAAGAAAAAAAACGAATGACCGCGATTGGGAATCGGGGTCTCGGCGATCGTTGCTAGGTCACCACGTCGCTCGAGCTTGGGGGAAATCAGATCGAGTTCGAATCGAAGCTCGATGGATGCGGCATCATTTAGTTGAACTCGGCAGTTTTGGGGATGACCTAGGCTTTGGGTTCGAAGGCGACGCTTTAGGGATTCGAACAACGGTGGGGTGAGGGCGACGAGCCCGGTTAGGGTTAGGGATCTCGAGTATGGGGTTCTGGGTCGATGTTGGAGCGCGGCGTTCTGGTCGTGGTGCTCGCGGCGACTCTGCAATGGTGGATAGGTCTCAAATCGAGAAAATCGAGTCAAGAATGAAGTGGATTGCAAATATAAATTAAAGGTGAGTTAATCTCACTCGGATAATTTAAATTTACATTTAAATGATTAAATTTAAATACTTGTTTGAATGGTTGAAATTGATTGATGTGCTATAGTATGGTATATTCTGGAATTGGCATATTATTGTGCTAACATCTGTGGATGCATGAAAAGCAGGTTGGAGGGATCCAACTGGACCCCTCAACATTTATTATTTAATATTCTCTGTTGTAATTACTTGATATTCTATGATGAATATATTGGAATATTGAATATTATGATTGGATTGGATATATTTGGGTATAAGAATTACCAAAAATATATAAATTGGGTTTTGAAAAGAAAATAAAGGAAGTAAGTTTGTAAACGAAATAATATTAGAAAATTTAATAAATTAAGAATGAATTGAAAAAGAAATGGAAGTATGTTAAATACTAATAAATAACTTCGAGTATGAAAAGAAAAGGGTTTGAATAAACAGTAATTAATGAATTGTAAAATTATGTGATATTAATTTAAATGAATAAAGAATTATTTTAAAACTTAAAGTTTTAAATTTATTTAAAGGAATAAGAAGTAAGTTGAGAAATCTAAATTGGTATTTCAATTAAAAGTATTTTAAATCATAATTAAGGAATAAAATCTGAAATTAAAGGATTTTTGAATAAATGAAGTAAATTGGAAATCAATTTGGAAATTGATTTAAGTGTTTGAAATTGAATATTTGGAAGAATAAATTCAAGGGGAATTTATTAAAGGAATGAGAAAAATTGTTTAAAAATAAATAGTGATTTATTTTTAAAGGTTGTGAAGAGAAGTATATTTCTCTGGATAGCCAAGTACGTTTTCAAAGTAAGTTTTTAAAATAAAATAAAGGTTTTAATGTTGTTTTACAAAGTATGTTCTTGGAAATTTATTTTTTCTAAATGTTTAAATTCTAAAGTAAATATTTATTCAAATCTATTACCGTAGTAATAATTTATAAAGAGTGACTTAGTAATTCTGTTTTAAAGGTGAAAACCTAGTTTATATTTATAAAGTAACCTTATTTTCAAATATTCATATAGTATATATTTTTAATCAATTATTGAAGTAGTTTTAGTTTAAATATTTTAAAGTAAATTCTAAAGTAAGTAATTTGTTAATCTATTATCGTAATAATTATTTAAAGAATGATTTGGTAATTTGTTTAAAGAAGAAAATCTAATGTATAGTTATAAGGTAACCTTATTTTAGTTATTTCTAGAGTATTATTTTAAATTAAGTACTAAAGTAATTTTTCTATATTAAATGTTAAATATATTTTACAATAAAGTGTTTTTAAATTATTTTAAAAATCTTAAGTTTTGTGCTTGGTGGTTCCAGTGAAAATAGAAATACTTGGAAGTTATTCTGAGAAAGGCAGATAGTTTTGAAAACTGTTTTCAAAGAAATTTGAAAAGTGAAAATATATCTTGTGAAGATATATTTGAGATAAATAAATAATTTGGAAAAATTATTTATTGTATGATGGACGTTGTGAATATTAATTGATAGTTAAATCGCCGACTATCAATATTGGACAAATGCGTTGACCGTTCCGAAGAGACCGAGATCGAGATTTATTTCTCGAAAACCACTTCGATCCGGTTTGTACGTTTCGTGGAAACGAGTTTGGATTCGAAGTTGGAGCAGTGAAGTGCAAGGGCTACTCACTACTAATCCTGAGGATATTTCCAATATGGATGTAGTAAGAACAGTGCCTTCGGTTCCGTTCGAACCCGGGACGGACTTGTATGAATGAATGCTTGCGAAACATCATCACGGGGACGATGGGCATTCTAAGAGATATGTTCTTAAAAGGTAACTCTTAGCCTCAAGCCTCATCAAATGGAAATGACTGAAAATCAAGGGTTATGCAGCAAGGCTAGGTGGGTAGCACCCAAGCAGATTGAGGTCATTCCTGTCTAGATGTCCCTTTTTATTTCGGCTTAGTGAACGGTTGTTGATCCCAACCGCGAGGTGATCTCACTCGGGATTATCCAGTAAGGGGTAGTCCCGGTCTTGTGCTACAGGGGAGCGGGCGTACTCCTTGGTACTGTTATCTAGGCCACGTACTGTGACAGGTGGTACCCCAGTGCCTAGTCATTAGTTGGAAATCCATTTTCCCTACGAGCCTTGTACGAGTTTTGTATGAATTACCCACTTTGTGGCTAGTAGCTGGAATTTAATAATGTAACAATTTCGGCTATTTTATAAGTATTTGTATATAGACCCTATTATAATATCAGAGGACTTCTATAAAAATTGTTTTAGCTATCGTAAGGTAAAAACTCGACATGCTTATTTGTGGCATGGTCTTACGAGATGCTTTTGTTTTCAAAAGGATTTTCGAAACTTTAATAATCAATTGAGTGTGATTTTCTCACGCTGGTATTCCAGACTGATTCGGGTGTTATTTAACTGTAATGCTCGAGTCAGACCGAGTATTATAAGGTACAGGATATGATGCTGTGGAGCTCAGGAGACGAGCAGGATGGCGATACGTACTTCTGTATTTGTTTATATATATATTCCGCTGTGTTGAGTTGTTGTGTATCCATTTGTATGATATTGATGTTGAGATGTGATTGATGTACTCTGATGATGTAATATATAAACAGATATATTTGATTTTGAGTAAAGATCATTTATTATCTATTATATTTTATTCCGCTGCGATGGTTAGATTCCGATGTTGATTTCTACTTTCTTCTTCTACCTCTTCTTCTTTAACCAAATGGTTCATATTTTTGTGCAACTTGAGTTGATTGTTGTAGAATAGTGTTGACACAAGGGGTACGGATTTGCGGGTCGTTACAGTTGGTATCAGAGCTCAGGTTTGTGATAACCTTGGCTCTGGTGGGAAATTACTCATTTAAAATAGAGTCTATGATACTCTAGAATGAGTTTGTGTGTATTAATAGATATGAGCACGTATTTGTTAGTGGATATAAAATTGTTTTATATTGTGTTGATTGATTTATTGAGTAGTTTATGGATTCTGTTTAATACGAGTAATTAACGTTATTGATAGGGATCTCTAAACACTTGAATAGAACAATTCGACACAGTATTTTATTTATTTATTTAGGGTAAATGAAATAATTTTACCCAAATTATTTTTGTATACAAAGGATATAATTTTTGAAAAGCATTATAGTATTTGGATGCTTGATTGTTAGAGAATGATAATTTTAAATTATTAGCACTATTGTGTAGAAATTGAATAAGAAATTGAAAACTTATAACCAAAGTTGAAGAATAAATTTATATAACAAAATGGAATTTGAAATATGGATTATAAATGTAATTTATAAATTGAAATAAACTTCATATACAAATGAGATTGTAAATGTAAACTGTAAAGGTGATTATAATTTTGAAATAGAATTCCGGAGAAACATTTGAAATTGAAATGAGATAAAATTCCAGAGAATGTTTGAATATAGATTTAAAGGAATTGCAATTTGGAATTTTTGGGAAAAATTTAAATTCCTTTGGGTTGGAAAACAGTTTCCAAAAGGTTTGGAAGAATAATGGTATTATCTTGCAAATATTTTGAGTTGTATTTGAAATCTTGTGAGATTTGGAAATTAAAAGTATTTGAAATATAGTTAGAGAGATAAAAGCATTAAACTCTTTCGGTCGCTGGAAAATAATTCCGATGATGATCGCGACATCATCGGTGTTCATTTTCGAGTTTCCAAAAGAAGAATTGCTACCTGAACATTTTAAATTGTAATTGTTTGTGAACTGGGTTTGGTTTTGAAAACTCAAAGGGATAATTGAATTTGCCAAAGGATTTGAATGTAGTTGATTCAAAAGTGATTTTGAAATCTGGGAAAGTGTTTAAACTCTGGAATCTTATGTAAAATGTTTATGGAATAATAAAAATATATTGGCTACATAAAATGTATAATCCCGGATTAAAAAGTAAACGTGAATGGGATTGATTATAAATAGATAAAAGTATGAAAATAAATAAGTTTTGACTTATAAAATTTGGAAGTAAAATAAATAGGCCAAATAAAATTGTTTGTAATGATAATGAATATAATCCAAAATTTAAAATATAAAATAGATTAAACTCAAGTAAAACGGTTAGAGTGATTTTTGAAATAAAAATCAAATATTGGGTAAAAATTTAAATAGACTACTTGATTAATTAATGGATTATAGAAATGGAACTCAAATTGGTTAATAAAAATTTGAGTTGTGAATAAATGATAGAATTTGAAAGTGAAGCTTGAGTTATTAATAGAAATTCAACTTGAAATTGTAAGTGAATTGAATTTGAGTTGAAATTGAATGGAATTGAATTAACATAAAAATGATTTATATTGCAAATAAAAATCTAAGAAGAGATATATTGGAAATGGCCTCGTTATAAAATGAAAGGAATTCAGAAATAAATTATTGAACGTGAATTAGAATTCATATGGATTCAATGAAATATACTAATTTAATTTAAACGAATGGAGCTGGCAATGAACTCAAATTAAACAAAATAGAGTTGAAATAGTGATGGCTTGAGTGGTAAATAAAATTCAAGTGAATAAAAATAAAATTGAAATGATTGCAAATGAATATAGAATGCAAAATAAATTGAACGGAATCAATTAAAATGAAATCAAATTAAGTATGGATTGAATTCGTATCAATTCAAATTAGTTATAAACTGAAATGAATATTCTTTTAAGTAAATATCACTGACTTTGCATAAAAATAATTGTCCTTTGACGTAAACGAGATTATATAATTCTATGGATTAACAGAAGCAAATGAAATTGGTTTTTGATTCAATTGTAATAAATATGGGTTTGTTTGGATGAAAAATAAATTGAATGTAAACAATGGAGTGTAAATGAGTTCAGCTTGGATTGTTGGTGAATTGAATATAATTGAAAATATGAAATTCAAAATGGTTGACTAAATAAACTAATTTAAATTAGTTAGTAGATGAAATTGGTTGATAATTGAAAATCAAATTAAGGATTTAAATTGAGAAGTGCTTATAAAAACAAAATATAACTTGAGTTTTGAAGTTGAAATATGTGGAAGGAAAATAAAATAACTTAAGTAATATTTGAATAAAAGCTTGATTTAAGTAAAAATTGTGAAATCATTTAAATTGAACGGGATGGTTTGAATATTGTTTGGAAGCATTCAAAATAAGTGTCGGAATATTTCATATGTGCTTATGGAAGTATATAATATGCACTGTTTATAGAATTCATGTTTTAATTATTTATATATAAGTGTAATGCTATAAACTTTGTATATTTGTCACTTACATGTTTAAATTGAGTAAGTACAGGTACAGGAGAGCCGTATGGCTGGATTTGATCACGCAAAATGCTAAATAAATAACTGTTTTGCTTAAAATGCTAAATAAGGTACGTCTACGCAATACAAATAGGAAATATGAACTGTTTTTCTGTTTTCCGACCGTGTGGGTCGATGTATATATATTTATATCTCTTGTCAAATTGCAAAAGCTCCTCCGTACAAAGGAGACTCTGCCAAAAAAATTTGAAAATTTTGGGAGTTAGAAATTTTTTGAACCTTTTGAAATTTTCACTAACGACAAATGATTTAAATTTGTTAAGCAGATAGGATTATAACTGAATGTTGAAATCTAACTTAAATTGTATATGTAAAGTAAGATGAACTGAAGATATTATTCAAAGAAATTAAAGATAGAAAAAGTTAGCAAACAAACTTTTAATTGAGATATAAAAACAAATTAGTAAGTGAAATTAATTTAAGGAATGATTAATCGAATATATTTTGAAATGAGATGAATTGAACTCAATATTTTGAATTGGAAGGTGAATTAAACTCAAGTAAAATTGAAAATAATTAATAAAGTGAAGCAAATTGAAATTTTTATGGAATTGGAATTCAATTTGAGTATAAACTTCAGTAGTGAAGTAAAATGGATATAAAGAATATATATCAAATATTTATATGGAACTTGGCAGGGATTAAACGCAAGGCTAGGTGGGTAGCACCCAGCAGGGTGAGGTCATTCCTGTTTAGATGTCCCTTTTTATTTCGGCTTAGTGGACGGTTGCTGATCCCAACCGCAGGGTGATCTCACTCGGGATTATCCAGTAAGGGGTAGTCACGGTCTTGTGTTGTAAGGGAGCGGGCGTACTCCTCGGTACTGTGATCTAGGCCACGTACTGTGACAGGTGGTACCCCAGTGCCTAGTCATTAGTTGGAAATCCATTTTCCCTACGAGCCTTGTACGAGTTATGTTTGTATTACCCACTTTGTGGCTAGTAGTTGGAATTTAATAATGTAACAATTTCGACTATTTTATAAGTATTTGTATATAGACCATATTATAATATCAGAGGACTTCTATAAAAATTGTTTTAGCTATCGTAAGGTAAAAACCGACATGTTTATTTGTGGCGTGGTCTTACGAGATGCTTTTGTTTTCAAAAGGATTTTCGAAACTTTAATAATCAATTGAGTGTGATTTTCTCACGCTGGTATTCCAGAGTGACTCGGGTGTTATTTAACTGTAATGCTCGGGTCAGACCGAGTATTATAGGGTATAGGATATGATGCTGTGGAGCTCAGGAGACGAGCAGGATGACAATACGTACTTCTGTATTTGTTTATATATATTCCACTGTGTTGAGTTGTTGTGTATCCATTTGTATGATATTGATGTTGAGCTGTGATTGATGTACTCTGATGATGTAATATATAAACAGATATATTTGATTTTGAGTAAAGATCATTTATTATCTATTATATTTTATTCCGCTGCGATGGTTAGATTCTGATGTCGATTTCTATTTTCTTCTTCTACCTCTTCTTCTTTAACCAAATGGTTTGTATTTCTGTGCAACTTGAGTTGATTGTTGTAGAATAGTGTTGACTCAAGGGGTACGGATTTACGGGTCGTTACAGTGTGTGTGCCGGGAGGCCTTATGCTAGTTTCATTTTCTAAAAAGCAGCGGATTTATTTTAAATCTCTTGTTGTTTGTTTTAAAGACCAACTTTTTTGTTTGCTCATACCATTCCAATGACTGACCCGGAGTATATTGTTCCCTTCCTAAACTCTGGGTGCCCACTATTTTCCACACGGGCAGTCTAGATTTTGGTTTTTCAGATAGTAGATATTGATTCAGTAGCTTTCTGCTTTCTCTTTGTAATTCTTTGGAGATCTTGGATATTGGAGTCTTTGGATTCACGGACCAGACTGGCTTGTCTAAGTGCAACATGATGGTGGTTCGAGCTAGTGGTTTGGAGTTATAGCTTTGGAGCATTGGATTGGAGTTATCTCTTTCGCTATTCGTTTTTCGCTGTTATTTATTGTCTCTGATATTCTTGTATCATATTGATATTATTGTTGTATACTTGGATATTATATCTTTGGAGTTGTATATGATATTCAATTCTTTTCTTCCGCTGTGTTGTTATACTTGATGCGTTATAAGCTCCGACGAACCAGATTCGACGTTTGGATCTACGGCATTTGAATACGAGTGTCGTATTTTGTGTCGATTTTCGAAAGTCGAGTCAGGGCCGCTACATCCACACACATCTACTTGTTGATCGCTCGAAAAACTTCAACGACAAGTTCAACAATGTTTCGAGTTGAAGTTAAATGTAAGCATAATAATCAGTTTGTGTTTAATGTGTCACTTTCCAACGTGTTCCATTTTACCATTATGTAGCTTTGTGTTTTAGGTTCTAGGTTTTATGTCGTATGTTAGTAATATCCATACGAGATTATTATATTAAAATATTATATTATTTTGTATATGTAGTGATGTATTCTTCATATACTTATTAATTCTCAGAATTATCTCGATACATGTATTATTACACTCTATTGTCCATGTGATATTTTTTATGTTTAATTTTTAATTGTCCATGAGATAATAGAATAGACTAATGTTCTATGTGTTCTACTATCTTATGAACAATAAAAAACACAACGTAAAACTAAATTTTGAAATATAACATAGACAATAAAGGAAAATAATAGAGATACTACGATAATAATGAGAATTATTAGGTATAAAAGGACACATCGGTACATGTACAAAATAATACACAGACATTGCTAATGACTGGATATTAAGCGATAACATTTTACAACGTTACAATAATTTATCTCCATTCCCAATATACAATCAATGAAACTCTAGAAGGGAAAGATATGTCGATCTACCTTTGAACGATCAACCATTGGAAAAGTGTACGCATATAAAACAAATTCAACCAACATCGTCATAGATTTCAATTTGTAAGATACAAGACCACATTGACATCAATTTGATATAGATTTTTTATGTTGTTTTTGCTCTTGTTACGACTTTCTCATACCAGATCTGTAGTAGATTTTGTGTAACCTAAGGTTTTTACAAAATATAGCCGTTAGACTAGCCCAGTTTCCAAAACTACAATACGTACATGCTCGAGTTTCAAAAAATCGAGTAAGCTTAAGCTATCAAGTAGCTAACTGTTGGTACATGGTAGTTGCTTTTGAGATTAATACCTACAAAAGCAACCCCGTTGGGGAATTTTTTGGCATGATATAGCTAAATGATACTTTTAATGGGTATGCTCTTAGATATTCAGCAAATACGATCATATGTGCAAATCATTGTAGGTATGTATAATTAATCATTGAGTTAATCAACTAAAATTTGTATGTAACTCTAATTATTTTCCAATAAAAAATATTGAAAATCAATGCACCAAAAATTACAATCCATTAGCATGCTCCAAAGGAACGAGTAATTGGAAATGAAAACGTTCTGATGCCAAACAACTTGTTCATCATTATTCCATAAAGATAATAATTTTAGTGAAAAATGAATGCATTTTTACCTACTAACTCAGTTCGACGACCTAGTGTGGATCTACATAAGTCCACGAAGAATAAAAAATGCAAAATTAAGCTATTTTATTGATCAATATTAGTAATTCAACATGTGAAAGATAGAATTTTTCACCAAAAAGAGGTGAACAAATCAAAAGCTCTTGACAAATCTATCTAGAACAAAGAAAAATGATCACATCTCCTATTTTTTAATTCACACAAATAACAATAAGCCGAAAAAACAATGCGCTGGTTGATACAAGCACGCTACAAGCAAGTCAAAAATATCTTACACGACTTTTACCTTTACTAAAAATATACAAATACTTAATTTGAAACAAATAATGTAGCTACGCAACATCCAGATGAAGCGAAAAAAAAACTCACATTGGTGGGCTAAGGAAGCCTTTTTCAACACTATATTGCAAAATAAACAAGTACGAAGTAAGTGCAGAGCAATACAAAGGTTATTTTAAATACTCCATGTTGTACTTAACAACCATATTCATATTAATTTGAAGTAAAATAGAAATTAATATTTCAATAAATGTGAATGAAATCGTATAACCGAGTCCCTCTCAGATCTTCCAATGATTCTATGTTCATAACCACAAATCATTAAAGATAGGAATAATAAGGCGTCATCGTTATCTTTTAAATCATCAAACCGAAATCTGTAAAAATGATATTTATATGTATTTCCAATATTTTTCATCGTAGAAACAATAAAGAATAAGTACATCAAAAATTCCAATGGATTAACAATACTCCAACGGTCGAAATTTGCTAAGAATTGATTGTTCAAGCGACAACATAATGAAGCAAACATACTTGTAATAACAAAAACAAAATTATGAATTCGATGGGAAAAAAAGTGACATGAGTTATAACAATGGTTTTAAATTAATATTGATATATGTAAATAAAATAGGATAACTTAGTTCCTTAGATGGGCAACGATTATGTGTTCATACCAAAAATTATTACAAATCTGTATAATAAAGCATCGTTGTTATTTTGTTAATCATCAAAACAAAATCTATATAAACAATATTTATATGTGATTCCAATATTTTTCATTTCAGAAACAATGAAGAATAAGTATATAAAAAAATTACAAAGGATTAATACACTTCAAGGGTAGGAGTTCACTAAGAATTGGATATCCAAATGACAAGATAACGAAGCAAACATATTTCTAATAGCTAAAACAAAGATATGAATTCAAAGGAAAATAAAAGTGCTTTTTGGTAAAACAGATCTAAAAGAAGATTTATACAGGGTTGAACAGATAAATCATCCTTTAAATGTACAATGACTGTGCAATCATATAGGTATGTCTAATGAATCATCAATATTATCTTTTTCTTTATCAAACCAAAATCAAACAAATGATATTTATGTGTAATCCATGTATATTTCTTTATAGAAACAATGAAGAAAAAATATATCAAGAATTACAGTAGATTGATATTGCTTCAAGGGTAGGAGTGCAATAGGGATAAAATGTCCAAATGACCACATAATGAAGGAAGCATGTTTAAAGTATCTGGATCAAAATTGTGAATTCAAAGAAAATAGATATGTTATCTGCCAAAACAAAAGAAAGTATTTAAAAAAGATTTGTGTAGGGTTGAAATTGTACGTTGATTTAAATGTAACCTCAGAGACTGAAGCAATTAGATGACGAAAATATAACACTACTAGTCAAATTAAGAGGCATGCAAGTATACCAAAGTATAATTACATAAACATGGATTAACCAAAAATGAGATGCTTTTATTGAATGCATGGTATATAATTGCAAATTTTGTTGGGGTTGTGTTTGCTGAAGGTTGATTTTGAACCGTTAGATCCAGTTCATATACGTCTCAGTTTTAAAGATCTCAAATTTTGTTTCAGAGCTAAAAACAAAAAAATCTTATCAATGTAAGCTAAAGCAATACACTAAAACTCCTATTGTTAATAACTTAATATTATAATAAAGGCTAACGATATGAAAATCAAAATATTATACCTCAACCAAATTATGTCAACGAGATATTAAAGGAAATTTTGAATCATGCGAATTAAGAAAATGCAACTAAGCTCCTTAGATTTCAGCGAATGCATCATAACTGAATATTATTACAGGTCTGTGAAGTTTCTCATCATATCCGTCATCTGATTATAAAAAGTCAATTGGACAACGAAATTTTGTGCGTACTCCAATTATATTCCGTTAAAAAAATATTAAAAATGAAAATTAAAAGGAAGAGTTCATTGGGAATTGATTGTCCAAAAATGACAAATTTAGGATACTGAATGTACCTTTACCTCCTAGCTTTGTAGAACAAACCAATGCAGATCTACCAAGATAAGTTGTGGAGGGTTGAAAAAACAGAACTGACCTTTTGTTGTTGCTTCGAAGGAACGAATCGATCAGGTAACGAAAACCTACATTGCCGACCAGATCAAGAAGTATTTCAATCAGATTTTGAACTAAAGCACCAATAAAAAATACATGATTAATTTGATTCGGAATGGATAGAACGAGTATTATATGGCTATCGACAAGGAGGCGGCTATTGAAAAGAAGTTTGGGAACGTATTAATAACGGGAAGGGTGGGGTTTTGATTGGGCTAATTCTATCGAGCCCAATGAATTCTTTTAAACCCTTTTTCAACGGTTGTGAAAATCTAGAAAACTAATCTCAAGTTGTTTTCCAATTTTCATGGTTTAAGTTTGAAAAGCAAAATTGGATTGATTTCATTTATCCTGCTTGAAAGTGGATCGCTAAACCTTCTTGAAAATCACTTTTACGATCAAAACATTTTCGTAAAAATGTTAATTTTTGACAATATTTTTATCAGTCAACTTCGCAAAAATATCTTATGTAACTTGAACAAACATTCACATGTTTTTTAAACTTTTAATGAACTTAATATTTATATTGGTTTATGTTGCTGATAATTTTTTCATATGGTAAGAAAAATATATTTGTTGCTTGCGTTGTTTGGACATTATGTTTTTTTGGTATAACTATATAACTTTTTTGATGAAAAGGATATGCAACACTAGGCTGCATAATTGTACTAATATATGGCGTATATAATAAATATTCCGACTAACATGCCTAATCGGTAGCCAAAATAGATAATGTCATAAGTGCAAGGGAGATAGCACCCTATCACAAAGTCATAACCTGATACTAGTACAACCGCAAAACGACGGGAAACCGACCGTTCAACCAAATAATTTCAACAAAATATTAAAAAAAATATTCATTAATTTTAGCTAACATCAAATATATTTATATAATATACTGGAAAAAAAATTAGAATATAGCACTTGAGTTTGAAAATATCAATTTTGAATATTGAAATTCAAGTTCGAAACTTTAACCAGAAAAAACAAAATTAAAGATTTAAGTTTGAATTATAAAATTTGAAAATCAAATTTCAAATTTGGAACTTGAATTTGAATTTTTTATTAACTTATAAATAAAATTTTGTATTTTGAAAAACATTTTTGAAACTTAGATTTATTTTTCAACATTCGAAGTTTATAAAGAATAGAAAGTTCAATTGCAACACTATCCAAAATGGGAAAAAAAATCTATATAAATTTGAGATTTTGAGAATTTGGTTTTAAGGTTTTAAAATTTGAAATTTGAAATTTGAATTCTGGATTTGAAATTTGAAATTTAGAACCTTGAATTTTTTTTAGTACTCATACTTATAAATTTTTGAATGTGAAATTAGAAGTGTCAAAATTGGATTTGAAAGTACTAATATTTTAAAGAAAAAAATTTGAATTAGAAAAATTAATTTTTGACTTTGCGTTCGAAAACTAAATTTTGAATTCAAAAATCTACAAATTTTAAACTAAAAGTTAAACTTTTCAAGTTTGAATTTAGAAATCAAAATTTATAAATATGAGAATTTGAAAGTGTGTGAAAATTTTCAAATCTTTTTGATAAGAAAACTTATCATTTAAATATTAGATCAATATGCAGAACGACAATTTGCATAATAAATATGTAGGTAATAATGAGAATAATTAGCATGTGTGTAAGTACTAATGTGTTCCAGCATGGCAATACATTACAAAAGCGATCATTTCATTTCATCTTGATCTTCAAAAATAAAACTATTGTCATGTAATATTCTAATTTTTCAAATCTCGAATGTCGACACTAATACATCCACGTACCGAGCAGTCAAGTGTCGAAAAGGCGAAAAGTTAGGGTAAAATAAAAAGAAACAGAAACAGAATAAGGAAGAAGGAACACAATATCAGAATCTCACTAGTAGAACGATAATTTATAATATTAAAAGAATAGTATAAAGAGTTACTCTAATACAGAAATTTCGAAGTTATAAAACCAAAGTACTATCATCAGCCTGGACAGTTATAACTGCTTGTTCTCACAAATCTTGATATGTATAATATAGTAATGTAGCAGAAATAAGAATACTATGGTAAGTAAAATATTCGGCTCCTCTTCTTGAGCTCCAATGAACATCAATGAAAACCTGCCTTTCTCAAACTACTCGAAAGAGGACGAGGGGAATTTATGAAAACAAAAATCAAGCATCACCCATAAGTTTAGTGTGAGAAACTCAAGAAATATATGTACAACATATAACGATACTTTTGAGACCGCATGGAATGCCATGACGGTTATCCCCTCAAAAGAACCACCATCTAATAAGTACATAAGGTGATATATTAGATAATGTCTAGGGTGAAGAATATAAATATATAACATAGTTGGAATAGTTACATTCAACGGCATATTAGGGGGTACAATCAAACCCGATAAGAAACGTTCGCATAATAGATTTTCCAGCAGATCGCTTCAGTCAAGCCAAAATCTAATCCCCATGCACAAGGATCGAAAGTTACCTTAAGAGCATCGTATATCTCTAGATAAAATATACCATAAGGAATACGTATCTCAGTATTGAAGCGGTTTTCGGTAAGTAAAACACTTACCAATTTCGGTTTCTTTAAGACTGAATCGGTGCATTTGGTCATTCAACAATAATGAGAACGATCACACATGGAAACCAAGTCTCTTATACTTATCGTGTTTTCGATATTTTTAACTCACACTATCCCTCGATCAAGAGTGAAACCGGTAGGTTAGAGCTCCATTGCTTATATCCCTACATGCACATCAGTCTCGGTTCCTACTGATAGACAAGCCTACTTCATTGACTTTTAGTGCTAAGTATACGACTAAATATTTTCCATAAACGAATAAACATACAAAGCACGGTCAAGTCACACAAAACACGATCAAGTCAAATAAGCGACTTCTAATCCCTTTATTGTTTAATTAATCTTTTATTAATTAAAATATTTTTTAGTAATAAAACTTCTTTTATTTAATCAAATATTGCTTATCAATTCTACTATTTATTTGTACTCTTTCAATACTTCAAAAAGCATTCATATATTTACCTCAAATGGTATAAGTATATTCACAAATCATTAATAAAATTTCTTATTTTAAATCTCTGCGTTTCTATCATTTTCCAAAATATTCCTTACTTATAATTTTCTACATAATATCCATTTTAAGAATTTAAGTACTTTCACAAATCTATTCAAAAAGGTTTAAAACTAATGTTACTTAAACATTGTCACTACAAATCCAAAATCATTTCACTTATACTTATCTTTAGAACATTCTTTTAAGAATCCATTTACATTCATAAATATAATCAAAAAGGGTTAAAGACGAAGGTTATTAACACATCATCACAACAAACCCAAAACCATTTCCATGTTTATATCATCTCTAAAACATTCTTTTTAAATATCTATGATAATACTATTTGGTTAAATTCGATAGTCGGCTAATCGATTATTTAGTTAAAACAATTGCTTATACAAATCAATGTTAATATACGTAACTCATTTCCGACATTTCAACTAATACTATTTCTCATCCAAGAATGAAGCCATATAAGTTGGAGCACTGTTTGCATCAAAGCCTTGCCTAGATACTTCATTTTTTAATTTCACAAATAGATAAATCTACTCGTTGGCTTTTAGTGGTAAGTATAGTATTAGTAACTTCCATAAATGAGTTAGAAAACAATATGATCAACACGTTTTCGACGTTTCTGACTTGACTATTTCTTGTTCAAGAGGGAAACCGATAGGTTAGAGCTCCATTGCTTATATCCTTATTTGACATCAATCTCAACTTTCATAAATAGATAAGCGTACTTCGCCGGCCTTGATAGATTAGGAGTATGACCTAGGGGCAATTATATAATTTGTTACATATATCTAACTCAATAACCAATCTTGTTCGAAATCAAAGGTATTTTCTTTCTGTGATATACCTGATATAATGTGGTTAATAGAAATTCCATAAACGGTATGTTTTGTGACAGTGGTTATAAAGTGTTGTAACCATGAGTAAGTTATCACAATATAAATAAATGTACCATTTTAAATGTTCGTTGATACATCGAGATTGGATATCGATGTGTCCGTTGAGACTAGAGTATGTGACGCTCTCCAAATATTTGGCGGTGTATTACTTATGGCTGCTATGGGCACCTAGAGGTTACGTACTGATAGTTAGTGGATAACCATGGATCGACTCACTTGATAGTTTTCTGTTGGTTAATATAACTAAGGTCAAACAGAAAATATCGACGTGACTGATTTACACAGTTCTCGCTACAACAAAACTATCCTTTTACAACGTCTGATTTACAACATGCCATAAACAACCGTTGTAATATAAACCTTTTACAACGGTTTTCTTAAGCCTATTGTAATAGGTGCAACTTTTCATCATCCATTACACATATTATAATGCTGTCAGCCTACCTATTGTAATATGGTCCTTTTACAATGGTTTTCGACCCGTTGTAATAGATATTAATTTTCTGCTTTATTAGAATGACTTTAGCCCGTGTAATATAGTTCTATTACAATGGTTTTAAATCCATTGTAATATATTCCTATTACAATGGTTTATGACCAGTTGTACTAGATATCAGTTTTCATCTCTATTTGCACGTTGTAATAGACGTCTGTTACAACTATTTTCTTCTATCTGTTGTAATAGTTGCCAATTTTCAACAACTCTTACCTGCTGATCGTTGTTACCTTCGATTATTTTAGATGTCGTAGTAGGATTTAATTAGTATTCCAATAGACTTAATTTTACTTTCCAGTTATTAGTACGTAACTATATACAAAGTTTTTTCAAAATAAAATACAAAATTGAGAAACTCGTGTTCTGTTACACATTGTGTTTACGTAATAATTTTAGCAGTGTTGTTAGATAACACTTACCATAATTTTATTTAATTGGACAATATATTTACTAAAGTTTTAATTGAAATATTTTCGTAAATTATGAGTATTTTTACTAAATTAGTTAGAAAATGCATCCTAGTATACTTTTCAACATGAGTTTGTTGCGAGAAAATATTTTATGAACAATATGTAGTCAATGCATCCTAGTATACTTTTCAACATGCATCCTAATATACTTTTCAACAGAAGTAGATTTCCAAGCAGCGTTTTTAATTTTCAAAGACAATATTATTTGTTTGGTTTTTATTGATATTTCTACTACTAGCAACTAGTACTTTACAAATAAGGTCGATATAGTTACCAAAGGTCAGTTTTATTATAGTTGTTAACCTTTTTTGACATCGGCTTTATTAACTATTAAATATAACCATTTATGAAATAGAATGTGAATTATATTTAGTTTATAACCGTGTTATCATGTTTTCTAATATCATGTTTTTTTATTTTAAAAATGTGTAAATCTACATATGGAAAGTTAGGTCCGATCATATGCAAAACTTATGATTACTATAAAACGATAATTGAATTGCGCTCTAAACTTATGCAAAATTTGAGGGGACTTTTTATCACTGTTCGCTAAACAAAATTTCACAGCCTGCTAACAAAATTTCACTTGCCTCGCTAAACTTAACTTTACTCTACTTCGCCTTAATCATAAAAAAACCTTACATTCTCTTCCAAATCCAAACTAGGGCACACGAAATCCAAACTCAAGGTCGCGAACTCATAGACGAACTCCAAGGCGAACTCCAAGGCAAATTCCAAATTCAAGTTTGTGTATGGAGGAATGTAGTAATTTTATCTAATTTTGCATATTGAAGCATTCTGATTTATCTAATTTTGCAGATAGTAATTAATAATTTTTAATCTGATAAATGCATTATAAAAATAAAATTCAAGTGAACATACATATTTCGAAAACTGTTACGTGTGAATTTATCAAATTGTGCACTCGTTATAATTTTCTTTAACAGTCAGGTGAACATACATATCTCGAAAATTGTTTTATAGTAAAAGTCAATTTGAACAATTCTACTTTGTGTACCGTTTGGATTTAAATTTGGTCGATTTGATAGTAGAGACAAAAATGATCTGGCATCTCTGAAAATTTTGACCTTACAATATTGGGATTAACATCTTTGAACCCTAATGGTTCAAGTAGTTGAAGTTGCACTATGTCTTTTCATTATGTTGTAACATTAGAGGATTATCAAGATGGACAAAGCATGGATCCACCTACCATGGTTTTGTCAATTTTGATTATTAGTTTCATACTTGTAATTATTTAGAATTGATTATTGATCTCTTCATGTTTCATAAAATGACTAAAGAATACAAGCACGCCATTCGCAGTTTTGTATATGGGTATGCAGAAAGGAAGGTAAATCCAAAAAAAAAATTCCCTTGCTCAGAATGAAGGAATCTTATCCGCCAATCATCAAGGGATGTTGTATCATCACTTGGTTTGTTTTGGAATTAACCCAACATATGATGTATGGATATTTCGTGGAAAAGCACGCCCTTTAGAAAATGTGGGGGATGAAGTGACAGATACATTTAAAATCTACTTAGACACACAAATATGTAATGAAGAGATGGAAGAAGCTAATGTAAGACATAAGATAGAGATTAAGGAGATAATAGAGAATTCTGAAATTCCTTTGTACCTTGGCCGTGCAAGCCAGATAAAGTTGTCAGCCATAATACTTCTTTACAAGCACAAGGCTCGAAATGGTGTACCTGACACAACATTTATAGAACTTCTTCAACTTCTCAAGGATATGCTGTTAATGGTAAACACGCTTCCTGATTCGACATATGCAACAAAGAAGCTGCTTAAATCATTTGGTTTAGACTATAAACAAATACGTGCATGTGTAAGTGATTGTTGTCTATTTAGAAAAGAGCCTGCACATAGTGATTTTTGTCCGAAATGTGACAAATCTCATTGGAAAAAGAACAGGACAAAGGAAGATGTAAAGCAAGCCAAAATACTTGCAAAGGTCCTTAGATACTGTCCAATAATACTAAGACTAAAACGAATGCTACGTCTTCAGAAACATCAGAGCAATTAAGATGGCATAGCAATCACAAGAGTGAAGTTGGTAAATTGCATCATCCAGTAGATTCTTCCAATGGGCTACAATTGATAGGATATATCTTTCCTTTGCATCTGATCCATGAAATTTAAGGCTTGACCTTGCAAATGATGACTTTAATCCATTTGCTTATTAGAACTGTGCATGCAGTTATTGATCGGTGTTTCTTGTAGCTTACAACTTCACTCCGTGGCTTTGTATGCACAAAGCTAATATGATGTTATCTTTATTAATTCATGTACCACGATAACCGAGGAATGTATCAATGTGTATCTACAACCACTTATTGAATATTTGAAAAAATTATGGGATAAAAGGGTAAAGGTTATGATGCATATACTCGTGGTGAATTTGGATTAAATGTTATTCTGATGTGGATGATAAATGATTTTCTAGCTTATGAAAATTTAACAGGTTGCACTTTAAAGGGTAAGAGGGCATGTCCTGTTTGTGGCGTTAATACATGCTCAATATGGCTACCATTTAGTAAGAAGTGTGCATACTTAGTCCATAGGCGATTCCTTGAACCTAACCATGAATATCATCAATGAAAAAAATTATTCTATGGAAGTATAGAGAATGGACAAAGGCCTCCAGTACAATCCGGTTCTTAAATCTTTGATATTGTTAAAGATATTTGTAGTGGCTGGGAAAAAACCAATGGAGGAAGAGAAAGACAAAGAAAAAAAAAAGAGAAAAGGAAAAGGAAAATGGAAGATGAGAAGAAAAAAGGAAGTCAAATGTGGAAGAAGAAATCTATTTTCTTTGATTTGCTTTATTGGCAAGTAAAATTTAATTAGAAACAAAATTGCCTCTTCTTTTCTATGTAGTCAATATTTTATTATTAGTTAGTTATACTCCATTTTTGATTTTCTTTGGTACTTCCTTTGCATCACAATCTAGATGTAATGCATGTTGAAAAAAATATTGGTGGAAGTATTCTTGGTACATTACTTGATATTAAAGGAAAATCAAAAGATGGAATCAATACACGCAAAGATCTAGAAGTATCGGGTATTTGGAAAAAGTCGCATCTTATAGGCATGGGAAGCAAATCATTACTTCCAGCCGCTCCATGCACCTTAAGTAGACAAGAAAAGGAGATCTTTTACAATAGAATGAGGAATTTGAAAGTAGTTTATGGGTATAGCTCGAAAACATGGGAATTGTTTTGTAAAAAAATTTAAGATCCCATGATTATCATGTTTTGATGAAACAACTGTTGTCTATATCACTGAGAGGACTTATACCTAAAGGGACAAGGAATGCATTACTAGGCTATGTTCGTTTTACAATGACATTTGCCAATGACTGCTTGATAAAGATAAATTAGAATCCATCGAGAATAAGGTCGCATTAACACTATGCGATCTTGAGAGATTCTTTCCTCCTTCCTTTTTTGACATCATGATTCACTTGGCAATGCATTTAGGAAGGGAAGCAAGAATTTGCAGGCCAATACAATATCGGTGGATGTATCCATTTGAGAGGTAAAATTTAGCAAGAGTACTTAAAATACTTAATAGCATATGTGCTTATGAAAGTATTTAATGTATGTATCTTGTTATAGATATATCAAAACACTGAAGAGGTATGTTAAAATCCAAGCACGGCTTGAAGGTTGCATAGTTGAGCGCTATCCTACTGATGAACGCATGAAGTATTATGTTGGATATATTAAAGATTCATTAAACATTGGACAAAGAAAAAATAGAAATGAAGTGGAACAAAGTAAGGGGTGTCCTATTTCCAAAGGAAAAAACCTGTGGTAGGCACTAAGGAGGTGATTGATGCTGCTCATCGATATGTATTGTTTAATACCAAGGAAGTGGAGCCTTATATAAAGTAAGTACAAGTTCAGTTCAACTATTATGTGTGAAATAAATTAGAATTTGACATGTATATTTATGTACATATGATACATAACGAGGATCAGAAACATTTGCATCCCCAGATTTCACAAGATGATGCGGAATTTTCGAAGTTGCATTTGGAGACTTTTAGTCATTAGTTTTAAAAAAAGGTTAACAACATTGTATCTTCTTTTAAGATGGATAAGTTTGATATAGAAGTCTACAGAAAATAGTGATCGGTCTTTATATAATATTATGCTTTTCCAGGTTAAAGATGATAGAAAAACATCTGATGTTAGTGAACTAATAAATTGGCTTGCATATGGACCTCATTGTCAAGTAATTTCTTATACTGGTTATATTATTAACAGTCGGGTTTTCATACAAAAGATCACGAGAAGTCTAAACAAAAAGTGGTGTTTCCATTAAGAAAAGTACGGTTCGTGTAAATGGGTACATTGAGAAAGTACTATATGATGGGGGTTTTCATGAACTTTTGTTGTTAGACTACTGCCAGCTTCAAATTACCTTGTTTAAGTGTAAGTGGGCAAATATTGATCGTGGGGTGAAGGTAGAAGATGGATTTACATTAGTCAATTTACATTAGTTCCAAAATCAATTTGCAAACGACCCTTTCATCTAAACAATGCAAGTTGTCCAAGTATTTTTTTGTAGTGAATGTAGTTTTTCAAATTGGTATGTTGTTCTAAGAGCATCTCCCAGAGGTTTTTAGGAGTTGGAAAACTATGACGAGGAGGATGAGTTAACGAGCAAACCAGTAGGTGAGTCACTACTTGATGATAGAGATGTCGACTATGGGGATGAAAGTTATATAAAGGAGGATTGTGATGGTATTTTGGTATGATATAAGCGTCCTTTATTGATATTTGTTTTATACATTGTTATAGTCGTAAAGAGTGTAAATATACCAAGTTTTATGCATAGTTATATTGATTAACCATCAATTCCGGTTAGTAAACTTGGGAAAACAATAATCATTCTTTTGGAAATTACTACCATTTTATATTAGGATTTTTATATTTTACGATAAAGAGTAATTAGTATGATGTTCTAATTATTTATATATTTTTTCCAGGTTTCTCACTTAGCAGAAAAAAGTTGAACTTGAAGCATCAATGGGTAAAAAGTAGCAAGATTAAGGAGAGGTAAAATATAACTATTCCAATACTGAAATATTTTATGCCTGCTATAGTTTCCATTTAAATCTAAAGTTTTTATTGACTTTAGACAGCAAAATTAGCATTTTCAACTTTTTTTTATTGCAATCACAAAGGAATGCATTTTACTTAAGATATCTTCTTCTTGAATAATGTTTTACGAGTTAAATTATTTAATATTCCAACATAAGAATTCATTATTTTATCACCTAATTTCACTGACAAGTGTTTGCTAATTTAACATAAGAACTTCATTTAATTTCAATGAAATGAAAACATTAGCTAATTTCCCTTTTCGATTAATTACATGCATAATGAAAAGAAAACAAAACACATATCTAACAGCTGCAAAGTAAATTCTTTAGACTTGGAGCAGTATAAAGTTAAAGTAGGCACCCATGTCCTATTGACTCATTCATTGCCTGTGACGCCCCACCTCTATACCCACGCTAGCCAAGGACACTATGGGGTAATGCCATCAACTAGCACGGAGAATAAGGCTGTTGAGGAGCGACCATCCGTGTAATTGCTTAGTGCGAGTACCGATATGTCAGATAGTATAAAATCCGACATACCGATACAAACTCAAAACTACTACACAGTGGATATACATATTCTTCGGAAACAAACATAGAAATAAACATAACATAAATCAATCACAGATATCCATATCACAAAGGCAGAAAAAGATATGAATATTACACATAGAAGTGTACATCAGAGTAGTGGTCAAACAAGATCCACAATATCACAAAAGAATAGTTGCAAGTGCTAGGCAAAAGAATAAGTATACATCAATGAGTCTATATCTCAAATGTATACAACAAAATAAACTACTGATCTAAGTAGTTAGCCAAAAGTCAGAATAATAACTCCAGAAGAGGAGTCAAGTAGCAGCACCTGCAACATCTCGGTCTGACCCGAGTATTATTTAATAAGAAAATAATAAATGGATCAGTCTAACTATAAATATCAGATGTAATGATGTAGAATAAGAGATATGGCATAAACATATAAAACCATAATACCATACTATGATAAGTATGTAATTGAAAACCAACCAGATATTAATCAATATCACAAGAATCTTCTCAAAGATCAAAAGGAATGTCATACTCCTTATTTCATTCACCAAGCCACAAATATTGACAACATATAAACATATAAATAAATGCCAATCATAAAATTGGTGAAATTCAAATTCTAGAAATCATCAATAGAAATCCAGGAATCACAAAAAGGGAAAGTCCTATCACAAAACGGGAGCCTGAAAACTCACCAACACGTGTATCACAAACGGGACGCTATCCCATGGTCACTAACCATAGAGCCGGTGCAACGACGTAGTACAACGGTACGCCCGAGGAACCAGAAGCTCGAATAGTTTGGAACAACAACGTAGTACAACGGTACTCCGGAAGATCCGAACACCATAAAAACGTGGGTCGCTAACCCACAAAAATTGGGTCGAAACCCCAAGAAATAAATAGGTCGTTAGCCTATAATAAAATTGAGACGAAACTCAATAAAACGAGGTACTGTCCCCTTCGTGGACAAAGAAACATAGCATAGCGCTAGTCTAAAACACAAAAATGATCCTCAATGATCATCAAGAAAGTGTCAATTACTCTAAGCTAGTAAATATATGAGCTTAGCTTCATGTCCCATAACCACTAGCTTAACTTAAATATTTACGAGCAAATTGTAGATCTTCACTAGAAAATTGTCACAAGAGATTCAATCGAACAAGTCCAAGAATTAACCAACGAAGTAAACGCAAGCGTTTCATACCACTTGTTTTACTAAGTCGTTTAATTAGATTTCTCATACGAGTGAGGTAAAGGTTTGTACATACTAGTAGATTGGAAAACGGTTTTATAAACAAGCTTGATATTTAAAATAGGGTTGAAATCGTTTTGATAAAGAGTTTTGATACTTACTACTAGTATTGAAATCTTTATATTTTTAAAGTGATAAAGCACAAAAATGATTGTAGAAACAATCAATCACTAAAATTCTCATACGAAGACGTGAATTTATTCCAAAGAAATCGATATCAAATCCATCAAAATGGATATTTCCAAAAATCCCATATTAGAAGTCATCAAAGTCGAATAATTGATAGCATCATCTAGGAATCAAAACGAATCGATAAAAATTGGAATCATAACCAAAATAGGCAAAAATATGCATAATAGGCAATTAGGAGCAGGTCAGTCGACTAGCTCAATGAGTTCAGTCGACTGACTGCAGGAAACAGAGACCTCCTGTCTCTGTTATCTGCCTTTGGTACGCCAATTGGCTACAGCCAGTCGACTGGATTCAAAGTCCAGTCGACTGACTGGAACCTAGGCAGTTTTTCTGCCTATACAAATGACGTGCAAGCCCAACTAATTCGCGACCGATCGAGCAATGGCGCTAGGGATTTATGCCAATCGACAACCCGGTCCTATAGGTTCTTCGATGCATCACCAAAAGCATGTTCAAACAACAAAGCTATGATTTTTTGAATATTTGAACTCAAAACACCAAAAATTGGAATATTCACAAAACCAATCCAAGTCAAAATCAAATGCACGTGAATAAGTGTTAGGAATTCATACCTAACAATCAAAGATAATCATAGACTTAGATGTGAGATAAAAATCTCACCTTTTCACAAAAATAAGGAAGGAGAAGCTTGAAAGCAAAGGAAGAATCAACCACACTTCAACACAACTCAAATGAGCTTGAATCTAAGCTCAAAAAGAAGAACATTCCCAAAGTTAGGTTTAGGAATTTCTGAAATTGAAAGGAGAATGATTTGGAGAAGAAGAAGATGATGCTTACCAATAGCTTCTCTTTGAATTTGGAGCTAGAACTACTTGATTTGCAAATGGAAACTAGGGCTTGGAGTTTTAATTTCTCATTCCTCTCTCCATTGTTGCTAAAGCTTGAGTATTAGGAAATAGAAACGAAGTAATGAAGAGAAGAGGGGTGAAGCTTGGGTCTAATGGGTTGAAACAAAACCAAAGCCCTAAGTGAAAAAGTAGCAAAATTCCACTAACTCCAAACATATCAAAGTTTATACTCAAAAAGATCACAAATGCCATTTTGAACTCAATGAGGGTGGTCTCGAGTCCTAATTTGACTGTTTGCAAAAAGTATCTTTTCGGACAAAAATCCGACTAACGATGAAATATTTAAATACTCGATCGTAAAATATGCAGGTTGTTACAAACTCCCCTCCTTAAAGAAATTGCGTCCTTGCAATCTTAAGAAATAAATGAACGAAAAGTAACAACCACAAAAGCATACCAACACAAAAAGAAGAAATTTTTAAAATAAGAGGTTCACCTCAAAGAGCACAAGAAAGTAAGTCCGGATGTGTTCGCTCGATGAATTCTCTAGATTCCCAAGAACAATCCTTAGGATTTGAGGACCATTGAACTTTCACTAGAGGAACATCCTTATTTCGATGGCATTTGACCTTCGAAGCAGTAATACGAATAGGATGTTGCTCATAAGTCAAATTCGGCGAAACTTCAATTTCTTCCACAACACCGGGCTCAAGAATAGAATCGGAATCACGAAGGCATTTCCGTAATTGAGAAACGTGAAACACGTCATAAATAGCAGAAAACTGAGCCGGTAATAAAAGGCGATAAGCCACGGAACCAATACGTTCGATGATAGGAAATGGACCAATATATCGTGGTGCTAACTTTCCCGATCGACTGAAACGTACAACACCCTTCATAGGCGAAACACGAATAAACACAAAATCTCCCACAGAAAATTCTAATTTCCTTCTTCGGTTATCGGCATAGGATTTTTGTCTACTCTGGGCTTCTTTTATCCTATGACGATTAAAATTAATCTTTTCTATGGAATCACAAATAAAGTCTGGACCTAAAACCAGCTTCTCACCGGCCTCAAGCCAATAAGAAGGAGATCGGCATGGCCTTCCATAGAGTGCCTCAAAAGGTGCCATACCAATAATAGATTGGAAGCTATTATTATAGGAAAACTCAACAAGAGAAATATGATCTTCCCAACTTCCACCAAAATCAAGAACACACGAATGAAGAAGATCTTCAAGAGTTTGATTCACACGTTCGGTTTGTCCATCGGACTGCGGATGATAAGCGGTGCTAAAATTAAGCTTCGTTCCCAAAGCTTTTTGAAGACTCTTCCAAAATCCACTAGTAAACAATGGATTACGATCACAAACAATAGAAGAAGGAACTCCATGCAATTTTAAAATTTCTTTAATAAAGAGTTTGGCCAAAAGAGGAATGGTTCGATTGGACCGAACGGGAATAAAATGGGCAGATTTAGTAAGTCTATCAACTATCACCCGTAAGCTATCATGACCCGAACGAGAACGGGGAAGGCCATCAATAAAATCCATGTGAATTTGATCTCACTTCCAAATTGGAATTTCTAAAGGTTACAATAATCCATCGGGCCTTTGATGCTTGGCCTTGATAAGTTGGCAAGTCATGCAACACTTAACAAAGTTAGCAATATCAGATTTCATTCCCTCCCAATAATAAAGTAGCTTCATATCCGCGTGCATTTTACTACTACTGGGATGAATGGTAAATTTAGAACGATGAGAATCTTCTAAAATGTCTTTACGAAGGTCACTAGTATTTGGCACGATAAGTCTACCAAATTCTCGAATACCGCCATGAGAATCAATATCAAAGTCTTTCAAACCTTCAATATCAATTTTATCCCTAAAATTTTGGCAAAGAAGAGCCAATTCGGGATCTAGCTTTTGAGCTTCAAGAAGCGGTCTAAAAGAGAAGGATGAGCCTCAAGGATACATAAAAAAAGAGATGAACATAAATCAAAAACACGATCTCGAATCTCACAAGTAGGTAAAACCCCGAGATCATTCCATTCAGATATCATCATAGAAACAACCGCTTATTGCTTGCGACTAAGTGCATCGACAACACGATTTCCCTTTTCAGGAGTATAAAGAATATCAAGATCATAAGATGCAAGGAATTCGAGCCAACATTGTTGACGCAAATTAAGTTCCTTTTGAGAAAATAGATACTTCAAAGATTTATGATCGGTGTAAAGAATAAATTTTTCTCCCAAAAGATAATGACGCCAAATTCGAAGGGCGAAAACAATAGCCGCGAGCTCTAAATCATAAGTGGCATATCTAGTCTCGGCTGGCTTCAATTGCCTAGAAGCATAAGCAATAACACGTTCTCTTTGCATAAGAACGGCACCCAAATCAATGCGACTAGCATCTGTATAAACAATAAAATCTTGATTCCCTTCGGGAATAACAAGAATAGGAGCATCGGAAAGGAGTTCTTTTAATTTCTGAAAAGAAGCTTCACATTTGTCCGACCAAATGTATTTAACACCTTTCTTTGTTAAGCTAGTAAGAGGCATGGAAATTTTGGAAAAGTCTTTTATGAAACAGCGGTAATAACCTGCCAATCCAAGAAAACTATGGATTTCCGTCACACTCTCCGGTCTCTTCCAATTTTGAATCGCTTCAATCTTTGAAGGATCCACGGAAATTCTGGATTCGAAAATAATATGACCAAGAAACTTCACACGAGATTGCCAAAAGTGGCATTTAGAAAATTTTGCTTTCAATTGATTGCTCCTAAGAGTTTCCAACACAACTTGAAGATGCTTTTCATGCTCCTCCTTGGTTTTAGAATACACAAGAATATCATCAATAAAGATGAGAACAAATCGATCGAGGAAGTCTTTGAAAACTCTATTCATAAGGTCAACGAAATAAGCCGGAGCATTCGTTAAACCAAATGGCGTAACAAGCCATTCATAGGATCCATAAAGAGTACGGAACGATGTCAAAGGAATGCTATCCTATGCAATACGAAGCTGATGAAGACCGGTTGCTAAGTCCAATTGTGAAAAGACTCTAGCACCACTAAGTTGATCGAACAGATCATCAATCCGAGGTAGAGGATATTTATTTTTGATAGTAAGATCATTAAGATTGCGGTAGTCAACGCAAAGCCTAAGTGTACCATCGGATTTCTTCACGAAAATAGCCGAAGCTCCCCAAGGCGTGGAACTAGAGCGAATAAATTGCTTCGTCTCCAATTCAGACAATTGTTTGCGCATCTCCTCATTTTCCTTATTGGACATGCGATAAGGAGGACGAGTGATAGGTTGAGCTCCAGGGATGAGATTAATTTTGAACTCAATTGCTCGCTTAGGTGGTAATCCTAAAACGGGCTCAAATATGTCAGAAAATTCACGAACAACGTGAATAAGAGAAATGACATCTTCCTAATCATCATTATCGTCATCATGAGGATTTAAAGAATATAAAGATGCAACCAAGTTGGAATCCGAATCTTTAAGATCAACAGAAATCTTCTTAACAGATTGAGGATGTCGAAGATGAATAGTCCGCTCAGGACATAGGATATGAGCTTCATAATGGTTAAGCCAATCCATTCCCAAAATCATTCCAAAGCCTAAGTGACGTATGATATGCAAATCGGCTCGGAAAGAAAAATCATACAAAATAATCTCGACATATTTACAAAGCAAACTAATTGTTGCGGATCCACCAACCGGATTTGCAATTCTCAAAGAAGTCATTAAAGTTACAACATTAAAGAAAAAGTATCAATAAGTCTTTTAATATAAAAGAATGGGACACACCCGTATCAAAAAGAACTCGAAAAGGTTGATCACGAAATAAAATAATGTCATCAAGGAAAGAATGAGAAATACCTTGTCCACGAGAAGTGTTTCTAGGGGCTTGAGCAACATTTAACTTTCCCTCCTTCTTGCCTTGAAGTTTGGGACATGCAGATATAAAATGACCCGAACTTTTGCAATAGCGACAAAAGAGAGGTTTCGGGCATTTATTGGCATAATGGTCTTTAGAACCACAATTGAAGCATTGCCCACTATTAGAAGAAGAATTCTTTGCTTCATGGGTTGCTTGCTTTCCTTTCTTATTAGGATACGGGCCTTTGGACTTAATAGGCCGTTTCTTGTTATTGTTGAATTTTGGTTTGGCACCCACAACTTCAACATCACTCTCCCTATCCGCCTCTTCAAGACGAAGGGCGATATCAATGAGTTGATCAAAAGAAACTTCTAACTTTAGAAGTAATGGCTTCTTAAGATTTTTGTTCAAGCCATAGACAAATCTTTGGTTCTTCTTCAATGGGGTGTTTATGTATTCGACCCCGTATTTAGAAAGTGACTCGAAGGATGCGACGTAATCTGCCATGGAGGATTTACCTTGAACAAGGTCAATAAAATGACGAGCCAAAGTCACCTTCTCAGCTTATGGCACAAATTTTAATTCGAAGCGTTCCCGGAATTTCTTCCAAGTAAGATCCGCTTTAATAATTTTAGAAATAAGAAGCTCGTACCAATCTAATGCTCTTTCTTGAAGCATACTTGAAGCCACTTGGACACGGTGAAGATCAATAAGATTCATGCGTGAAAAGATTCGATCGCATGTTCTTAGCCAAGCCTGGACTTCAATAATGGTTTCAGAACCTTTGAATGGCTTTCCACCCAAGTTGGTATAATCGTTGCACAAACGTGCAAATCCAGACTTAGGGTGAGTAGACTCCGGATTTGAATCGGCTGCTTGAGCATTCTTTACTAGGTCAAGAAGCAGCTGGGCAAACATAAATACTCCATCTTGGGGAGTAGCAATAGATTGACCGGCACTGGGACGGCCAGGTCTAACCATTTCTCTTCATTAAGAAAGAAAAAAGAAGAAGAAAAAGGTTATTCACAAAATGAATATCAAACAATAATGATTGATAAAACAAGGAATCACAAAAGAAAATAGGATAGGACGGTACGAAGACACGAATTAAATCCTAAGGCATGACTCCTAAGATGGACTTAGGACGATGATCCTTGTTAAATTATTCTACATTGTTCCGAAGTTTGGCTCTGATACCAAGCTGTGACGCCCCACCTCTATACCCACGCTAGCCAAGGACACTACAGGGTAATGCCGTCAACTAGCACGGAGAATAAGGCTGTTGAGGAGCGACCATCCGTGTAATTGCTTAGTGCGAGCACCGATATGTCAGATAGTATAAAATCCGACATACCGATACAAAATCAAAACTACTACACAGTGGCTATACATATTCCTCGGAAACAAACATAGAAATAAACATAACATAAATCAGTCACAGATGTCCATATCACAAAGGCGGAAAAAGATATGAATATTACACATAGAAGTGTACATCAGAGTAGTGGTCAAACAAGATCCACAATATCACAAAAGAATAGTTACAAGTGCTAGGCAAAAGAATAAGTATACATCAATGAGTTTATATCTCAAATGTATACAACAAAATAAACTACCGATCTAAGTAGTTAGCCAAAAGTCAGAATAATAACTCCAAAAGAGGAGTCAAGTAGCAGCACCTGCAACATCTCGGTCTGACCCGAGTATTATTTAATAAGAAAATAATAAACGGATCAATCTAACTATAAATATCAGATGTAATGATGTAGAATAAGAGATATGGCATAAACATATAAAACCATAATACCATACTATGATAAGTATGTAATTGAAAACCAACCAGAGATTAATCAATATCACAAGAATCTTCTCAAAGATCAAGAGGAATGTCATACTCCTTATTTCATTCACCAAGCCACAAATATTGTCTGAAAGAGAATAGGAACGTATAATATGGATAAACAGTAATACAGAGTATAGATAGTAAATAACGCGGAATATAAATACAGTAAGTAAAATGACACCAGAGATTTAATACTGGTTCGGAGCACTGTCCTACGTCCGGTCCCAAACTAACTTCTGGCTTTAACTAACAATACCCTCTCTTAACCCGAAGGAATAGGTAAACAACACCTGAGCACCAGAACAGGATTTTTGCCTCAGCAGCAGAAGAGGACTTTCCCTTGCCTGAGCAGCAGAACAGAACTTTAACAAAGTACAATGTAGTTGACTTAATATGTTCTTGATAACACTGATTTGTCTATTAAGATTACAAACTTCCTATAATCAATTCCTCAAGAATATAAAGAGTATGTGAAGATTTGAAAGGAAGAATATTGCTAAGAATCAAAGTATATATGATATAATTCAAAGATTCAAAGCAATGGAGAGTATGAATGCACTAGAATAATCACAAGAGAGAATATAGAGAATTAAAATCAGAAATTGGTGATTATGAAGTGAGTGATAACTCCTATATATAGTTTTCAGAGAGATGCAACTCTTAGTGAAGGGTTTCAGTCAAGAGAGACATCTAGTCATGCAGTGCATCCCTTCATGGAAGAAGATGTCCATTCAGAAATTTTGCAGTTTAAGCCGGTTCAGTCGATTGGTATATTGGGTCGGTCGACTGGTGTTTGAATATTTAAAAATTTGAAAATATTTGCCGTTTCAAAATTATGAACAGTGTTCACTGCTATGCATATGCACAGTCAGTCTACTGGCTGTGCATAAATTGCACAGTGAACTCTGTTTTGTAAAGAAAATTTTAAAATCGAAAACTTGAGGATTTATTTTAACATATGTCTAAGACTCAACATCTATAATAGTTACTTTAAACCTAGAGATCCTCTGTTGTCTTCCTTTTTTCATGTATGAAGGCAAATTCTTCTTCAGCTTCTGAACTGTCTTGTCATGAATCAAAACTAGTAATTCAACATTCTTCCCCTTTTTGATTGATGACAACCTGTATATATGTTGGAGAGAAAATATTTCTCCCCTGAATGTATGATATCTTTTTCCTGCATCAAATATGTTAGTGCACATACTTTTTCTCCCCCTTTGTCATGGACAAAAAGGAGATACAACAATCCAAAATATATAAAAGAAAAGTGCAGAAATATATAAAGGAGAGACTATTTCGTACAAGTCTTAATAAATAAATAAGTTGCAATAGAGTTTCATATGTTTAAATTATCAATAGAGTTATAAATAATGCATATCCAACTTACTTACGAAAAGAACCTACTCATCTTCCTCTGGTACAGGCTCCTTTCTGGGTCGAGAAGTTCCATGAGCACCACTTCCTGTGCCACTAGTATCGCTACTAGTATGCTCTTGGGAAGTTGACCATGTAAATCTTGGTTCTGGACGTTTACCGTGTGCTATTGAAGAAGCAGCTGTGGAAGACGAACATGAAATTGCATCCCATAGAATAGAAAAGAATCCTTTTACTTTGTCTAATTTTTTATCCACTTTCTTTAAACGAGATCCTAGTATTTGTTGATTTCTAGAAAGGATCTCGACATATTCTCGCAAACTAGCTGTTTGTGCAAGATGAATATCGTCATCTACTTCGGGATGAGACGTTCGTTCTTGAATAGTTGGTCCGCCTGATTGACGTTGATGTTGCTGACGCCATTCTTCATAGGAGGTAAAAGTCGGAGGAGCTGACGGTAGTTTCATGAGGCTTATTGTGCGATGTTGATAACTCCAACGGAAGAAGTTTCGAATTCTGGTTGAGGTGTTCCCACATTTAAAAGCAATCGCATTATATTCATCGAAATAAATTGTTCTCATGTTACCGTTGTTGAAGGAGAGAAACTCATCCAATATTCGTCGTAGCCAATTTACTTGAATTCCTCCCCATATCGCATATAAAGCTTTAAAATTTTCTAGATAGATAAGTTCATATGACCCTGTTCTTGGAAGTATACTCCGCATTAAAGCTTTGTGAAGAATTCTAGCCTTTGGTCGAAGGAGAATAGATTTTTGTTCCGTCATATTATCTCCCATAAACATATGACTAATTCGATCCCTTTGTCGAATATTACATTCGATATCATCTAGTGGAATGCCATGATTAGGAGTTTGAAGTATGTGTGCCATTTGATCCAAGGAGAAAAATACTTGTTGACCACACACTAAACTCACAAACACAATCATCCCTATTCGATGGACGTTGGTGAGGAAGATTTAAATTAGCATAGAATAACTTTACCATGAGGTGGTTGATCTTGAGAGAATTGGCATTCAAGTCAAGTAAAGATTCCAGTCCGGATCTATGCATAAGTTCTTGTAAACCATAAGCTGCGAAATCATTGTAGACCATGAATGAACCTTCAAAGATCCTTGAATTTTTCATTTTATGCCATCTAGTTACAGCCACATCATTGTATAGCCATTGAGCAATTTGGGTATCGGTAGGATCGACGGAAGAAGAGCCTTGTCTTTGACGTTTTGGAGGAGCCATTTGATTGAGTTTTTAGTGAAAAAATTGAGAGTATTTGGGAATTCAGGGTTTTGGGCGAAATAGATTTGGGTAAGAAACTGAGAAGAGTAAAGTGAAATTTGGGAAATAGGTAATTAAAAAGGGAAGGTGAAGGCAGTTTTCACACAGCCAGTCGACTGGTAAAAACATTCAATCGACTGTTGCACTGTTATTTGCAAAAAAATTCAACAGCCAGTCGACTGAACGTGATAGGTCAGTCGACTGACTGGTTTCTCGAGAGTTTTGAAAACCTGCATTCAGTCGACTGACCTTTAATTTCAGTCAACTGACTGGAAGTAAAAATTGCATGAAGCTAAGAAAACATTTTTTTTATAAAGAATCAAATATATAAATGAAATACAAATAATCAGGAACAATAGTATACAAGAAATGATAATTATTTTGGAGTTTTTGGAGAGCATTCTTGTGGTTCAACCTTGGTGTGCTCAACAAGAGGTTGCAAAGGAGACCAATAAGGCGTTCCCATGAGTTTGGAGATGCCGGAGGTTGAGGTGGAGATTGTTCCCAGTTATTCCAACTGGATGAATTAGCCTGACGGGATGTTGAAGGTTAAACAACATCATGCTTAGATGATTTGCCACAAAACTTAAGTGCAATAGATTCAATAAGGCTTAGACGATTTGAATTCATCCGCTATTCGTAAAACATTTCTCTTGTAAATTGATTTGTTCCTGTTGGTAGTGGTGAATTTCATCAATTTTTTTTTGTTTTTGGAGAAAGAAACAACGATCTTCGAGACCTTGTTGGTTTTGGTGAAAAACCGGTATGATATCTTCCTGGTTCATGAATAGGGGTAGGGGTTGGCAATGAAGGAGTCGAGCTACTGGATGAATCAAGTTACTCGAAGAGGTTTGTGTAGAAAAGGATAGTTTTGAGTTAGAGGAATCATAAGAGTTTTGTGAGGCCATTGATGAGAAGACTATAGTTTGTAAAGATTTTGTAATGATGATTTAATAACTGAGAAGAGGCAGTTTATATAGTTGAATATGAGCTTAGAATGAATGGTTATAGACCTTCAAAAGTTAATAACCAGAGATTAAAATATAAAAATAGTAGGGCAGAATAATTTAAGGATATGAAAAATATATGGTTAAGAATGTATGAAGCATATGACTCAATAGGAAATGCAATCATAGCATAACTGGTAAGCTATGGAGTTACCTGCTAGGAGACCCAGGTTCAAGTCCCGGTGGCTATATATTTTTTGAACGTAAATATTCAAAATAAATAGAACCAATCTTCTATATGCAACAAGAAACAATCATAGCTTAAATGGTAAGAAGTAGTTGAAAACATAGGAGTGGTTATGAGTTCAAGTCTTGCTAGAGTCATAAAATTTTTTATTTTTATTTTGATAAAATTTGAGTGAAAATTATATATATATATATATATATATTGCGAAGATGTGTTATTAGAAGCTACAAATATATATATATATATATATATATATATAAATTTTTAAAAGAAATAATACCAAGCTCTCGTCTTAAATTAACAAAAGTATTTTCGTTTAAAGGTTTTGTAAATATATCTGCCAATTGTTTATCAAAGGAAACAAATTCTAGATTTATCAAATTCTTTTCAATATTATCACGAAGAAAATGATGACGAATGTCAATGTGTTTTGTTCGTGAGTGATTAACAGGACTTTTAGATAAATTAATAGCACTAGAATTATCACAGTAAATAGTTGATTTAGTTAAATTAAAACCAAAATCTTGTAGTGTTTGTTGCATGTATATAACTTGAGCACATGCCAGGGCGGCAAAAATATATTCTTCTTCGCATGTCGATAATGAAACATAGTTTTGTTTCTTACTAAAGATATAAGAGATCATCCAATAAAATGAAAAGTCCCACTTGTACTTTTTCTATCTGTCTGGCTTCCTCCAAAATCAGCATCACTATATGATACCAATTCAAAAGGACATTCCTTTGGATAGAATAGTCCAAAGTCCTTGGTTTTATCAAGATACCGTAATATGCGTTTCACTGCTCGTAAATGTGATTCTTTGGGATCTGCTTGAAATCATGCACACAAACAAACACTCATCATTATGTCAGGTCTACTAGCTGTTAAATAAAGTAACGATCCAATCATACTTCGATATAATTTTTGGTCAATACTTTTTCCATTTGCATCTTTATCAAGATGTATGGTTGTATTCATAGGAGTTGGTTTGGTAGAAGTATTTTTCATACCAAAGCGTTTAATTGGATTGTTACAATATTTTTCTTGATTAATAAAAATACCATTTTCTAGTTGTTTTATTTGTACGAAGAAAATAATTTAACTCACCCATATGTGACATTTCAAATTCATTTGTCATTATCTTAGAAAATTCTTGACAAAGCTTTTCATTTGTAGATTCAAAAATTATATCATCAACATATATTTGGATAATTAAAATATCATGCTTATTTCTTTTAATAAAAAGAGTTTGATCAACCTTTCCAATTTCAAAACTAGAATTTATTAAATAACTTTTAAGACGATCGTACCAAGCACGAGGTGCTTGTTTCAAACCGTATAAAGCCTTTTTGAGTTTATAAACATGGTCAGGAAATTGTTCATGTATAAATAATGGAGGTCGTTCAACATAAACATTTTCTTTTATAAACTATTTAAAAAGGCACTTTTGACATCCATTTGATATAATTTAAAGTTATGAAAACATGCAAAAGCTAGTAAGATTCGTATTGCTTCTAGTGTAGCGACTGGAGCAAACGTTTCTTCATAGTCAATTCCTTCCTCTTGATTATAACCTTGAGCAACTAATCTAGATTTATTTCTAGTAATATTTCCTTGTTCATCTGCTTTATTTTTGAAAACCCATTTTGTACCAATAACTGATTGATCACTAGGTCGTGGAACTAAATGCCAAACGTCATTTCTTTCGAATTGGTTTAGTTCTTTTTGCATAGCGATTAACCAGTTTTCATCAGTAGATGCTTCTTTAATATTTTTAGGTTCAATATGAGAAATAAAAGCTACATGACCCATTTGATTTAATTGACTTCTTGTTCTAACAGATGAATTTAGTTCTCCAATAACATTAATAGAAGGATGATCTCTTAATACTCTAGGTGGAGATCTTAATTCATTATTATTGTGAGCAATGTTTTCATTAATTTCAAAAGTTGTAGTTTCTATATTTGTGGTATTATCAGGGAAATCTTCATCATCTATTATACTCGGAGTTGGTTTAAAATTCTCATCAAAAGATACACGAAGAGTTTCTTCGATGATATTTGTTCTTTTATTATAAATTCGTTAAGCTTTGCTACGATCCGAATATCCTAAAAAGATTCCTTCATCGGATTTTGGATCAAATTTACCAAGCTGATCTTTTGAGTTTAACATAAAACATTTCGAACCGAAAACTTTAAAATAGGAAATATTTGGTTTTTGTCCATTAAGAAGTTCATAAGGAGTATTCTTAGTTAGTGGTCGAATAGAAACACGATTCAAAACATAACAAGCTGTGGCAACTGCTTCAGCCTAAAAATGTTTTGGTAACGTACTTCCATTTAACAAAGTCCTTGCACATTCTTGTAAGGTTCTATTTTTACATTCTACAACCCCATTTTATTGTGGAGTTCTAGGAAATGAAAAATTATGGAATATTCCTTTTTTCTTATAGAAATGTTCAAAGGCTTCGTTTTCGAATTCACCTCCATGATCACTTCTTATGTTTTTGATTTTCAAACCTTTAAAATTTTGAGTTCTTTTGACAAACGATTTGGAATTATCAAAAGTATCACTTTTATTTTTCATAAAATAGTCCAAGTATATCTAGAAAAATCATCAACAATTACAAACACATATCTACTGTGATTAATGGATTGTACTTGTGTTGGTCCAAATAAATCCATATGCAGTAATTCAAGTGGTTGTAAGGTTGAAATAACCTTTTTAGATTTAAAAGATGATTTAGTTAATTTTCCTAACTGACATGCATCACAAATATGATCTATTTTAAAATTCATTTTTGGTAGACCTTTTACTAATTCAATTTTAGAAAGCTTATTTATAGTTTGGATATTAATATGACAGAATCGTTTGTGCCATAACCAAGGATCATTTTTTTTAGCTATTAAACACATATCTGAATTATGTTTTATTTTCATATTCAGAACATAGATATTTCTGTTTCTATTTCCTTCAAAGATAAGATTTTTATTTTGATCAAAAATACTACATTAGTTTTCAGAAAAAGTGATTTTGAATCCTTTGTCACACAATTGGCTGATACTAAGTAAATTATGTTTTAAATTTTTGACAAGTAAAACATTTGAAATAAGAGGTAAATTTGAAATACCATTGTTGCTAACATCGCCTTTGCCAATGATAAATCCTTTAGAGTTGTCTCCAAATGTGATGGAGCCTCCATTTGTGTAGATAATATTTGATAGCATATCTTTGTCTCCTGTCATATGTTTTGAGCAACCACTGTTGAGTATCCATTTTCCTCTTTTCTTGAGTGGGACCTACAAAAAATATAATATAATATTGGTACCCACCTTTTTAATAGGGTCCTAAGAGTTAAATCTTAGGAAACCAAACCCAAGAGGGCTCAATATCCCATTCAAAAATATAATCTTTATTTTTATGAACAGTTTGTAAAAAAGTGTGTATATATTTCTTTCTAATCAAACTGTTGTTTGTTTTAGGAACCCAAATTTTTATGCTTTTTGAGTAAGAATTCCCTTTTGTCTGAACTTTAGTAGGATTAATATTTCTCCTAATTTTCTTTTTAGATGGAGCTATTGTTTTCCTAACATATCCTAACCCTTTCTTACTTGACACAGATTGAGAGTTATCAATAATTTTTGATAATGTTTCTCTTCCTTTATTAAAATTCGAAACATTTTTGGTGATGCTTTCTAACTTAGTTTTGAGACTAGTATTATCCAATTCTACCAATTTTATTTTTGTTTTTAGTTCATGATTTTCAGAAACAAGAGCATCATTTTTCTCTTTTTGAGTTTCAATTTCTTGACTCAAGAGAGTGAGTTGAGAATTGATATTAGAGAATGATTCTTGTAATTTTTCATGTTCTTCCTCTAATATTTTCTTCTCATCTTTAAGCATATCTCTTTCGAATTCTGCTTTGTTCTGATATTCACGAGTCTCCTTATATTTTCTTTTGAGATATTTTAGGGTGTCAACAAGCTCCGAATTTATCTCAATCATATCATCAAAAGTAAAATCACTAATCTAATTTTCAGTAGCCATAAAGCATACATTTGCTTGCTCGTTTTCGCTGTCACTACTGTTTTCTGATGAAGAAGTGTCTGAATCATCCCACATTACTGAGAATTCTTTTTTTTGTCTTTTCTGCCTTTGAAATATTTCTTCTTTAATTCTGGGCATTCCTTCTGAATATGACATTTCTTATGACAATTGAAACATTTTAGACTGAGGATGATGGTTTGTTTGGAAAATTCCTTTTTCCATTATTTTTGTTATTTTTTCGGAATTTTAAGAACTTTTTAAATTTTTTGGCAATAAATGCTAAATCTTCTTCATCTGAATCTTCATCTTTTTCTTCTTCAGCGTGAAAAGCTATGTTCTTTTAATCTTGTGCTTGTACTCATTTTGCTTGCAAATTCACTTCATAGGACATTAGATTTCCTATTAACTCTTCAGGTTTTATGGTAGAGAGGTCATTAGCTTCTTCAATAGCCAAGACTTTTCTCTCCCATTCATCCGTTAAAGAGTTTAGGATTATTGATACAATATTAAAATCAATGTACTTTTCTCCTAATCCTAATAGTGAATGATAGATATCTTGAAATCTAGAGTACAAATCATTGATGGATTCATCTTGTTTCATTCTAAAGTTTTGAAACTGATTTTTGAGCATGGAGATTTTGCTTTGTTTGACCTTGTTAGTTCCTTCATGAGTGATTTTAAGCGTTCTCCATATTTCATAAGCAGTTTGACACATGCTAACACGATTAAATTCATTTCTATCTAGTGCACAGAATAACATGTTCATAGCTTTAGCATTGGCAGTAGCATCTAGTTTTTGTGTGTTTGACCAAGTGGAATATTCTCCAGTAGGAGGAGTCTATTCATATTGTGTGATATTCCATGATTCAAAATTATTTGATTGCATATAGATTCTCATATGAGTAGATCAATATTATAGTTTAAACCATTAAAGAAAGGAGGTCGTGTAGTGGATTGACCTTCAATAAAACTAGTGTTAGTGGTAGTGCTGGTGTTATTTTCCATATTAATAAGATATCAGATAACTTTGTAACGGTTATAAGATGTCTTGCTCTGATACCAAACGAAAGAGAATAGGACCGTATAATATGGATAAACAGTAATACAGAGTATATATAGTAAATAATGCGGAATATAAATGCAGTAAGTAAAATGACACCAGAGATTTTATACTGGTTTGGAGCACTGTCCTACGTCCAGTCCCAGACTAACTTCTGGCTTTAACTAACAATACTCTCTCTTAACCCGAAGGAATAGGTAAACAACACCTGAGCAGCAGAACAGGATTTATGCCTCAGCAGCAGAAGAGGACTTTCCTTGCCTGAGCAGCAGAACAGGACTTTAACAAAGTACAATGTAGTTGACTTAATGTGTTCTTGATAACACTGATTTGTCTATTAAGATTACAAACTTCCTATAATCAATTCCTCAAGAATATAAAGAGTATGTGAAGATTTGAAAGGAAGAATATTGCTAAGAATCAAAGTATATATAATATAATTCAAAGATTCAAAGCAATGAAGAGTACGAATGCACTAGAATAATCACAAGAGAGAATATAGAGAATTAGAATCAGAAATTGGTGATTATGAAGTGAGTGATAACTCCTATATATAGTTTTCAGAGAGATGCAACTCTTAGCGAAGGGTTTCAGCCAAGGGAGACATCTATTCATGCAGTGCATCCCTTCATGGAAGAAGATGTCCATTCAGAAATTTTGCAGTTGAAGCCGGTTCAGTCGACTGGTATATTGGATCAGTCGACTGGTGTTTGAATATTTAAAAATTTAAAAATATTTGCCGTTTCAAAATTATGAACAGTGTTCACTGCTGTACATATGCACAGTCAGTCGACTGGCAAGAACAGTCAGTCGACTGGCTGTGCATAAATTGCACAGTGAACTCTATTTTGTAAAGAAAATTTTAAAATTGAAAACTTGAGGATTGATTTTAACATATGTCTAAAACTCAACATCTATAATAGTTGCTTTAAACCTAGAGATCCTTCGTTGTCTTCTTTTTGTCATGTATGAATGCAAATTCTTCTTCAGCTTCTGAACTGTCTTGTCATGAATCAAAACTAGTAATTCAACATTGACAACATATAAATGCCAATCATAAAATTGGCGAAACTCAAATTCTAGAAATCATCAATAGAAATCCAGGAATCACAAAAGGGGGAGGCCTATCATAAAACGGGAGCCTGAAAACTCATCAACACATGTATCACAAATGGGACACTATCCCATGGTCGCTAACCATAGAGCCGGTGCAACGACGTAGTACAACGGTACGCCCGAGGAACCAGAAACTCGAATAGTTCGGAACAACAACGTAGTACAACGGTACGCTCGAAGATCCGAACACCATAAAAACGTGGGTCGCTAGCCCACAAAAATTGGGTCGAAACACCAAGAAATAAATAGGTCGTTAGCCTATAATAAAAATGAGACGAAACTCAATAAAATGTGGTACTGTCCCCTTCGTGGACAAAGAAACATAGCATAGCGCTAGTCTAAAACACAAAAATGGCCCTCAATGATTATCAAGAAAGTGTCAATTACTCTAAGCTAGTAAATATATGAGCTTAGCTTCATGTCCCATAACCACTAGCTTAACTTAAATATTTACGAGTAAATTGTAGATCTCCACTAGAAAATTGTCACAAGAGATTCAATCAAACAAGTCCAAGAATTAACCAACGAATTAAACGCAAGCGTTACATACCACTTGTTTTACTAAGTCGTTTAATTAGATTTCTCATACGAGTGAGGTAAAGGTTTGTACATACTAGTAGATTGGAAAACGGTTTTATAAACAAGCTTGATATTTAAAATAGGGTTGAAATCGTTTTGATAAAGAGTTTTGAGACTTACTACTAGTATTGAAACCTTTATATTTTTAAAGTGATAAAACACAAAAATGATTGTAGAAATAATCAATCACTAAAATTCTCATACGAAGACGTGAATTAATTCCAAAGAAATCGATATCAAATCCATTAAAATGGATATTTCCAAAAATCCCATATTAGAAGTCATCAAAGTCGAATAATTGATAGCATCATCTAGGAATCAAAACGAATCAATAAAAATTGGAAGCATAACCAAAATAGGCATAATAGGCAATTAGGAGCAGGTCAGTCGACTGGCTCAATGAGTTTAGTCGATTGAGTGTAGGAAACAGAGACCTCCCGTCTCTGTTATCTGCCTTTGGTACTCCAATTGGCTACAGCTAGTCGACTGGATTCAAAGTCCAGTCGACTGACTGGAACCTAGGTAGTTTTTCTGCCTATACAAATGATGTGCAAGCACAACCATTTCTCGACCGATCGAGCAATGGCGCTATGGATTTATGCCAATTGGCAACCCGGTCCTATAGGCTCTTCGATGCATCACCAAAAGCATGTTCAAACAACAAAGCTATGACTTTTGAAGATTTAAACTCCAAACACCAAAAATTGGAATATTCACAAAACCAATCCAAGTCAAAATCAAATGCACATGAATAAGTGTTAGGAATTCATACCTAACAATCAAAGATAATGATAGACTTAGATGTGAGATAAAAATCTCACATTTTCACAAAAATAAGGAAGGAGAAGCTTGAAAGCAAAGGAAGAATCAACCACACTTCAACACAACCCAAATGAGCTTGAATCTAAGCTCAAAAAGAAGAACATTCCCAAAGTTAGGTTTAGGAATTTCTAAAATTGAAAGGAGAATGAGTTGGAGAAGAAAAAGATGATGCTTACCAATAGCTTCTCTTTGAATTTGGAGCTAGAACTTGATTTGCAAATGGAAACTAGGGCTTGGAGTTTTAATTTCCCATTCCTCTCCATTATTGCTAAAGCTTGAGTATTAGGAAATAGAAATGAAGTAATGAAGAGAAGAGGGGTGAAGCTTGGATCTAATGGGCTGGAAAAAAACCAAAGCCCTAAGTGAAAAAGTAGAAAAATTCCACTAACTCCAAACATATCAAAGTTTATACTCAAAAAGATGCAAACGTCATTTTGAACTCAATGGGGGTGGTCTCGAGTCCTAATTTGACTGTTTACAAAAAATAGCTTTTCGAACAAAAATCCGACGAACGACGAAATATTTAAATAAAATATTTAAATACTCAATCGTAAAATATGCGGGTTGTTACATTGCCCACAGACACCATTGGGGACTCCTATACTACATTAATCAATCGAAAAAAGCAATCGGTGATCCAAAAAAGTGATCTATAGCCCACATTACTTTTGGAGGATGTTTGGTAATGCTCGCATATTTGTTATAAATTACTTTTCTAATTTGACGGACTTGTAAGTTGTTTATTATTTTCATTAGAAAAACTAAATAATTGAATCCAATTCAAGAGTATGACTTAAATTGTTCAATATGACATTTTTATTAATTAATATATTTGTTACCCGGTTGTTTGACCATGTAACAAGAGGCTCGGCCTAGATACATTGGTCGGCACAGTCCTTGTTCGGTACACCTTCCCTCGCTCGGCATAGAGCCTCGTTCGGCATGGAAGAGTCTTTCGGCATAGAGCCTCGATTGACATGGAAGGGTCGTTCGGCATAGAGCCTTGTTCGGCATGGGAGGATCGTTCGGCATGGAAGGGTCGTTCGGCATGAAGCCTTGTTCGGCATTAAGTGGTCGATCGGCATCTTGCCCCGTTCGGCATATGAGCGAAGATCAACACGCATCCCTCGCTCGGCATATGAATGCCGTTCGGCCTGGATATATGGCTCGGCATACGAGTGTTGTTCAGCACGGAGACCTCGCTTGGCATTTACAGGTTCGACCAACCTCGCTCGGCAATTGCCTTTCGGCATCTATGGCTCAGTGCAAAGAAGTTAACACAGGCCGAGGTACTTTGTTCCTAGGCCCATGTGGGAAGTCCGACCCATCTTCATCTATAAATAAAAAGGCAGAGGCACAGTGAAAGGGACCTTTTTTCGACAACACTGGGGAGACTCTGCTACATTCAAGATTTATTCTATTTTACTTTGCACTTGTATTCAAGTCATTATAGTACGATTGTCTCTATATTCAATCATTTGTGAAAGCAATAAAGATCAAAACTCAAAGTGGACGTAGGCAGTTACGCTGAACCACTATAAATCTGGTGTTCTTGTATTTGCATTTAATTTAGCATACAATTCTCCGTTTTAATTTACTTTCTTCATTTATCTCACTACATAATCTTTCTTAAGGGTGTTAGTGACCAATTCTGGTGCTAACATTTTGGTGCTTTCATTGAGAACCGAATTCTCAGGCCATTAGGATCTGCTTTGTAGCTGCTAGATTGAATAAATCCCCCGAAGAAGATCCAAGTTATTCATAGGACGTCCGTTGAACCTACACAGAGTTTCGATTAACAACTCTACTATGGGAAGACCACGTACCAGATCAGCCTCTCATAACGCAGATGTCAACAGACTTCTAGTATACAACAAATAGGACTTAGCAATCAACAAGTTAATCCTGGTGTAGGGACTACCAGAGCCCATAGCCAGATAGAAGTCATTACTAGGACGAAGTTCAACGACCTGATGAGAGGACTCATGAAAAGCAGGAGACAACTTACTAAGCAGATTCAAGCTAACGCTAACCTCATGACTCAGCTTAATCAGCAACAGCATCAGAATGCTGGAGGTAGCCCCATTCCTTACTCTTCATCTGATAGTTCGACCTCTTCCGACGAACCTCCCAAGCGCAGACACCGCAAAACAGAAACTGCACAAGCATGTGCTGCTGATCGATCAATTAGGGATCACTTACAGCTTCGAGACTACACACAAGCTGGAGCAGGAAACTTAGGAGCATGAGCACATGTGGAAACTGGATGCCCGGTTCACCAAGATCCTAATGAAGCTGGTCTCCAAGATACACATTTGGCAGATCGCTAATAGAGGAGACACCACCCCGAGCAGTCCCGTGGAACAGAGTCCAACCTTCCATCCTCCATACAAACTTCGGACTTATCGGCTATGGTCAGACAATTGATGAGAGAAAATCAAGGCTTGATCAATGAAGATTGGGGGATATCCTGGAGTCATACTCCATTCACAGATACTATTCTACAGGTCGAGTACCCAAGTAAGTTTAGCATGCCAACTATCCCGGCCTACGAAGGAAAGGCTTATCCCAGACAACATGTGATGAGGTATGAACGGATGATGGATTCGGCTAGAGCAAATGACGCGACCAAGTGTAGATGCTTGCCAATTACTTTACCTGGAATCACCACCATGTGGTTCACTCGACTTCCCCCATGGTCTATATCTAGCTTTGACGAATTGGCGACAAAATTTGTGGAACAGTTCAGGATACATGCCACTCGTGCCAAGGATGTGATGTTCCTATCTAGTGTAATCTAGGCTCTGAGTGAGTCATTGAAAGAGTACTTACAGAGATTTCATGTTGCGGCTACTGAAGTTAGAAACCCTAATGACCACGCAATTATGATGGCGGTAATGCGAGGAGTGGATCCGGATTTAGAGTTTGGAGATTGGTTGGCAGGAAAGCCTCCAACTACGCTGGAGCGTTTCTATTCAAAGGCTCATCAATTCATAAGAAGAGAGGAACCTAGATGGACGAGGCAAGATAAGGCACCAGGGCCTGTTCAAGAGACTATGAAAAGAAACATTGCTGTAAAACAGTTCGGTGACAATTCAGGGAAGGTTCAAGTCAATGTCCATAATAAACTCCGGCAATCTAAAGGGTCCGGAGGAGGAAACCCCAAAAAGAAAAGGGAGATAGGGAAATGGAAGTGAAGAATTCCCACTTACAACGTGTATACTTCTTTGAATGCATCTCTGGAGAATATTTACCTGTCAACTTGTAATACTTTCCAATACAGAAAGCCGCGTCCAAAGGAGTCAATAGAGGAACAAAAATGGACTGGGAAGTACTGTTGCTTCCATGAGACTTACGGGCACAATACAAAGGAGTGTAGACACCTCCACGATGCCATAGAAAAGATGATCAGACAGAAAAAATTGTAGGAGTTTGTCAAGAACCCGCAAGAAGGTAGGCAAGGAACATCGGACCTCGGACGCAGACCACCCCACGCCATCCGGAGGAACCTGCACGAATTGTAGGTAGACTGGTCATAAATACTATAGTCGGTGGACCTCATCCTGCAGATAAGAACTGGCAGGAAATGGAGCGGTATGCTAACTCCTTAAGGCATGCGGATTATGAGTGTTGTTCGAATGTGGATGACGGGACCCCTGCTAAACTGCAACGCATGATGACAGACGATATAGTGTTCAAGAGCCGAGATGCTGACAAGGTGGAGGCTCATACGGTTGACCCGATGGTCATATCCGTGACAATGGGCAGCATATGTGAAGAGAATTTTAATTGATTGTGGAAGTTCTGTTAGCATCATCTTCAAAAAGGCATACGACCAAATGAAGATGGAGACGAAGGATTTAAAACCATCTAAAGCCCGTATTCATGGCTTTAATGGTGTAGCGACTGATGGAGTAGGATATATTGAATTGCCAATTGAACTGGGACAAGGTGAGCGTAGGAGGGTAAGAATCCTACCTTTCATAGTGTTGGATGTTGATTCTCTATATAATGTGTTTTTGGGTCGATCGGCCTTGGTAGAGTTCAGGGCAGCTTTGGCCATGTGGTGTTTGACTTTGAAATTCCCGACAAACAAAGGAGTTGGCATGGTGCACGGCGATCAGGTGACCGGTCGTGCATGTTATGTGGCTGAGCTGAGAGAGGCCCAGTGGAGAGAGAAAGGAGAGGTTGTGCACAGCTCCGTCCGCATCGGAAATACTGACAATTGACAAGTAGTGCCCGAGCCCTGGCTAGGGCAACATTCTCGGATCTATAGAGATGTAGATCCGAGAGATGATGATGGGGAACTCAGGGAAGCGAAAGCAGCACCGGCTAAACCGTCTATTGACATTCCAGTCAGCCAAGATGACCCATCATGAGTACTTAAGATTAGATCACAACTCGACCCGTCAGTGACCGAGGATCTCACTGATTTCCTCCAAGCGAATCTGCATGTTTTTGCTTGGAAACATTCTGATATTTGTGGGATTTCTCCCGCTATTGCCAGTTATATGTTTAACATAGACCCGAAGTACGTTTCTGTAAAACAGAAAAGGAGAGGCATGGACCCGGAGAGGCCCGTTGCTCTTAAAGAGGAGTCGGACAAACTCAAAGCCAATGGGTTCGTCCACGACGCCCTCTACCCTAAATGGGTGTCTACCACTGTGCTAGTAACGAAAGCAAATGGGAAGTGGAGAACTTGCTTTGATTACTCTGATTTGAATAAAGCATTCCTGAAGGATAGTTTCCCTTTACCCAAAATCGACCAGCTGGTCGACGCAACGGTCGGACACGAGTTACTGTAATTTATGGATGCGTACTTGGGATATAATCAGATCCCATGCACATTCCAGACCAAGAACACACCAGTTTTGTCATAGACGTAGGGTTATATTGCTATGTAGTGATGCCTTTCGGATTGAAAAACGTGGGAGCGACTTATCAACGTCTAGTGAATCGAATGTTTAAAGATCAGATTGGTAGAACAATGAAAGTCTATGCGGATGACATGCTCGTGAAGTCACGGCAGTCAAATGACCACATTCGGGACTTAGCGGAGATGTTTGATATACTCAGACATTATGGAATGAAAATCAATCCTTTGAAGTGTTCCTTTGGCGTTGCGTCAGGGAAGTTTTTAGGTTTCATTGTGAATGCGCGGGGAATCGAAGCTAACCCGGAGAAGATTCAAGCTATTCGAGACATACAAGTGCCCAGAACTATAAAGCAAGTACAAAGCTTAAATGGAAAGGTGGCCGTGCTGAGTCGATTCATATCCAGAGCAACAGATAAGTGTATTCCTTTCTTCGACGTAATAAAGAAAGGAAAGAGGAATTTTGAATGGACATCCGACTGTGAGGAAGCATTCCGAGCTCTGGTAAGGCATTTAGAAAGTCCCCCGGTACTATCAAAATCGGTAGACCATAAGATGTTGTACATGTACTTGGCTATATCCTAGCATGCTATCAGTACGGCTTTGGTTCGCGAGGAGGACCGAGTTCAAAAGCCAGTGTACTATGTCGGTAAACGTTTAACGAGGGCAGAAAGAAATTATCCTAAGATTGAGAAACTAGCCTATTGCTTGGTGATCACATCATGCAAACTCCGATCATACTTTCAGGCACACTCAATCAGTGTTTATACCGATCAACCCTTGCGGTAGGTACCCCAACGACCAGAAACCTCTGGAAGGATGTTAAAATGGAATATCGAGTTGAGTCAGTTCGATATTACCTACCTGCCACGAAGTGCCATACAAGGGCAAGCGCTAGCAGACTTCATTGCTGAATTCACCGTGTCAGACGAATCAAACGGTCATAATGTCATACCTCCAGTTCGGTGGAAGACGTACACCGACGGGGCATCTAACGACAGTTGCTCGGGAGCTGGCATAGTTCTTGTGACTCTCGAAAACCGATCAATTTGTTACGCTTTGAAGCTCGAGTTCCCAGCAACAAATAACGAGGCCGATTATGAAGCATTGATCGTCGGCTTGAAACTTATCAAAGAGCTGGGAGTAAAATCGGTTGAGATCTTTTGTGACTCACAATTGGTGGTATATCAGGTGCGGGGCGACTATCCAGCGAAGGGGCATAGACTTGCCCCATACCTTGCACGGGTTCAAGAGCTGCTAGCAAATCTAGAATATTATGATATTTCGCATGTCCCGTGTGAACAAAACAAAGAAGCCAATTCATTGGCAAAATTTGCAAGCACTGGCGATGCACAACAAATGGGATTGGTTCCCGTCGAAACCTTACATGCTTCGAGTATAAATGTGATGGAGATAGATCTCGTGTCAGAAACAGAAATTGAGAAGGAGTCATGGATGACCCCATTCAAACAATACTTGCTACACGGGATCTTGCCTGAAAGAAGGAGAGAAAGACGACAAGTCATTCATAAGGTTTCACGATATGTAATGCAGGACGAAATAATATATCGAATGGGATTCTCGACCCCTTACTCCGGTGCATTGCCCACGATGAGATAAAATGAGTCCTAAAGGAAGTCCATGAAGGAGAATGTGGTGACCATACTAGGGGGCAGACATCAGCAAAGAAAATCCTCCGCTATGGATACTATTGGCCAACTGTAAATCGAGATACAGCAGACTACGTAAGGAGATGTGACAAATGCCAGAAGTATGCAAAAATCCCGAGAGCTCCGCCAACGGAACTCATGCAAATGGTTAGCCCTTGGCCGCTTGCAATGTAAGGGATCGATATAATCGATTCCTTACCCATATCTAAAGGTGGTGCGAAATACACGATAGTTGCAGTCGATTATTTTACCAAGTGGGCAGAAGCAGAGCCCTTAGCAATGATCACCACCAAGAAGGTCATTAATTTCATTGTACGAAATATTATATGCCGTTTTAGCCTCCCACGGACTATCATTACAGACAACGGAACTCATTTCGAAAGCAAAGAGTCCAAAGAATTTTGTCAAAAGCATGGCATTGAAAAAAGGTTTGCAGTAGTTGCTCATCCAAAAGACAATGGATAAGTTGAAGCCGTGAACAAAATAATCAAGTCCATATTGAAAAAGTGTTTGGAATTGGCTAGAGGCAAGTGGGTGGATGAACTTCCAACAACACTTTGGGCTTATAGAACCACCCAACAGTCCGCGACTGGCCACACTCCATTCGCATTGGCATATGACACAGAAGTTGTTATACCCGTATAACTTGAAGTTCAAACATATCGGGTAACTCATTACGACCCCAAGACGAATTGGGATCTTTTGTTGGAATCACTGGTCTTCATTGACGAAAAACGTGAAGAAGCTGATTTAAGAGCGACCGCATATAGACACTGAGTCGCTCGATATTATAATGAAAAAGTTTGGCGAGAGTCTTTGGTGTGGGTGACCTCATTTTGAAACGATTTTTTCCGGTCCCATCGCATTTGAATCCCACATGGGAATGTCTATGCGTCATTGAACGGAGGCTTGGAGAAGGAACTTTCAAGCTAGCAACCGTTGATGGCGCAACACTCCCCCGAGCATGGAATAGCGAGCTTCTACGGCATTATTATACTTAGTCTATTCATTTTCTATTTCTGTTGCGATTATTTTCAGTTTGTTTTTATTTTGTTGATTCTTAGTACTCAGCATGTAATAAAGCAATTTAGCTTGTTTTCTAATAAAGGCTTGAAGCCATTTTTCCATGAATTTTTGGTGTTTCCTGTATGATATTTCTATGGAAAAAAACTAGAGTTACATTATTTTGTTTGATGTATGAACGCGCATAAACGACCCGAAATCTCCAAGTCCCCAGAGTGCGGACTGGAGTACTCTGAGTCCCCAGAGTGCGGACTAGAGTACAAACGACTCGAAATCTCCAAGTCCCCAAAGTGCGAATTGGAGTACTCTGAGTCCCCAGAGTGCGGACTAGAGTATAAACTACTCGAATTCTTCAAGTCCCCAGAGTGCGGACTGAAGTACTCTGAGTCCCCAGAGTGCGGACTAGATTATAAACGACTCGAGATCTCTAAGTCCCCAGAGTGCGGACTGGAGTACTCTGAGTCCCCAGAGTGTGGATTAAAGTATACACGACTCGAAATCTCCAAGTCTCCAAAGTGCGGACCGGAGTACTTGAGTCCCCAGAGTGCAGACTAGAGTATAAGCGACTCGAAATCTCCAAGTCCCCAGAGTGCGGACTGGAGTACTCTGAGTCCCTAGACTGAGGACTAGAGTATAAACGACTCAAAATCCCCAAGTCCCCAGAGCACGGACTGGAGTAATCTGAGTCCTTAAAGTGTGGACTAGAGTATAAACGGCTTAAAAATCTCTAAGTCCCTGGAGTGCGGACTAGAGTACAAATGACTTGAAGTCATCAAGTCCCCAGCGTAAGGACTGAAGAATATTCTAAGTACCCGAAGCATGGAATGAAGGATGTACAATTCCAAAGAATTTCTGAGTTATATGAAGATGAATTGGGGGTTTATGTAACTCACAATAGCTCGAGTTTCGACCACAATTATACAGAAAACTGAACAATAAAAGTTGTTTGAAAGACAAAAGAACTAAGTTTTATTTATTAATCCAAAATGAGGTTCTACGACAACTCCTCCAAAACTCAGAGTCAAAAGTCTATCTACATTGACTATGAAAATAAATAAAAATAATTACATAATCTAAGCTAACTCTCATTGAACGAGTGTAACAGCTACTTCTTCGATTTCTTTTCCTCCTTCGTTTTCTCAGACGACTCCTCCTCCAAGCGTTTTCGCTTGTATGCTTTACTTGATTGGGAAGTAACGTCCGAGGAGGAACGAGGGACTTCTAGTGGCCTCGACCCACCAGGAAGGATGATCTTCAAAGGCCTGTTCAAAGGATCATCTTGACCCACAACTCGGGCTTGACTTCAGCTTTCATTTTCTTATCCTTCGCAAGTTACTCCTTCATGCTCATTTTTGAAGTGTCTTCAGAGGCGCCTGTAATCTCAATTTCATAACTTTCTTCGGTGAGAGATGAAGTCTCGGTCCTCGTCAGGCGTCTCAATTACTTTAGCATTAGGACCGGGAGTCTCTCCCACTTGAATTGCTTCTCTCGCTTTCTCCTTCTTCTCCTTGGCATCATCACTCCTCAGAGTGGGCTCGGGGTCAGAGCAGCCTACGTAAAACCACAAGAGACAAACGTTAGAATGTAATAAACTCATGCCGAAAACAAAGGCTCTTTGAACTTTAAGAAGAAGAGTTACTTACCGGTTTCTTTCTGGCTCTCAACCGTCCTCGGAGTCTCGCCCTCTGGAATGGGAGATAGTACATGAATGTCAAGGCCAGGGGCTTCCGTGTCATAACCAACATGTTGTTCGAACGTATCAAATACCGTCCGACCAGTCGATTGAGTAAGGGAGGTGCTGGAGACTCGGTTCCAGACGGACCGACGATCTCATCTTTTCCTTTTAATGAGGAGGAACCTTTGTTGTAGAGGGCCTTCACTGCAGATAAGTCTGAAGGCTCATTCCCCCTGAGAAATTCTTTTACCAAAGCCTCCTCGTCAACCTCCTCGGTGTCCATCTTGACTTTTCTGATCTTTATCAAAGTTTCCTTTGCTTCAGCTAGAGATTCGAGGTAGCCCTTGCCAAGAAAACTTAAGTCCCTATGCATGAGGACGCGAGCATTGTAAGCGGGTCGAACAAGCACTTGATCTCCTCCATAGCCGCCTCGAGGCGAGAGTCAATCTCCGTGGATGCTATTCTTTTTCCCTCTTCACCGACTTCATCCTTCAGCATCTCGACCTTAGAGAGCTCGTCGTTGAGCTTTGCCTTCAAGAGTCGCGTAGCAACAATCTCATCGCAATATCATTGCAACTCTTCCTGAGTAGCAGTTTTTTCCTCTCTCTCTTTGCGGAGTAGATCTTCCAACTCTTTGACTCGCAGGGCGAATGCATCCCTCTCCTTCTGAATGGAATCTTTCTCTAAAGCTAAGGCCCCACAGCGTTGGACCGCCTCGTCAATTTCTTTCTTATGTGACGACTCTAGATGATTAACAGCCTCCATTGTGTCTTCAGCGCTTTTTTGGGCAGCTTCGAGCTGAGATTTGTATAAAGAGAGCTCTTCGTCCTGATCTTTAATAATGTCTTTATCATGAATAGCCTCGAGCTTCAGGCGATCAATTTTGTGTTGACGCTCAATAGAGACTTCCGAGACTTTTTTAGCTAAGTGGACAAACGAGTTATGCTGAACGTAGACATCGTTAGTAAAAACAATAATGCTTTGTTTGACATGTCCCAAAATGTGATGAATTGCTGGGAAAAATTTCAAGCCATTAAAGCATATTTTTGGGAACGTGGCTTTAAGCTCAGTAAGTCATTCTGCTACCGATGGATCAGATACAGGAGCGGAAGGAGTCTGCCTAGAGACTACATGTGTTTGGGAGGGATCTCGGGATTTCCTGATACTGGATGAATCAGAGTGTTGATCTCGATGGGCCTCAGGCTGGGACCCCTTATGCGTGGACTTCTCCTTGCTTTGCTCCGATTGAGAAGGATGATCGCGAGAGTAGGAGGACTGTCTATAGGTTTTTCTTCGGTAGGATGATTCTCGGTGGTGGTAGTCTCATTCGCCGGTGTCATCTCTGTCTCGACGTTTTTCGAAACCCGAATCCCAACCGGAGTGGTGAAAAATAGATGACCTATGAAGATGGCCGATTCCGTGAGTGCGTTCCATGTCGCCTATGTAGAATGTGAATAATGACAAGTTAGCAAAGAACAGAGTGATGGTTAAAATTGTAGTGCAAAGTGAAATGCACGTGTCTGTGCGTGTCCTAGTGTTTCCCTGCAACAGATCAGTTTCTTTATCTCTTCTTATAGAAGTTTTTTCTCCCTGAACATGGGCTTGAGCGCCTACATGGCCTCTTGCGGCCGAATGAAGTTTAAGCGCTTTCGGATCATTGAAGCCATAGTTAAGAAAATCGTCGGGAATAGTAAGGTCCGACATGCCTTTCAATGAACTCTCTAAGAGTTGAGGAGAAGGCTCTCTCCCCACTGGGGTTATTGTGACTTTAGAGGTTCCACCCGTTGTCTTCTTCCTCGGTTTGTAAGTCAATTTTTTCTTTCCCTTCGCAGGGGGAGGCGTTACTTCGATATCATGCACCTCGACTACTGGCTTCAGACCGGGACTAACATTCTCATCAGGTACTTCAGGTGTTTCAGCTTCTTTAATCTCCTCCTCCTCAGGTGTGTCAGGGGAGTCACGTGCTGAAGGCCCACCTTGCTTTTTACCTTTGCCTAAGGCATACGCTGTTATAATGACACCTTGAGGAAGGCTTATCCGGCGGCCTGTCGCCAGCAGCCCAAACTTCGAGAGCAATTCGTTTGAAATAAGAGATTTAATGTTCCGGTCTCTTACAGGGATAGCTCGGATAGCTTCAACGGCTTCAGAATAACTGAAGCGTTCGGGACGTGGGCTAATGTCTACAAAAGTAGAAAAAGAGTTAGGAAAGGTGCAATTTCCGCTGAATGAAAGAAATGATCTAGAAAAAAAAGACTTACTCCCTTCCACCCATCTCCTTGCAAAGCCAGGGGTACAGCGCACGTAGAGCCACTCCTGCTTATACTGGGCGAATTTGCTCCATGCCCTGGTCAGAATTTGACACTTGTTGTGTGGTTCGAGAAATACAAAAGATTGGTTTTTTGATCATCTCTTGAAATGATAAATGTATCGGATATCGCCAGGAGTCGGGAGCCTGAAAAGGATGCTCACGAAGAGGATGCACCTGCCGTACACGAATGCATGACTGTTTGGATGTAATTGCGATGGAGTAATCTCAATATACTGTAGCAGGTCGAGAAGTAAGGAGTTGAATAGCGGTATGCTACCAACCCAGCACATAAATTTGTCACAGGCCATATATCCGACTGGGAGCAGGTGAGGATGATCTTGCCCTGATGGAACCAACACATCATCGAAAGGAATCCTGTGTACCGAGCATATGCGACGAAGAGTGCTTCCGTTAATTCTCAAGGCTTGAGAATCGATCGGATCATCTAAAAAGATCGCTGCATCTAGGGCATCAGGAGTCAAGTCGACGGATGCGATCGTGGGGCTCGAAATGTCTTGTATCGGAGTAGTCGATGGATTCGAAGTTCCGACTACTTCTTGTTGAAAAGATGGCCTAGGTCTGTCTGAGATCGTGGCAGAATTGGATTTCCTAGACATCTCTAATGAGTGTAGAATCTGATGAAACACCTGTTTAAAGTATACTTGAAAAACGATCGACATTAGACAAAATAAAAAAATACTCTCCCCGTGTGGTGTGTGAACTAGTGTAGCCGTTCAAGTATAAGTGTCAAAGAGTTGTAAGTCGTAAAGTTGATGAAATAAAGTTAAGCTTTGGACTTTCATCTTCGAAGACCGTCATCGCTGACCATCTCCGAGAGCTTGTCGTATGATGTTTCTGTTTTAAGCTCGATATCGACACTGTATATGGAAGGTTATTATTTATATTAATCAAGTTAAATTCATGATTATGGTTGTCAAAATAGAGGAGTTATCAATCTGGATCGTTCGATATGCTTGATTTTTTTAAGTCCTTGTCCCTGTTTGCTGTCATATGTTCAGACATAGGAAAGACTCGACTATTTATTGCCTACTTCACTCTCCTATGTTCCCTCTCCACCGTTTAACATGCGGTAAGTCATGCCGAACCATAGCCATGCCAAGCCGCATCGCTTGGCACTTTGCCCTCAATGCCAACTTCCTTCCTACACTTCCTCTCTGCCACCCGGCACAGATGAGTCATCCGGCAAGTCATGCCGAGCCGCATTGTTCGGCACTTTGTTCATCTCCTGCTTTTCTCCTACAACCCCTCTTACCTCGTTCGGCATAAGGAAGTCATGTTGAGCCGTGGTCATACTGAGCCACATCGCTCGGCATGCCAAACCCAACCTCAACTTCACTCCTACACTCCCTCACATCGTTCGGCATGCGAAATTCATGCCGAGCCACAGCCGTACATTCTCCTCCAACTCATTTCTTTGGACAAATTAGAAACACTCCAAGATGGCCAGTCGATCACCACTTCAACTCGCACGCCACCTTCGACCGGCCATCTCAACCCTCACCTATTCCTACTGGGCCAACACCCTCTTCCATCCTCCTCTCCATTTAATCCTAAGGCTCATTCAAACCTCGGATCCACCTTCCTTATCTATGCGAATTCCATTATTCATGGGTTAGAGGAAGGTCGTAAATTCAAGTCTTGTCCAAAATCTCTAATCGGATAAAGTCGAATAAGTGAAAGGTTCATACCTAGAAGAAGTGGTCGAAGTCTAGTGAGGTGCTCGATTCATTAGTAGGAACCACTCGGGTTTGTTACTTAGGGCAGTCGAGAGGTAACGTGCAGGTTTTAGGAGTCTAAAGGGAGGTTGAGATGTTGGCAAAAGTCTGGAAAAAGATGAGTTTGCCAGGGTGTTAGAGTGGAGGTAAAAGTAAAAGGGGGAAAGAAGAGAAATGTTGAGTTATATAGGAAAGAGGGAAGATGAATAGATAGTGACCGGTAGAACCCGCCAAGGCATCTCCCTCGCTCGGCATCAGTGTCGTTCGGCGTCAACATGTCGTTCATCATCAATATGTCGTTCGAATCAATGTCGTTCGGCACCGATATGTCGCTCGGCATTCAATGCCTCGTTCGGCATTCAGGAGATCACTACTGAGAAGACAGAACAAGGGCTTAAAGAAAAATGCGGAGTGCTCATTGATCAAAGCGCATCATTTTCATCCACATGATACACTTTGGGGGGCAAGTGTTACCCGATTGTTTGACCATGTAACAAGAGGCTCGGCCTAGATACACCGGTCAGCACAGTCCTCGTTCAGCACACCTTCCTTCGCACGGCATAGAGCCTCATTCGGCATGGAAGAGTCGTTCGGCATGGAAGGGTCGTTCGGCATAGTGCCCCGTTCGTCATGTAAGGGTCGTTCGGCATGGAAGGGTCGTTCGGCATGGAAGGGTCATTTGGCATTAAGGGTCGATCGGCATCTTGCCCCGTTTGACATACGAGCGAAGATCAACACGCATCCCTCGCTCGACATACGAATGCCGTTTGGCCTGGATATGTAGCTCAGGCATACGAGTGTCGTTCGGCACGCAGACCTCGCTCGGCATTTACAGGTCGACAAACCTCGCTCGGCAATTGCCGTTCGGCATCTATGGCTCGGTGAGCAGAAGTTAACACAGGCCGAGGTATTTTGTTCCTAGGCCCATGAGGGAAGTCCGACCCATCTTCATCTATAAATAGAAAGGTAGAGGCACTGTGAAAGGGACCTTTTTCGCGAACAGTGGGGAGACTCTGCTGCATTCAAGATTTATTCTATTTTACTTTGCACTTGTATTCAAATCATTATAGTACGGATTGTGTCTGTATTCAATCATTTGTGAAAGCAATAAAGATCAAAACTCAAAGTGGACGTAGGCAGTTACTTCGACCACTATAAATCTGGTGTTCTTGTTTTTTCATTTAATTTAGCATACAATTCTCCGTTTTAATTTACTTTCTTCATTTATCTCTCTATATAATCTTTCTTAAGGATGTTAGTGACCAATTCTGGTACTAACAATATGTAAGTTAATTACTGAAAAAACATAGTTAAGGGCAGTTATGAATTCTGAGCAATAGTACTCACAAGTCTACATTTAGTTATGAAAAAACATATAATGCAGGTTATGAAAAAACATATAATGCAGTTATGAAAAAACATAGTTAAGGGCTGTACACTTTACATGTTATGAACTTATAACTAAGTGTCAATTGTATTAATAATTATAAAAGGAATTAACGTATAATGCAGGTGAGCTATAGTATTCTAACTTTGATTAACTATAAATAAAGCAGCTTATATAAAAAAATGGAAATTAGGTTGAATGGCTTCTATTTTCAGGGTAATAAGATTTATGGACAACACCTCTGAATAATTTGTTTTAAGGATAATTAACAGGATAATGATAAATTCATTTATCCTTTTCAGTTATACAGGAAAATGATAAATCTTTTTATCATTATTTTTGTATAACTGAAAATGATAAATTCTTTTATTTTTTTCCTGTAAATTGTCCTTAAAATTAATTTTTTAAAACTAGTGTCCTTAAAACTTATTACCCTACACAAATAAGCCATTGAAGTGTAAATCCCCTAAAAAAATACATATTTGGGAAGGAGTGAAACAAATTATTTTTATCAAAGTAATCTGAAATTAGTGTGGCACTAGAAACCCTAAATAAATCATATTTATTAAGTGTAAATAAAGCGTTGACCACTCCCACATAATTAAGTCATTGTTCTAAAACCTGAAATATATTGAATGTCAGCGTATGACAATTCCTTAAATTAAATAACAGTTAACTTTTGAATTATTTTGCATTGGACTAAGCGGCCCACTTTATTTCCAATTCATAGTCAAGCACAAAATAGATGAATGCACTAATGGAAACACATAGTTTATGGAGTTAAGTACATACTCAACACCGACTTAAAATTAACCGATCTAAATTCTGAAATAAGTTAAATAACAGCAAGTTAGACTAATTTAATATTTTTGTACATGAAGATATTATTTCATCGTGTAAGATAATTGCATCCATTTGTTACACAAAATTTTTTATAAAAAAAATAAGGTTGACATAAGTTTATAAAATGCTTTAGCTTGAAAACAAGCATCAATCAAAGGATCGAAAAAAGGAAAAATAGTTGAAACTTCGAACTACACTTAGCCTGTTGATTTTAAGATTAGTATGCCTTTTTTGGAGGCAATTTACTCTCCTACAAAAACATGGTTTACTCAAAGAAAAACAGTCATTATGTCAATGCTATAATTTTATAAATAGGAGGCAATATTTGATTTACAAATATTAATCCATAATACAAGCATACATGATTCTATTTCATATTGAACCATCATGCAAATATAACATAGCTAATTTCACTGACAAGTGTTTGCTAATTTTAGATATCAATGATTGCAACAAGACACTCAATGAGGCAATCTTTGGCTGCACTTGCAACTTTATGTGCAAAAGATAAGACAGGTGGTCTACAAAACAATGAAATGTGAGGTGCTGAAGTTGAAGTCGCCCATGCTCTTCAGAATATAATCCCTACTGTTAAAAGATATCCTTGGAAGCGTACTCCGTAGAGTTTAAACACTACTGAAATGCCACCTACACCCGACAAAAATTAGCCTCCAAATGTCGCTCACTCTCCAAATATTACTTCCATCAACTCAGACTCACTAAACACCATGGATGCCTCGAATAACTCTTTATTTTTTCCAAATGATGATTTTCGACTTGAGTCAGTCAAGAAAAAGAGAGGAAAGATGATGATGAAAATGTTTTCTTTGATGCCGAATGAGAAGGCCGAAGTTGAATTCAATGATCGATGTCCACCAATAGGTTCCAATTCTAAACACTTGTCATATTATCTTGGTATCTTAGTATACATATGGCACCTATGACTATTCCTGAGTGGAAAAAAGTGGACAAGGAGTTAAAGAAAGATTCATGGCCTTGTATTTAGGTATGAAAAAAGTTAATGTCTTACATCGTCTTTATATGAAAAACATTACTTGGATTTGACATAGTTGCTTGTGCATAAACATAAACGTAATTCAAAATGAAGTCCACAAAATGAAGTGCAGGATAAAGTAATAAAAAACTTGTATACACACAAGTCTTAGGTAAAGAACTTAAATCATATTACAATAACCGAAGTCCAGGATGTTTGAAATAAAAGACTTGGTTAGGGCAAAGAGCTTGTACATGTATCCTATTACAACTATTACTTATACATGTAAAGAGCTTGTATATGTATTCAGTAATAGTCATACAAGGCGACTCTCCTGTTAAACATGAACACATGCAAAGAGCTTTGCAGGTTCCTTATTATATCAAAATTATTTATGATTTTATGCTTTAGCATGTTCTTTGATTTGATTTTTTTTCTTCCCAAAATATCAAGAGGTTGGAGATTACATTAGCTTAAAATTATTAACTTAGTTAATCAGTGTATTTATGTTGACATATATTGGTTAATCTTTCCAATCTGATTCATGTATGCAAGTCACAAAATTACATCAATTGTGATCAAACTCTATATCCCCGAACTTCACATTCAATGTGTAAAAAATAAATATTTATTTGTTTAATTGAACTTCCATTATAATTGTCCTCTACACTTTGTGCAGTCAAGATTCACAGTGGATGAAGCATATAAGTATTTGTTGGCCATGCTCAGACCAGATAATGTAGAAAATGTTCGAGAATGGAATAACTCTATGAAAGAAAAACCATCAAAGAAATTTGTGGCAATAAATTTTATTTTATTCATTATAAATTAAAAGGTAAATTATAGTTTACTAATGAATTTTTCCTATGCAGGAAACTAGCAAAAATTTTTGAGAACTAAGTGATAAGAATAAAATTCCACACATAATGAGTAGGAAGGGTTACACAAGATTTGCCGAAGATATGGTAAGAAATGCATATCTATTTATATTGATTGTATATTTTTTCTTTGGTTCTTCTTCTTCTTATTATTATTATTTTCAGAAAAAACAAAGAGGAATATCATATATTAACGGAGTTGAGCTGTGGGTCTGAGCGCACACCATAAAAATGAAGAACCACCGAGTTCTATCGTTTTCGATTACATCGTAATGGTTTTTTATTACCGTAATAGTTAATTTTGGTTAGATTACCATATTAGATTGCTGTGTGTTGGATTACCAAAAATGTGCTAGATTGCTATGTGTTAGAATTATTACACAAACTAATAAGTAGTCATAATTATTACACAAACTATTTGTCTCCAAATGGTTATATATATATAGTATTTTTTTTATTTCTTAATATTGGATTTATTTTAATTTGTAGACCAAGATCAAAGAGCACAATAGTAATACTCAAAACCCCAGGGAACAACATCGGTAAGTAGATATGGAGTGTCAATTCTTTTCGGCAACAAATATAAGGGATGAGTGACTGGACTAGGCTTTGGTGTTCCACCATCTCAAATTGCTATTTATTCAAGTAATTCTAAAATGTCGAGTGCATTGGAAAACTAAGTAACTCGCTTGGAGGCTAGACTAAAAGAGGTGACTAATCCGTTGATGAAAGTTAGTTTATATTTAATTAGATGTTTTCTGATTGCTTAATTTTGTGCAAATATTAGTGTCAGTAGTCACTTGATTTTGATCATATAACATAGGTGCTGAAAAGGATTTAATATAATGATATGTACTTAAGATTTACTAAGTGCATATCTTGTACTTTTTACAGAGATTGAATGGAAAGGAAAATGATAATGTGGTAGATATGGAGACTCCTCATGCTCATATGCCTCAGGTTAAAACAAATGCTTCTCTCAAATGCTACTCTCAATCTATTACAACACCACATAATAAGGCGGGTGCTGGCCCGCTGCGAAACACCAATTACAACAGGTTTTGCCCATTGTAAAAAGGTTATTCTATTTTATTGTCTCTCGACTTGAGAATACTATGATCTTCGGTATGAAAGCTCTTCTTTGATTATAGTCAAATCATGGCATGGCCTTCCATCGAGTGACCACAGTTGGGTCGAGTGGAAGTATTGGAAGTGCATCACTATTCAGAGAGGATTCATCTTCTCAGTTATTGAGATTAGTATTATAATCAACTCAAGTCAACTCAAAGTTTCTAGCCAGAGCATTTCGGTTAAGAATAATTGTTATTATTGAACTAAGGACTTTGTGTTTAGACTATAGAGTTGAATATAGATGATATTGGAATTTTGGCCATTACTAAATTCCATAAGTCCAAAGTGATATAGTTTTAATGAAGAGAATTAGTGTAAATAAATGTCACAACTGTGTAACCATTGATAAAGAGAAATTCGATTTTACCGAAACTAAATAAGCAGTAAATTTGGCCAAAATGTCACGCCACCTGCTAAGTGGCGTATGAACGTTAACATTTGAATAGTTCGATATTAATCGCCGACCAAATCACACCCGACGAGTCACATAACCAAAATGATGAATTCTCTTTAGAACAAACAAATTAATTACTTTATAATTGTTATAAATTCATTAAATTAACTAATATTTATGAAATATTAATTATAAAATTTTGAATATGATTTGTGGAATAAATTTTATTATATATATTTATAATAATTATAAATATATCAACCAATATGTGATATCGATAAGAAATTAAATTAAATTTAATTATAAATATTTATTTGGGCTTAAAATGGGTTTAAAGCCTAGGTAAGGGGCTAGAAATTTCGATCAAAATATGGGAAATATGAACCATAAGTTGGTGCAACAAAGGCTTGGAAATGGAGGGCTAAGATGTAAGAGAATTGGTAAGAGACGATGTAGGATATTGTTCCAAAAACCCAACATCTACTCTATATAAGCATCTTTGTCCTCAACCTTTAGTAGAATTTTTCGGCTGCCTCCTCTATCCATATCATGGCCAAAACATACCTCTCTACACCTATCAAATCTCAAATCAATTCAGTTAAAATCAATAGTTATTCTATGGCAGCGGTTCAAAGACTAGCAATTTGACGAATCGAGAAGTTTTCATGAGGATGGGAATTCATCATTATAATGTGCACTTAAGGGAATTAGTTTATATAAGTATTTACTTTTTGTATATGATGCGTATTCTCTGTATAACTCTATATTATTCAAATATATATATATATAGTTATTATTGAATTATTAGTTAGGTGAGCTTCCAATAGGTATTGTTGTTGTCACATATATTGATTGGTTATGCGTATATGTTTATCAAATGAAAAAGAACAATTTTCTTCAAGGATCTAATACACACGGCCAATATCATTATATTTTAATTATTTATATTTTATTAATTAATAATACATAGATCAATATATTAACTAATTTATTTAAATGACATGTATTAAACCATATAATTTTATTACATGAATAAATGATCCAATCATTTTCAAATGATTTATATTAATTATGATTTGTATTAATCGAAAATAAATTTTTGTAAATTATTTAATATATTTTAATATTATTTAATATTTGCATGAATTAATAAGTTCATGTAAAATAAATTATGTTTCGAAAATTCAATTTGAAATTTTCTAAAATTAATATGTTATCGCATATGCTCTTAGTCAGAAAATCAGAATTTTTAAACCAAATTTTATATTTGTAGAAAATCATTTAAAATTCGAGGGAAAGGCATTTAATTAATAAAAATATTATTTTGACTTGGAAAATTTTGAAAAAATTTCGCAAGCTATATAATTCTATTCCTGGTTTTAGAAATTATAAAATTCAAAATATCTATTATATAAATATTTTCTATTATTTACTTATTGTTAATTAACTAATTAATTCGCAATATATATACTAATATAATAAAATTATATTTATATTTCGATTTGCTGTATATATGATCTGCAATGTTTTATAAAATAATAATAATGTTTATTTTAGTTTTATAATTTATAAACTATTCTAACTCATATTTATATTTTAAGTATTATATTTATATTTATACACACACACACACATATATATATATAATTACGTTACTTTAATAAATATATATATATAAATATTAAATTAAATTAAATCATATCTTATATATACACACATTAGATATATATACATATATGTTTATTTAATATTTAATATTATAATATTTTATGTACATATATGCATATGATATTTTCATAATATAAATATATATGATTTTTACTTGAATACACGCGCACACACACACATATATATAATAACTATAAATATATACACATATTTGGACACATACATACATATAGGATGACCTAACGTGTCCGCTACAATGTAATTCATAGCATCTATATACAGACATGTTGTACCCTTCATGGAATACCATGTTACACACGCACACATATATACATATGTATATTTATATACAGGTGAAAATAAATTAAATAAATTTTTATCAACAATTTATAAATTTAAATGAAGTATATGATTTTATTTAAATTAAATTTAGAAATGTCCTAAATAAGTTAGACTTCATAGGCCCAATAATGATCCAATAGGGTAATTTTTTTTGAAATTCACCTATAACTTCTACTCCTGGCTGACATAGTTCTGATAATGGTATCAGAGCAAAGCTTTAAGCTCGCAGCCCATGTCCCTGATAGAAAATGCCTAAAGTTGAGTTGGGCCTTGGGCTAATTTTCAAAATTATTTGAAGTTCAAAATACAAGATTTTAAGTTTAAAAGTTAAATTTAAAACAAGATATAAATATATTATAAAATTTATAGTATAATAAAAAATTCAAAATGTTTGAAACTATATATCAGTTTTAAATTTTAAATTTTACTAATTGGATTAATAAAATAAATTAATTAAATAAGTTAATTAATTAATAAATGTATGCATGTATTATATATTATAATGTATGTTATGTTGTTTTAATTGTTTTAAAATAACATAAGTATACATGTATATATAAGAATTGAATTTTGAAATTAATATAATATAATTAAAATTATTAAATTAAATAAAGGTTAGTTAATTAAATGAATATACATAAATATTAGGTATATGTGTAATATTGCAAAGGTTATAGTATTGAATGAGTATTTAGTATAAATGTTATATTAAATTAATATCAAATTAATTAAAATGTTAATTAATTAAATAAGATCTAATTAATATAATACTATACATAAGAATATTATATACGTAATATAAAATATAAAAGTTATATAGTAATAAAATTTATATAATATTAATATATAAACTAAATGTGTAACATTAAAGAAACCGTAAACAAACCTAAGGGATAAATACATACGTACTGTATGTATACCATGATTTCAAAGGTGTCTGACACTTAAATCACGAGGGTATTTCATAAAAAATACATTATTCCATAAGTTGATATCACTTGATATAATATATCGAAGATTATGAATCTTTAATATAAAGTTGTTCTCAATCATTTATATACTAATAGATTACTTGCATACTCTTTAGTCGTTGAGCTTTCCTCAAAGTAAGGATGTTATGTGCAGTGATATTTAATATATTGAATAGATGAGGTAAGGTAACTGCACATATTTGTTGTGCTTTCCTCAAGGTATGTACACTAAACTTAAGTCGTCATGAACTGATAGTTCCAAGTGAATCATCTTACTTTACTCGTTGAACCATGGGTTAGGAGTTGTATGTCATACAACCGATTAGGAGCTATCCATCGAATAAGCGAGTATGATTCGCTGAGCATTCCTTAAGGTCAGAATCCCAAGATATACGAGTCCTAACACCAACTAGTGAAATCGAAAGACTTCTATGTTTTGCTTAAGAGTTTGGTGAAACATAGAAGACTAGTAGGAGTCTTATTAGAAAATGAAATGATAAAATTTAACCTTTCTTATATTGTAAGAACATATGTTATATAATGTTAATAATAATCTACATTGATAAATTTATGCATTTAAAATGATTGACAAAACATTTATCAATTAAGATGTACAACTAAACTAAATTGAAAATCGACAAATAGAATTATAAAGTGTACTTATTAATAAACGACTATTGCATGTGAACGTTTCAACACCCATGCTAGTGTTTAATTTTACAACTACTTACGTTCGTAATTTGATCGCTGCGTGTTTATTTGGTCGAGACCTTGTATTGCATTCTATGAGTTCTAAACTCTAAAAGGAATATGAAACTATGTATATTTGATCCATGTCACATATAAATGTTGTATGGGAAATGGCCACGGTTTGTAATGTATGATACATCGATGAAGTTAATTCATTCAAAAATAAACCAATAAACAGTATTATGAGGTCAAGTATTCAATTTGATTGATTACAAAAGGACCATATTATGTTAACTGTAACACTAGACCAAAACTACAAAATAGATATAAGAACCTGGTCGCTAAAATATCAGTTAGATCAGTTTACGCAAGTTGCAACATTTTTGATATCTTTAGATATCAAGGATGATTGAGAATTATTTTTTTAAGTACATGAATATTTTTTCAAGTATTGAAAAGAATACAAATGAATAAAGAATAATAGAATACTAGCATATATCTTTTGTAAAGATATTATATATATATAAAAGTAAAAAAGGGAGTTTTAATTAATAAAGGAGTATTAATTAATGAAGGAAGTTTTAAATTGATTAGTACTCCGATTGATTAGTAGTTTAATTAATCAGGAGTTTAAATCAATTAGGAATTTAGTTATTAGGAATATAAATTAGTAAGGAAAGCTTTAATAAGTGAAAGAAGTTTTATTGAGTAAAAAATAGTTTTACTAATAAACAGAGTTTTTAATTAATAAAGGATAAATTAATTAAAAAGAGATCATAAGTCATTTAGTGACTTAATCGTGTTTTGCATGAATTGATATTGCTTGTGTATTTACTAGCTTATGGAAAGTATATGAGATTTGGTTTCTATATGTAACCGTTCTCATTATTGTTGAATATGACCGTATCCATAGCCGGAGTCTGAGACGCAACCAAGAAACTCAAGCTCTATGTGAGCCACTTAAAGATCAGTTCTATTTAAAAAAATGATAGTTTTCAGGGTTTGACGTGTGATAGGACAAGAAAAGTGAATGTTGGATTGGTTGCTTAAGATCTTTGATCTTCACCCAAACCCGGATCCAGTGAAAAAAATAGGATCACTTCTTATGGATTCATTGAGAATGCTTTTAACCTTGTTTATGGCCTATTAGAAGTAGAAGGCGCTCTGGTAGGGTTCCTCACAGACAGAAGAGGATAGCAATCCATTTGGGAATTCGTAATGTTTTCGAGCGATGATGGTTCGTGTGTTGAGATGCTGAATGCGACTTCACCATCGGTTATGACTAAAGACAGAGTAGGCTGCATGATCTTGGGTACATCTAATTGTAATGACCGGGAGGTTTTCGACCTCTTAAAATCGACTCTAATACGTTCACTGTATAGGGTGCCGAGCAGTCAAGTGCTGAAAATACCAGGTTGTTAGGTTTTAAGAAGAAAAGAGATAGAAGAAGAAAACAGAAATAACAACAACATAAAATCTCACAATCGTAGTGGAAAAAAATATAATATACAATAACAACATTCTATATAAAGGAAAACTATAACTGCTAATATACATACAAGTTATCAGAGTACAATCATCAACATATAAATCTGGACAGTTATAATAACTTGTCCCTAAATGCTGAATATATAGCCTACAATACACAGCGGAATATAATCAAATACGTGCAATACGTCTCTACCATCCAACTCATCTCCTGAGCTCCCAAGCATCCTAACCTGAAAAATGTAATACACGGTCTGACCTGAGCATTATAATAAAGTAACACCCGAGTCAGGCTGGAAACCGGCGTGAGTAAAACACACTTAATTTGAAATACTTAAGTTATCAAAATCCTTCGAAAACCAAGGTAACTCGTACAAACACAACGAGTTTTTATCTTATTATGACCAAAGCACTTTTACAAAAATCCATCCATATTATATTAGTGTCTAAATAAAATTACTTATTCAAAATGGTCAAATTTATCAAAATTTTCCAATTCCAGCATATTATTCTCTATAATCAAAGCTGTAAAGGTTCGTAAAGATTATTAAATCAAAGTGGTTTCGAATAACACTGATTTTCAATCCCGGTCTCTTCGAATCCAAGCAATATATTTTAAAATCCAAGTCTGTTTGAATAAACAATTCCTATTCAGGATGTCAAGATTCATACACGGGAATTTATTACATAAGTTTATTTTCAATAAAACGTGTCGACCTTTTATTTCAACCATTCAATTCTTTTGGCTACTCAGTGCCATAGGCACAGAAAAGTTCGAATTAGATATTCAAGAGTAATTAAGCCAAATCACATATCGTTAACTATCTTAGCGATTTATAGCCAATATTAGAACAATTAACAAATCATCATTTAACTAATTTAGATTAACCAAATCTAATTATATTCCTGACCAAATTACTTAAAATTTATATCAGTTATAAAAACCATTTATTATTAAATTAAGAACCCATCTAATATTAACTTTATTAACTAATTTAAGATTTTATCAATTTGGGATTTAATTATTAACTTTAATTATTAATTTAATTTTATATTGTCGAAAATTAACAAGTTCATTTGGCTTAAAATACTAAATGGTAGGATCAAAAGTAGTGATTATGATATTGATTGGATTTAAGTCAAAGAGGGAGATAATGTTTGAAGTTTAATTGATTATAAAACAAATTGTTAAATTACTTTTTTTAATAGCCCATGGCCACGTTCGGCCCACAAGAGAAACAAACTCCTCCCCTTTCTCATTTCCTTCTCTTCTTTTTCCCTACCACTCCTTCTTCTTTCCTTTCCCTTTTTTTTCTGCGAACACACCGTGCACATCATCGTGCACATGCACGCATCGCTGACCACCTCTCTCTCCTGCCGCTGACCCCTCGAGCACATCACCCGCATCCACCGCTTTACATCCAACCACCTGGAACGCGATCCAATCCTCTAGTTCAAAAATTCGAACTACAGACCATCATTTGATCAACACCTCGCCTTTAAACCACCTCGACTCACCACCATACACCATCATCTACCACCGAGCCTTTCCAAAATGTTTGCCACCATCTCCTCTTGATTTTCCCCCATAGGGCACGTTTCCCTTGGCCTCTCGTTGCCGCAGTTTCCCCAGAGTCGAACCACAAGGAAAGGAGCCTAAAAACCCTAGAACGACTTCGCAGATGTCACACACCACTGTAACAACCCGATATTTTCAGCCATTCGCATCTACACATGCCGGACTTGAATTGCTCAAAATACTGCATTGTAACAAAATTTGGAGCAAATGAAATACAACCACAGAATCACAGACACAGAAATATCAGAATAACTCACAACGGGAATTTAAAATACCATAGTAGTTCATGAAGCTACTATAAAAAAAATCTCAAAACAAATATATAATATCAGTCTAAAAATCATATACAATAGAAATCTCAAATACATAGAAGTTTATAAATACCAGAGCTGAAATAGAACAACTGAAACTGAAAGGAAATAGATAACTAGACAAACAGAATCTCCAACGATTCCTAGCTCCAGAAAAGAAATCCAAAGTTAAGTTGTAAATACTCAGGCTGACCCGAGCGTAAAGTAAAACACAAAACACTTGAGTCAGGACATACATACATATATAATGTAAACCAACTCAAGTGAACTGTAGTAGTAATGTACAATAACTTAAATGATGCTTGGGATCGCCCATCCTCTAAGGATCAGTTAAACCATAAATTAAATACATCCCGTGGTTAAAATTCCAAAATGGTATATTATACTTCTAAATCAAATATCATTTAAAAATTCAATATCATTTCAAATTTCATTTCAAAATATCGTATCTTTCCAAAACCAAATTCATTTTTATTTAATTTAAATACCATTTCAAATCACATTTTAAAATGGTTTATATTTCAAATCAAAATATTCCATTTAAATCATTAAAAAAATGAAGTAATTATATTTAATAATCAAATACTAAATTCCCAAATTTAGCCATTCAGAATTCATTTATTCACTTAAATTTATTAAAACAGTGAAATTTAACTTTCACAACATTTAAAAAAATGCTACGGAAAGTTGCATTTGAAAACAATTCTATTAACAAAAATAGCATTTACAGAAATGCTGTAATAGTTCAAGTTCCAAATAAAAGCATTAGGTACATTCTGCAACTACAGCATTTACAAAGTGCTGTAATAGCTCTTAGTTCATTTTAGCCATTTAGTTCATTTGTATCAACTACAACACTTAGAAATGCTGTAATATCCTTTACTTAAGAAATGATAGCATTTCAAAATGCTGTTAATTAAATTCCAAAATTTCAATAAAATTTCATAAACAATTTAATTTTTATTTAAACCAATTTTTAACTTATAAAAATTATATTTTCTCCCTTTAAAAACAATCATTTAAATATCCCTTAATTCATGATTTTACAAAGTGAAATTTTCACAAATAATTATCAAATTTTTAATAATTCACTTATAAAATAAATGTAAAATTTTATAACATTTCATTTACTTAACATTTTAATTAAGTTTACCATTTCATAATTTTATTTAAATTCCATTTTATTTTCTTAACTTAACTTTTATTTTTAAAACACTTCACATTTTTCAAATTAAGTTATATAATCAAATTTCAATTTTAAACATTTATTTAACTATTTTTAATTTATAGAAAAATCAATAACACTTCATAAAATCATTTTTAGATTTAAATTTAAATCAAATTATCATATTTTCTTACTTAACTTAAAGTTCATTTATAAACAAAATCATAAATTCCAAAATTTACTTATATTTCAAATTCTACTTCACCATTTATTTATTCACTTATTTAACTTGTAGAAAATCACTAATATTTTATAAAAATCATTTTTAAATAAATTTAAAATCAAAATATCATAATATTAATATTTTTTTAATATTTTAAAAATCTTAGAAAAATATATATTAACCACGGTCTGTATATAAATTTCTAACCTAAGTCAAATGGTACGGATAATATATCATTTCAATCCGTAATTTACAAAGGAAAATCTGGGTTCTATCATTTCAAACCAGCAATCCCAAGTTGAATGAAAATAAATCAGGCCTATAATTTCAGCCTACAACTATTTTTCCTTATTCTAAAGTCCGTTCGGTTATGTATCATTTCAACATATAGTGAACCTAATCTATAAGGAACTTGCAGTGTGATAAACTGATATAAATAAACAGAATAGCATTATATAACAGTAACAGAAGATATAATAGGTGTATAAACAAGGATGAACATCATATAAATAATATCACAGGCAGTTATAACATAATAATATGAACTACATATTCACAGGATGCCAATTTACTACTTATATAAGTACGGTATGTCGGGTGAGAAATACTCACCTCTTAATGCTGGAGATAACAGATTCAGACACACAACAAACACCCAGAAAGCACAAAGGCACAATTACAGATTCAAGTGAGGGGAGAGCCAAAGCTATTATCTTGTGCATATGAAACAAAACAATATATAGGACATGAATTTTAACACCAAATATGACATTAAACAAGCTAGAATTTATGTACACCAAAGAATCAAACGACTTGCACTTGCTTTCACCTACCCTATGCTCGGCCCAGATATAAAAATGCACAGCCATGGAGTGTATTTGGTCAAGTATGGGCCCATCATGGGTCGGCCTAACAAGGAAATAAAGGTGTGGAAGTTGTTTGTGCATGAAATTACAAGTACAAGGCAACAAAGTGGATTTTCTATGCAAATATGGTTCGGCCATAGGCATATAGTGGCACGGCCAAGCCTGGTGAGTCAGGTACTGATGTGGCAGAGGTCTTGGAGTCAGTTAGGGGCTGGAGAAGGTGGTGCAAATGGCGGCCAAGGGGGTGTGTGAGGTGGTGATGGCATTGGTGAGCTCAATTATGCATATATAAGGGGTGTTTGCAAATTTTTTTGTGTGGAGCTTGCATCTTAGAGGTCCCGACCTGACAAGTCAGTGGAGATGGAAGAATTTGCAGCCAAGCAAGGTGGTGGTGAAGGAGGAGCTTGAGGACGAACAATATATAGGTGAAAGCAAGGCAAAATATCACTAAAACAAGTAGAAAAGTGTAAGAAAAGTTAATAAACCATTACCAATTTTTGTACAGCAATGGGGGCCGAAAATTTTGGAATGAGAAACAATATTTTTTCGTGAAAATGAAGGAGGTAATCGGATGAAGGAATGAGATATGGTCAGCCAAAAATTAATGCATGAGCTGATTGGAATTGAAAAGGCAAAGAAGGTGAAAAGACAAAGGCAAGTGAAAGGTTTAAAACTCTTCATATTTCCTTTATTCTTTTTGTATTATTAAATACATATGAAAATGAATATAAATAAAATAAAAAAACAACAAAATAATGTATGAAAAGAAAGAAATAAATAAGTTTAAAATAAATATAAATTAATTAAGAAAATAGCTTAAAAATAGAAACTAGGTTTTAAAAATTAAAAATAAAATGCAATATGTTTTGGAAAATTATAACATCACTTAAAAATGTTTTAAAATAAAAATATATACCAGATAAAGTGAAAATGAATTGAATAAATAAATTTTAGAAAAAAATAGAAAAATATAAGAATATAGTTAATTATACGTAAACTAGTTTTGGAAATTGCAAACAAAAATATAACTAGTTTTGGAAAAATAACTACTATACTTTAAAAATGTTTTAAAAATAAAATATACATATATATATAACATGAAATATTACACATATATATACAAATTAGAATAAGACATGACAAATAAAAATATTACTTATATAAATTAAAACACAATTTTGTTAAATAAATCAATTTACATACAATATTTAAAAAACATAACTTTCACAATATAAAACGGATTTCAACGAAACGAAAAGCATTATTCTTGAAATTTAATTTATTTTCATAGTAAAAGTTAAAATTAAAAAATTAAAAAAATTTAAATTTTAAATTTGAAAAGTCAAAGTTTGACCAGATTGACCAAAATCCACATTTTTTGCAAATATTCTATTTATTCAGGTTTGGAATTATAATTAACATAAAAATCAAAATTTATTTTTAAAATAACAAATTTTTTTCATTTTAATAAAATATAATAAAGTTTTTAAATCAGACATTTGAATTTAAATAATTAAAATAAACAAATAGAAATTATCACAAAATACAGGGTTGTTACACTCTCCCTCACTCAAATCTTTTCGTCCTCGAAAAGGAATGAGCAAGGAAAATAAGAAAAGAAAGATAGAAAAAAATAGTACCTAAAAAAAATTCCGGATTCGAAGCACGAGTGCTCACCTCCGTTTCCCAGGTACAATCCTAATCATCAGTACTTCACAGTACTTTGACCAGACTAACAGATTTCCTTCTTAGCTGCTTCGTACCTCTGTCGACAATACGAAGTGGCTTACTCTCGACAGTCAGATTAGGCTCAATATCCAAACCGTCAAGAGAAGAAGGCTGAACAAAAAGAGATGGGTCATGAAAATACCAGCGAGAGCCCTTAGCAATGATCACCACCAAGAAGGTCATTAATTTCATTGTACGAAATATTATATGCCGTTTTAGCCTCCCACGGACTATCATTACAGACAACGGAACTCATTTCGAAAGCAAAGAGTCCAAAGAATTTTGTCAAAAGCATGGCATTGAAAAAAGGTTTGCAGTAGTTGCTCATCCAAAAGACAATGGATAAGTTGAAGCCGTGAACAAAATAATCAAGTCCATATTGAAAAAGTGTTTGGAATTGGCTAGAGGCAAGTGGGTGGATGAACTTCCAACAACACTTTGGGCTTATAGAACCACCCAACAGTCCGCGACTGGCCACACTCCATTCGCATTGGCATATGACACAGAAGTTGTTATACCCGTATAACTTGAAGTTCAAACATATCGGGTAACTCATTACGACCCCAAGACGAATTGGGATCTTTTGTTGGAATCACTGGTCTTCATTGACGAAAAACGTGAAGAAGCTGATTTAAGAGCGACCGCATATAGACACTGAGTCGCTCGATATTATAATGAAAAAGTTTGGCGAGAGTCTTTGGTGTGGGTGACCTCATTTTGAAACGATTTTTTCCGGTCCCATCGCATTTGAATCCCACATGGGAATGTCTATGCGTCATTGAACGGAGGCTTGGAGAAGGAACTTTCAAGCTAGCAACCGTTGATGGCGCAACACTCCCCCGAGCATGGAATAGCGAGCTTCTACGGCATTATTATACTTAGTCTATTCATTTTCTATTTCTGTTGCGATTATTTTCAGTTTGTTTTTATTTTGTTGATTCTTAGTACTCAGCATGTAATAAAGCAATTTAGCTTGTTTTCTAATAAAGGCTTGAAGCCATTTTTCCATGAATTTTTGGTGTTTCCTGTATGATATTTCTATGGAAAAAAACTAGAGTTACATTATTTTGTTTGATGTATGAACGCGCATAAACGACCCGAAATCTCCAAGTCCCCAGAGTGCGGACTGGAGTACTCTGAGTCCCCAGAGTGCGGACTAGAGTACAAACGACTCGAAATCTCCAAGTCCCCAAAGTGCGAACTGGAGTACTCTGAGTCCCCAGAGTGCGGACTAGAGTATAAACTACTCGAATTCTTCAAGTCCCCAGAGTGCGGACTGAAGTACTCTGAGTCCCCAGAGTGCGGACTAGATTATAAACGACTCGAGATCTCTAAGTCCCCAGAGTGCGGACTGGAGTACTCTGAGTCCCCAGAGTGTGGATTAAAGTATACACGACTCGAAATCTCCAAGTCTCCAAAGTGCGGACCGGAGTACTTGAGTCCCCAGAGTGCAGACTAGAGTATAAGCGACTCGAAATCTCCAAGTCCCCAGAGTGCGGACTGGAGTACTCTGAGTCCCTAGACTGAGGACTAGAGTATAAACGACTCAAAATCCCCAAGTCCCCAGAGCACGGACTGGAGTAATCTGAGTCCTTAAAGTGTGGACTAGAGTATAAACGGCTTAAAAATCTCTAAGTCCCTGGAGTGCGGACTAGAGTACAAATGACTTGAAGTCATCAAGTCCCCAGCGTAAGGACTGAAGAATATTCTAAGTACCCGAAGCATGGAATGAAGGATGTACAATTCCAAAGAATTTCTGAGTTATATGAAGATGAATTGGGGGTTTATGTAACTCACAATAGCTCGAGTTTCGACCACAATTATACAGAAAACTGAACAATAAAAGTTGTTTGAAAGACAAAAGAACTAAGTTTTATTTATTAATCCAAAATGAGGTTCTACAACAACTCCTCCAAAACTCAGAGTCAAAAGTCTATCTACATTGACTATGAAAATAAATAAAAATAATTACATAATCTAAGCTAACTCTCATTGAACGAGTGTAACAGCTACTTCTTCGATTTCTTTTCCTCCTTCGTTTTCTCAGACGACTCCTCCTCCAAGCGTTTTCGCTTGTATGCTTTACTTGATTGGGAAGTAACGTCCGAGGAGGAACGAGGGACTTCTAGTGGCCTGGACCCACCAGGAAGGATGATCTTCAAAGGCCTGTTCAAAGGATCATCTAGACCCACAACTCGGGCTTGACTTCAGCTTTCATTTTCTTATCCTTCGCAAGTTACTCCTTCATGCTCATTTTTGAAGTGTCTTCAGAGGCGCCTGTAATCTCAATTTCATAACTTTCTTCGGTGAGAGATGAAGTCTCGGTCCTCGTCAGGCATCTCAATTACTTTAGCATTAGGACCGGGAGTCTCTCCCACTTGAATTGCTTCTCTCGCTTTCTCCTTCTTCTCCTTGGCATCATCACTCCTCAGAGTGGGCTCGGGGTCAGAGCAGCCTACGTAAAACCACAAGAGACAAACGTTAGAATGTAATAAACTCATGCCGAAAACAAAGGCTCTTTGAACTTTAAGAAGAAGAGTTACTTACCGGTTTCTTTCTGGCTCTCAACCGTCCTCGGAGTCTCGCCCTCTGGAATGGGAGATAGTACATGAATGTCAAGGCCAGGGGCTTCCGTGTCATAACCAACATGTTGTTCGAACGTATCAAATACCATCCGACCGGTCGATTGACTAAGGGAGGTGCTGGAGACTCGGTTCCAGACGGACCGACGATCTCATCTTTTCCTTTTAATGAGGAGGAACCTTTGTTGTAGAGGGCCTTCGCTGCAGATAAGTCTGAAGGCTCATTCCCCCTGAGAAATTCTTTTACCAAAGCCTCCTCGTCAACCTCCTCGGTGTCCATCTTGACTTTTCTGATCTTTATCAAAGTTTCCTTTGCCTCGGCTAGAGATTCGAGGTAGCCCTTGCCAAGAAAACTTAAGTCCCTATGCATGAGGACGCGAGCATTATAAGCGGGTCGAACAAGCACTTGATCTCCTCCATAGCAGCCTCGAGGCGAGAGTCAATCTCCGTGGATGCTATTCTTTTTCCCTCTTCACCGACTTCATCCTTCAGCATCTCGACCTTAGAGAGCTCGTCGTTGAGCTTTGCCTTCAAGAGTCGCGTAGCAACAATCTCATCGCAATATCATTGCAACTCTTCCTGAGTAGCAGTTTTTTCCTCTCTCTCTTTGCGGAGTAGATCTTCCAACTCTTTGACTCGCAGGGCGAATGCATCCCTCTCCTTCTGAATGGAATCTTTCTCTAAAGCTAAGGCCCCACAGCGTTGGACCGCCTCGTCAATTTCTTTCTTATGTGACGACTCTAGATGATTAACAGCCTCCGTTGTGTCTTCAGCGCTTTTTTGGGCAGCTTCGAGCTGAGATTTGTATAAAGAGAGCTCTTCGTCCTGATCTTTAATAATGTCTTTATCATGAATAGCCTCGAGCTTCAGGCGATCAATTTTGTGTTGACGCTCAATAGAGACTTCCGAGACTTTTTTAGCTAAGTGGACAAACGAGTTATGCTGAACGTAGACATCGTTAGTAAAAACAATAATGCTTTGTTTGACATGTCCCAAAATGTGATGAATTGCTGGGAAAAATTTCAAGCCATTAAAGCATATTTTTGGGAACGTGGCTTTAAGCTCAGTAAGTCATTCTGCTACCGATGGATCAGATACAGGAGCGGAAGGAGTCTGCCTGGAGACTACATGTGTTTGGGAGGGATCTCGGGATTTCCTGATACTGGATGAATCAGAGTGTTGATCTCGATGGGCCTCAGGCTGGGACCCCTTATGCGTGGACTTCTCCTTGCTTTGCTCCGATTGAGAAGGATGATCGCGAGAGTAGGAGGACTGTCTATAGGTTTTTCTTCGGTAGGATGATTCTCGGTGGTGGTAGTCTCATTCGCCGGTGTCATCTCTGTCTCGACGTTTCTCGAAACCCGAATCCCAACCGGAGTGGTGAAAAATAGATGACCTATGAAGATGGCCGAGTCCGTGAGTGCGTTCCATGTCGCCTATGTAGAATGTGAATAATGACAAGTTAGCAAAGAACAGAGTGATGGTTAAAATTGTAGTGCAAAGTGAAATGCACGTGTCTGTGCGTGTCCTAGTGTTTCCCTGCAACAGATCAGTTTCTTTATCTCTTCTTATAGAAGTTTTTTCTCCCTGAACATGGGCTTGAGCGCCTACATGGCCTCTTGCGGACGAATGAAGTTTAAGCGCTTTCGGATCATTGAAGCCATAGTTAAGAAAATCGTCGGGAATAGTAAGGTCCGACATGCCTTTCAATGAACTCTCTAAGAGTTGAGGAGAAGGCTCTCTCCCCACTGGGGTTATTGTGACTTTAGAGGTTCCACCCGTTGTCTTCTTCCTCGGTTTGTAAGTCAATTTTTTCTTTCCCTTCGCGGGGGGAGGCGTTACTTCGATATCATGCACCTCGACTACTGGCTTCAGACCGGGACTAACATTCTCATCAGGTACTTCAGGTGTTTCAGCTTCTTTAATCTCCTCCTCCTCAGGTGTGTCAGGGGAGTCACGTGCTGAAGGCCCACCTTGCTTTTTACCTTTGCCTAAGGCATACGCTGTTATAATGACACCTTGAGGAAGGCTTATCCGGCGGCCTGTCGCCAGCAGCCCAAACTTCGAGAGCAATTCGTTTGAAATAAGAGATTTAATGTTCCGGTCTCTTACAGGGATAGCTCGGATAGCTTCAACGGCTTCAGAATAACTGAAGCGTTCGGGACGTGGGCTAATGTCTAAAAAAGTAGAAAAAGAGTTAGGAAAGGTGCAATTTCCGCTGAATGAAAGAAATGATCTAGAAAAAAAAGACTTACTCCCTTCCACCCATCTCCTTGCAAAGCCAAGGGTACAGCGCACGTAGAGCCACTCCTGCTTATACTGGGCGAATTTGCTCCATGCCCTGGTCAGAATTTGACACTTGTTGTGTGGTTCGAGAAATACAAAAGATTGGTTTTTTGATCATCTCTTGAAATGATAAATGTATCGGATATCGCCAGGAGTCGGGAGCCTGAAAAGGATGCTCACGAAGAGGATGCACCTGCCGTACACGAATGCATGACTGTTTGGATGTAATTGCGATGGAGTAATCTCAATATACTGTAGCAGGTCGAGAAGTAAGGAGTTGAATAGCGGTATGCTACCAACCCAGCACATAAATTTGTCACAGGCCATATATCCGACTGGGAGCAGGTGAGGATGATCTTGCCCTGATGGAACCAACACATCATCGAAAGGAATCCTGTGTACCGAGCATATGCGACGAAGAGTGCTTCCGTTAATTCTCAAGGCTTGAGAATCGATCGGATCATCTAAAAAGATCGCTGCATCTAGGGCATCAGGAGTCAAGTCGACGGATGCGATCGTGGGGCTCGAAATGTCTTGTATCGGAGTAGTCGATGGATTCGAAGTTCCGACTACTTCTTGTTGAAAAGATGGCCTAGGTCTGTCTGAGATCGTGGCAGAATTGGATTTCCTAGACATCTCTAATGAGTGTAGAATCTGATGAAACACCTGTTTAAAGTATACTTGAAAAACGATCGACATTAGACAGAATAAAAAAATACTCTCCCCGTGTGGTGTGTGAACTAGTGTAGCCGTTCAAGTATAAGTGTCAAAGAGTTGTAAGTCGTAAAGTTGATGAAATAAAGTTAAGCTTTGGACTTTCATCTTCGAAGACCGTCATCGCTGACCATCTCCGAGAGCTTGTCGTATGATGTTTCTGTTTTAAGCTCGATATCGACACTGTATATGGAAGGTTATTATTTATATTAATCAAGTTAAATTCATGATTATGGTTGTCAAAATAGAGGAGTTATCAATCTGGATCGTTCGATATGCTTGATTTTTTTAAGTCCTTGTCCCTGTTTGCTGTCATATGTTCAGACATAGGAAAGACTCGACTATTTATTGCCTACTTCACTCTCCTATGTTCCCTCTCCACCGTTTAACATGCGGTAAGTCATGCCGAACCATAGCCATGCCAAGCCGCATCGCTTGGCACTTTGCCCTCAATGCCAACTTCCTTCCTACACTTCCTCTCTTCCACCCGGCACAGATGAGTCATCCGGCAAGTCATGCCGAGCCGCATTGTTCGGCACTTTGTTCATCTCCTGCTTTTCTCCTACAACCCCTCTTACCTCGTTCGGCATAAGGAAGTCATGTTGAGCCGTGGTCATACTGAGCCACATCGCTCGGCATGCCAAACCTAACCTCAACTTCACTCCTACACTCCCTCACATCGTTCGGCATGCGAAATTCATGCCGAGCCACAGCCGTACATTCTCCTCCAACTCATTTCTTTGGACAAATTAGAAACACTCCAAGATGGCCAGTCGATCACCACTTCAACTCGCACGCCACCTTCGACCGGCCATCTCAACCCTCACCTATTCCTACTGGGCCAACACCCTCTTCCATCCTCCTCTCCGTTTAATCCTAAGGCTCATTCAAACCTCGGATCCACCTTCCTTATCTATGCGAATTCCATTATTCATGGGTTAGAGGAAGGTCGTAAATTCAAGTCTTGTCCAAAATCTCTAATCGGATAAAGTCGAATAAGTGAAAGGTTCATACCTAGAAGAAGTGCTCGAAGTCTAGTGAGGTGCTCGATTCATTAGTAGGAACCACTCGGGTTTGTTACTCAGGGCAGTCGAGAGGTAACGTGCAGGTTTTAGGAGTCTAAAGGGAGGTTGAGATGTTGGCAAAAGTCTGGAAAAAGATGAGTTTGCTAGGGTGTTAGAGTGGAGGTAAAAGTAAAAGGGGGAAAGAAGAGAAATGTTGAGTTATATAGGAAAGAGGGAAGATGAATAGATAGTGACCGGTAGAACCCGCCAAGGCACCTCCCTCGCTCGGCATCAGTGTCGTTCGGCGTCAACATGTCGTTCATCATCAATATGTCGTTCGAATCAATGTCGTTCGGCACCGATATGTCGCTCGGCATTCAATGCCTCGTTCGGCATTCAGGAGATCACTACTGAGAAGACAGAACAAGGGCTTAAAGAAAAATGCGGAGTGCTCATTGATCAAAGCGCATCATTTTCATCCACATGATACACTTTGGGGGGCAAGTGTTACCCGATTGTTTGACCATGTAACAAGAGGCTCGGCCTAGATACACCGGTCAGCACAGTCCTCGTTCAGCACACCTTCCTTCGCACGGCATAGAGCCTCATTCGGCATGGAAGAGTCGTTCGGCATGGAAGGGTCGTTCGGCATAGAGCCCCGTTCGTCATGTAAGGGTCGTTCGGCATGGAAGGGTCATTTGGCATTAAGGGTCGATCGGCATCTTGCCCCGTTTGACATACGAGCGAAGATCAACACGCATCCCTCGCTCGACATACGAATGCTGTTTGGCCTGGATATGTAGCTCAGGCATACGAGTGCCGTTCGGCATGCAGACCTCGCTCGGCATTTACAGGTCGACAAACCTCGCTCGGCAATTGCCGTTCGGCATCTATGGCTCGGTGCGCAGAAGTTAACACAGGCCGAGGTATTTTGTTCCTAGGCCCATGAGGGAAGTCCGACCCATCTTCATCTATAAATAGAAAGGTAGAGGCACTGTGAAAGGGACCTTTTTCGCGAACAGTGGGGAGACTCTGCTGCATTCAAGATTTATTCTATTTTACTTTGCACTTGTATTCAAATCATTATAGTACGGATTGTATCTGTATTCAATCATTTGTGAAAGCAATAAAGATCAAAACTCAAAGTGGACGTAGGCAGTTACTTCGACCACTATAAATCTGGTGTTCTTGTTTTTTCATTTAATTTAGCATACAATTCTCCGTTTTAATTTACTTTCTTCATTTATCTCTCTATATAATCTTTCTTAAGGGTGTTAGTGACCAATTCTGGTACTAACAATATGTAAGTTAATTACTGAAAAAACATAGTTAAGGGCAGTTATGAATTCTGAGCAATAGTACTCACAAGTCTACATTTAGTTATGAAAAAACATATAATGCAGGTTATGAAAAAACATATAATGCAGGTTATGAAAAAACATATAATGCAGTTATGAAAAAACATAGTTAAGGGCTGTACACTTTACAGGTTATGAACTTATAACTAAGTGTCAATTGTATTAATAATTATAAAAGGAATTAACGTATAATGCAGGTGAGCTATAGTATTCTAACTTTGATTAACTATAAATAAAGCAGCTTATATAAAAAAATGGAAATTAGGTTGAATGGCTTCTATTTTCAGGGTAATAAGATTTATGGACAACACTTCTGAATAATTTGTTTTAAGGATAATTAACAGGATAATGATAAATTCATTTATCCTTTTCAGTTATACAGGAAAATGATAAATCTTTTTATCATTATTTTTGTATAACTGAAAATGATAAATTCTTTTATTTTTTTCCTGTAAATTGTCCTTAAAATTAATTTTTTAAAACTAGTGTCCTTAAAACTTATTACCCTACACAAATAAGCCATTGAAGTGTAAATCCCCTAAAAAAATACATATTTGGGAAGGAGTGAAACAAATTATTTTTATCAAAGTAATCTGAAATTAGTGTGGCACTAGAAACCCTAAATAAATCATATTTATTAAGTGTAAATAAAGCGTCGACCACTCCCACATAATTAAGTCATTGTTCTAAAACCTGAAATATATTGAATGTCAGCGTATGACAATTCCTTAAATTAAATAACAGTTAACTTTTGAATTATTTTGCATTGGACTAAGCGGCCCACTTTATTTCCAATTCATAGTCAAGCACAAAATAGATGAATGCACTAATGGAAACACATAGTTTATGGAGTTAAGTACATACTCAACACCGACTTAAAATTAACCGATCTAAATTCTGAAATAAGTTAAATAACAGCAAGTTAGACTAATTTAATATTTTTGTACATGAAGATATTATTTCATCGTGTAAGATAATTGCATCCATTTGTTACACAAAATTTTTTATAAAAAAAATAAGGTTGACATAAGTTTATAAAATGCTTTAGCTTGAAAACAAGCATCAATCAAAGGATCGAAAAAAGGAAAAATAGTTGAAACTTCGAACTACACTTAGCCTGTTGATTTTAAGATTAGTATGCCTTTTTTGGAGGCAATTTACTCTCCTACAAAAACATGGTTTACTCAAAGAAAAACAGTCATTATGTCAATGCTATAATTTTATAAATAGGAGGCAATATTTGATTTACAAATATTAATCCATAATACAAGCATACATGATTCTATTTCATATTGAACCATCATGCAAATATAACATAGTTAATTTCACTGACAAGTGTTTGCTAATTTTAGATATCAATGATTGCAACAAGACACTCAATGAGGCAATCTTTGGCTGCACTTGCAACTTTATGTGCAAAAGATAAGACAGGTGGTCTACAAAACAATGAAATGTGAGGTGCTGAAGTTGAAGTCGCCCATGCTCTTCAGAATATAATCCCTACTGTTAAAAGATATCCTTGGAAGCGTACTCCGTAGAGTTTAAACACTACTGAAATGCCACCTACACCCGACAAAAATTAGCCTCCAAATGTCGCTCACTCTCCAAATATTACTTCCATCAACTCAGACTCACTAAACACCATGGATGCCTCGAATAACTCTTTATTTTTTCCAAATGATGATTTTCGACTTGAGTCAGTCAAGAAAAAGAGAGGAAAGATGATGATGAAAATGTTTTCTTTGATGCCGAATGAGAAGGCCGAAGTTGAATTCAATGATCGATGTCCACCAATAGGTTCCAATTCTAAACACTTGTCATATTATCTTGGTATCTTAGTATACATATGGCACCTATGACTATTCCTGAGTGGAAAAAAGTGGACAAGGAGTTAAAGAAAGATTCATGGCCTTGTATTTAGGTATGAAAAAAGTTAATGTCTTACATCGTCTTTATATGAAAAACATTACTTGGATTTGACATAGTTGCTTGTGCATAAACATAAACGTAATTCAAAATGAAGTCCACAAAATGAAGTGCAGGATAAAGTAATAAAAAACTTGTATACACACAAGTCTTAGGTAAAGAACTTAAATCATATTACAATAACCGAAGTCCAGGATGTTTGAAATAAAAGACTTGGTTAGGGCAAAGAGCTTGTACATGTATCCTATTACAACTATTACTTATACATGTAAAGAGCTTGTATATGTATTCAGTAATAGTCATACAAGGCGACTCTCCTGTTAAACATGAACACATGCAAAGAGCTTTGCAGGTTCCTTATTATATCAAAATTATTTATGATTTTATGCTTTAGCATGTTCTTTGATTTGATTTTTTTTCTTCCCAAAATATCAAGAGGTTGGATATTACATTAGCTTAAAATTATTAACTTAGTTAATCAGTGTATTTATGTTGACATATATTGGTTAATCTTTCCAATCTGATTCATGTATGCAAGTCACAAAATTACATCAATTGTGATCAAACTCTATATCCCCGAACTTCACATTCAATGTGTAAAAAATAAATATTTATTTGTTTAATTGAACTTCCATTATAATTGTCCTCTACACTTTGTGCAGTCAAGATTCACAGTGGATGAAGCATATAAGTATTTGTTGGCCATGCTCAGACCAGATAATGTAGAAAATGTTCGAAAATGGAATAACTCTATGAAAGAAAAACCATCAAAGAAATTTGTGGCAATAAATTGTATTTTATTCATTATAAATTAAAAGGTAAATTATAGTTTACTAATGAATTTTTCCTATGCAGGAAACTAGCAAAAATTTTTGAGAACTAAGTGATAAGAATAAAATTCCACACATAATGAGTAGGAAGGGTTACACAAGATTTGCCGAAGATATGGTAAGAAATGCATATCTATTTATATTGATTGTATATTTTTTCTTTGGTTCTTCTTCTTCTTATTATTATTATTTTCAGAAAAAACAAAGAGGAATATCATATATTAACGGAGTTGAGCTGTGGGTCTGAGCGCACACCATAAAAATGAAGAACCACCGAGTTCTATCGTTTTCGATTACATCGTAATGGTTTTTTATTACTGTAATAGTTAATTTTGGTTAGATTACCATATTAGATTGCTGTGTGTTGGATTACCAAAAATGTGCTAGATTGCTATGTGTTAGAATTATTACACAAACTAATAAGTAGTCATAATTATTACACAAACTATTTGTCTCCAAATGGTTATATATATATAGTATTTTTTTTATTTCTTAATATTGGATTTATTTTAATTTGTAGACCAAGATCAAAGAGCACAATAGTAATACTCAAAACCCCAGGGAACAACATCGGTAAGTAGATATGGAGTGTCAATTCTTTTCGGCAACGAATATAAGGGATGAGTGACTGGACTAGGCTTTGGTGTTCCACCATCTCAAATTGCTATTTATTCAAGTAATTCTAAAATGTCGAGTGCATTGGAAAACTAAGTAACTCGCTTGGAGGCTAGACTAAAAGAGGTGACTAATCCGTTGATGAAAGTTAGTTTATATTTAATTAGATGTTTTCTGATTGCTTAATTTTGTGCAAATATAAGTGTCAGTAGTCACTTGATTTTGATCATATAACATAGGTGCTGAAAAGGATTTAATATAATGATATGTACTTAAGATTTACTAAGTGCATATCTTGTACTTTTTACAGAGATTGAATGGAAAGGAAAATGATAATGTGGTAGATATGGAGACTCCTCATGCTCATATGCCTCAGGTTAAAACAAATGCTTCTCTCAAATGCTACTCTCAATCTATTACAACACCACATAATAAGGCGGGTGCTGGCCCGCTGCGAAACACCAATTACAACAGGTTTTGCCCATTGTAAAAAGGTTATTCTATTTTATTGTCTCTCGACTTGAGAATACTATGATCTTCGGTATGAAAGCTCTTCTTTGATTATAGTCAAATCATGGCATGGCCTTCCATCGAGTGACCACAGTTGGGTCGAGTGGAAGTATTGGAAGTGCATCACTATTCAGAGAGGATTCATCTTCTCAGTTATTGAGATTAGTATTATAATCAACTCAAGTCAACTCAAAGTTTCTAGCCAGAGCGTTTCGGTTAAGAATAATTGTTATTATTGAACTAAGGACTTTGTGTTTAGACTATAGAGTTGAATATAGATGATATTGGAATTTTGGCCTTTACTAAATTCCATAAGTCCAAAGTGATATAGTTTTAATGAAGAGAATTAGTGTAAATAAATGTCACAACTGTGTAACCATTGATAAAGAGAAATTCGATTTTACCGAAACTAAATAAGCAGTAAATTTGGCCAAAATGTCACGCCACCTGCTAAGTGGCGTATGAACGTTAACATTTGAATAGTTCGATATTAATCGCCGACCAAATCACACCCGACGAGTCACATAACCGAAATGATGAATTCTCTTTAGAACAAACAAATTAATTACTTTATAATTGTTATAAATTCATTAAATTAACTAATATTTATGAAATATTAATTATAAAATTTTGAATATGATTTGTGGAATAAATTTTATTATATATATTTATAATAATTATAAATATATCAACCAATATGTGATATCGATAAGAAATTAAATTAAATTTAATTATAAATATTTATTTGGGCTTAAAATGGGTTTAAAGCCTAGGTAAGGGGCTAGAAATTTCGATCAAAATATGGGAAATATGAACCATAAGTTGGTGCAACAAAGGCTTGGAAATGGAGGGCTAAGATGTAAGAGAATTGGTAAGAGACGATGTAGGATATTGATCCTAAAACCCAACATCTACTCTATATAAGCATCTTTGTCCTCAACCTTTAGTAGAATTTTTCGGCTGCCTCCTCTATCCATATCATGGCCAAAACATACCTCTCTACACCTATCAAATCTCAAATCAATTCAGTTAAAATCAATCGTTATTCTATGGCAGCGGTTCAAAGACTAGCAATTTGACGAATCGAGAAGTTTTCATGAGGATGGGAATTCATCATTATAATGTGCACTTAAGGGAATTAGTTTATATAAGTATTTACTTTTTGTATATGATGCATATTCTCTGTATAACTCTATATTATTCAAATATATATATATATATATATATATATATAGTTATTATTGAATTATTAGTTAGGTGAGCTTCCAATAGGTATTGTTGTTGTCACATATATTGATTGGTTATGCGTATATGTTTATCAAATGAAAAAAAACAATTTTCTTCAAGGATCTAATACACACGGCCAATATCATTATATTTTAATTATTTATATTTTATTAATTAATAATACATAGATCAATATATTAACTAATTTATTTAAATGACATGTATTAAACCATATAATTTTATTACATGAATAAATGATCCAATCATTTTCAAATGATTTATATTAATTATGATTTGTATTAATCGAAAATAATTTTTTGTAAATTATTTAATATATTTTAATATTATTTAATATTTGCATGAATTAATAAGCTCATGTAAAATAAATTATGTTTCGAAAATTCAATTTGAAATTTTCTAAAATTAATATGTTATCGCATATGCTCTTAGTCAGAAAATCAGAATTTTTAAACCAAATTTTATATTTGTAGAAAATCATTTAAAATTCGAGGGAAAGGCATTTAATTAATAAAAATATTATTTTGACTTGGAAAATTTTGAAAAAATTTCGCAAGCTATATAATTCTATTCCTGGTTTTAGAAATTATAAAATTCAAAATATCTATTATATAAATATTTTCTATTATTTACTTATTGTTAATTAAATAATTAATTCGTAATATATATACTAATATAATAAAATTATATTTATATTTCGATTTGCTGTATATATGATCTGTAATGTTTTATAAAATAATAATAATGTTTATTTTAGTTTTATAATTTATAAACTATTCTAACTCATATTTATATTTTAAGTATTATATTTATATTTACACACACACACACACACACATATATATAATTACGTTACTTTAATAAATATATATATATAAATATTAAATTAAATTAAATCATATCTTATATATACACATATTAGATATATATACATATATGTTTATTTAATATTTAATATTATAATATTTTATGTACATATATGCATATGATATTTTCATAATATAAATATATATGATTTTTACTTGAATACACGCGCACACACACACATATATATAATAACTATAAATATATACACATATTTGGACACATACATACATATAGGATGACCTAACGTGTCCGCTACAATGTAATTCATAGCATCTATATACGGACATGTTGTACCCTTCATGGAATACCATGTTACACACGCACACATATATACATATGTATATTTATATACAGGTGAAAATAAATTAAATAAATTTTTATCAACAATTTATAAATTTAAATGAAGTATATGATTTTATTTAAATTAAATTTAGAAATGTCCTAAATAAGTTAGACTTCATAGGCCCAATAATGATCCAATAGGGTAATTTTTTTTGAAATTCACCTATAACTTCTACTCCTGGCTGACATAGTTCTGATAATGGTATCAGAGGCAAAGCTTTAAGCTCGCAGCCCATGTCCCTGATAGAAAATGCCTAAAGTTGAGTTGGGCCTTGGGCTAATTTTCAAAATTATTTGAAGTTCAAAATACAAGATTTTAAGTTTAAAAGTTAAATTTAAAACAAGATATAAATATATTATAAAATTTATAGTATAATAAAAAATTCAAAATGTTTGAAACTATATATCAGTTTTAAATTTTAAATTTTACTAATTGGATTAATAAAATAAATTAATTAAATAAGTTAATTAATTAATAAATGTATGCATGTATTATATATTATGATGTATGTTATGTTGTTTTAATTGTTTTAAAATAACATAAGTATACATGTATATATAAGAATTGAATTTTGAAATTAATATAATATAATTAAAATTATTAAATTAAATAAAGGTTAGTTAATTAAATGAATATACATAAATATTAGGTATATGTGTAATATTGCAAAGGTTATAGTATTGAATGAGTATTTAGTATAAATGTTATATTAAATTAATATCAAATTAATTAAAATGTTAATTAATTAAATAAGATCTAATTAATATAATACTATACATAAGAATATTATATACGTAATATAAAATATAAAAGTTATATAGTAATAAAATTTATATAATATTAATATATAAACTAAATGTGTAACATTAAAGAAACCGTAAACAAACCTAAGGGATAAATACATACGTACTGTATGTATACCATGATTTCAAAGGTGTCTGACACTTAAATCACGAGGGTATTTCATAAAAAATACATTATTCCATAAGTTGATATCACTTGATATAATATATCGAAGATTATGAATCTTTAATATAAAGTTGTTCTCAATCATTTATATACTAATAGATTACTTGCATACTCTTTAGTCGTTGAGCTTTCCTCAAAGTAAGGATGTTATGTGCAGTGATATTTAATATATTGAATAGATGAGGTAAGGTAACTGCACATATTTGTTGTGCTTTCCTCAAGGTATGTACACTAAACTTAAGTCGTCATGAACTGATAGTTCCAAGTGAATCATCTTACTTTACTCGTTGAACCATGGGTTAGGAGTTGTATGTCATACAACCGATTAGGAGCTATCCATCGAATAAGCGAGTATGATTCGCTGAGCATTCCTTAAGGTCAGAATCCCAAGATATACGAGTCCTAACACCAACTAGTGAAATCGAAAGACTTCTATGTTTTGCTTAAGAGTTTGGTGAAACATAGAAGACTAGTAGGAGTCTTATTAGAAAAATGAAATGATAAAATTTAACCTTTCTTATATTGTAAGAACATATGTTATATAATGTTAATAATAATCTACATTGATAAATTTATGCATTTAAAATGATTGACAAAACATTTATCAATTAAGATGTACAACTAAACTAAATTGAAAATCGACAAATAGAATTATAAAGTGTACTTATTAATAAACGACTATTGCATGTGAACGTTTCAACACCCATGCCAGTGTCTAATTTTACAACTACTTACGTTCGTAATTTGATCGCTGCGTGTTTATTTGGTCGAGACCTTGTATTGCATTCTATGAATTCTAAACTCTAAAAGCAATATGAAACTATGTATATTTGATCCATGTCACATATAAATGTTGTATGGGAAATGGCCACGGTTTGTAATGTATGATACATCGATGAAGTTAATTCATTCAAAATAAACCAATAAACAGTATTATGAGGTCAAGTATTCAATTTGATTGATTACAAAAGGACCATATTATGTTAACTGTAACACTAGACCAAAACTACAAAATAGATATAAGAACCTGGTCGCTAAAATATCAGTTTGATCAGTTTACGCAAGTTGCAACATTTTTGATATCTTTAGATATCAAGGATGATTGAGAATTATTTTTTTAAGTACATGAATATTTTTTCAAGTATTGAAAAGAATACAAATGAATAAAGAATAATAGAATACTAGCATATATCTTTTGTAAAGATATTATATATATATATATAAAAGTAAAAAAGGGAGTTTTAATTAATAAAGGAGTATTAATTAATGAAGGAAGTTTTAAATTGATTAGTACTCCGATTGATTAGTAGTTTAATTAATCAGGAGTTTAAATCAATTAGGAATTTAGTTATTAGGAATATAAATTAGTAAGGCAAGCTTTAATAAGTGAAAGAAGTTTTATTGAGTAAAAAATAGTTTTACTAATAAACAGAGTTTTTAATTAATAAAGGATAAATTAATTAAAAAGAGATCATAAGTCATTTAGTGACTTAATCGTGTTTTGCATGAATTGATATTGCTTGTGTATTTACTAGCTTATGGAAAGTATATGAGATTTGGTTTCTATATGTAACCGTTCTCATTATTGTTGAATATGACCGTATCCATAGCCGGAGTCTGAGACGCAACCAAGAAACTCAAGCCCTATGTGAGCCACTTAAAGATTAGTTCTATTTAAAAAAATGATAGTTTTCAGGGTTTGACGTGTGATAGGACAAGAAAAGTGAATGTTGGATTGGTTGCTTAAGATCTTTGATCTTCACCCAAACCCGGATCCAGTGAAAAAAATAGGATCACTTCTTATGGATTCATTGAGAATGCTTTTAACCTTGTTTATGGCCTATTAGAAGTATAAGGTGCTCTGGTAGGGTTCCTCACAGACAGAAGAGGATAGCAATCCATTTGGGAATTCGTAATGTTTTCGAGCGATGATGGTTCGTGTGTTGAGATGCTGAATGCGACTTCACCATCGGTTATGACTAAAGACAGAGTAGGCTGCATGATCTTGGGTACATCTAATTGTAATGACCGGGAGGTTTTCGACCTCTTAAAATCGACTCTAATACGTTCACTGTATAGGGTGCCGAGCAGTCAAGTGCTGAAAATACCAGGTTGTTAGGTTTTAAGAAGAAAAGAGATAGAAGAAGAAAACAGAAATAACAACAACATAAAATCTCACAATCGTAGTGGAAAAAAATATAATATACAATAACAGCATTCTATATAAAGGAAAACTATAACTGCTAATATACATACAAGTTATCAGAGTACAATCATCAACATATAAATCTGGACAGTTATAATAACTTGTCCCTAAATGCTGAATATATAGCCTATAATACACAGCGGAATATAATCAAATACGTGCAATACGTCTCTACCATCCAACTCATCTCCTGAGCTCCCAAGCATCCTAACCTGAAAAATGTAATACACGGTCTGACCTGAGCATTATAATAAAGTAACACCCGAGTCAGGCTGGAAACCGGCGTGAGTAAAACACACTTAATTTGAAATACTTAAGTTATCAAAATCCTTCGAAAACCAAGGTAACTCGTACAAACACAACGAGTTTTTATCTTATTATGACCAAAGCACTTTTACAAAAATCCATCCATATTATATTAGTGTCTAAATAAAATTACTTATTCAAAATGGTCAAATTTATCAAAATTTTCCAATTCCAGCATATTATTCTCTATAATCAAAGCTGTAAAGGTTCGTAAAGATTATTAAATCAAAGTGGTTTCGAATAACACTGATTTTCAATCCCGGTCTCTTCGAATCCAAGCAATAAATTTTAAAATCCAAGTCTGTTTGAATAAACAATTCCTATTCAGGATGTCAAGATTCATACACGGGAATTTATTACATAAGTTTATTTTCAATAAAACGTGTCGACCTTTTATTTCAACCATTTAATTCTTTTGGCTACTCAGTGCCATAGGCACAGAAAAGTTCGAATTAGATATTCAAGAGTAATTAAGCCAAATCACATATCGTTAACTATCTTAGCGATTTATAGCCAATATTAGAACAATTAACAAATCATCATTTAACTAATTTAGATTAACCAAATCTAATTATATTCCTGACCAAATTACTTAAAATTTATATCAGTTATAAAAACCATTTATTATTAAATTAAGAACCCATCTAATATTAACTTTATTAACTAATTTAAGATTTTATCAATTTGGGATTTAATTATTAACTTTAATTATTAATTTAATTTTATATTGTCGAAAATTAACAAGTTCATTTGGCTTAAAATACTAAATGGTAGGATCAAAAGTAGTGATTATGATATTGATTGGATTTAAGTCAAAGAGGGAGATAATGTTTGAAGTTTAATTGATTATAAAACAAATTGTTAAATTACTTTTTTTAATAGCCCATGGCCACGTTCGGCCCACAAGAGAAACAAACTCCTCCCCTTTCTCATTTCCTTCTCTTCTTTTTCCCTACCACTCCTTCTTCTTTCCTTTCCCTTTTTTTTCTACGAACACACCGTGCACATCATCGTGCACATGCACGCATCGCTGACCACCTCTCTCTCCTGCCGCTGACCCCTCGAGCACATCACCCACATCCACCGCTTTACATCCAACCACCTGGAACGCGATCCAATCCTCTAGTTCAAAAATTCGAACTACAGACCATCACTTGATCAACACCTCGCCTTTAAACCACCTCGACTCACCACCATACGCCATCATCTACCACCGAGCCTTTCCAAAATGTTTGCCACCATCTCCTCTTGCTTTTCCCCCCATAGGGCACGTTTCCCTTGGCCTCTCGTTGCCGCAGTTTCCCTAGAGTCGAACCACAAGGAAAGGAGCCTAAAAACCCTAGAACGACTTCGCAGATGTCACACACCACTGTAACAACCCGATATTTTCAGCCATTCGCATCTACACATGCCGGACTTGAATTGCTCAAAATACTGCATTGTAACAAAATTTGGAGCAAATGAAATACAACCACAGAATCACAGACACAGAAATATCAGAATAACTCACAACGGAAATTTAAAATACCATAGTAGTTCATGAAGCTACTATAAAAAAAATCTCAAAACAAATATATAATATCAGTCTAAAAAACATATACAATAGAAATCTCAAATACATAGAAGTTTATAAATACCAGAGCTGAAATAGAACAACTGAAACTGAAAGGAAATAGATAACTAGACAAACAGAATCTCCAACGATTCCTAGCTCCAGAAAAGAAATCCAAAGTTAAGTTGTAAATACTCAGGCTGACCCGAGCGTAAAGTAAAACACAAAACACTTGAGTCAGGACATACATACATATATAATGTAAACCAACTCAAGTGAACTGTAGTAGTAATGTACAATAACTTAAAGGATGCTTGGGATCGCCCATCCTCTAAGGATCAGTTAAACCATAAATTAAATACATCCCGTGGTTAAAATTCCAAAATGGTATATTATACTTCTAAATCAAATATCATTTAAAAATTCAATATCATTTCAAATTTCATTTCAAAATATCGTATCTTTCCAAAACCAAATTCATTTTTATTTAATTTAAATACCATTTCAAATCACATTTTAAAATGGTTTATATTTCAAATCAAAATATTCCATTTAAATCATTAAAAAAATGAAGTAATTATATTTAACAATCAAATACTAAATTCCCAAATTTAGCCATTCAGAATTCATTTATTCACTTAAATTTATTAAAACAGTGAAATTTAACTTTCACAACATTTAAAAAATGCTACGGAAAGTTGCATTTGAAAACAATTCTATTAACAAAAATAGCATTTACAGAAATGCTGTAATAGTTCAAGTTCCAACTAAAAGCATTAGGTACATTCTGCAACTACAGCATTTACAAAGTGCTGTAATAGCTCTTAGTTCATTTTAGCCATTTAGTTCATTTGTATCAACTACAACACTTAGAAATGCTGTAATATCCTTTACTTAAGAAATGATAGCATTTCAAAATGCTGTTAATTAAATTCCAAAATTTCAATAAAATTTCATAAACAATTTAATTTTTATTTAAACCAATTTTTAACTTATAAAAATTATATTTTCTCCTTTTAAAAACAATCATTTAAATATCCCTTAATTCATGATTTTACAAAGTGAAATTTTCACAAATAATTATCAAATTTTTAATAATTCACTTATAAAATAAATGTAAAATTTTATAACATTTCATTTACTTAACATTTTAATTAAGTTTACCATTTCATAATTTTATTTAAATTCCATTTTATTTTCTTAACTTAACTTTTATTTTTAAAACACTTCACATTTTTCAAATTAAGTTATATAATCAAATTTCAATTTTAAACATTTATTTAACTATTTTTAATTTATAGAAAAATCAATAACACTTCATAAAATCATTTTTAGATTTAAATTTAAATCAAATTATCATATTTTCTTACTTAACTTAAAGTTCATTTATAAACAAAATCATAAATTCCAAAATTTACTTATATTTCAAATTCTACTTCACCATTTATTTATTCACTTATTTAACTTGTAGAAAATCACTAATATTTTATAAAAATCATTTTTAAATAAATTTAAAATCAAAATATCATAATATTAATATTTTTTTAATATTTTAAAAATCTTAGAAAAATATATATTAACCACGGTCTGTATATAAATTTCTAACCTAAGTCAAATGGTACGGATAATATATCATTTCAATCCGTAATTTACAAAGGAAAATCTGGGTTCTATCATTTCAAACCAGCAATCCCAAGTTGAATGAAAATAAATCAGGCCTATAATTTCAGCCTACAACTATTTTTCCTTATTCTAAAGTCCGTTCGGTTATGTATCATTTCAACATATAGTGAACCTAATCTATAAGGAACTTGCAGTGTGATAAACTGATATAAATAAACAGAATAGCATTATATAACAGTAACAGAAGATATAATAGGTGTATAAACAAGGATGAACATCATATAAATAATATCACAGGCAGTTATAACATAATAATATGAACTACATATTCACAGGATGCCAATTTACTACTTATATAAGTACGGTATGTCGGGTGAGAAATACTCACCTCTTAATGCTGGAGATAACAGATTCAGACACACAACAAACACCCAGAAAGCACAAAGGCACAATTACAGATTCAAGTGAGGGGAGAGCCAAAGCTATTATCTTGTGCATATGAAACAAAACAATATATAGGACATGAATTTTAACACCAAATATGACATTAAACAAGCTAGAATTTATGTACACCAAAGAATCAAACGACTTGCACTTGCTTTCACCTACCCTATGCTCGGCCCAGATATAAAAATGCACAGCCATGGAGTGTATTTGGTCAAGTATGGGCCCATCATGGGTCGGCCTAACAAGGAAATAAAGGTGTGGAAGTTGTTTGTGCATGAAATTACAAGTACAAGGCAACAAAGTGGATTTTCTATGCAAATATGGTTCGGCCATAGGCATATAGTGGCACGGCCAAGCCTGGTGAGTCAGGTACTGATGTGGCAGAGGTCTTGGAGTCAGTTAGGGGCTGGAGAAGGTGGTGCAAATGGCGGCCAAGGGGGTGTGTGAGGTGGTGATGGCATTGGTGAGCTCAATTATGCATATATAAGGGGTGTTTGCAAATTTTTTTGTGTGGAGCTTGCATCTTAGAGGTCCCGACCTGACAAGTCAGTGGAGATGGAAGAATTTGCAGCCAAGCAAGGTGGTGGTGAAGGAGGAGCTTGAGGACGAACAATATATAGGTGAAAGCAAGGCAAAATATCACTAAAACAAGTAGAAAAGTGTAAGAAAAGTTAATAAACCATTACCAATTTTTGTACAGCAATGGGGGCCGAAAATTTTGGAATGAGAAACAATATTTTTTCGTGAAAATGAAGGAGGTAATCGGATGAAGGAATGAGATATGGTCAGCCAAAAATTAATGCATGAGCTGATTGGAATTGAAAAGGCAAAGAAGGTGAAAAGACAAAGGCAAGTGAAAGGTTTAAAACTCTTCATATTTCCTTTATTCTTTTTGTATTATTAAATACATATGAAAATGAATATAAATAAAATAAAAAAACAACAAAATAATGTATGAAAAGAAAGAAATAAATAAGTTTAAAATAAATATAAATTAATTAAGAAAATAGCTTAAAAATAGAAACTAGGTTTTAAAAATTAAAAATAAAATGCAATATGTTTTGGAAAATTATAACATCACTTTAAAAATGTTTTAAAATAAAAATATATACCAGATAAAGTGAAAATGAATTGAATAAATAAATTTTAGAAAAAAATAGAAAAATATAAGAATATAGTTAATTATACGTAAACTAGTTTTGGAAATTGCAAACAAAAATATAACTAGTTTTGGAAAAATAACTACTATACTTTAAAAATGTTTTAAAAATAAAATATACATATATATATAACATGAAATATTACACATATATATACAAATTAGAATAAGACATGACAAATAAAAATATTACTTATATAAATTAAAACACAATTTTGTTAAATAAATCAATTTACATACAATATTTAAAAAACATAACTTTCACAATATAAAACGGATTTCAACGAAACGAAAAGCATTATTCTTGAAATTTAATTTATTTTCATAGTAAAAGTTAAAATTAAAAAAATTTAAATTTTAAATTTGAAAAGTCAAAGTTTGACCAGATTGACCAAAATCCACATTTTTTGCAAATATTCTATTTATTCAGGTTTGGAATTATAATTAACATAAAAATCAAAATTTATTTTTAAAATAACAAAATTTTTTCATTTTAATAAATATAATAAAGTTTTTAAATCAGACATTTGAATTTAAATAATTAAAATAAACAAATAGAAATTATCACAAAATACAGGGTTGTTACACTCTCCCTCACTCAAATCTTTTCGTCCTCGAAAAGGAATGAGCAAGGAAAATAAGAAAAGAAAGATAGAAAAAAATAGTACCTAAAAAAAATTCCGGATTCGAAGCACGAGTGCTCTCCTCCGTTTCCCAGGTACAATCCTAATCATCAGTACTTCACAGTACTTTGACCAGACTAACAGATTTCCTTCTTAGCTGCTTCGTACCTCTGTCGACAATACGAAGTGGCTTACTCTCGACAGTCAGATTAGGCTCAATATCCAAACCGTCAAGAGAAGAAGGCTGAACAAAAAGAGATGGGTCATGAAAATACCAGCGAGAGCCCTTAGCAATGATCACCACCAAGAAGGTCATTAATTTCATTGTACGAAATATTATATGCCGTTTTAGCCTCCCACGGACTATCATTACAGACAACGGAACTCATTTCGAAAGCAAAGAGTCCAAAGAATTTTGTCAAAAGCATGGCATTGAAAAAAGGTTTGCAGTAGTTGCTCATCCAAAAGACAATGGATAAGTTGAAGCCGTGAACAAAATAATCAAGTCCATATTGAAAAAGTGTTTGGAATTGGCTAGAGGCAAGTGGGTGGATGAACTTCCAACAACACTTTGGGCTTATAGAACCACCCAACAGTCCGCGACTGGCCACACTCCATTCGCATTGGCATATGACACAGAAGTTGTTATACCCGTATAACTTGAAGTTCAAACATATCGGGTAACTCATTACGACCCCAAGACGAATTGGGATCTTTTGTTGGAATCACTGGTCTTCATTGACGAAAAACGTGAAGAAGCTGATTTAAGAGCGACCGCATATAGACACTGAGTCGCTCGATATTATAATGAAAAAGTTTGGCGAGAGTCTTTGGTGTGGGTGACCTCATTTTGAAACGATTTTTTCCGGTCCCATCGCATTTGAATCCCACATGGGAATGTCTATGCGTCATTGAACGGAGGCTTGGAGAAGGAACTTTCAAGCTAGCAACCGTTGATGGCGCAACACTCCCCCGAGCATGGAATAGCGAGCTTCTACGGCATTATTATACTTAGTCTATTCATTTTCTATTTCTGTTGCGATTATTTTCAGTTTGTTTTTATTTTGTTGATTCTTAGTACTCAGCATGTAATAAAGCAATTTAGCTTGTTTTCTAATAAAGGCTTGAAGCCATTTTTCCATGAATTTTTGGTGTTTCCTGTATGATATTTCTATGGAAAAAAACTAGAGTTACATTATTTTGTTTGATGTATGAACGCGCATAAACGACCCGAAATCTCCAAGTCCCCAGAGTGCGGACTGGAGTACTCTGAGTCCCCAGAGTGCGGACTAGAGTACAAACGACTCGAAATCTCCAAGTCCCCAAAGTGCGAACTGGAGTACTCTGAGTCCCCAGAGTGCGGACTAGAGTATAAACTACTCGAATTCTTCAAGTCCCCAGAGTGCGGACTGAAGTACTCTGAGTCCCCAGAGTGCGGACTAGATTATAAACGACTCGAGATCTCTAAGTCCCCAGAGTGCGGACTGGAGTACTCTGAGTCCCCAGAGTGTGGATTAAAGTATACACGACTCGAAATCTCCAAGTCTCCGAAGTGCGGACCGGAGTACTTGAGTCCCCAGAGTGCAGACTAGAGTATAAGCGACTCGAAATCTCCAAGTCCCCAGAGTGCGGACTGGAGTACTCTGAGTCCCTAGACTGAGGACTAGAGTATAAACGACTCAAAATCCCCAAGTCCCCAGAGCACGGACTGGAGTAATCTGAGTCCTTAAAGTGTGGACTAGAGTATAAACGGCTTAAAAATCTCTAAGTCCCTGGAGTGCGGACTAGAGTACAAATGACTTGAAGTCATCAAGTCCCCAGCGTAAGGATTGAAGAATATTCTAAGTACCCGAAGCATGGAATGAAGGATGTACAATTCCAAAGAATTTCTGAGTTATATGAAGATGAATTGGGGGATTATGTAACTCACAATAGCTCGAGTTTCGACCACAATTATACAGAAAACTGAACAATAAAAGTTGTTTGAAAGACAAAAGAACTAAGTTTTATTTATTAATCCAAAATGAGGTTCTACGACAACTCCTCCAAAACTCAGAGTCAAAAGTCTATCTACATTGACTATGAAAATAAATAAAAATAATTACATAATCTAAGCTAACTCTCATTGAACGAGTGTAACAGCTACTTCTTCGATTTCTTTTCCTCCTTCGTTTTCTCAGACGACTCCTCCTCCAAGCGTTTTCGCTTGTATGCTTTACTTGATTGGGAAGTAACGTCCGAGGAGGAACGAGGGACTTCTAGTGGCCTGGACCCACCAGGAAGGATGATCTTCAAAGGCCTGTTCAAAGGATCATCTAGACCCACAACTCGGGCTTGACTTCAGCTTTCATTTTCTTATCCTTCGCAAGTTACTCCTTCATGCTCATTTTTGAAGTGTCTTCAGAGGCGCCTGTAATCTCAATTTCATAACTTTCTTCGGTGAGAGATGAAGTCTCGGTCCTCGTCAGGCATCTCAATTACTTTAGCATTAGGACCGGGAGTCTCTCCCACTTGAATTGCTTCTCTCGCTTTCTCCTTCTTCTCCTTGGCATCATCACTCCTCAGAGTGGGCTCGGGGTCAGAGCAGCCTACGTAAAACCACAAGAGACAAACGTTAGAATGTAATAAACTCATGCCGAAAACAAAGGCTCTTTGAACTTTAAGAAGAAGAGTTACTTACCGGTTTCTTTCTGGCTCTCAACCGTCCTCGGAGTCTCGCCCTCTGGAATGGGAGATAGTACATGAATGTCAAGGCCAGGGGCTTCCGTGTCATAACCAACATGTTGTTCGAACGTATCAAATACCGTCCGACCGGTCGATTGAGTAAGGGAGGTGCTGGAGACTCGGTTCCAGACGGACCGACGATCTCATCTTTTCCTTTTAATGAGGAGGAACCTTTGTTGTAGAGGGCCTTCGCTGCAGATAAGTCTGAAGGCTCATTCCCCCTGAGAAATTCTTTTACCAAAGCCTCCTCGTCAACCTCCTCGGTGTCCATCTTGACTTTTCTGATCTTTATCAAAGTTTCCTTTGCCTCGGCTAGAGATTCGAGGTAGCCCTTGCCAAGAAAACTTAAGTCCCTATGCATGAGGACGCGAGCATTGTAAGCAGGTCGAACAAGCACTTGATCTCCTCCATAGCCGCCTCGAGGCGAGAGTCAATCTCCGTGGATGCTATTCTTTTTCCCTCTTCACCGACTTCATCCTTCAGCATCTCGACCTTAGAGAGCTCGTCGTTGAGCTTTGCCTTCAAGAGTCGCGTAGCAACAATCTCATCGCAATATCATTGCAACTCTTCCTGAGTAGCAGTTTTTTCCTCTCTCTCTTTGCGGAGTAGATCTTCCAACTCTTTGACTCGCAGGGCGAATGCATCCCTCTCCTTCTGAATGGAATCTTTCTCTAAAGCTAAGGCCCCACAGCGTTGGACCGCCTCGTCAATTTCTTTCTTATGTGACGACTCTAGATGATTAACAGCCTCCGTTGTGTCTTCAGCGCTTTTTTGGGCAGCTTCGAGCTGAGATTTGTATAAAGAGAGCTCTTCGTCCTGATCTTTAATAATGTCTTTATCATGAATAGCCTCGAGCTTCAGGCGATCAATTTTGTGTTGACGCTCAATAGAGACTTCCGAGACTTTTTTAGCTAAGTGGACAAACGAGTTATGCTGAACGTAGACATCGTTAGTAAAAACAATAATGCTTTGTTTGACATGTCCCAAAATGTGATGAATTGCTGGGAAAAATTTCAAGCCATTAAAGCATATTTTTGGGAACGTGGCTTTAAGTTCAGTAAGTCATTCTGCTACCGATGGATCAGATACAGGAGCGGAAGGAGTCTGCCTGGAGACTACATGTGTTTGGGAGGGATCTCGGGATTTCCTGATACTGGATGAATCAGAGTGTTGATCTCGATGGGCCTCAGGCTGGGACCCCTTATGCGTGGACTTCTCCTTGCTTTGCTCCGATTGAGAAGGATGATCGCGAGAGTAGGAGGACTGTCTATAGGTTTTTCTTCGGTAGGATGATTCTCGGTGGTGGTAGTCTCATTCGCCGGTGTCATCTCTGTCTCGACGTTTTTCGAAACCCGAATCCCAACCGGAGTGGTGGAAAATAGATGACCTATGAAGATGGCCGAGTCCGTGAGTGCGTTCCATGTCGCCTATGTAGAATGTGAATAATGACAAGTTAGCAAAGAACAGAGTGATGGTTAAAATTGTAGTGCAAAGTGAAATGCACGTGTCTGTGCGTGTCCTAGTGTTTCCCTGCAACAGATCAGTTTCTTTATCTCTTCTTATAGAAGTTTTTTCTCCCTGAACATGGGCTTGAGCGCCTACATGGCCTCTTGCGGACGAATGAAGTTTAAGCGCTTTCGGATCATTGAAGCCATAGTTAAGAAAATCGTCGGGAATAGTAAGGTCCGACATGCCTTTCAATGAACTCTCTAAGAGTTGAGGAGAAGGCTCTCTCCCCACTGGGGTTATTGTGACTTTAGAGGTTCCACCCGTTGTCTTCTTCCTCGGTTTGTAAGTCAATTTTTTCTTTCCCTTCGCGGGGGGAGGCGTTACTTCGATATCATGCACCTCGACTACTGGCTTCAGACCGGGACTAACATTCTCATCAGGTACTTCAGGTGTTTCAGCTTCTTTAATCTCCTCCTCCTCAGGTGTGTCAGGGGAGTCACGTGCTGAAGGCCCACCTTGCTTTTTACCTTTGCCTAAGGCATACGCTGTTATAATGACACCTTGAGGAAGGCTTATCCGGCGGCCTGTCGCCAGCAGCCCAAACTTCGAGAGCAATTCGTTTGAAATAAGAGATTTAATGTTCCGGTCTCTTACAGGGATAGCTCGGATAGCTTCAACGGCTTCAGAATAACTGAAGCGTTCGGGACGTGGGCTAATGTCTACAAAAGTAGAAAAAGAGTTAGGAAAGGTGCAATTTCCGCTGAATGAAAGAAATGATCTAGAAAAAAAAGACTTACTCCCTTCCACCCATCTCCTTGCAAAGCCAGGGGTACAGCGCACGTAGAGCCACTCCTGCTTATACTGGGCGAATTTGCTCCATGCCCTGGTCAGAATTTGACACTTGTTGTGTGGTTCGAGAAATACAAAAGATTGGTTTTTTGATCATCTCTTGAAATGATAAATGTATCGGATATCGCCAGGAGTCGGGAGCCTGAAAAGGATGCTCACGAAGAGGATGCACCTGCCGTACACGAATGCATGACTGTTTGGATGTAATTGCGATGGAGTAATCTCAATATACTGTAGCAGGTCGAGAAGTAAGGAGTTGAATAGCGGTATGCTACCAACCCAGCACATAAATTTGTCACAGGCCATATATCCGACTGGGAGCAGGTGAGGATGATCTTGCCCTGATGGAACCAACACATCATCGAAAGGAATCCTGTGTACCGAGCATATGCGACGAAGAGTGCTTCCGTTAATTCTCAAGGCTTGAGAATCGATCGGATCATCTAAAAAGATCGCTGCATCTAGGGCATCAGGAGTCAAGTCGACGGATGCGATCGTGGGGCTCGAAATGTCTTGTATCGGAGTAGTCGATGGATTCGAAGTTCCGACTACTTCTTGTTGAAAAGATGGCCTAGGTCTGTCTGAGATCGTGGCAGAATTGGATTTCCTAGACATCTCTAATGAGTGTAGAATCTGATGAAACACCTGTTTAAAGTATACTTGAAAAACGATCGACATTAGACAGAATAAAAAAATACTCTCCCCGTGTGGTGTGTGAACTAGTGTAGCCGTTCAAGTATAAGTGTCAAAGAGTTGTAAGTCGTAAAGTTGATGAAATAAAGTTAAGCTTTGGACTTTCATCTTCGAAGACCGTCATCGCTGACCATCTCCGAGAGCTTGTCGTATGATGTTTCTATTTTAAGCTCGATATCGACACTGTATATGGAAGGTTATTATTTATATTAATCAAGTTAAATTCATGATTATGGTTGTCAAAATAGAGGAGTTATCAATCTGGATCGTTCGATATGCTTGATTTTTTTAAGTCCTTGTCCCTGTTTGCTGTCATATGTTCAGACATAGGAAAGACTCGACTATTTATTGCCTAATTCACTCTCCTATGTTCCCTCTCCACCGTTTAACATGCGGTAAGTCATGCCGAACCATAGCCATGCCATGCCGCATCGCTTGGCACTTTGCCCTCAATGCCAACTTCCTTCCTACACTTCCTCTCTGCCACCCGGCACAGATGAGTCATCCGGCAAGTCATGCCGAGCCGCATTGTTCGGCACTTTGTTCATCTCCTGCTTTTCTCCTACAACCCCTCTTACCTCGTTCGGCATAAGGAAGTCATGTTGAGCCGTGGTCATACTGAGCCACTTCGCTCGGCATGCCAAACCCAACCTCAACTTCACTCCTACACTCCCTCACATCGTTCGGCATGCGAAATTCATGCCGAGCCACAGCCGTACATTCTCCTCCAACTCATTTCTTTGGACAAATTAGAAACACTCCAAGATGGCCAGTCGATCACCACTTCAACTCGCACGCCACCTTCGACCGGCCATCTCAACCCTCACCTGTTCCTACTGGGCCAACACCCTCTTCCATCCTCCTCTCCGTTTAATCCTAAGGCTCATTCAAACCTCGGATCCACCTTCCTTATCTATGCGAATTCCATTATTCATGGGTTAGAGGAAGGTCGTAAATTCAAGTCTTGTCCAAAATCTCTAATCGGATAAAGTCGAATAAGTGAAAGGTTCATACCTAGAAGAAGTGCTCGAAGTCTAGTGAGGTGCTCGATTCATTAGTAGGAACCACTCGGGTTTGTTACTCAGGGCAGTCGAGAGGTAACGTGCAGGTTTTAGGAGTCTAAAGGGAGGTTGAGATGTTGGCAAAAGTCTGGAAAAAGATGAGTTTGCTAGGGTGTTAGAGTGGAGGTAAAAGTAAAAGGGGGAAAGAAGAGAAATGTTGAGTTATATAGGAAAGAGGGAAGATGAATAGATAGTGACCGGTAGAACCCGCCAAGGCACCTCCCTCGCTCGGCATCAGTGTCGTTCGGCGTCAACATGTCGTTCATCATCAATATGTCGTTCGAATCAATGTCGTTCGGCACCGATATGTCGCTCGGCATTCAATGCCTCGTTCGGCATTCAGGAGATCACTACTGAGAAGACAGAACAAGGGCTTAAAGAAAAATGCGGAGTGCTCATTGATCAAAGCGCATCATTTTCATCCACATGATACACTTTGGGGGGCAAGTGTTACCCGATTGTTTGACCATGTAACAAGAGGCTCGGCCTAGATACACCGGTCAGCACAGTCCTCGTTCAGCACACCTTCCTTCGCACGGCATAGAGCCTCATTCGGCATGGAAGAGTCGTTCGGCATGGAAGGGTCGTTCGGCATAGAGCCCCTTCGTTCGGCATGGAAGGGTCATTTGGCATTAAGGGTCGATCGGCATCTTGCCCCGTTTGACATACGAGCGAAGATCAACACGCATCCCTCGCTCGACATACGAATGCCGTTTGGCCTGGATATGTAGCTCAGGCATACGAGTGCCGTTCGGCACGCAGACCTTGCTCGGCATTTACAGGTCGACAAACCTCGCTCGGCAATTGCCGTTCGGCATCTATGGCTCGGTGCGCAGAAGTTAACACAGGCCGAGGTATTTTGTTCCTAGGCCCATGAGGGAAGTCCGACCCATCTTCATCTATAAATAGAAAGGTAGAGGCACTGTGAAAGGGACCTTTTTCGCGAACAGTGGGGAGACTCTGCTGCATTCAAGATTTATTCTATTTTACTTTGCACTTGTATTCAAATCATTATAGTACGGATTGTATCTGTATTCAATCATTTGTGATAGCAATAAAGATCAAAACTCAAAGTGGACGTAGGCAGTTACTTCGACCACTATAAATCTGGTGTTCTTGTTTTTTCATTTAATTTAGCATACAATTCTCCGTTTTAATTTACTTTCTTCATTTATCTCTCTCTATAATCTTTCTTAAGGGTGTTAGTGACCAATTCTGGTACTAACAATATGTAAGTTAATTACTGAAAAAACATAGTTAAGGGCAGTTATGAATTCTGAGCAATAGTACTCACAAGTCTACATTTAGTTATGAAAAAACATATAATGCAGGTTATGAAAAAACATATAATGCAGTTATGAAAAAACATAGTTAAGGGCTGTACACTTTACAGGTTATGAACTTATAACTAAGTGTACTTGTATTAATAATTATAAAAGGAATTAACGTATAATGCAGGTGAGCTATAGTATTCTAACTTTGATTAACTATAAATAAAGCAGCTTATATAAAAAAATGGAAATTAGGTTGAATGGCTTCTATTTTCAGGGTAATAAGATTTATGGACAACACTTCTGAATAATTTGTTTTAAGGATAATTAACAGGATAATGATAAATTCATTTATCCTTTTCAGTTATACAGGAAAATGATAAATCTTTTTATCATTATTTTTGTATAACTGAAAATGATAAATTCTTTTATTTTTTTCCTGTAAATTGTCCTTAAAATTAATTTTTTAAAACTAGTGTCCTTAAAACTTATTACCCTACACAAATAAGCCATTGAAGTGTAAATCCCCTAAAAAAATACATATTTGGGAAGGAGTGAAACAAATTATTTTTATCAAAGTAATCTGAAATTAGTGTGGCACTAGAAACCCTAAATAAATCATATTTATTAAGTGTAAATAAAGCGTCGACCACTCCCACATAATTAAGTCATTGTTTTAAAACCTGAAATATATTGAATGTCAGCGTATGACAATTCCTTAAATTAAATAACAGTTAACTTTTGAATTATTTTGCATTGGACTAAGCGGCCTACTTTATTTCCAATTCATAGTCAAGCACAAAATAGATGAATGCACTAATGGAAACACATAGTTTATGGAGTTAAGTACATACTCAACACCGACTTAAAATTAACCGATCTAAATTCTGAAATAAGTTAAATAACAGCAAGTTAGACTAATTTAATATTTTTGTACATGAAGATATTATTTCATCGTGTAAGATAATTGCATCCATTTGTTACACAAAATTTTTTATAAAAAAAATAAGGTTGACATAAGTTTATAAAATGCTTTAGCTTGAAAACAAGCATCAATCAAAGGATCGAAAAAAGGAAAAATAGTTGAAACTTCGAACTACACTTAGCCTGTTGATTTTAAGATTAGTATGCCTTTTTTGGAGGCAATTTACTCTCCTACAAAAACATGGTTTACTCAAAGAAAAACAGTCATTATGTCAATGCTATAATTTTATAAATAGGAGGCAATATTTGATTTACAAATATTAATCCATAATACAAGCATACATGATTCTATTTCATATTGAACCATCATGCAAATATAACATAGTTAATTTCACTGACAAGTGTTTGCTAATTTTAGATATCAATGATTGCAACAAGACACTCAATGAGGCAATCTTTGGCTGCACTTGCAACTTTATGTGCAAAAGATAAGACAGGTGGTCTACAAAACAATGAAATGTGAGGTGCTGAAGTTGAAGTCGCCCATGCTCTTCAGAATATAATCCCTACTGTTAAAAGATATCCTTGGAAGCGTACTCCGTAGAGTTTAAACACTACTGAAATGCCACCTACACCCGACAAAAATTAGCCTCCAAATGTCGCTCACTCTCCAAATATTACTTCCATCAACTCAGACTCACTAAACACCATGGATGCCTCGAATAACTCTTTATTTTTTCCAAATGATGATTTTCGACTTGAGTCAGTCAAGAAAAAGAGAGGAAAGATGATGATGAAAATGTTTTCTTTGATGCCGAATGAGAAGGCCGAAGTTGAATTCAATGATCGATGTCCACCAATAGGTTCCAATTCTAAACACTTGTCATATTATCTTGGTATCTTAGTATACATATGGCACCTATGACTATTCCTGAGTGGAAAAAAGTGGACAAGGAGTTAAAGAAAGATTCATGGCCTTGTATTTAGGTATGAAAAAAGTTAATGTCTTACATCGTCTTTATATGAAAAACATTACTTGGATTTGACATAGTTGCTTGTGCATAAACATAAACGTAATTCAAAATGAAGTCCACAAAATGAAGTGCAGGATAAAGTAATAAAAAACTTGTATACACACAAGTCTTAGGTAAAGAACTTAAATCATATTACAATAACCGAAGTCCAGGATGTTTGAAATAAAAGACTTGGTTAGGGCAAAGAGCTTGTACATGTATCCTATTACAACTATTACTTATACATGTAAAGAGCTTGTATATGTATTCAGTAATAGTCATACAAGGCGACTCTCCTGTTAAACATGAACACATGCAAAGAGCTTTGCAGGTTCCTTATTATATCAAAATTATTTATGATTTTATGCTTTAGCATGTTCTTTGATTTGATTTTTTTCTTCCCAAAATATCAAGAGGTTGGAGATTACATTAGCTTAAAATTATTAACTTAGTTAATCAGTGTATTTATGTTGACATATATTGATTAATCTTTCCAATCTGATTCATGTATGCAAGTCACAAAATTACATCAATTGTGATCAAACTCTATATCCCCGAACTTCACATTCAATGTGTAAAAAATAAATATTTATTTGTTTAATTGAACTTCCATTATAATTGTCCTCTACACTTTGTGCAGTCAAGATTCACAGTGGATGAAGCATATAAGTATTTGTTGGCCATGCTCAGACCAGATAATGTAGAAAATGTTCGAGAATGGAATAACTCTATGAAAGAAAAACCATCAAAGAAATTTGTGGCAATAAATTGTATTTTATTCATTATAAATTAAAAGGTAAATTATAGTTTACTAATGAATTTTTCCTATGCAGGAAACTAGCAAAAATTTTTGAGAACTAAGTGATAAGAATAAAATTCCACACATAATGAGTAGGAAGGGTTACACAAGATTTGCCGAAGATATGGTAAGAAATGCATATCTATTTATATTGATTGTATATTTTTTCTTTGGTTCTTCTTCTTATTATTATTATTATTTTCAGAAAAAACAAAGAGGAATATCATATATTAACGGAGTTGAGCTGTGGGTCTGAGCGCACACCATAAAAATGAAGAACCACCGAGTTCTATCGTTTTCGATTACATCGTAATGGTTTTTTATTACCGTAATAGTTAATTTTGGTTAGATTACCATATTAGATTGCTGTGTGTTGGATTACCAAAAATGTGCTAGATTGCTATGTGTTAGAATTATTACACAAACTAATAAGTAGTCATAATTATTACACAAACTATTTGTCTCCAAATGGTTATATATATATAGTATTTTTTTATTTCTTAATATTGGATTTATTTTAATTTGTAGACCAAGATCAAAGAGCACAATAGTAATACTCAAAACCCCAGGGAACAACATCGGTAAGTAGATATGGAGTGTCAATTCTTTTCGGCAACGAATATAAGGGATGAGTGACTGGACTAGGCTTTGGTGTTCCACCATCTCAAATTGCTATTTATTCAAGTAATTCTAAAATGTCGAGTGCATTGGAAAACTAAGTAACTCGCTTGGAGGCTAGACTAAAAGAGGTGACTAATCCGTTGATGAAAGTTAGTTTATATTTAATTAGATGTTTTCTGATTGCTTAATTTTGTGCAAATATAAGTGTCAGTAGTCACTTGATTTTGATCATATAACATAGGTGCTGAAAAGGATTTAATATAATGATATGTACTTAAGATTTACTAAGTGCATATCTTGTACTTTTTACAGAGATTGAATGGAAAGGAAAATGATAATGTGGTAGATATGGAGACTCCTCATGCTCATATGCCTCAGGTTAAAACAAATGCTTCTCTCAAATGCTACTCTCAATCTATTACAACACCACATAATAAGGCGGGTGCTGGCCCGCTGCGAAACACCAATTACAACAGGTTTTGCCCATTGTAAAAAGGTTATTCTATTTTATTGTCTCTCGACTTGAGAATACTATGATCTTCGGTATGAAAGCTCTTCTTTGATTATAGTCAAATCATGGCATGGCCTTCCATCGAGTGACCACAGTTGGGTCGAGTGGAAGTATTGGAAGTGCATCACTATTCAGAGAGGATTCATCTTCTCAGTTATTGAGATTAGTATTATAATCAACTCAAGTCAACTCAAAGTTTCTAGCCAGAGCGTTTCGGTTAAGAATAATTGTTATTATTGAACTAAGGACTTTGTGTTTAGACTATAGAGTTGAATATAGATGATATTGGAATTTTGGCCTTTACTAAATTCCATAAGTCCAAAGTGATATAGTTTTAATGAAGAGAATTAGTGTAAATAAATGTCACAACTGTGTAACCATTGATAAAGAGAAATTCGATTTTACCGAAACTAAATAAGAAGTAAATTTGGCCAAAATGTCACGCCACCTGCTAAGTGGCGTATGAACGTTAACATTTGAATAGTTCGATATTAATCGCCGACCAAATCACACCCGACGAGTCACATAACCAAAATGATGAATTCTCTTTAGAACAAACAAATTAATTACTTTATAATTGTTATAAATTCATTAAATTAACTAATATTTATGAAATATTAATTATAAAATTTTGAATATGATTTGTGGAATAAATTTTATTATATATATTTATAATAATTATAAATATATCAACCAATATGTGATATCGATAAGAAATTAAATTAAATTTAATTATAAATATTTATTTGGGCTTAAAATGGGTTTAAAGCCTAGGTAAGGGGCTAGAAATTTCGATCAAAATATGGGAAATATGAACCATAAGTTGGTGCAACAAAGGCTTGGAAATGGAGGGCTAAGATGTAAGAGAATTGGTAAGAGACGATGTAGGATATTGATCCTAAAACCCAACATCTACTCTATATAAGCATCTTTGTCCTCAACCTTTAGTAGAATTTTTCGGCTGCCTCCTCTATCCATATCATGGCCAAAACATACCTCTCTACACCTATCAAATCTCAAATCAATTCAGTTAAAATCAATAGTTATTCTATGGCAGCGGTTCAAAGACTAGCAATTTGACGAATCGAGAAGTTTTCATGAGGATGGGAATTCATCATTATAATGTGCACTTAAGGGAATTAGTTTATATAAGTATTTACTTTTTGTATATGATGCATATTCTCTGTATAACTCTATATTATTCAAATATATATATATATATATATATATATATATATAGTTATTATTGAATTATTAGTTAGGTGAGCTTCCAATAGGTATTGTTGTTGTCACATATATTGATTGGTTATGCGTATATGTTTATCAAATGAAAAAAAACAATTTTCTTCAAGGATCTAATACACACGGCCAATATCATTATATTTTAATTATTTATATTTTATTAATTAATAATACATAGATCAATATATTAACTAATTTATTTAAATGACATGTATTAAACCATATAATTTTATTACATGAATAAATGATCCAATCATTTTCAAATGATTTATATTAATTATGATTTGTATTAATCGAAAATAAATTTTTGTAAATTATTTAATATATTTTAATATTATTTAATATTTGCATGAATTAATAAGTTCATGTAAAATAAATTATGTTTCGAAAATTCAATTTGAAATTTTCTAAAATTAATATGTTATCGCATATGCTCTTAGTCAGAAAATCAGAATTTTTAAACCAAATTTTATATTTGTAGAAAATCATTTAAAATTCGAGGGAAAGGCATTTAATTAATAAAAATATTATTTTGACTTGGAAAATTTTGAAAAAATTTCGCAAGCTATATAATTCTATTCCTGGTTTTAGAAATTATAAAATTCAAAATATCTATTATATAAATATTTTCTATTATTTACTTATTGTTAATTAACTAATTAATTCGTAATATATATACTAATATAATAAAATTATATTTATATTTCGATTTGCTGTATATATGATCTGTAATGTTTTATAAAATAATAATAATGTTTATTTTAGTTTTATAATTTATAAACTATTCTAACTCATATTTATATTTTAAGTATTATATTTATATTTATACACACACACACACACATATATATAATTACGTTACTTTAATAAATATATATATATATATATATAAATATTAAATTAAATTAAATCATATCTTATATATACACATATTAGATATATATACATATATGTTTATTTAATATTTAATATTATAATATTTTATGTACATATATGCATATGATATTTTCATAATATAAATATATATGATTTTTACTTGAATACACGCGCACACACACACATATATATAATAACTATAAATATATACACATATTTGGACACATACATACATATAGGATGACCTAACGTGTCCGCTACAATGTAATTCATAGCATCTATATACGGACATGTTGTACCCTTCATGGAATACCATGTTACACACGCACACATATATACATATGTATATTTATATACAGGTGAAAATAAATTAAATAAATTTTTATCAACAATTTATAAATTTAAATGAAGTATATGATTTTATTTAAATTAAATTTAGAAATGTCCTAAATAAGTTAGACTTCATAGGCCCAATAATGATCCAATAGGGTAATTTTTTTTGAAATTCACCTATAACTTCTACTCCTGGCTGACATAGTTCTGATAATGGTATCAGAGGCAAAGCTTTAAGCTCGCAGCCCATGTCCCTGATAGAAAATGCCTAAAGTTGAGTTGGGCCTTGGGCTAATTTTCAAAATTATTTGAAGTTCAAAATACAAGATTTTAAGTTTAAAAGTTAAATTTAAAACAAGATATAAATATATTATAAAATTTATAGTATAATAAAAAATTCAAAATGTTTGAAACTATATATCAGTTTTAAATTTTAAATTTTACTAATTGGATTAATAAAATAAATTAATTAAATAAGTTAATTAATTAATAAATGTATGCATGTATTATATATTATGATGTATGTTATGTTGTTTTAATTGTTTTAAAATAACATAAGTATACATGTATATATAAGAATTGAATTTTGAAATTAATATAATATAATTAAAATTATTAAATTAAATAAAGGTTAGTTAATTAAATGAATATACATAAATATTAGGTATATGTGTAATATTGCAAAGGTTATAGTATTGAATGAGTATTTAGTATAAATGTTATATTAAATTAATATCAAATTAATTAAAATGTTAATTAATTAAATAAGATCTAATTAATATAATACTATACACAAGAATATTATATACGTAATATAAAATATAAAAGTTATATAGTAATAAAATTTATATAATATTAATATATAAACTAAATGTGTAACATTAAAGAAACCGTAAACAAACCTAAGGGATAAATACATACGTACTGTATGTATACCATGATTTCAAAGGTGTCTGACACTTAAATCACGAGGGTATTTCATAAAAAATACATTATTCCATAAGTTGATATCACTTGATATAATATATCGAAGATTATGAATCTTTAATATAAAGTTGTTCTCAATCATTTATATACTAATAGATTACTTGCATACTCTTTAGTCGTTGAGCTTTCCTCAAAATAAGGATGTTATGTGCAGTGATATTTAATATATTGAATAGATGAGGTAAGGTAACTGCACATATTTGTTGTGCTTTCCTCAAGGTATGTACACTAAACTTAAGTCGTCATGAACTGATAGTTCCAAGTGAATCATCTTACTTTACTCGTTGAACCATGGGTTAGGAGTTGTATGTCATACAACCGATTAGGAGCTATCCATCGAATAAGCGAGTATGATTCGCTGAGCATTCCTTAAGGTCAGAATCCCAAGATATACGAGTCCTAACACCAACTAGTGAAATCGAAAGACTTCTATGTTTTGCTTAAGAGTTTGGTGAAACATAGAAGACTAGTAGGAGTCTTATTAGAAAAATGAAATGATAAAATTTAACCTTTCTTATATTGTAAGAACATATGTTATATAATGTTAATAATAATCTACATTGATAAATTTATGCATTTAAAATGATTGACAAAACATTTATCAATTAAGATGTACAACTAAACTAAATTGAAAATCGACAAATAGAATTATAAAGTGTACTTATTAATAAACGACTATTGCATGTGAACGTTTCAACACCCATGCCAGTGTCTAATTTTACAACTACTTACGTTCGTAATTTGATCGCTGCGTGTTTATTTGGTCGAGACCTTGTATTGCATTCTATGAATTCTAAACTCTAAAAGCAATATGAAACTATGTATATTTGATCCATGTCACATATAAATGTTGTATGGGAAATGGCCACGGTTTGTAATGTATGATACATCGATGAAGTTAATTCATTCAAAAATAAACCAATAAACAGTATTATGAGGTCAAGTATTCAATTTGATTGATTACAAAAGGACCATATTATGTTAACTGTAACACTAGACCAAAACTACAAAATAGATATAAGAACCTGGTCGCTAAAATATCAGTTTGATCAGTTTACGCAAGTTGCAACATTTTTGATATCTTTAGATATCAAGGATGATTGAGAATTATTTTTTTAAGTACATGAATATTTTTTCAAGTATTGAAAAGAATACAAATGAATAAAGAATAATAGAATACTAGCATATATCTTTTGTAAAGATATTATATATATATAAAAGTAAAAAAGGGAGTTTTAATTAATAAAGGAGTATTAATTAATGAAGGAAGTTTTAAATTGATTAGTACTCCGATTGATTAGTAGTTTAATTAATCAGGAGTTTAAATCAATTAGGAATTTAGTTATTAGGAATATAAATTAGTAAGGAAAGCTTTAATAAGTGAAAGAAGTTTTATTGAGTAAAAAATAGTTTTACTAATAAACAGAGTTTTTAATTAATAAAGGATAAATTAATTAAAAAGAGATCATAAGTCATTTAGTGACTTAATCGTGTTTTGCATGAATTGATATTGCTTGTGTATTTACTAGCTTATAGAAAGTATATGAGATTTGGTTTCTATATGTAACCGTTCTCATTATTGTTGAATATGACCGTATCCATAGCCGGAGTCTGAGACGCAACCAAGAAACTCAAGCCCTATGTGAGCCACTTAAAGATCAGTTCTATTTAAAAAAATGATAGTTTTCAGGGTTTGACGTGTGATAGGACAAGAAAAGTGAATGTTGGATTGGTTGCTTAAGATCTTTGATCTTCACCCAAACCCGGATCCAGTGAAAAAAATAGGATCACTTCTTATGGATTCATTGAGAATGCTTTTAACCTTGTTTATGGCCTATTAGAAGTAGAAGGTGCTCTGGTAGGGTTCCTCACAGACAGAAGAGGATAGCAATCCATTTGGGAATTCGTAATGTTTTCGAGCGATGATGGTTCGTGTGTTGAGATGCTGAGTGCGACTTCACCATCGGTTATGACTAAAGACAGAGTAGGCTGCATGATCTTGGGTACATCTAATTGTAATGACCGGGAGGTTTTCGACCTCTTAAAATCGACTCTAATACGTTCACTGTATAGGGTGCCGAGCAGTCAAGTGCTGAAAATACCAGGTTGTTAGGTTTTAAGAAGAAAAGAGATAGAAGAAGAAAACAGAAATAACAACAACATAAAATCTCACAATCGTAGTGGAAAAAAATATAATATACAATAACAACATTCTATATAAAGGAAAACTATAACTGCTAATATACATACAAGTTATCAGAGTACAATCATCAACATATAAATCTGGACAGTTATAATAACTTGTCCCTAAATGCTGAATATATAGCCTACAATACACAGCGGAATATAATCAAATACGTGCAATACGTCTCTACCATCCAACTTATCTCCTGAGCTCCCAAGCATCCTAACCTGAAAAATGTAATACACGGTCTGACCTGAGCATTATAATAAAGTAACACCTGAGTCAGGCTGGAAACCGGCGTGAGTAAGACACACTTAATTTGAAATACTTAAGTTATCAAAATCCTTCGAAAACCAAGGTAACTCGTACAAACACAACGAGTTTTTATCTTATTATGACCAAAGCACTTTTACAAAAATCCATCCATATTATATTAGTGTCTAAATAAAATTACTTATTCAAAATGGTCAAATTTATCAAAATTTTCCAATTCCAGCATATTATTCTCTATAATCAAAGCTGTAAAGGTTCGTAAAGATTATTAAATCAAAGTGGTTTCGAATAACACTGATTTTCAATCCCGGTCTCTTCGAATCCAAGCAATAAATTTTAAAATCCAAGTCTGTTTGAATAAACAATTCCTATTCAGGATGTCAAGATTCATACACGGGAATTTATTACATAAGTTTATTTTCAATAAAACGTGTCGACCTTTTATTTCAACCATTCAATTCTTTTGGCTACTCAGTGCCATAGGCACAGAAAAGTTCGAATTAGATATTCAAGAGTAATTAAGCCAAATCACATATCGTTAACTATCTTAGCGATTTATAGCCAATATTAGAACAATTAACAAATCATCATTTAACTAATTTAGATTAACCAAATCTAATTATATTCCTGACCAAATTACTTAAAATTTATATCAGTTATAAAAACCATTTATTATTAAATTAAGAACCCATCTAATATTAACTTTATTAACTAATTTTAGATTTTATCAATTTGGGATTTAATTATTAACTTTAATTATTAATTTAATTTTATATTGTCGAAAATTAACAAGTTCATTTGGCTTAAAATACTAAATGGTAGGATCAAAAGTAGTGATTATGATATTGATTGGATTTAAGTCAAAGAGGGAGATAATGTTTGAAGTTTAATTGATTATAAAACAAATTGTTAAATTACTTTTTTTAATAGCCCATGGCCACGTTCGGCCCACAAGAGAAACAAACTCCTCCCCTTTCTCATTTCCTTCTCTTCTTTTTCCCTACCACTCCTTCTTCTTTCCTTTCCCTTTTTTTTCTGCGAACACACCGTGCACATCATCGTGCACATGCACGCATCGCTGACCACCTCTCTCTCCTGCCGCTGACCCCTCGAGCACATCACCCGCATCCACCGCTTTACATCCAACCACCTGGAACGCGATCCAATCCTCTAGTTCAAAAATTCGAACTACAGACCATCACTTGATCAACACCTCGCCTTTAAACCACCTCGACTCACCACCATACGCCATCATCTACCACCGAGCCTTTCCAAAATGTTTGCCACCATCTCCTCTTGCTTTTCCCCCATAGGGCACGTTTCCCTTGGCCTCTCGTTGCCGCAGTTTCCCCAGAGTCGAACCACAAGGAAAGGAGCCTAAAAACCCTAGAACGACTTCGCAGATGTCACACACCACTGTAACAACCCGATATTTTCAGCCATTCGCATCTACACATGCCGGACTTGAATTGCTCAAAATACTGCATTGTAACAAAATTTGGAGCAAATGAAATACAACCACAGAATCACAGACACAGAAATATCAGAATAACTCACAACGGAAATTTAAAATACCATAGTAGTTCATGAAGCTACTATAAAAAAAATCTCAAAACAAATATATAATATCAGTCTAAAAAACATATACAATAGAAATCTCAAATACATAGAAGTTTATAAATACCAGAGCTGAAATAGAACAACTGAAACTGAAAGGAAATAGATAACTAGACAAACAGAATCTCCAACGATTCCTAGCTCCAGAAAAGAAATCCAAAGTTAAGTTGTAAATACTCAGGCTGACCCGAGCGTAAAGTAAAACACAAAACACTTGAGTCAGGACATACATACATATATAATGTAAACCAACTCAAGTGAACTGTAGTAGTAATGTACAATAACTTAAAGGATGCTTGGGATCGCCCATCCTCTAAGGATCAGTTAAACCATAAATTAAATACATCCCGTGGTTAAAATTCCAAAATGGTATATTATACTTCTAAATCAAATATCATTTAAAAATTCAATATCATTTCAAATTTCATTTCAAAATATCGTATCTTTCCAAAACCAAATTCATTTTTATTTAATTTAAATACCATTTCAAATCACATTTTAAAATGGTTTATATTTCAAATCAAAATATTCCATTTAAATCATTAAAAAAATGAAGTAATTATATTTAACAATCAAATACTAAATTCCCAAATTTAGCCATTCAGAATTCATTTATTCACTTAAATTTATTAAAACAGTGAAATTTAACTTTCACAACATTTAAAAAATGCTACGGAAAGTTGCATTTGAAAACAATTCTATTAACAAAAATAGCATTTACAGAAATGCTGTAATAGTTCAAGTTCCAACTAAAAGCATTAGGTACATTCTGCAACTACAGCATTTACAAAGTGCTGTAATAGCTCTTAGTTCATTTTAGCCATTTAGTTCATTTGTATCAACTACAACACTTAGAAATGCTGTAATATCCTTTACTTAAGAAATGATAGCATTTCAAAATGCTGTTAATTAAATTCCAAAATTTCAATAAAATTTCATAAACAATTTAATTTTTATTTAAACCAATTTTTAACTTATAAAAATTATATTTTCTCCCTTTAAAAACAATCATTTAAATATCCCTTAATTCATGATTTTACAAAGTGAAATTTTCACAAATAATTATCAAATTTTTAATAATTCACTTATAAAATAAATGTAAAATTTTATAACATTTCATTTACTTAACATTTTAATTAAGTTTACCATTTCATAATTTTATTTAAATTCCATTTTATTTTCTTAACTTAACTTTTATTTTTAAAACACTTCACATTTTTCAAATTAAGTTATATAATCAAATTTCAATTTTAAACATTTATTTAACTATTTTTAATTTATAGAAAAATCAATAACACTTCATAAAATCATTTTTAGATTTAAATTTAAATCAAATTATCATATTTTCTTACTTAACTTAAAGTTCATTTATAAACAAAATCATAAATTCCAAAATTTACTTATATTTCAAATTCTACTTCACCATTTATTTATTCACTTATTTAACTTGTAGAAAATCACTAATATTTTATAAAAATCATTTTTAAATAAATTTAAAATCAAAATATCATAATATTAATATTTTTTTAATATTTTAAAAATCTTAGAAAAATATATATTAACCACGGTCTGTATATAAATTTCTAACCTAAGTCAAATGGTACGGATAATATATCATTTCAATCCGTAATTTACAAAGGAAAATCTAGGTTCTATCATTTCAAACCAGCAATCCCAAGTTGAATGAAAATAAATCAGGCCTATAATTTCAGCCTACAACTATTTTTCCTTATTCTAAAGTCCGTTCGGTTATGTATCATTTCAACATATAGTGAACCTAATCTATAAGGAACTTGCAGTGTGATAAACTGATATAAATAAACAGAATAGCATTATATAACAGTAACAGAAGATATAATAGGTGTATAAACAAGGATGAACATCATATAAATAATATCACAGGCAGTTATAACATAATAATATGAACTACATATTCACAGGATGCCAATTTACTACTTATATAAGTACGGTATGTCGGGTGAGAAATACTCACCTCTTAATGCTGGAGATAACAGATTCAGACACACAACAAACACCCAGAAAGCACAAAGGCACAATTACAGATTCAAGTGAGGGGAGAGCCAAAGCTATTATCTTGTGCATATGAAACAAAACAATATATAGGACATGAATTTTAACACCAAATATGACATTAAACAAGCTAGAATTTATGTACACCAAAGAATCAAACGACTTGCACTTGCTTTCACCTACCCTATGCTCGGCCCAGATATAAAAATGCACAGCCATGGAGTGTATTTGGTCAAGTATGGGCCCATCATGGGTCGGCCTAACAAGGAAATAAAGGTGTGGAAGTTGTTTGTGCATGAAATTACAAGTACAAGGCAACAAAGTGGATTTTCTATGCAAATATGGTTCGGCCATAGGCATATAGTGGCACGGCCAAGCCTGGTGAGTCAGGTACTGATGTGGCAGAGGTCTTGGAGTCAGTTAGGGGCTGGAGAAGGTGGTGCAAATGGCGGCCAAGGGGGTGTGTGAGGTGGTGATGGCATTGGTGAGCTCAATTATGCATATATAAGGGGTGTTTGCAAATTTTTTTGTGTGGAGCTTGCATCTTAGAGGTCCCGACCTGACAAGTCAGTGGAGATGGAAGAATTTGCAGCCAAGCAAGGTGGTGGTGAAGGAGGAGCTTGAGGACGAACAATATATAGGTGAAAGCAAGGCAAAATATCACTAAAACAAGTAGAAAAGTGTAAGAAAAGTTAATAAACCATTACCAATTTTTGTACAGCAATGGGGGCCGAAAATTTTGGAATGAGAAACAATATTTTTTCGTGAAAATGAAGGAGGTAATCGGATGAAGGAATGAGATATGGTCAGCCAAAAATTAATGCATGAGCTGATTGGAATTGAAAAGGCAAAGAAGGTGAAAAGACAAAGGCAAGTGAAAGGTTTAAAACTCTTCATATTTCCTTTATTCTTTTTGTATTATTAAATACATATGAAAATGAATATAAATAAAATAAAAAAACAACAAAATAATGTATGAAAAGAAAGAAATAAATAAGTTTAAAATAAATATAAATTAATTAAGAAAATAGCTTAAAAATAGAAACTAGGTTTTAAAAATTAAAAATAAAATGCAATATGTTTTGGAAAATTATAACATCACTTTAAAAATGTTTTAAAATAAAAATATATACCAGATAAAGTGAAAATGAATTGAATAAATAAATTTTAGAAAAAAATAGAAAAATATAAGAATATAGTTAATTATACGTAAACTAGTTTTGGAAATTGCAAACAAAAATATAACTAGTTTTGGAAAAATAACTACTATACTTTAAAAATGTTTTAAAAATAAAATATACATATATATATAACATGAAATATTACACATATATATACAAATTAGAATAAGACATGACAAATAAAAATATTACTTATATAAATTAAAACACAATTTTGTTAAATAAATCAATTTACATACAATATTTAAAAAACATAACTTTCACAATATAAAACGGATTTCAACGAAACGAAAAGCATTATTCTTGAAATTTAATTTATTTTCATAGTAAAAGTTAAAATTAAAAAATTAAAAAAATTTAAATTTTAAATTTGAAAAGTCAAAGTTTGACCAGATTGACCAAAATCCACATTTTTTGCAAATATTCTATTTATTCAGGTTTGGAATTATAATTAACATAAAAATCAAAATTTATTTTTAAAATAACAAAATTTTTTCATTTTAATAAATATAATAAAGTTTTTAAATCAGACATTTGAATTTAAATAATTAAAATAAACAAATAGAAATTATCACAAAATACAGGGTTGTTACACTCTCCCTCACTCAAATCTTTTCGTCCTCGAAAAGGAATGAGCAAGGAAAATAAGAAAAGAAAGATAGAAAAAAACAGTACCTAAAAAAAATTCCGGATTCGAAGCACGAGTGCTCTCCTCCGTTTCCCAGGTACAATCCTAATCATCAGTACTTCACAGTACTTTGACCAGACTAACAGATTTCCTTCTTAGCTGCTTCGTACCTCTGTCGACAATACGAAGTGGCTTACTCTCGACAGTCAGATTAGGCTCAATATCCAAACCGTCAAGAGAAGAAGGCTGAACAAAAAGAGATGGGTCATGAAAATACCAGCGAGAGCCCTTAGCAATGATCACCACCAAGAAGGTCATTAATTTCATTGTACGAAATATTATATGCCGTTTTAGCCTCCCACGGACTATCATTACAGACAACGGAACTCATTTCGAAAGCAAAGAGTCCAAAGAATTTTGTCAAAAGCATGGCATTGAAAAAAGGTTTGCAGTAGTTGCTCATCCAAAAGACAATGGATAAGTTGAAGCCGTGAACAAAATAATCAAGTCCATATTGAAAAAGTGTTTGGAATTGGCTAGAGGCAAGTGGGTGGATGAACTTCCAACAACACTTTGGGCTTATAGAACCACCCAACAGTCCGCGACTGGCCACACTCCATTCGCATTGGCATATGACACAGAAGTTGTTATACCCGTATAACTTGAAGTTCAAACATATCGGGTAACTCATTACGACCCCAAGACGAATTGGGATCTTTTGTTGGAATCACTGGTCTTCATTGACGAAAAACGTGAAGAAGCTGATTTAAGAGCGACCGCATATAGACACTGAGTCGCTCGATATTATAATGAAAAAGTTTGGCGAGAGTCTTTGGTGTGGGTGACCTCATTTTGAAACGATTTTTTCCGGTCCCATCGCATTTGAATCCCACATGGGAATGTCTATGCGTCATTGAACGGAGGCTTGGAGAAGGAACTTTCAAGCTAGCAACCGTTGATGGCGCAACACTCCCCCGAGCATGGAATAGCGAGCTTCTACGGCATTATTATACTTAGTCTATTCATTTTCTATTTCTGTTGCGATTATTTTCAGTTTGTTTTTATTTTGTTGATTCTTAGTACTCAGCATGTAATAAAGCAATTTAGCTTGTTTTCTAATAAAGGCTTGAAGCCATTTTTCCATGAATTTTTGGTGTTTCCTGTATGATATTTCTATGGAAAAAAACTAGAGTTACATTATTTTGTTTGATGTATGAATGCGCATAAACGACCCGAAATCTCCAAGTCCCCAGAGTGCGGACTGGAGTACTCTGAGTCCCCAGAGTGCGGACTAGAGTACAAACGACTCGAAATCTCCAAGTCCCCAAAGTGCGAACTGGAGTACTCTGAGTCCCCAGAGTGCGGACTAGAGTATAAACTACTCGAATTCTTCAAGTCCCCAGAGTGCGGACTGAAGTACTCTGAGTCCCCAGAGTGCGGACTAGATTATAAACGACTCGAGACCTCTAAGTCCCCAGAGTGCGGACTGGAGTACTCTGAGTCCCCAGAGTGTGGATTAAAGTATACACGACTCGAAATCTCCAAGTCTCCAAAGTGCGGACCGGAGTACTTGAGTCCCCAGAGTGCAGACTAGAGTATAAGCGACTCGAAATCTCCAAGTCCCCAGAGTGCGGACTGGAGTACTCTGAGTCCCTAGACTGAGGACTAGAGTATAAACGACTCAAAATCCCCAAGTCCCCAGAGCACGGACTGGAGTAATCTGAGTCCTTAAAGTGTGGACTAGAGTATAAACGGCTTAAAAATCTCTAAGTCCCTGGAGTGCGGACTAGAGTACAAATGACTTGAAGTCATCAAGTCCCCAGCGTAAGGACTGAAGAATATTCTAAGTACCCGAAGCATGGAATGAAGGATGTACAATTCCAAAGAATTTCTGAGTTATATGAAGATGAATTGGGGGTTTATGTAACTCACAATAGCTCGAGTTTCGACCACAATTATACAGAAAACTGAACAATAAAAGTTGTTTGAAAGACAAAAGAACTAAGTTTTATTTATTAATCCAAAATGAGGTTCTACGACAACTCCTCCAAAACTCAGAGTCAAAAGTCTATCTACATTGACTATGAAAATAAATAAAAATAATTACATAATCTAAGCTAACTCTCATTGAACGAGTGTAACAGCTACTTCTTCGATTTCTTTTCCTCCTTCGTTTTCTCAGACGACTCCTCCTCCAAGCGTTTTCGCTTGTATGCTTTACTTGATTGGGAAGTAACGTCCGAGGAGGAACGAGGGACTTCTAGTGGCCTGGACCCACCAGGAAGGATGATCTTCAAAGGCCTGTTCAAAGGATCATCTAGACCCACAACTCGGGCTTGACTTCAGCTTTCATTTTCTTATCCTTCGCAAGTTACTCCTTCATGCTCATTTTTGAAGTGTCTTCAGAGGCGCCTGTAATCTCAATTTCATAACTTTCTTCGGTGAGAGATGAAGTCTCGGTCCTCGTCAGGCATCTCAATTACTATAGCATTAGGACCGGGAGTCTCTCCCACTTGAATTGCTTCTCTCGCTTTCTCCTTCTTCTCCTTGGCATCATCACTCCTCAGAGTGGGCTCGGGGTCAGAGCAGCCTACGTAAAACCACAAGAGACAAACGTTAGAATGTAATAAACTCATGCCGAAAACAAAGGCTCTTTGAACTTTAAGAAGAAGAGTTACTTACCGGTTTCTTTCTGGCTCTCAACCGTCCTCGGAGTCTCGCCCTCTGGAATGGGAGATAGTACATGAATGTCAAGGCCAGGGGCTTCCGTGTCATAACCAACATGTTGTTCGAACGTATCAAATACCGTCCGACCGGTCGATTGAGTAAGGGAGGTGCTGGAGACTCGGTTCCAGACGGACCGACGATCTCATCTTTTCCTTTTAATGAGGAGGAACCTTTGTTGTAGAGGGCCTTCGCTGCAGATAAGTCTGAAGGCTCATTCCCCCTGAGAAATTCTTTTACCAAAGCCTCCTCGTCAACCTCCTCGGTGTCCATCTTGACTTTTCTGATCTTTATCAAAGTTTCCTTTGCCTCGGCTAGAGATTCGAGGTAGCCCTTGCCAAGAAAACTTAAGTCCCTATGCATGAGGACGCGAGCATTGTAAGCGGGTCGAACAAGCACTTGATCTCCTCCATAGCCGCCTCGAGGCGAGAGTCAATCTCCGTGGATGCTATTCTTTTTCCCTCTTCACCGACTTCATCCTTCAGCATCTCGACCTTAGAGAGCTCGTCGTTGAGCTTTGCCTTCAAGAGTCGCGTAGCAACAATCTCATCGCAATATCATTGCAACTCTTCCTGAGTAGCAGTTTTTTCCTCTCTCTCTTTGCGGAGTAGATCTTCCAACTCTTTGACTCGCAGGGCGAATGCATCCCTCTCCTTCTGAATGGAATCTTTCTCTAAAGCTAAGGCCCCACAGCGTTGGACCGCCTCGTCAATTTCTTTCTTATGTGACGACTCTAGATGATTAACAGCCTCCGTTGTGTCTTCAGCGCTTTTTTGGGCAGCTTCGAGCTGAGATTTGTATAAAGAGAGCTCTTCGTCCTGATCTTTAATAATGTCTTTATCATGAATAGCCTCGAGCTTCAGGCGATCAATTTTGTGTTGACGCTCAATAGAGACTTCCGAGACTTTTTTAGCTAAGTGGACAAACGAGTTATGCTGAACGTAGACATCGTTAGTAAAAACAATAATGCTTTGTTTGACATGTCCCAAAATGTGATGAATTGCTGGGAAAAATTTCAAGCCATTAAAGCATATTTTTGGGAACGTGGCTTTAAGTTCAGTAAGTCATTCTGCTACCGATGGATCAGATACAGGAGCGGAAGGAGTCTGCCTGGAGACTACATGTGTTTGGGAGGGATCTCGGGATTTCCTGATACTGGATGAATCAGAGTGTTGATCTCGATGGGCCTCAGGCTGGGACCCCTTATGCGTGGACTTCTCCTTGCTTTGCTCCGATTGAGAAGGATGATCGCGAGAGTAGGAGGACTGTCTATAGGTTTTTCTTCGGTAGGATGATTCTCGGTGGTGGTAGTCTCATTCGCCGGTGTCATCTCTGTCTCGACGTTTTTCGAAACCCGAATCCCAACCGGAGTGGTGGAAAATAGATGACCTATGAAGATGGCCGAGTCCGTGAGTGCGTTCCATGTCGCCTATGTAGAATGTGAATAATGACAAGTTAGCAAAGAACAGAGTGATGGTTAAAATTGTAGTGCAAAGTGAAATGCACGTGTCTGTGCGTGTCCTAGTGTTTCCCTGCAACAGATCAGTTTCTTTATCTCTTCTTATAGAAGTTTTTTCTCCCTGAACATGGGCTTGAGCGCCTACATGGCCTCTTGCAGACGAATGAAGTTTAAGCGCTTTCGGATCATTGAAGCCATAGTTAAGAAAATCTTCGGGAATAGTAAGGTCCGACATGCCTTTCAATGAACTCTCTAAGAGTTGAGGAGAAGGCTCTCTCCCCACTGGGGTTATTGTGACTTTAGAGGTTCCACCCGTTGTCTTCTTCCTCGGTTTGTAAGTCAATTTTTTCTTTCCCTTCGCGGGGGGAGGCGTTACTTCGATATCATGCACCTCGACTACTGGCTTCAGACCGGGACTAACATTCTCATCAGGTACTTCAGGTGTTTCAGCTTCTTTAATCTCCTCCTCCTCAGGTGTGTCAGGGGAGTCACGTGCTGAAGGCCCACCTTGCTTTTTACCTTTGCCTAAGGCATACGCTGTTATAATGACACCTTGAGGAAGGCTTATCCGGCGGCCTGTCGCCAGCAGCCCAAACTTCGAGAGCAATTCGTTTGAAATAAGAGATTTAATGTTCCGGTCTCTTACAGGGATAGCTCGGATAGCTTCAACGGCTTCAGAATAACTGAAGCGTTCGGGACGTGGGCTAATGTCTACAAAAGTAGAAAAAGAGTTAGGAAAGGTGCAATTTCCGCTGAATGAAAGAAATGATCTAGAAAAAAAAGACTTACTCCCTTCCACCCATCTCCTTGCAAAGCCAGGGGTACAGCGCACGTAGAGCCACTCCTGCTTATACTGGGCGAATTTGCTCCATGCCCTGGTCAGAATTTGACACTTGTTGTGTGGTTCGAGAAATACAAAAGATTGGTTTTTTGATCATCTCTTGAAATGATAAATGTATCGGATATCGCCAGGAGTCGGGAGCCTGAAAAGGATGCTCACGAAGAGGATGCACCTGCCGTACACGAATGCATGACTGTTTGGATGTAATTGCGATGGAGTAATCTCAATATACTGTAGCAGGTCGAGAAGTAAGGAGTTGAATAGCGGTATGCTACCAACCCAGCACATAAATTTGTCACAGGCCATATATCCGACTGGGAGCAGGTGAGGATGATCTTGCCCTGATGGAACCAACACATCATCGAAAGGAATCCTGTGTACCGAGCATATGCGACGAAGAGTGCTTCCGTTAATTCTCAAGGCTTGAGAATCGATCGGATCATCTAAAAAGATCGCTGCATCTAGGGCATCAGGAGTCAAGTCGACGGATGCGATCGTGGGGCTCGAAATGTCTTGTATCGGAGTAGTCGATGGATTCGAAGTTCCGACTACTTCTTGTTGAAAAGATGGCCTAGGTCTGTCTGAGATCGTGGCAGAATTGGATTTCCTAGACATCTCTAATGAGTGTAGAATCTGATGAAACACCTGTTTAAAGTATACTTGAAAAACGATCGACATTAGACAGAATAAAAAAATACTCTCCCCGTGTGGTGTGTGAACGAGTGTAGCCGTTCAAGTATAAGTGTCAAAGAGTTGTAAGTCGTAAAGTTGATGAAATAAAGTTAAGCTTTGGACTTTCATCTTCGAAGACCGTCATCGCTGACCATCTCCGAGAGCTTGTCGTATGATGTTTCTGTTTTAAGCTCGATATCGACACTGTATATGGAAGGTTATTATTTATATTAATCAAGTTAAATTCATGATTATGGTTGTCAAAATAGAGGAGTTATCAATCTGGATCGTTCGATATGCTTGATTTTTTTAAGTCCTTGTCCCTGTTTGCTGTCATATGTTCAGACATAGGAAAGACTCGACTATTTATTGCCTAATTCACTCTCCTATGTTCCCTCTCCACCGTTTAACATGCGGTAAGTCATGCCGAACCATAGCCATGCCAAGCCGCATCGCTTGGCACTTTGCCCTCAATGCCAACTTCCTTCCTACACTTCCTCTCTGCCACCCGGCACAGATGAGTCATCCGGCAAGTCATGCCGAGCCGCATTGTTCGGCACTTTGTTCATCTCCTGCTTTTCTCCTACAACCCCTCTTACCTCGTTCGGCATAAGGAAGTCATGTTGAGCCGTGGTCATACTGAGCCACATCGCTCGGCATGCCAAACCCAACCTCAACTTCACTCCTACACTCCCTCACATCGTTCGGCATGCGAAATTCATGCCGAGCCACAGCCGTACATTCTCCTCCAACTCATTTCTTTGGACAAATTAGAAACACTCCAAGATGGCCAGTCGATCACCACTTCAACTCGCACGCCACCTTCGACCGGCCATCTCAACCCTCACCTGTTCCTACTGGGCCAACACCCTCTTCCATCCTCCTCTCCGTTTAATCCTAAGGCTCATTCAAACCTCGGATCCACCTTCCTTATCTATGCGAATTCCATTATTCATGGGTTAGAGGAAGGTCGTAAATTCAAGTCTTGTCCAAAATCTCTAATCGGATAAAGTCGAATAAGTGAAAGGTTCATACCTAGAAGAAGTGCTCGAAGTCTAGTGAGGTGCTCGATTCATTAGTAGGAACCACTCGGGTTTGTTACTCAGGGCAGTCGAGAGGTAACGTGCAGGTTTTAGGAGTCTAAAGGGAGGTTGAGATGTTGGCAAAAGTCTGGAAAAAGATGAGTTTGCTAGGGTGTTAGAGTGGAGGTAAAAGTAAAAGGGGGAAAGAAGAGAAATGTTGAGTTATATAGGAAAGAGGGAAGATGAATAGATAGTGACCGGTAGAACCCGCCAAGGCACCTCCCTCGCTCGGCATCAGTGTCGTTCGGCGTCAACATGTCGTTCATCATCAATATGTCGTTCGAATCAATGTCGTTCGGCACCGATATGTCGCTCGGCATTCAATGCCTCGTTCGGCATTCAGGAGATCACTACTGAGAAGACAGAACAAGGGCTTAAAGAAAAATGCGGAGTGCTCATTGATCAAAGCGCATCATTTTCATCCACATGATACACTTTGGGGGGCAAGTGTTACCCGATTGTTTGACCATGTAACAAGAGGCTCGGCCTAGATACACCGGTCAGCACAGTCCTCGTTCAGCACACCTTCCTTCGCACGGCATAGAGCCTCATTCGGCATGGAAGAGTCGTTCGGCATGGAAGGGTCGTTCGGCATAGAGCCCCGTTCGTCATGTAAGGGTCGTTCGGCATGGAAGGGTCATTTGGCATTAAGGGTCGATCGGCATCTTGCCCCGTTTGACATACGAGCGAAGATCAACACGCATCCCTCGCTCGACATACGAATGCCGTTTGGCCTGGATATGTAGCTCAGGCATACGAGTGCCGTTCGGCACGCAGACCTTGCTCGGCATTTACAGGTCGACAAACCTCGCTCGGCAATTGCCGTTCGGCATCTATGGCTCGGTGCGCAGAAGTTAACACAGGCCGAGGTATTTTGTTCCTAGGCCCATGAGGGAAGTCCGACCCATCTTCATCTATAAATAGAAAGGTAGAGGCACTGTGAAAGGGACCTTTTTCGCGAACAGTGGGGAGACTCTGCTGCATTCAAGATTTATTCTATTTTACTTTGCACTTGTATTCAAATCATTATAGTACGGATTGTATCTGTATTCAATCATTTGTGATAGCAATAAAGATCAAAACTCAAAGTGGACGTAGGCAGTTACTTCGACCACTATAAATCTGGTGTTCTTGTTTTTTCATTTAATTTAGCATACAATTCTCCGTTTTAATTTACTTTCTTCATTTATCTCTCTCTATAATCTTTCTTAAGGGTGTTAGTGACCAATTCTGGTACTAACAATATGTAAGTTAATTACTGAAAAAACATAGTTAAGGGCAGTTATGAATTCTGAGCAATAGTACTCACAAGTCTACATTTAGTTATGAAAAAACATATAATGCAGGTTATGAAAAAACATATAATGCAGTTATGAAAAAACATAGTTAAGGGCTGTACACTTTACAGGTTATGAACTTATAACTAAGTGTACTTGTATTAATAATTATAAAAGGAATTAACGTATAATGCAGGTGAGCTATAGTATTCTAACTTTGATTAACTATAAATAAAGCAGCTTATATAAAAAAATGGAAATTAGGTTGAATGGCTTCTATTTTCAGGGTAATAAGATTTATGGACAACACTTCTGAATAATTTGTTTTAAGGATAATTAACAGGATAATGATAAATTCATTTATCCTTTTCAGTTATACAGGAAAATGATAAATCTTTTTATCATTATTTTTGTATAACTGAAAATGATAAATTCTTTTATTTTTTTCCTGTAAATTGTCCTTAAAATTAATTTTTTAAAACTAGTGTCCTTAAAACTTATTACCCTACACAAATAAGCCATTGAAGTGTAAATCCCCTAAAAAAATACATATTTGGGAAGGAGTGAAACAAATTATTTTTATCAAAGTAATCTGAAATTAGTGTGGCACTAGAAACCCTAAATAAATCATATTTATTAAGTGTAAATAAAGCGTCGACCACTCCCACATAATTAAGTCATTGTTCTAAAACCTGAAATATATTGAATGTCAGCGTATGACAATTCCTTAAATTAAATAACAGTTAACTTTTGAATTATTTTGCATTGGACTAAGCGGCCTACTTTATTTCCAATTCATAGTCAAGCACAAAATAGATGAATGCACTAATGGAAACACATAGTTTATGGAGTTAAGTACATACTCAACACCGACTTAAAATTAACCGATCTAAATTCTGAAATAAGTTAAATAACAGCAAGTTAGACTAATTTAATATTTTTGTACATGAAGATATTATTTCATCGTGTAAGATAATTGCATCCATTTGTTACACAAAATTTTTTATAAAAAAAATAAGGTTGACATAAGTTTATAAAATGCTTTAGCTTGAAAACAAGCATCAATCAAAGGATCGAAAAAAGGAAAAATAGTTGAAACTTCGAACTACACTTAGCCTGTTGATTTTAAGATTAGTATGCCTTTTTTGGAGGCAATTTACTCTCCTACAAAAACATGGTTTACTCAAAGAAAAACAGTCATTATGTCAATGCTATAATTTTATAAATAGGAGGCAATATTTGATTTACAAATATTAATCCATAATACAAGCATACATGATTCTATTTCATATTGAACCATCATGCAAATATAACATAGCTAATTTCACTGACAAGTGTTTGCTAATTTTAGATATCAATGATTGCAACAAGACACTCAATGAGGCAATCTTTGGCTGCACTTGCAACTTTATGTGCAAAAGATAAGACAGGTGGTCTACAAAACAATGAAATGTGAGGTGCTGAAGTTGAAGTCGCCCATGCTCTTCAGAATATAATCCCTACTGTTAAAAGATATCCTTGGAAGCGTACTCCGTAGAGTTTAAACACTACTGAAATGCCACCTACACCCGACAAAAATTAGCCTCCAAATGTCGCTCACTCTCCAAATATTACTTCCATCAACTCAGACTCACTAAACACCATGGATGCCTCGAATAACTCTTTATTTTTTCCAAATGATGATTTTCGACTTGAGTCAGTCAAGAAAAAGAGAGGAAAGATGATGATGAAAATGTTTTCTTTGATGCCGAATGAGAAGGCCGAAGTTGAATTCAATGATCGATGTCCACCAATAGGTTCCAATTCTAAACACTTGTCATATTATCTTGGTATCTTAGTATACATATGGCACCTATGACTATTCCTGAGTGGAAAAAAGTGGACAAGGAGTTAAAGAAAGATTCATGGCCTTGTATTTAGGTATGAAAAAAGTTAATGTCTTACATCGTCTTTATATGAAAAACATTACTTGGATTTGACATAGTTGCTTGTGCATAAACATAAACGTAATTCAAAATGAAGTCCACAAAATGAAGTGCAGGATAAAGTAATAAAAAACTTGTATACACACAAGTCTTAGGTAAAGAACTTAAATCATATTACAATAACCGAAGTCCAGGATGTTTGAAATAAAAGACTTGGTTAGGGCAAAGAGCTTGTACATGTATCCTATTACAACTATTACTTATACATGTAAAGAGCTTGTATATGTATTCAGTAATAGTCATACAAGGCGACTCTCCTGTTAAACATGAACACATGCAAAGAGCTTTGCAGGTTCCTTATTATATCAAAATTATTTATGATTTTATGCTTTAGCATGTTCTTTGATTTGATTTTTTTCTTCCCAAAATATCAAGAGGTTGGAGATTACATTAGCTTAAAATTATTAACTTAGTTAATCAGTGTATTTATGTTGACATATATTGATTAATCTTTCCAATCTGATTCATGTATGCAAGTCACAAAATTACATCAATTGTGATCAAACTCTATATCCCCGAACTTCACATTCAATGTGTAAAAAATAAATATTTATTTGTTTAATTGAACTTCCATTATAATTGTCCTCTACACTTTGTGCAGTCAAGATTCACAGTGGATGAAGCATATAAGTATTTGTTGGCCATGCTCAGACCAGATAATGTAGAAAATGTTCGAGAATGGAATAACTCTATGAAAGAAAAACCATCAAAGAAATTTGTGGCAATAAATTGTATTTTATTCATTATAAATTAAAAGGTAAATTATAGTTTACTAATGAATTTTTCCTATGCAGGAAACTAGCAAAAAATTTTGAGAACTAAGTGATAAGAATAAAATTCCACACATAATGAGTAGGAAGGGTTACACAAGATTTGCCGAAGATATGGTAAGAAATGCATATCTATTTATATTGATTGTATATTTTTTCTTTGGTTCTTCTTCTTCTTATTATTATTATTTTCAGAAAAAACAAAGAGGAATATCATATATTAACGGAGTTGAGCTGTGGGTCTGAGCGCACACCATAAAAATGAAGAACCACCGAGTTCTATCGTTTTCGATTACATCGTAATGGTTTTTTATTACCGTAATAGTTAATTTTGGTTAGATTACCATATTAGATTGCTGTGTGTTGGATTACCAAAAATGTGCTAGATTGCTATGTGTTAGAATTATTACACAAACTAATAAGTAGTCATAAGTATTACACAAACTATTTGTCTCCAAATGGTTATATATATATAGTATTTTTTTATTTCTTAATATTGGATTTATTTTAATTTGTAGACCAAGATCAAAGAGCACAATAGTAATACTCAAAACCCCAGGGAACAACATCGGTAAGTAGATATGGAGTGTCAATTCTTTTCGGCAACGAATATAAGGGATGAGTGACTGGACTAGGCTTTGGTGTTCCACCATCTCAAATTGCTATTTATTCAAGTAATTCTAAAATGTCGAGTGCATTCGAAAACTAAGTAACTCGCTTGGAGGCTAGACTAAAAGAGGTGACTAATCCGTTGATGAAAGTTAGTTTATATTTAATTAGATGTTTTCTGATTGCTTAATTTTGTGCAAATATAAGTGTCAGTAGTCACTTGATTTTGATCATATAACATAGGTGCTGAAAAGGATTTAATATAATGATATGTACTTAAGATTTACTAAGTGCATATCTTGTACTTTTTACAGAGATTGAATGGAAAGGAAAATGATAATGTGGTAGATATGGAGACTCCTCATGCTCATATGCCTCAGGTTAAAACAAATGCTTCTCTCAAATGCTACTCTCAATCTATTACAACACCACATAATAAGGCGGGTGCTGGCCCGCTGCGAAACACCAATTACAACAGGTTTTGCCCATTGTAAAAAGGTTATTCTATTTTATTGTCTCTCGACTTGAGAATACTATGATCTTCGGTATGAAAGCTCTTCTTTGATTATAGTCAAATCATGGCATGGCCTTCCATCGAGTGACCACAGTTGGGTCGAGTGGAAGTATTGGAAGTGCATCACTATTCAGAGAGGATTCATCTTCTCAGTTATTGAGATTAGTATTATAATCAACTCAAGTCAACTCAAAGTTTCTAGCCAGAGCGTTTCGGTTAAGAATAATTGTTATTATTGAACTAAGGACTTTGTGTTTAGACTATAGAGTTGAATATAGATGATATTGGAATTTTGGCCTTTACTAAATTCCATAAGTCCAAAGTGATATAGTTTTAATGAAGAGAATTAGTGTAAATAAATGTCACAACTGTGTAACCATTGATAAAGAGAAATTCGATTTTACCGAAACTAAATAAGCAGTAAATTTGGCCAAAATGTCACGCCACCTGCTAAGTGGCGTATGAACGTTAACATTTGAATAGTTCGATATTAATCGCCGACCAAATCACACCCGACGAGTCACATAACCAAAATGATGAATTCTCTTTAGAACAAACAAATTAATTACTTTATAATTGTTATAAATTCATTAAATTAACTAATATTTATGAAATATTAATTATAAAATTTTGAATATGATTTGTGGAATAAATTTTATTATATATATTTATAATAATTATAAATATATCAACCAATATGTGATATCGATAAGAAATTAAATTAAATTTAATTATAAATATTTATTTGGGCTTAAAATGGGTTTAAAGCCTAGGTAAGGGGCTAGAAATTTCGATCAAAATATGGGAAATATGAACCATAAGTTGGTGCAACAAAGGCTTGGAAATGGAGGGCTAAGATGTAAGAGAATTGGTAAGAGACGATGTAGGATATTGATCCTAAAACCCAACATCTACTCTATATAAGCATCTTTGTCCTCAACCTTTAGTAGAATTTTTCGGCTGCCTCCTCTATCCATATCATGGCCAAAACATACCTCTCTACACCTATCAAATCTCAAATCAATTCAGTTAAAATCAATAGTTATTCTATGGCAGCGGTTCAAAGACTAGCAATTTGACGAATCGAGAAGTTTTCATGAGGATGGGAATTCATCATTATAATGTGCACTTAAGGGAATTAGTTTATATAAGTATTTACTTTTTGTATATGATGCATATTCTCTGTATAACTCTATATTATTCAAATATATATATATATATATATATATATATAGTTATTATTGAATTATTAGTTAGGTGAGCTTCCAATAGGTATTGTTGTTGTCACATATATTGATTGGTTATGCGTATATGTTTATCAAATGAAAAAAAACAATTTTCTTCAAGGATCTAATACACACGGCCAATATCATTATATTTTAATTATTTATATTTTATTAATTAATAATACATAGATCAATATATTAACTAATTTATTTAAATGACATGTATTAAACCATATAATTTTATTACATGAATAAATGATCCAATCATTTTCAAATGATTTATATTAATTATGATTTGTATTAATCGAAAATAAATTTTTGTAAATTATTTAATATATTTTAATATTATTTAATATTTGCATGAATTAATAAGTTCATGTAAAATAAATTATGTTTCGAAAATTCAATTTGAAATTTTCTAAAATTAATATGTTATCGCATATGCTCTTAGTCAGAAAATCAGAATTTTTAAACCAAATTTTATATTTGTAGAAAATCATTTAAAATTCGAGGGAAAGGCATTTAATTAATAAAAATATTATTTTGACTTGGAAAATTTTGAAAAAATTTCGCAAGCTATATAATTCTATTCCTGGTTTTAGAAATTATAAAATTCAAAATATCTATTATATAAATATTTTCTATTATTTACTTATTGTTAATTAACTAATTAATTCGTAATATATATACTAATATAATAAAATTATATTTATATTTCGATTTGCTGTATATATGATCTGTAATGTTTTATAAAATAATAATAATGTTTATTTTAGTTTTATAATTTATAAACTATTCTAACTCATATTTATATTTTAAGTATTATATTTATATTTATACACACACACACACACATATATATATAATTACGTTACTTTAATAAATATATATATATATATATAATTATTAAATTAAATTAAATCATATCTTATATATACACATATTAGATATATATACATATATGTTTATTTAATATTTAATATTATAATATTTTATGTACATATATGCGTATGATATTTTCATAATATAAATATATATGATTTTTACTTGAATACACGCGCACACACACACATATATATAATAACTATAAATATATACACATATTTGGACACATACATACATATAGGATGACCTAACGTGTCCGCTACAATGTAATTCATAGCATCTATATACGGACATGTTGTACCCTTCATGGAATACCATGTTACACACGCACACATATATACATATGTATATTTATATACAGGTGAAAATAAATTAAATAAATTTTTATCAACAATTTATAAATTTAAATGAAGTATATGATTTTATTTAAATTAAATTTAGAAATGTCCTAAATAAGTTAGACTTCATAGGCCCAATAATGATCCAATAGGGTAATTTTTTTTGAAATTCACCTATAACTTCTACTCCTGGCTGACATAGTTCTGATAATGGTATCAGAGGCAAAGCTTTAAGCTCGCAGCCCATGTCCCTGATAGAAAATGCCTAAAGTTGAGTTGGGCCTTGGGCTAATTTTCAAAATTATTTGAAGTTCAAAATACAAGATTTTAAGTTTAAAAGTTAAATTTAAAACAAGATATAAATATATTATAAAATTTATAGTATAATAAAAAATTCAAAATGTTTGAAACTATATATCAGTTTTAAATTTTAAATTTTACTAATTGGATTAATAAAATAAATTAATTAAATAAGTTAATTAATTAATAAATGTATGCATGTATTATATATTATGATGTATGTTATGTTGTTTTAATTGTTTTAAAATAACATAAGTATACATGTATATATAAGAATTGAATTTTGAAATTAATATAATATAATTAAAATTATTAAATTAAATAAAGGTTAGTTAATTAAATGAATATACATAAATATTAGGTATATGTGTAATATTGCAAAGGTTATAGTATTGAATGAGTATTTAGTATAAATGTTATATTAAATTAATATCAAATTAATTAAAATGTTAATTAATTAAATAAGATCTAATTAATATAATACTATACACAAGAATATTATATACGTAATATAAAATATAAAAGTTATATAGTAATAAAATTTATATAATATTAATATATAAACTAAATGTGTAACATTAAAGAAACCGTAAACAAACCTAAGGGATAAATACATACGTACTGTATGTATACCATGATTTCAAAGGTGTCTGACACTTAAATCACGAGGGTATTTCATAAAAAATACATTATTCCATAAGTTGATATCACTTGATATAATATATCGAAGATTATGAATCTTTAATATAAAGTTGTTCTCAATCATTTATATACTAATAGATTACTTGCATACTCTTTAGTCGTTGAGCTTTCCTCAAAATAAGGATGTTATGTGCAGTGATATTTAATATATTGAATAGATGAGGTAAGGTAACTGCACATATTTGTTGTGCTTTCCTCAAGGTATGTACACTAAACTTAAGTCGTCATGAACTGATAGTTCCAAGTGAATCATCTTACTTTACTCGTTGAACCATGGGTTAGGAGTTGTATGTCATACAACCGATTAGGAGCTATCCATCGAATAAGCGAGTATGATTCGCTGAGCATTCCTTAAGGTCAGAATCCCAAGATATACGAGTCCTAACACCAACTAGTGAAATCGAAAGACTTCTATGTTTTGCTTAAGAGTTTGGTGAAACATAGAAGACTAGTAGGAGTCTTATTAGAAAAATGAAATGATAAAATTTAACCTTTCTTATATTGTAAGAACATATGTTATATAATGTTAATAATAATCTACATTGATAAATTTATGCATTTAAAATGATTGACAAAACATTTATCAATTAAGATGTACAACTAAACTAAATTGAAAATCGACAAATAGAATTATAAAGTGTACTTATTAATAAACGACTATTGCATGTGAACGTTTCAACACCCATGCCAGTGTCTAATTTTACAACTACTTACGTTCGTAATTTGATCGCTGCGTGTTTATTTGGTCGAGACCTTGTATTGCATTCTATGAATTCTAAACTCTAAAAGCAATATGAAACTATGTATATTTGATCCATGTCACATATAAATGTTGTATGGGAAATGGCCACGATTTGTAATGTATGATACATCGATGAAGTTAATTCATTCAAAAATAAACCAATAAACAGTATTATGAGGTCAAGTATTCAATTTGATTGATTACAAAAGGACCATATTATGTTAACTGTAACACTAGACCAAAACTACAAAATAGATATAAGAACCTGGTCGCTAAAATATCAGTTTGATCAGTTTACGCAAGTTGCAACATTTTTGATATCTTTAGATATCAAGGATGATTGAGAATTATTTTTTTAAGTACATGAATATTTTTTCAAGTATTGAAAAGAATACAAATGAATAAAGAATAATAGAATACTAGCATATATCTTTTGTAAAGATATTATATATATATAAAAGTAAAAAAGGGAGTTTTAATTAATAAAGGAGTATTAATTAATGAAGGAAGTTTTAAATTGATTAGTACTCCGATTGATTAGTAGTTTAATTAATCAGGAGTTTAAATCAATTAGGAATTTAGTTATTAGGAATATAAATTAGTAAGGAAAGCTTTAATAAGTGAAAGAAGTTTTATTGAGTAAAAAATAGTTTTACTAATAAACAGAGTTTTTAATTAATAAAGGATAAATTAATTAAAAAGAGATCATAAGTCATTTAGTGACTTAATCGTGTTTTGCATGAATTGATATTGCTTGTGTATTTACTAGCTTATGGAAAGTATATGAGATTTGGTTTCTATATGTAACCGTTCTCATTATTGTTGAATATGACCGTATCCATAGCCGGAGTCTGAGACGCAACCAAGAAACTCAAGCCCTATGTGAGCCACTTAAAGATCAGTTCTATTTAAAAAAATGATAGTTTTCAGGGTTTGACGTGTGATAGGACAAGAAAAGTGAATGTTGGATTGGTTGCTTAAGATCTTTGATCTTCACCCAAACCCGGATCCAGTGAAAAAAATAGGATCACTTCTTATGGATTCATTGAGAATGCTTTTAACCTTGTTTATGGCCTATTAGAAGTAGAAGGTGCTCTGGTAGGGTTCCTCACAGACAGAAGAGGATAGCAATCCATTTGGGAATTCGTAATGTTTTCGAGCGATGATGGTTCGTGTGTTGAGATGCTGAATGCGACTTCACCATCGGTTATGACTAAAGACAGAGTAGGCTGCATGATCTTGGGTACATCTAATTGTAATGACCGGGAGGTTTTCGACCTCTTAAAATCGACTCTAATAGTATAGGGTGCCGAGCAGTCAAGTGCTGAAAATACCAGGTTGTTAGGTTTTAAGAAGAAAAGAGATAGAAGAAGAAAACAGAAATAACAACAACATAAAATCTCACAATCGTAGTGGAAAAAAATATAATATACAATAACAGCATTCTATATAAAGGAAAACTATAACTGCTAATATACATACAAGTTATCAGAGTACAATCATCAACATATAAATCTGGACAGTTATAATAACTTGTCCCTAAATGCTGAATATATAGCCTACAATACACAGCGGAATATAATCAAATACGTGCAATACGTCTCTACCATCCAACTTATCTCCTGAGCTCCCAAGCATCCTAACCTGAAAAATGTAATACACGGTCTGACCTGAGCATTATAATAAAGTAACACCTGAGTCAGGCTGGAAACCGGCGTGAGTAAAACACACTTAATTTGAAATACTTAAGTTATCAAAATCCTTCGAAAACCAAGGTAACTCGTACAAACACAACGAGTTTTTATCTTATTATGACCAAAGCACTTTTACAAAAATCCATCCATATTATATTAGTGTCTAAATAAAATTACTTATTCAAAATGGTCAAATTTATCAAAATTTTCCAATTCCAGCATATTATTCTCTATAATCAAAGCTGTAAAGGTTCGTAAAGATTATTAAATCAAAGTGGTTTCGAATAACACTGATTTTCAATCCCGGTCTCTTCGAATCCAAGCAATAAATTTTAAAATCCAAGTCTGTTTGAATAAACAATTCCTATTCAGGATGTCAAGATTCATACACGGGAATTTATTACATAAGTTTATTTTCAATAAAACGTGTCGACCTTTTATTTCAACCATTCAATTCTTTTGGCTACTCAGTGCCATAGGCACAGAAAAGTTCGAATTAGATATTCAAGAGTAATTAAGCCAAATCACATATCGTTAACTATCTTAGCGATTTATAGCCAATATTAGAACAATTAACAAATCATCATTTAACTAATTTAGATTAACCAAATCTAATTATATTCCTGACCAAATTACTTAAAATTTATATCAGTTATAAAAACCATTTATTATTAAATTAAGAACCCATCTAATATTAACTTTATTAACTAATTTTAGATTTTATCAATTTGGGATTTAATTATTAACTTTAATTATTAATTTAATTTTATATTGTCGAAAATTAACAAGTTCATTTGGCTTAAAATACTAAATGGTAGGATCAAAAGTAGTGATTATGATATTGATTGGATTTAAGTCAAAGAGGGAGATAATGTTTGAAGTTTAATTGATTATAAAACAAATTGTTAAATTACTTTTTTTAATAGCCCATGGCCACGTTCGGCCCACAAGAGAAACAAACTCCTCCCCTTTCTCATTTCCTTCTCTTCTTTTTCCCTACCACTCCTTCTTCTTTCCTTTCCCTTTTTTTTCTGCGAACACACCGTGCACATCATCGTGCACATGCACGCATCGCTGACCACCTCTCTCTCCTGCCGCTGACCCCTCGAGCACATCACCCGCATCCACCGCTTTACATCCAACCACCTGGAACGCGATCCAATCCTCTAGTTCAAAAATTCGAACTACAGACCATCACTTGATCAACACCTCGCCTTTAAACCACCTCGACTCACCACCATACGCCATCATCTACCACCGAGCCTTTCCAAAATGTTTGCCACCATCTCCTCTTGCTTTTCCCCCATAGGGCACGTTTCCCTTGGCCTCTCGTTGCCGCAGTTTCCCCAGAGTCGAACCACAAGGAAAGGAGCCTAAAAACCCTAGAACGACTTCGCAGATGTCACACACCACTGTAACAACCCGATATTTTCAGCCATTCGCATCTACACATGCCGGACTTGAATTGCTCAAAATACTGCATTGTAACAAAATTTGGAGCAAATGAAATACAACCACAGAATCACAGACACAGAAATATCAGAATAACTCACAACGGAAATTTAAAATACCATAGTAGTTCATGAAGCTACTATAAAAAAAATCTCAAAACAAATATATAATATCAGTCTAAAAAACATATACAATAGAAATCTCAAATACATAGAAGTTTATAAATACCAGAGCTGAAATAGAACAACTGAAACTGAAAGGAAATAGATAACTAGACAAACAGAATCTCCAACGATTCCTAGCTCCAGAAAAGAAATCCAAAGTTAAGTTGTAAATACTCAGGCTGACCCGAGCGTAAAGTAAAACACAAAACACTTGAGTCAGGACATACATACATATATAATGTAAACCAACTCAAGTGAACTGTAGTAGTAATGTACAATAACTTAAAGGATGCTTGGGATCGCCCATCCTCTAAGGATCAGTTAAACCATAAATTAAATACATCCCGTGGTTAAAATTCCAAAATGGTATATTATACTTCTAAATCAAATATCATTTAAAAATTCAATATCATTTCAAATTTCATTTCAAAATATCGTATCTTTCCAAAACCAAATTCATTTTTATTTAATTTAAATACCATTTCAAATCACATTTTAAAATGGTTTATATTTCAAATCAAAATATTCCATTTAAATCATTAAAAAAATGAAGTAATTATATTTAACAATCAAATACTAAATTCCCAAATTTAGCCATTCAGAATTCATTTATTCACTTAAATTTATTAAAACAGTGAAATTTAACTTTCACAACATTTAAAAAATGCTACGGAAAGTTGCATTTGAAAACAATTCTATTAACAAAAATAGCATTTACAGAAATGCTGTAATAGTTCAAGTTCCAACTAAAAGCATTAGGTACATTCTGCAACTACAGCATTTACAAAGTGCTGTAATAGCTCTTAGTTCATTTTAGCCATTTAGTTCATTTGTATCAACTACAACACTTAGAAATGCTGTAATATCCTTTACTTAAGAAATGATAGCATTTCAAAATGCTGTTAATTAAATTCCAAAATTTCAATAAAATTTCATAAACAATTTAATTTTTATTTAAACCAATTTTTAACTTATAAAAATTATATTTTCTCCCTTTAAAAACAATCATTTAAATATCCCTTAATTCATGATTTTACAAAGTGAAATTTTCACAAATAATTATCAAATTTTTAATAATTCACTTATAAAATAAATGTAAAATTTTATAACATTTCATTTACTTAACATTTTAATTAAGTTTACCATTTCATAATTTTATTTAAATTCCATTTTATTTTCTTAACTTAACTTTTATTTTTAAAACACTTCACATTTTTCAAATTAAGTTATATAATCAAATTTCAATTTTAAACATTTATTTAACTATTTTTAATTTATAGAAAAATCAATAACACTTCATAAAATCATTTTTAGATTTAAATTTAAATCAAATTATCATATTTTCTTACTTAACTTAAAGTTCATTTATAAACAAAATCATAAATTCCAAAATTTACTTATATTTCAAATTCTACTTCACCATTTATTTATTCACTTATTTAACTTGTAGAAAATCACTAATATTTTATAAAAATCATTTTTAAATAAATTTAAAATCAAAATATCATAATATTAATATTTTTTTAATATTTTAAAAATCTTAGAAAAATATATATTAACCACGGTCTGTATATAAATTTCTAACCTAAGTCAAATGGTACGGATAATATATCATTTCAATCCGTAATTTACAAAGGAAAATCTGGGTTCTATCATTTCAAACCAGCAATCCCAAGTTGAATGAAAATAAATCAGGCCTATAATTTCAGCCTACAACTATTTTTCCTTATTCTAAAGTCCGTTCGGTTATGTATCATTTCAACATATAGTGAACCTAATCTATAAGGAACTTGCAGTGTGATAAACTGATATAAATAAACAGAATAGCATTATATAACAGTAACAGAAGATATAATAGGTGTATAAACAAGGATGAACATCATATAAATAATATCACAGGCAGTTATAACATAATAATATGAACTACATATTCACAGGATGCCAATTTACTACTTATATAAGTACGGTATGTCGGGTGAGAAATACTCACCTCTTAATGCTGGAGATAACAGATTCAGACACACAACAAACACCCAGAAAGCACAAAGGCACAATTACAGATTCAAGTGAGGGGAGAGCCAAAGCTATTATCTTGTGCATATGAAACAAAACAATATATAGGACATGAATTTTAACACCAAATATGACATTAAACAAGCTAGAATTTATGTACACCAAAGAATCAAACGACTTGCACTTGCTTTCACCTACCCTATGCTCGGCCCAGATATAAAAATGCACAGCCATGGAGTGTATTTGGTCAAGTATGGGCCCATCATGGGTCGGCCTAACAAGGAAATAAAGGTGTGGAAGTTGTTTGTGCATGAAATTACAAGTACAAGGCAACAAAGTGGATTTTCTATGCAAATATGGTTCGGCCATAGGCATATAGTGGCACGGCCAAGCCTGGTGAGTCAGGTACTGATGTGGCAGAGGTCTTGGAGTCAGTTAGGGGCTGGAGAAGGTGGTGCAAATGGCGGCCAAGGGGGTGTGTGAGGTGGTGATGGCATTGGTGAGCTCAATTATGCATATATAAGGGGTGTTTGCAAATTTTTTTGTGTGGAGCTTGCATCTTAGAGGTCCCGACCTGACAAGTCAGTGGAGATGGAAGAATTTGCAGCCAAGCAAGGTGGTGGTGAAGGAGGAGCTTGAGGACGAACAATATATAGGTGAAAGCAAGGCAAAATATCACTAAAACAAGTAGAAAAGTGTAAGAAAAGTTAATAAACCATTACCAATTTTTGTACAGCAATGGGGGCCGAAAATTTTGGAATGAGAAACAATATTTTTTCGTGAAAATGAAGGAGGTAATCGGATGAAGGAATGAGATATGGTCAGCCAAAAATTAATGCATGAGCTGATTGGAATTGAAAAGGCAAAGAAGGTGAAAAGACAAAGGCAAGTGAAAGGTTTAAAACTCTTCATATTTCCTTTATTCTTTTTGTATTATTAAATACATATGAAAATGAATATAAATAAAATAAAAAAACAACAAAATAATGTATGAAAAGAAAGAAATAAATAAGTTTAAAATAAATATAAATTAATTAAGAAAATAGCTTAAAAATAGAAACTAGGTTTTAAAAATTAAAAATAAAATGCAATATGTTTTGGAAAATTATAACATCACTTTAAAAATGTTTTAAAATAAAAATATATACCAGATAAAGTGAAAATGAATTGAATAAATAAATTTTAGAAAAAAATAGAAAAATATAAGAATATAGTTAATTATACGTAAACTAGTTTTGGAAATTGCAAACAAAAATATAACTAGTTTTGGAAAAATAACTACTATACTTTAAAAATGTTTTAAAAATAAAATATACATATATATATAACATGAAATATTACACATATATATACAAATTAGAATAAGACATGACAAATAAAAATATTACTTATATAAATTAAAACACAATTTTGTTAAATAAATCAATTTACATACAATATTTAAAAAACATAACTTTCACAATATAAAACGGATTTCAACGAAACGAAAAGCATTATTCTTGAAATTTAATTTATTTTCATAGTAAAAGTTAAAATTAAAAAATTAAAAAAATTTAAATTTTAAATTTGAAAAGTCAAAGTTTGACCAGATTGACCAAAATCCACATTTTTTGCAAATATTCTATTTATTCAGGTTTGGAATTATAATTAACATAAAAATCAAAATTTATTTTTAAAATAACAAAATTTTTTCATTTTAATAAATATAATAAAGTTTTTAAATCAGACATTTGAATTTAAATAATTAAAATAAACAAATAGAAATTATCACAAAATACAGGGTTGTTACACTCTCCCTCACTCAAATCTTTTCGTCCTCGAAAAGGAATGAGCAAGGAAAATAAGAAAAGAAAGATAGAAAAAAATAGTACCTAAAAAAAATTCCGGATTCGAAGCACGAGTGCTCTCCTCCGTTTCCCAGGTACAATCCTAATCATCAGTACTTCACAGTACTTTGACCAGACTAACAGATTTCCTTCTTAGCTGCTTCGTACCTCTGTCGACAATACGAAGTGGCTTACTCTCGACAGTCAGATTAGGCTCAATATCCAAACCGTCAAGAGAAGAAGGCTGAACAAAAAGAGATGGGTCATGAAAATACCAGCGAGAGCCCTTAGCAATGATCACCACCAAGAAGGTCATTAATTTCATTGTACGAAATATTATATGCCGTTTTAGCCTCCCACGGACTATCATTACAGACAACGGAACTCATTTCGAAAGCAAAGAGTCCAAAGAATTTTGTCAAAAGCATGGCATTGAAAAAAGGTTTGCAGTAGTTGCTCATCCAAAAGACAATGGATAAGTTGAAGCCGTGAACAAAATAATCAAGTCCATATTGAAAAAGTGTTTGGAATTGGCTAGAGGCAAGTGGGTGGATGAACTTCCAACAACACTTTGGGCTTATAGAACCACCCAACAGTCCGCGACTGGCCACACTCCATTCGCATTGGCATATGACACAGAAGTTGTTATACCCGTATAACTTGAAGTTCAAACATATCGGGTAACTCATTACGACCCCAAGACGAATTGGGATCTTTTGTTGGAATCACTGGTCTTCATTGACGAAAAACGTGAAGAAGCTGATTTAAGAGCGACCGCATATAGACACTGAGTCGCTCGATATTATAATGAAAAAGTTTGGCGAGAGTCTTTGGTGTGGGTGACCTCATTTTGAAACGATTTTTTCCGGTCCCATCGCATTTGAATCCCACATGGGAATGTCTATGCGTCATTGAACGGAGGCTTGGAGAAGGAACTTTCAAGCTAGCAACCGTTGATGGCGCAACACTCCCCCGAGCATGGAATAGCGAGCTTCTACGGCATTATTATACTTAGTCTATTCATTTTCTATTTCTGTTGCGATTATTTTCAGTTTGTTTTTATTTTGTTGATTCTTAGTACTCAGCATGTAATAAAGCAATTTAGCTTGTTTTCTAATAAAGGCTTGAAGCCATTTTTCCATGAATTTTTGGTGTTTCCTGTATGATATTTCTATGGAAAAAAACTAGAGTTACATTATTTTGTTTGATGTATGAACGCGCATAAACGACCCGAAATCTCCAAGTCCCCAGAGTGCGGACTGGAGTACTCTGAGTCCCCAGAGTGCGGACTAGAGTACAAACGACTCGAAATCTCCAAGTCCCCAAAGTGCGAACTGGAGTACTCTGAGTCCCCAGAGTGCGGACTAGAGTATAAACTACTCGAATTCTTCAAGTCCCCAGAGTGCGGACTGAAGTACTCTGAGTCCCCAGAGTGCGGACTAGATTATAAACGACTCGAGATCTCTAAGTCCCCAGAGTGCGGACTGGAGTACTCTGAGTCCCCAGAGTGTGGATTAAAAGTATACACGACTCGAAATCTCCAAGTCTCCAAAGTGCGGACCGGAGTACTTGAGTCCCCAGAGTGCAGACTAGAGTATAAGCGACTCGAAATCTCCAAGTCCCCAGAGTACGGACTGGAGTACTCTGAGTCCCTAGACTGAGGACTAGAGTATAAACGACTCAAAATCCCCAAGTCCCCAGAGCACGGACTGGAGTAATCTGAGTCCTTAAAGTGTGGACTAGAGTATAAACGGCTTAAAAATCTCTAAGTCCCTGGAGTGCGGACTAGAGTACAAATGACTTGAAGTCATCAAGTCCCCAGCGTAAGGACTGAAGAATATTCTAAGTACCCGAAGCATGGAATGAAGGATGTACAATTCCAAAGAATTTCTGAGTTATATGAAGATGAATTGGGGGTTTATGTAACTCACAATAGCTCGAGTTTCGACCACAATTATACAGAAAACTGAACAATAAAAGTTGTTTGAAAGACAAAAGAACTAAGTTTTATTTATTAATCCAAAATGAGGTTCTACGACAACTCCTCCAAAACTCAGAGTCAAAAGTCTATCTACATTGACTATGAAAATAAATAAAAATAATTACATAATCTAAGCTAACTCTCATTGAACGAGTGTAACAGCTACTTCTTCGATTTCTTTTCCTCCTTCGTTTTCTCAGACGACTCCTCCTCCAAGCGTTTTCGCTTGTATGCTTTACTTGATTGGGAAGTAACGTCCGAGGAGGAACGAGGGACTTCTAGTGGCCTGGACCCACCAGGAAGGATGATCTTCAAAGGCCTGTTCAAAGGATCATCTAGACCCACAACTCGGGCTTGACTTCAGCTTTCATTTTCTTATCCTTCGCAAGTTACTCCTTCATGCTCATTTTTGAAGTGTCTTCAGAGGCGCCTGTAATCTCAATTTCATAACTTTCTTCGGTGAGAGATGAAGTCTCGGTCCTCGTCAGGCGTCTCAATTACTTTAGCATTAGGACCGGGAGTCTCTCCCACTTGAATTGCTTCTCTCGCTTTCTCCTTCTTCTCCTTGGCATCATCACTCCTCAGAGTGGGCTCGTGGTCAGAGCAGCCTACGTAAAACCACAAGAGACAAACGTTAGAATGTAATAAACTCATGCCGAAAACAAAGGCTCTTTGAACTTTAAGAAGAAGAGTTACTTACCAGTTTCTTTCTGGCTCTCAACCGTCCTCGGAGTCTCGCCCTCTGGAATGGGAGATAGTACATGAATGTCAAGGCCAGGGGCTTCCGTGTCATAACCAACATGTTGTTCGAACGTATCAAATACCGTCCGACCGGTCGATTGAGTAAGGGAGGTGCTGGAGACTCGGTTCCAGACGGACCGACGATCTCATCTTTTCCTTTTAATGAGGAGGAACCTTTGTTGTAGAGGGCCTTCGCTGCAGATAAGTCTGAAGGCTCATTCCCCCTGAGAAATTCTTTTACCAAAGCCTCCTCGTCAACCTCCTCGGTGTCCATCTTGACTTTTCTGATCTTTATCAAAGTTTCCTTTGCCTCGGCTAGAGATTCGAGGTAGCCCTTGCCAAGAAAACTTAAGTCCCTATGCATGAGGACGCGAGCATTGTAAGCGGGTCGAACAAGCACTTGATCTCCTCCATAGCCGCCTCGAGGCGAGAGTCAATCTCCGTGGATGCTATTCTTTTTCCCTCTTCACCGACTTCATCCTTCAGCATCTCGACCTTAGAGAGCTCGTCGTTGAGCTTTGCCTTCAAGAGTCGCGTAGCAACAATCTCATCGCAATATCATTGCAACTCTTCCTGAGTAGCAGTTTTTTCCTCTCTCTCTTTGCGGAGTAGATCTTCCAACTCTTTGACTCGCAGGGCGAATGCATCCCTCTCCTTCTGAATGGAATCTTTCTCTAAAGCTAAGGCCCCACAGCGTTGGACCGCCTCGTCAATTTCTTTCTTATGTGACGACTCTAGATGATTAACAGCCTCCGTTGTGTCTTCAGCGCTTTTTTGGGCAGCTTCGAGCTGAGATTTGTATAAAGAGAGCTCTTCGTCCTGATCTTTAATAATGTCTTTATCATGAATAGCCTCGAGCTTCAGGCGATCAATTTTGTGTTGACGCTCAATAGAGACTTCCGAGACTTTTTTAGCTAAGTGGACAAACGAGTTATGCTGAACGTAGACATCGTTAGTAAAAACAATAATGCTTTGTTTGACATGTCCCAAAATGTGATGAATTGCTGGGAAAAATTTCAAGCCATTAAAGCATATTTTTGGGAACGTGGCTTTAAGCTCAGTAAGTCATTCTGCTATCGATGGATCAGATACAGGAGCGGAAGGAGTCTGCCTGGAGACTACATGTGTTTGGGAGGGATCTCGGGATTTCCTGATACTGGATGAATCAGAGTGTTGATCTCGATGGGCCTCAGGCTGGGACCCCTTATGCGTGGACTTCTCCTTGCTTTGCTCCGATTAAGAAGGATGATCGCGAGAGTAGGAGGACTGTCTATAGGTTTTTCTTCGGTAGGATGATTCTCGGTGGTGGTAGTCTCATTCGCCGGTGTCATCTCTGTCTCGACGTTTTTCGAAACCCGAATCCCAACCGGAGTGGTGAAAAATAGATGACCTATGAAGATGGCCGAGTCTGTGAGTGCGTTCCATGTCGCCTATGTAGAATGTGAATAATGACAAGTTAGCAAAGAACAGAGTGATGGTTAAAATTGTAGTGCAAAGTGAAATGCACGTGGCTGTGCGTGTCCTAGTGTTTCCCTGCAACAGATCAGTTTCTTTATCTCTTCTTATAGAAGTTTTTTCTCCCTGAACATGGGCTTGAGCGCCTACATGGCCTCTTGCGGACGAATGAAGTTTAAGCGCTTTCGGATCATTGAAGCCATAGTTAAGAAAATCGTCGGGAATAGTAAGGTCCGACATGCCTTTCAATGAACTCTCTAAGAGTTGAGGAGAAGGCTCTCTCCCCACTGGGGTTATTGTGACTTTAGAGGTTCCACCCGTTGTCTTCTTCCTCAGTTTGTAAGTCAATTTTTTCTTTCCCTTCGCGGGGGGAGGCGTTACTTCGATATCATGCACCTCGACTACTGGCTTCAGACCGGGACTAACATTCTCATCAGGTACTTCAGGTGTTTCAGCTTCTTTAATCTCCTCCTCCTCAGGTGTGTCAGGGGAGTCACGTGCTGAAGGCCCACCTTGCTTTTTACCTTTGCCTAAGGCATACGCTGTTATAATGACACCTTGAGGAAGGCTTATCCGGCGGCCTGTCGCCAGCAGCCCAAACTTCGAGAGCAATTCGTTTGAAATAAGAGATTTAATGTTCCGGTCTCTTACAGGGATAGCTCGGATAGCTTCAACGGCTTCAGAATAACTGAAGCGTTCGGGACGTGGGCTAATGTCTACAAAAGTAGAAAAAGAGTTAGGAAAGGTGCAATTTCCGCTGAATGAAAGAAATGATCTAGAAAAAAAAGACTTACTCCCTTCCACCCATCTCCTTGCAAAGCCAGGGGTACAGCGCACGTAGAGCCACTCCTGCTTATACTGGGCGAATTTGCTCCATGCCCTGGTCAGAATTTGACACTTGTTGTGTGGTTCGAGAAATACAAAAGATTGGTTTTTTGATCATCTCTTGAAATGATAAATGTATCGGATATCGCCAGGAGTCGGGAGCCTGAAAAGGATGCTCACGAAGAGGATGCACCTGCCGTACACGAATGCATGACTGTTTGGATGTAATTGCGATGGAGTAATCTCAATATACTGTAGCAGGTCGAGAAGTAAGGAGTTGAATAGCGGTATGCTACCAACCCAGCACATAAATTTGTCACAGGCCATATATCCGACTGGGAGCAGGTGAGGATGATCTTGCCCTGATGGAACCAACACATCATCGAAAGGAATCCTGTGTACCGAGCATATGCGACGAAGAGTGCTTCCGTTAATTCTCAAGGCTTGAGAATCGATCGGATCATCTAAAAAGATCGCTGCATCTAGGGCATCAGGAGTCAAGTCGACGGATGCGATCGTGGGGCTCGAAATGTCTTGTATCGGAGTAGTCGATGGATTCGAAGTTCCGACTACTTCTTGTTGAAAAGATGGCCTAGGTCTGTCTGAGATCGTGGCAGAATTGGATTTCCTAGACATCTCTAATGAGTGTAGAATCTGATGAAACACCTGTTTAAAGTATACTTGAAAAACGATCGACATTTGACAGAATAAAAAAATACTCTCCCCGTGTGGTGTGTGAACTAGTGTAGCCGTTCAAGTATAAGTGTCAAAGAGTTGTAAGTCGTAAAGTTGATGAAATAAAGTTAAGCTTTGGACTTTCATCTTCGAAGACCGTCATCGCTGACCATCTCCGAGAGCTTGTCGTATGATGTTTCTGTTTTAAGCTCGATATCGACACTGTATATGGAAGGTTATTATTTATATTAATCAAGTTAAATTCATGATTATGGTTGTCAAAATAGAGGAGTTATCAATTTGGATCGTTCGATATGCTTGATTTTTTTAAGTCCTTGTCCCTGTTTGCTGTCATATGTTCAGACATAGGAAAGACTCGACTATTTATTGCCTAATTCACTCTCCTATGTTCCCTCTCCACCGTTTAACATGCGGTAAGTCATGCCGAACCATAGCCATGCCAAGCCGCATCGCTTGGCACTTTGCCCTCAATGCCAACTTCCTTCCTACACTTCCTCTCTGCCACCCGGCACAGATGAGTCATCCGGCAAGTCATGCCGAGCCGCATTGTTCGGCACTTTGTTCATCTCCTGCTTTTCTCCTACAACCCCTCTTACCTCGTTCGGCATAAGGAAGTCATGTTGAGCCGTGGTCATACTGAGCCACATCGCTCGGCATGCCAAACCCAACCTCAACTTCACTCCTACACTCCCTCACATCGTTCGGCATGTGAAATTCATGCCGAGCCACAGCCGTACATTCTCCTCCAACTCATTTCTTTGGAAAAATTAGAAACACTCCAAGATGGCCAGTCGATCACCACTTCAACTCGCACGCCACCTTCGACCGGCCATCTCAACCCTCACCTGTTCCTACTGGGCCAACACCCTCTTCCATCCTCCTCTCCGTTTAATCCTAAGGCTCATTCAAACCTCGGATCCACCTTCCTTATCTATGCGAATTCCATTATTCATGGGTTAGAGGAAGGTCGTAAATTCAAGTCTTGTCCAAAATCTCTAATCGGATAAAGTCGAATAAGTGAAAGGTTCATACCTAGAAGAAGTGCTCGAAGTCTAGTGAGGTGCTCGATTCATTAGTAGGAACCACTCGGGTTTGTTACTCAGGGCAGTCGAGAGGTAACGTGCAGGTTTTAGGAGTCTAAAGGGAGGTTGAGATGTTGGCAAAAGTCTGGAAAAAGATGAGTTTGCTAGGGTGTTAGAGTGGAGGTAAAAGTAAAAGGGGGAAAGAAGAGAAATGTTGAGTTATATAGGAAAGAGGGAAGATGAATAGATAGTGACCGGTAGAACCCGCCAAGGCACCTCCCTCGCTCGGCATCAGTGTCGTTCGGCGTCAACATGTCGTTCATCATCAATATGTCGTTCGAATCAATGTCGTTCGGCACCGATATGTCGCTCGGCATTCAATGCCTCGTTCGGCATTCAGGAGATCACTACTGAGAAGACAGAACAAGGGCTTAAAGAAAAATGCGGAGTGCTCATTGATCAAAGCGCATCATTTTCATCCACATGATACACTTTGGGGGGCAAGTGTTACCCGATTGTTTGACCATGTAACAAGAGGCTCGGCCTAGATACACCGGTCAGCACAGTCCTCGTTCAGCACACCTTCCTTCGCACGGCATAGAGCCTCATTCGGCATGGAAGAGTCGTTCGGCATGGAAGGGTCGTTCGGCATAGAGCCACGTTCGTCATGTAAGGGTTGTTCGGCATGGAAGGGTCATTTGGCATTAAGGGTCGATCGGCATCTTGCCCCGTTTGACATACGAGCGAAGATCAACACGCATCCCTCGCTCGACATACGAATGCCGTTTGGCCTGGATATGTAGCTCAGGCATACGAGTGCCGTTCGGCACGCAGACCTTGCTCGGCATTTACAGGTCGACAAACCTCGCTCGGCAATTGCCGTTCGGCATCTATGGCTCGGTGCGCAGAAGTTAACACAGGCCGAGGTATTTTGTTCCTAGGCCCATGAGGGAAGTCCGACCCATCTTCATCTATAAATAGAAAGGTAGAGGCACTGTGAAAGGGACCTTTTTCGTGAACAGTGGGGAGACTCTGCTGCATTCAAGATTTATTCTATTTTACTTTGCACTTGTATTCAAATCATTATAGTACGGATTGTATCTGTATTCAATCATTTGTGATAGCAATAAAGATCAAAACTCAAAGTGGACGTAGGCAGTTACTTCGACCACTATAAATCTGGTGTTCTTGTTTTTTCATTTAATTTAGCATACAATTCTCCGTTTTAATTTACTTTCTTCATTTATCTCTCTCTATAATCTTTCTTAAGGGTGTTAGTGACCAATTCTGGTACTAACAATATGTAAGTTAATTACTGAAAAAACATAGTTAAGGGCAGTTATGAATTCTGAGCAATAGTACTCACAAGTCTACATTTAGTTATGAAAAAACATATAATGCAGGTTATGAAAAAACATATAATGCAGTTATGAAAAAACATAGTTAAGGGCTGTACACTTTACAGGTTATGAACTTATAACTAAGTGTACTTGTATTAATAATTATAAAAGGAATTAACGTATAATGCAGGTGAGCTATAGTATTCTAACTTTGATTAACTATAAATAAAGCAGCTTATATAAAAAAATGGAAATTAGGTTGAATGGCTTCTATTTTCAGGGTAATAAGATTTATGGACAACACTTCTGAATAATTTGTTTTAAGGATAATTAACAGGATAATGATAAATTCATTTATCCTTTTCAGTTATACAGGAAAATGATAAATCTTTTTATCATTATTTTTGTATAACTGAAAATGATAAATTCTTTTATTTTTTTCCTGTAAATTGTCCTTAAAATTAATTTTTTAAAACTAGTGTCCTTAAAACTTATTACCCTACACAAATAAGCCATTGAAGTGTAAATCCCCTAAAAAAATACATATTTGGGAAGGAGTGAAACAAATTATTTTTATCAAAGTAATCTGAAATTAGTGTGGCACTAGAAACCCTAAATAAATCATATTTATTAAGTGTAAATAAAGCGTCGACCACTCCCACATAATTAAGTCATTGTTCTAAAACCTGAAATATATTGAATGTCAGCGTATGACAATTCCTTAAATTAAATAACAGTTAACTTTTGAATTATTTTGCATTGGACTAAGCGGCCCACTTTATTTCCAATTCATAGTCAAGCACAAAATAGATGAATGCACTAATGGAAACACATAGTTTATGGAGTTAAGTACATACTCAACACCGACTTAAAATTAACCGATCTAAATTCTGAAATAAGTTAAATAACAGCAAGTTAGACTAATTTAATATTTTTGTACATGAAGATATTATTTCATCGTGTAAGATAATTGCATCCATTTGTTACACAAAATTTTTTATAAAAAAAATAAGGTTGACATAAGTTTATAAAATGCTTTAGCTTGAAAACAAGCATCAATCAAAGGATCGAAAAAAGGAAAAATAGTTGAAACTTCGAACTACACTTAGCCTGTTGATTTTAAGATTAGTATGCCTTTTTTGGAGGCAATTTACTCTCCTACAAAAACATGGTTTACTCAAAGAAAAACAGTCATTATGTCAATGCTATAATTTTATAAATAGGAGGCAATATTTGATTTACAAATATTAATCCATAATACAAGCATACATGATTCTATTTCATATTGAACCATCATGCAAATATAACATAGCTAATTTCACTGACAAGTGTTTGCTAATTTTAGATATCAATGATTGCAACAAGACACTCAATGAGGCAATCTTTGGCTGCACTTGCAACTTTATGTGCAAAAGATAAGACAGGTGGTCTACAAAACAATGAAATGTGAGGTGCTGAAGTTGAAGTCGCCCATGCTCTTCAGAATATAATCCCTACTGTTAAAAGATATCCTTGGAAGCGTACTCCGTAGAGTTTAAACACTACTGAAATGCCACCTACACCCGACAAAAATTAGCCTCCAAATGTCGCTCACTCTCCAAATATTACTTCCATCAACTCAGACTCACTAAACACCATGGATGCCTCGAATAACTCTTTATTTTTTTCCAAATGATGATTTTCGACTTGAGTCAGTCAAGAAAAAGAGAGGAAAGATGATGATGAAAATGTTTTCTTTGATGCCGAATGAGAAGGCCGAAGTTGAATTCAATGATCGATGTCCACCAATAGGTTCCAATTCTAAACACTTGTCATATTATCTTGGTATCTTAGTATACATATGGCACCTATGACTATTCCTGAGTGGAAAAAAGTGGACAAGGAGTTAAAGAAAGATTCATGGCCTTGTATTTAGGTATGAAAAAAGTTAATGTCTTACATCGTTTTTATATGAAAAACATTACTTGGATTTGACATAGTTGCTTGTGCATAAACATAAACGTAATTCAAAATGAAGTCCACAAAATGAAGTGCAGGATAAAGTAATAAAAAACTTGTATACACACAAGTCTTAGGTAAAGAACTTAAATCATATTACAATAACCGAAGTCCAGGATGTTTGAAATAAAAGACTTGGTTAGGGCAAAGAGCTTGTACATGTATCCTATTACAACTATTACTTATACATGTAAAGAGCTTGTATATGTATTCAGTAATAGTCATACAAGGCGACTCTCCTGTTAAACATGAACACATGCAAAGAGCTTTGCAGGTTCCTTATTATATCAAAATTATTTATGATTTTATGCTTTAGCATGTTCTTTGATTTGATTTTTTTTCTTCCCAAAATATCAAGAGGTTGGAGATTACATTAGCTTAAAATTATTAACTTAGTTAATCAGTGTATTTATGTTGACATATATTGGTTAATCTTTCCAATCTGATTCATGTATGCAAGTCACAAAATTACATCAATTGTGATCAAACTCTATATCCCCGAACTTCACATTCAATGTGTAAAAAATAAATATTTATTTGTTTAATTGAACTTCCATTATAATTGTCCTCTACACTTTGTGCAGTCAAGATTCACAGTGGATGAAGCATATAAGTATTTGTTGGCCATGCTCAGACCAGATAATGTAGAAAATGTTCGAGAATGGAATAACTCTATGAAAGAAAAACCATCAAAGAAATTTATGGCAATAAATTGTATTTTATTCATTATAAATTAAAAGGTAAATTATAGTTTACTAATGAATTTTTCCTATGCAGGAAACTAGCAAAAATTTTTGAGAACTAAGTGATAAGAATAAAATTCCACACATAATGAGTAGGAAGGGTTACACAAGATTTGCCGAAGATATGGTAAGAAATGCATATCTATTTATATTGATTGTATATTTTTTCTTTGGTTCTTCTTCTTATTATTATTATTATTTTCAGAAAAAACAAAGAGGAATATCATATATTAACGGAGTTGAGCTGTGGGTCTGAGCGCACACCATAAAAATGAAGAACCACCGAGTTCTATCGTTTTCGATTACATCGTAATGGTTTTTTATTACCGTAATAGTTAATTTTGGTTAGATTACCATATTAGATTGCTGTGTGTTGGATTACCAAAAATGTGCTAGATTGCTATGTGTTAGAATTATTACACAAACTAATAAGTAGTCATAATTATTACACAAACTATTTGTCTCCAAATGGTTATATATATATAGTATTTTTTTTATTTCTTAATATTGGATTTATTTTAATTTGTAGACCAAGATCAAAGAGCACAATAGTAATACTCAAAACCCCAGGGAACAACATCGGTAAGTAGATATGGAGTGTCAATTCTTTTCGGCAACGAATATAAGGGATGAGTGACTGGACTAGGCTTTGGTGTTCCACCATCTCAAATTGCTATTTATTCAAGTAATTCTAAAATGTCGAGTGCATTGGAAAACTAAGTAACTCGCTTGGAGGCTAGACTAAAAGAGGTGACTAATCCGTTGATGAAAGTTAGTTTATATTTAATTAGATGTTTTCTGATTGCTTAATTTTGTGCAAATATAAGTGTCAGTAGTCACTTGATTTTGATCATATAACATAGGTGCTGAAAAGGATTTAATATAATGATATGTACTTAAGATTTACTAAGTGCATATCTTGTACTTTTTACAGAGATTGAATGGAAAGGAAAATGATAATGTGGTAGATATGGAGACTCCTCATGCTCATATGCCTCAGGTTAAAACAAATGCTTCTCTCAAATGCTACTCTCAATCTATTACAACACCACATAATAAGGCGGGTGCTGGCCCGCTGCGAAACACCAATTACAACAGGTTTTGCCCATTGTAAAAAGGTTATTCTATTTTATTGTCTCTCGACTTGAGAATACTATGATCTTCGGTATGAAAGCTCTTCTTTGATTATAGTCAAATCATGGCATGGCCTTCCATCGAGTGACCACAGTTGGGTCGAGTGGAAGTATTGGAAGTGCATCACTATTCAGAGAGGATTCATCTTCTCAGTTATTGAGATTAGTATTATAATCAACTCAAGTCAACTCAAAGTTTCTAGCCAGAGCGTTTCGGTTAAGAATAATTGTTATTATTGAACTAAGGACTTTGTGTTTAGACTATAGAGTTGAATATAGATGATATTGGAATTTTGGCCTTTACTAAATTCCATAAGTCCAAAGTGATATAGTTTTAATGAAGAGAATTAGTGTAAATAAATGTCACAACTGTGTAACCATTGATAAAGAGAAATTCGATTTTACCGAAACTAAATAAGCAGTAAATTTGGCCAAAATGTCACGCCACCTGCTAAGTGGCGTATGAACGTTAACATTTGAATAGTTCGATATTAATCGCCGACCAAATCACACCCGACGAGTCACATAACCAAAATGATGAATTCTCTTTAGAACAAACAAATTAATTACTTTATAATTGTTATAAATTCATTAAATTAACTAATATTTATGAAATATTAATTATAAAATTTTGAATATGATTTGTGGAATAAATTTTATTATATATATTTATAATAATTATAAATATATCAACCAATATGTGATATCGATAAGAAATTAAATTAAATTTAATTATAAATATTTATTTGGGCTTAAAATGGGTTTAAAGCCTAGGTAAGGGGCTAGAAATTTCAATCAAAATATGGGAAATATGAACCATAAGTTGGTGCAACAAAGGCTTGGAAATGGAGGGCTAAGATGTAAGAGAATTGGTAAGAGACGATGTAGGATATTGATCCTAAAACCCAACATCTACTCTATATAAGCATCTTTGTCCTCAACCTTTAGTAGAATTTTTCGGCTGCCTCCTCTATCCATATCATGGCCAAAACATACTTCTCTACACCTATCAAATCTCAAATCAATTCAGTTAAAATCAATAGTTATTCTATGGCAGTGGTTCAAAGACTAGCAATTTGACGAATCGAGAAGTTTTCATGAGGATGGGAATTCATCATTATAATGTGCACTTAAGGGAATTAGTTTATATAAGTATTTACTTTTTGTATATGATGCATATTCTCTGTATAACTCTATATTATTCAAATATATATATATATATAGTTATTATTGAATTATTAGTTAGGTGAGCTTCCAATAGGTATTGTTGTTGTCACATATATTGATTGGTTATGCGTATATGTTTATCAAATGAAAAAAAACAATTTTCTTCAAGGATCTAATACACACGGCCAATATCATTATATTTTAATTATTTATATTTTATTAATTAATAATACATAGATCAATATATTAACTAATTTATTTAAATGACATGTATTAAACCATATAATTTTATTACATGAATAAATGATCCAATCATTTTCAAATGATTTATATTAATTATGATTTGCATTAATCGAAAATAAATTTTTGTAAATTATTTAATATATTTTAATATTATTTAATATTTGCATGAATTAATAAGTTCATGTAAAATAAATTATGTTTCGAAAATTTAATTTGAAATTTTCTAAAATTAATATGTTATCGCATATGCTCTTAGTCAGAAAATCAGAATTTTTAAACCAAATTTTATATTTGTAGAAAATCATTTAAAATTCGAGGGAAAGGCATTTAATTAATAAAAATATTATTTTGACTTGGAAAATTTTGAAAAAATTTCGCAAGCTATATAATTCTATTCCTGGTTTTAGAAATTATAAAATTCAAAATATTTATTATATAAATATTTTCTATTATTTACTTATTGTTAATTAACTAATTAATTCATAATATATATACTAATATAATAAAATTATATTTATATTTCGATTTGCTGTATATATGATCTGTAATGTTTTATAAAATAATAATAATGTTTATTTTAGTTTTATAATTTATAAACTATTCTAACTCATATTTATATTTTAAGTATTATATTTATATTTATACACACACACACACACACATATATATATAATTACGTTACTTTAATAAATATATATATATATATATATATATAAATATTAAATTAAATTAAATCATATCTTATATATACACATATTAGATATATATACATATATGTTTATTTAATATTTAATATTATAATATTTTATGTACATATATGCATATGATATTTTCATAATATAAATATATATGATTTTTACTTGAATACACGTGCACACACACACATATATATATAATAACTATAAATATATACACATATTTGGACACATACATACATATAGGATGACCTAACGTGTCCGCTACAATGTAATTCATAGCATCTATATACGGACATGTTGTACCCTTCATGGAATACCATGTTACACACGCACACATATATACATATGTATATTTATATACAGGTGAAAATAAATTAAATAAATTTTTATCAACAATTTATAAATTTAAATGAAGTATATGATTTTATTTAAATTAAATTTAGAAATGTCCTAAATAAGTTAGACTTCATAGGCCCAATAATGATCCAATAGGGTAATTTTTTTTGAAATTCACCTATAACTTCTACTCCTGGCTGACATAGTTCTGATAATGGTATCAGAGGCAAAGCTTTAAGCTCGCAGCCCATGTCCCTGATAGAAAATGCCTAAAGTTGAGTTGGGCCTTGGGCTAATTTTCAAAATTATTTGAAGTTCAAAATACAAGATTTTAAGTTTAAAAGTTAAATTTAAAACAAGATATAAATATATTATAAAATTTATAGTATAATAAAAAATTCAAAATGTTTGAAACTATATATCAGTTTTAAATTTTAAATTTTACTAATTGGATTAATAAAATAAATTAATTAAATAAGTTAATTAATTAATAAATGTATGCATGTATTATATATTATGATGTATGTTATGTTGTTTTAATTGTTTTAAAATAACATAAGTATACATGTATATATAAGAATTAAATTTTGAAATTAATATAATATAATTAAAATTATTAAATTAAATAAAGGTTAGTTAATTAAATGAATATACATAAATATTAGGTATATGTGTAATATTGCAAAGGTTATAGTATTGAATGAGTATTTAGTATAAATGTTATATTAAATTAATATCAAATTAATTAAAATGTTAATTAATTAAATAAGATCTAATTAATATAATACTATACATAAGAATATTATATACGTAATATAAAATATAAAAGTTATATAGTAATAAAATTTATATAATATTAATATATAAACTAAATGTGTAACATTAAAGAAACCGTAAACAAACCTAAGGGATAAATACATACGTACTGTATGTATACCATGATTTCAAAGGTGTCTGACACTTAAATCACGAGGGTATTTCATAAAAAATACATTATTCCATAAGTTGATATCACTTGATATAATATATCGAAGATTATGAATCTTTAATATAAAGTTGTTCTCAATCATTTATATACTAATAGATTACTTGCATACTCTTTAGTCGTTGAGCTTTCCTCAAAGTAAGGATGTTATGTGCAGTGATATTTAATATATTGAATAGATGAGGTAAGGTAACTGCACATATTTGTTGTGCTTTCCTCAAGGTATGTACACTAAACTTAAGTCGTCATGAACTGATAGTTCCAAGTGAATCATCTTACTTTACTCGTTGAACCATGGGTTAGGAGTTGTATGTCATACAACCGATTAGGAGCTATCCATCGAATAAGCGAGTATGATTCGCTGAGCATTCCTTAAGGTCAGAATCCCAAGATATACGAGTCCTAACACCAACTAGTGAAATCGAAAGACTTCTATGTTTTGCTTAAGAGTTTGGTGAAACATAGAAGACTAGTAGGAGTCTTATTAGAAAAATGAAATGATAAAATTTAACCTTTCTTATATTGTAAGAACATATGTTATATAATGTTAATAATAATCTACATTGATAAATTTATGCATTTAAAATGATTGACAAAACATTTATCAATTAAGATGTACAACTAAACTAAATTGAAAATCGACAAATAGAATTATAAAGTGTACTTATTAATAAACGACTATTGCATGTGAACGTTTCAACACCCATGCCAGTGTCTAATTTTACAACTACTTACGTTCGTAATTTGATCGCTGCGTGTTTATTTGGTCGAGACCTTGTATTGCATTCTATGAATTCTAAACTCTAAAAGCAATATGAAACTATGTATATTTGATCCATGTCACATATAAATGTTGTATGGGAAATGGCCACGGTTTGTAATGTATGATACATCGATGAAGTTAATTCATTCAAAAATAAACCAATAAACAGTATTATGAGGTCAAGTATTCAATTTGATTGATTACAAAAGGACCATATTATGTTAACTGTAACACTAGACCAAAACTACAAAATAGATATAAGAACCTGGTCGCTAAAATATCAGTTTGATCAGTTTACGCAATTTGCAACATTTTTGATATCTTTAGATATCAAGGATGATTGAGAATTATTTTTTTAAGTGCATGAATATTTTTTCAAGTATTGAAAAGAATACAAATGAATAAAGAATAATAGAATACTAGCATATATCTTTTGTAAAGATATTATATATATATAAAAGTAAAAAAGGGAGTTTTAATTAATAAAGGAGTATTAATTAATGAAGGAAGTTTTAAATTGATTAGTACTCCGATTGATTAGTAGTTTAATTAATCAGGAGTTTAAATCAATTAGGAATTTAGTTATTAGGAATATAAATTAGTAAGGAAAGCTTTAATAAGTGAAAGAAGTTTTATTGAGTAAAAAATAGTTTTACTAATAAACAGAGTTTTTAATTAATAAAGGATAAATTAATTAAAAAGAGATCATAAGTCATTTAGTGACTTAATCGTGTTTTGCATGAATTGATATTGCTTGTGTATTTACTAGCTTATGGAAAGTATATGAGATTTGGTTTCTATATGTAACCGTTCTCATTATTGTTGAATATGACCGTATCCATAGCCGGAGTCTGAGACGCAACCAAGAAACTCAAGCCCTATTAAAGATCAGTTCTATTTAAAAAAATGATAGTTTTCAGGGTTTGACGTGTGATAGGACAAGAAAAGTGAATGTTGGATTGGTTGCTTAAGATCTTTGATCTTCACCCAAACCCGGATCCAGTGAAAAAAATAGGATCACTTCTTATGGATTCATTGAGAATGCTTTTAACCTTGTTTATGGCCTATTAGAAGTAGAAGGTGCTCTGGTAGGGTTCCTCACAGACAGAAGAGGATAGCAATCCATTTGGGAATTCGTAATGTTTTCGAGCGATGATGGTTCGTGTGTTGAGATGCTGAATGCGACTTCACCATCGGTTATGACTAAAGACAGAGTAGGCTGCATGATCTTGGGTACATCTAATTGTAATGACCGGGAGGTTTTCGACCTCTTAAAATCGACTCTAATAGTATAGGGTGCCGAGCAGTCAAGTGCTGAAAATACCAGGTTGTTAGGTTTTAAGAAGAAAAGAGATAGAAGAAGAAAACAGAAATAACAACAACATAAAATCTCACAATCGTAGTGGAAAAAAATATAATATACAATAACAGCATTCTATATAAAGGAAAACTATAACTGCTAATATACATACAAGTTATCAGAGTACAATCATCAACATATAAATCTGGACAGTTATAATAACTTGTCCCTAAATGCTGAATATATAGCCTACAATACACAGCGGAATATAATCAAATACGTGCAATACGTCTCTACCATCCAACTTATCTCCTGAGCTCCCAAGCATCCTAACCTGAAAAATGTAATACACGGTCTGACCTGAGCATTATAATAAAGTAACACCTGAGTCAGGCTGGAAACCGGCGTGAGTAAAACACACTTAATTTGAAATACTTAAGTTATCAAAATCCTTCGAAAACCAAGGTAACTCGTACAAACACAACGAGTTTTTATCTTATTATGACCAAAGCACTTTTACAAAAATCCATCCATATTATATTAGTGTCTAAATAAAATTACTTATTCAAAATGGTCAAATTTATCAAAATTTTCCAATTCCAGCATATTATTCTCTATAATCAAAGCTGTAAAGGTTCGTAAAGATTATTAAATCAAAGTGGTTTCGAATAACACTGATTTTCAATCCCGGTCTCTTCGAATCCAAGCAATAAATTTTAAAATCCAAGTCTGTTTGAATAAACAATTCCTATTCAGGATGTCAAGATTCATACACGGGAATTTATTACATAAGTTTATTTTCAATAAAACGTGTCGACCTTTTATTTCAACCATTCAATTCTTTTGGCTACTCAGTGCCATAGGCACAGAAAAGTTCGAATTAGATATTCAAGAGTAATTAAGCCAAATCACATATCGTTAACTATCTTAGCGATTTATAGCCAATATTAGAACAATTAACAAATCATCATTTAACTAATTTAGATTAACCAAATCTAATTATATTCCTGACCAAATTACTTAAAATTTATATCAGTTATAAAAACCATTTATTATTAAATTAAGAACCCATCTAATATTAACTTTATTAACTAATTTTAGATTTTATCAATTTGGGATTTAATTATTAACTTTAATTATTAATTTAATTTTATATTGTCGAAAATTAACAAGTTCATTTGGCTTAAAATACTAAATGGTAGGATCAAAAGTAGTGATTATGATATTGATTGGATTTAAGTCAAAGAGGGAGATAATGTTTGAAGTTTAATTGATTATAAAACAAATTGTTAAATTACTTTTTTTAATAGCCCATGGCCACGTTCGGCCCACAAGAGAAACAAACTCCTCCCCTTTCTCATTTCCTTCTCTTCTTTTTCCCTACCACTCCTTCTTCTTTCCTTTCCCTTTTTTTTCTGCGAACACACCGTGCACATCATCGTGCACATGCACGCATCGCTGACCACCTCTCTCTCCTGCCGCTGACCCCTCGAGCACATCACCCGCATCCACCGCTTTACATCCAACCACCTGGAACGCGATCCAATCCTCTAGTTCAAAAATTCGAACTACAGACCATCACTTGATCAACACCTCGCCTTTAAACCACCTCGACTCACCACCATACGCCATCATCTACCACCGAGCCTTTCCAAAATGTTTGCCACCATCTCCTCTTGCTTTTCCCCCATAGGGCACGTTTCCCTTGGCCTCTCGTTGCCGCAGTTTCCCCAGAGTCGAACCACAAGGAAAGGAGCCTAAAAACCCTAGAACGACTTCGCAGATGTCACACACCACTGTAACAACCCGATATTTTCAGCCATTCGCATCTACACATGCCGGACTTGAATTGCTCAAAATACTGCATTGTAACAAAATTTGGAGCAAATGAAATACAACCACAGAATCACAGACACAGAAATATCAGAATAACTCACAACGGAAATTTAAAATACCATAGTAGTTCATGAAGCTACTATAAAAAAAATCTCAAAACAAATATATAATATCAGTCTAAAAAACATATACAATAGAAATCTCAAATACATAGAAGTTTATAAATACCAGAGCTGAAATAGAACAACTGAAACTGAAAGGAAATAGATAACTAGACAAACAGAATCTCCAACGATTCCTAGCTCCAGAAAAGAAATCCAAAGTTAAGTTGTAAATACTCAGGCTGACCCGAGCGTAAAGTAAAACACAAAACACTTGAGTCAGGACATACATACATATATAATGTAAACCAACTCAAGTGAACTGTAGTAGTAATGTACAATAACTTAAAGGATGCTTGGGATCGCCCATCCTCTAAGGATCAGTTAAACCATAAATTAAATACATCCCGTGGTTAAAATTCCAAAATGGTATATTATACTTCTAAATCAAATATCATTTAAAAATTCAATATCATTTCAAATTTCATTTCAAAATATCGTATCTTTCCAAAACCAAATTCATTTTTATTTAATTTAAATACCATTTCAAATCACATTTTAAAATGGTTTATATTTCAAATCAAAATATTCCATTTAAATCATTAAAAAAATGAAGTAATTATATTTAACAATCAAATACTAAATTCCCAAATTTAGCCATTCAGAATTCATTTATTCACTTAAATTTATTAAAACAGTGAAATTTAACTTTCACAACATTTAAAAAATGCTACGGAAAGTTGCATTTGAAAACAATTCTATTAACAAAAATAGCATTTACAGAAATGCTGTAATAGTTCAAGTTCCAACTAAAAGCATTAGGTACATTCTGCAACTACAGCATTTACAAAGTGCTGTAATAGCTCTTAGTTCATTTTAGCCATTTAGTTCATTTGTATCAACTACAACACTTAGAAATGCTGTAATATCCTTTACTTAAGAAATGATAGCATTTCAAAATGCTGTTAATTAAATTCCAAAATTTCAATAAAATTTCATAAACAATTTAATTTTTATTTAAACCAATTTTTAACTTATAAAAATTATATTTTCTCCCTTTAAAAACAATCATTTAAATATCCCTTAATTCATGATTTTACAAAGTGAAATTTTCACAAATAATTATCAAATTTTTAATAATTCACTTATAAAATAAATGTAAAATTTTATAACATTTCATTTACTTAACATTTTAATTAAGTTTACCATTTCATAATTTTATTTAAATTCCATTTTATTTTCTTAACTTAACTTTTATTTTTAAAACACTTCACATTTTTCAAATTAAGTTATATAATCAAATTTCAATTTTAAACATTTATTTAACTATTTTTAATTTATAGAAAAATCAATAACACTTCATAAAATCATTTTTAGATTTAAATTTAAATCAAATTATCATATTTTCTTACTTAACTTAAAGTTCATTTATAAACAAAATCATAAATTCCAAAATTTACTTATATTTCAAATTCTACTTCACCATTTATTTATTCACTTATTTAACTTGTAGAAAATCACTAATATTTTATAAAAATCATTTTTAAATAAATTTAAAATCAAAATATCATAATATTAATATTTTTTTAATATTTTAAAAATCTTAGAAAAATATATATTAACCACGGTCTGTATATAAATTTCTAACCTAAGTCAAATGGTACGGATAATATATCATTTCAATCCGTAATTTACAAAGGAAAATCTGGGTTCTATCATTTCAAACCAGCAATCCCAAGTTGAATGAAAATAAATCAGGCCTATAATTTCAGCCTACAACTATTTTTCCTTATTCTAAAGTCCGTTCGGTTATGTATCATTTCAACATATAGTGAACCTAATCTATAAGGAACTTGCAGTGTGATAAACTGATATAAATAAACAGAATAGCATTATATAACAGTAACAGAAGATATAATAGGTGTATAAACAAGGATGAACATCATATAAATAATATCACAGGCAGTTATAACATAATAATATGAACTACATATTCACAGGATGCCAATTTACTACTTATATAAGTACGGTATGTCGGGTGAGAAATACTCACCTCTTAATGCTGGAGATAACAGATTCAGACACACAACAAACACCCAGAAAGCACAAAGGCACAATTACAGATTCAAGTGAGGGGAGAGCCAAAGCTATTATCTTGTGCATATGAAACAAAACAATATATAGGACATGAATTTTAACACCAAATATGACATTAAACAAGCTAGAATTTATGTACACCAAAGAATCAAACGACTTGCACTTGCTTTCACCTACCCTATGCTCGGCCCAGATATAAAAATGCACAGCCATGGAGTGTATTTGGTCAAGTATGGGCCCATCATGGGTCGGCCTAACAAGGAAATAAAGGTGTGGAAGTTGTTTGTGCATGAAATTACAAGTACAAGGCAACAAAGTGGATTTTCTATGCAAATATGGTTCGGCCATAGGCATATAGTGGCACGGCCAAGCCTGGTGAGTCAGGTACTGATGTGGCAGAGGTCTTGGAGTCAGTTAGGGGCTGGAGAAGGTGGTGCAAATGGCGGCCAAGGGGGTGTGTGAGGTGGTGATGGCATTGGTGAGCTCAATTATGCATATATAAGGGGTGTTTGCAAATTTTTTTGTGTGGAGCTTGCATCTTAGAGGTCCCGACCTGACAAGTCAGTGGAGATGGAAGAATTTGCAGCCAAGCAAGGTGGTGGTGAAGGAGGAGCTTGAGGACGAACAATATATAGGTGAAAGCAAGGCAAAATATCACTAAAACAAGTAGAAAAGTGTAAGAAAAGTTAATAAACCATTACCAATTTTTGTACAGCAATGGGGGCCGAAAATTTTGGAATGAGAAACAATATTTTTTCGTGAAAATGAAGGAGGTAATCGGATGAAGGAATGAGATATGGTCAGCCAAAAATTAATGCATGAGCTGATTGGAATTGAAAAGGCAAAGAAGGTGAAAAGACAAAGGCAAGTGAAAGGTTTAAAACTCTTCATATTTCCTTTATTCTTTTTGTATTATTAAATACATATGAAAATGAATATAAATAAAATAAAAAAACAACAAAATAATGTATGAAAAGAAAGAAATAAATAAGTTTAAAATAAATATAAATTAATTAAGAAAATAGCTTAAAAATAGAAACTAGGTTTTAAAAATTAAAAATAAAATGCAATATGTTTTGGAAAATTATAACATCACTTTAAAAATGTTTTAAAATAAAAATATATACCAGATAAAGTGAAAATGAATTGAATAAATAAATTTTAGAAAAAAATAGAAAAATATAAGAATATAGTTAATTATACGTAAACTAGTTTTGGAAATTGCAAACAAAAATATAACTAGTTTTGGAAAAATAACTACTATACTTTAAAAATGTTTTAAAAATAAAATATACATATATATATAACATGAAATATTACACATATATATACAAATTAGAATAAGACATGACAAATAAAAATATTACTTATATAAATTAAAACACAATTTTGTTAAATAAATCAATTTACATACAATATTTAAAAAACATAACTTTCACAATATAAAACGGATTTCAACGAAACGAAAAGCATTATTCTTGAAATTTAATTTATTTTCATAGTAAAAGTTAAAATTAAAAAATTAAAAAAATTTAAATTTTAAATTTGAAAAGTCAAAGTTTGACCAGATTGACCAAAATCCACATTTTTTGCAAATATTCTATTTATTCAGGTTTGGAATTATAATTAACATAAAAATCAAAATTTATTTTTAAAATAACAAAATTTTTTCATTTTAATAAATATAATAAAGTTTTTAAATCAGACATTTGAATTTAAATAATTAAAATAAACAAATAGAAATTATCACAAAATACAGGGTTGTTACACTCTCCCTCACTCAAATCTTTTCGTCCTCGAAAAGGAATGAGCAAGGAAAATAAGAAAAGAAAGATAGAAAAAAATAGTACCTAAAAAAAATTCCGGATTCGAAGCACGAGTGCTCTCCTCCGTTTCCCAGGTACAATCCTAATCATCAGTACTTCACAGTACTTTGACCAGACTAACAGATTTCCTTCTTAGCTGCTTCGTACCTCTGTCGACAATACGAAGTGGCTTACTCTCGACAGTCAGATTAGGCTCAATATCCAAACCGTCAAGAGAAGAAGGCTGAACAAAAAGAGATGGGTCATGAAAATACCAGCGAGAGCCCTTAGCAATGATCACCACCAAGAAGGTCATTAATTTCATTGTACGAAATATTATATGCCGTTTTAGCCTCCCACGGACTATCATTACAGACAACGGAACTCATTTCGAAAGCAAAGAGTCCAAAGAATTTTGTCAAAAGCATGGCATTGAAAAAAGGTTTGCAGTAGTTGCTCATCCAAAAGACAATGGATAAGTTGAAGCCGTGAACAAAATAATCAAGTCCATATTGAAAAAGTGTTTGGAATTGGCTAGAGGCAAGTGGGTGGATGAACTTCCAACAACACTTTGGGCTTATAGAACCACCCAACAGTCCGCGACTGGCCACACTCCATTCGCATTGGCATATGACACAGAAGTTGTTATACCCGTATAACTTGAAGTTCAAACATATCGGGTAACTCATTACGACCCCAAGACGAATTGGGATCTTTTGTTGGAATCACTGGTCTTCATTGACGAAAAACGTGAAGAAGCTGATTTAAGAGCGACCGCATATAGACACTGAGTCGCTCGATATTATAATGAAAAAGTTTGGCGAGAGTCTTTGGTGTGGGTGACCTCATTTTGAAACGATTTTTTCCGGTCCCATCGCATTTGAATCCCACATGGGAATGTCTATGCGTCATTGAACGGAGGCTTGGAGAAGGAACTTTCAAGCTAGCAACCGTTGATGGCGCAACACTCCCCCGAGCATGGAATAGCGAGCTTCTACGGCATTATTATACTTAGTCTATTCATTTTCTATTTCTGTTGCGATTATTTTCAGTTTGTTTTTATTTTGTTGATTCTTAGTACTCAGCATGTAATAAAGCAATTTAGCTTGTTTTCTAATAAAGGCTTGAAGCCATTTTTCCATGAATTTTTGGTGTTTCCTGTATGATATTTCTATGGAAAAAAACTAGAGTTACATTATTTTGTTTGATGTATGAACGCGCATAAACGACCCGAAATCTCCAAGTCCCCAGAGTGCGGACTGGAGTACTCTGAGTCCCCAGAGTGCGGACTAGAGTACAAACGACTCGAAATCTCCAAGTCCCCAAAGTGCGAACTGGAGTACTCTGAGTCCCCAGAGTGCGGACTAGAGTATAAACTACTCGAATTCTTCAAGTCCCCAGAGTGCGGACTGAAGTACTCTGAGTCCCCAGAGTGCGGACTAGATTATAAACGACTCGAGATCTCTAAGTCCCCAGAGTGCGGACTGGAGTACTCTGAGTCCCCAGAGTGTGGATTAAAAGTATACACGACTCGAAATCTCCAAGTCTCCAAAGTGCGGACCGGAGTACTTGAGTCCCCAGAGTGCAGACTAGAGTATAAGCGACTCGAAATCTCCAAGTCCCCAGAGTACGGACTGGAGTACTCTGAGTCCCTAGACTGAGGACTAGAGTATAAACGACTCAAAATCCCCAAGTCCCCAGAGCACGGACTGGAGTAATCTGAGTCCTTAAAGTGTGGACTAGAGTATAAACGGCTTAAAAATCTCTAAGTCCCTGGAGTGCGGACTAGAGTACAAATGACTTGAAGTCATCAAGTCCCCAGCGTAAGGACTGAAGAATATTCTAAGTACCCGAAGCATGGAATGAAGGATGTACAATTCCAAAGAATTTCTGAGTTATATGAAGATGAATTGGGGGTTTATGTAACTCACAATAGCTCGAGTTTCGACCACAATTATACAGAAAACTGAACAATAAAAGTTGTTTGAAAGACAAAAGAACTAAGTTTTATTTATTAATCCAAAATGAGGTTCTACGACAACTCCTCCAAAACTCAGAGTCAAAAGTCTATCTACATTGACTATGAAAATAAATAAAAATAATTACATAATCTAAGCTAACTCTCATTGAACGAGTGTAACAGCTACTTCTTCGATTTCTTTTCCTCCTTCGTTTTCTCAGACGACTCCTCCTCCAAGCGTTTTCGCTTGTATGCTTTACTTGATTGGGAAGTAACGTCCGAGGAGGAACGAGGGACTTCTAGTGGCCTGGACCCACCAGGAAGGATGATCTTCAAAGGCCTGTTCAAAGGATCATCTAGACCCACAACTCGGGCTTGACTTCAGCTTTCATTTTCTTATCCTTCGCAAGTTACTCCTTCATGCTCATTTTTGAAGTGTCTTCAGAGGCGCCTGTAATCTCAATTTCATAACTTTCTTCGGTGAGAGATGAAGTCTCGGTCCTCGTCAGGCGTCTCAATTACTTTAGCATTAGGACCGGGAGTCTCTCCCACTTGAATTGCTTCTCTCGCTTTCTCCTTCTTCTCCTTGGCATCATCACTCCTCAGAGTGGGCTCGTGGTCAGAGCAGCCTACGTAAAACCACAAGAGACAAACGTTAGAATGTAATAAACTCATGCCGAAAACAAAGGCTCTTTGAACTTTAAGAAGAAGAGTTACTTACCAGTTTCTTTCTGGCTCTCAACCGTCCTCGGAGTCTCGCCCTCTGGAATGGGAGATAGTACATGAATGTCAAGGCCAGGGGCTTCCGTGTCATAACCAACATGTTGTTCGAACGTATCAAATACCGTCCGACCGGTCGATTGAGTAAGGGAGGTGCTGGAGACTCGGTTCCAGACGGACCGACGATCTCATCTTTTCCTTTTAATGAGGAGGAACCTTTGTTGTAGAGGGCCTTCGCTGCAGATAAGTCTGAAGGCTCATTCCCCCTGAGAAATTCTTTTACCAAAGCCTCCTCGTCAACCTCCTCGGTGTCCATCTTGACTTTTCTGATCTTTATCAAAGTTTCCTTTGCCTCGGCTAGAGATTCGAGGTAGCCCTTGCCAAGAAAACTTAAGTCCCTATGCATGAGGACGCGAGCATTGTAAGCGGGTCGAACAAGCACTTGATCTCCTCCATAGCCGCCTCGAGGCGAGAGTCAATCTCCGTGGATGCTATTCTTTTTCCCTCTTCACCGACTTCATCCTTCAGCATCTCGACCTTAGAGAGCTCGTCGTTGAGCTTTGCCTTCAAGAGTCGCGTAGCAACAATCTCATCGCAATATCATTGCAACTCTTCCTGAGTAGCAGTTTTTTCCTCTCTCTCTTTGCGGAGTAGATCTTCCAACTCTTTGACTCGCAGGGCGAATGCATCCCTCTCCTTCTGAATGGAATCTTTCTCTAAAGCTAAGGCCCCACAGCGTTGGACCGCCTCGTCAATTTCTTTCTTATGTGACGACTCTAGATGATTAACAGCCTCCGTTGTGTCTTCAGCGCTTTTTTGGGCAGCTTCGAGCTGAGATTTGTATAAAGAGAGCTCTTCGTCCTGATCTTTAATAATGTCTTTATCATGAATAGCCTCGAGCTTCAGGCGATCAATTTTGTGTTGACGCTCAATAGAGACTTCCGAGACTTTTTTAGCTAAGTGGACAAACGAGTTATGCTGAACGTAGACATCGTTAGTAAAAACAATAATGCTTTGTTTGACATGTCCCAAAATGTGATGAATTGCTGGGAAAAATTTCAAGCCATTAAAGCATATTTTTGGGAACGTGGCTTTAAGCTCAGTAAGTCATTCTGCTATCGATGGATCAGATACAGGAGCGGAAGGAGTCTGCCTGGAGACTACATGTGTTTGGGAGGGATCTCGGGATTTCCTGATACTGGATGAATCAGAGTGTTGATCTCGATGGGCCTCAGGCTGGGACCCCTTATGCGTGGACTTCTCCTTGCTTTGCTCCGATTAAGAAGGATGATCGCGAGAGTAGGAGGACTGTCTATAGGTTTTTCTTCGGTAGGATGATTCTCGGTGGTGGTAGTCTCATTCGCCGGTGTCATCTCTGTCTCGACGTTTTTCGAAACCCGAATCCCAACCGGAGTGGTGAAAAATAGATGACCTATGAAGATGGCCGAGTCTGTGAGTGCGTTCCATGTCGCCTATGTAGAATGTGAATAATGACAAGTTAGCAAAGAACAGAGTGATGGTTAAAATTGTAGTGCAAAGTGAAATGCACGTGGCTGTGCGTGTCCTAGTGTTTCCCTGCAACAGATCAGTTTCTTTATCTCTTCTTATAGAAGTTTTTTCTCCCTGAACATGGGCTTGAGCGCCTACATGGCCTCTTGCGGACGAATGAAGTTTAAGCGCTTTCGGATCATTGAAGCCATAGTTAAGAAAATCGTCGGGAATAGTAAGGTCCGACATGCCTTTCAATGAACTCTCTAAGAGTTGAGGAGAAGGCTCTCTCCCCACTGGGGTTATTGTGACTTTAGAGGTTCCACCCGTTGTCTTCTTCCTCAGTTTGTAAGTCAATTTTTTCTTTCCCTTCGCGGGGGGAGGCGTTACTTCGATATCATGCACCTCGACTACTGGCTTCAGACCGGGACTAACATTCTCATCAGGTACTTCAGGTGTTTCAGCTTCTTTAATCTCCTCCTCCTCAGGTGTGTCAGGGGAGTCACGTGCTGAAGGCCCACCTTGCTTTTTACCTTTGCCTAAGGCATACGCTGTTATAATGACACCTTGAGGAAGGCTTATCCGGCGGCCTGTCGCCAGCAGCCCAAACTTCGAGAGCAATTCGTTTGAAATAAGAGATTTAATGTTCCGGTCTCTTACAGGGATAGCTCGGATAGCTTCAACGGCTTCAGAATAACTGAAGCGTTCGGGACGTGGGCTAATGTCTACAAAAGTAGAAAAAGAGTTAGGAAAGGTGCAATTTCCGCTGAATGAAAGAAATGATCTAGAAAAAAAAGACTTACTCCCTTCCACCCATCTCCTTGCAAAGCCAGGGGTACAGCGCACGTAGAGCCACTCCTGCTTATACTGGGCGAATTTGCTCCATGCCCTGGTCAGAATTTGACACTTGTTGTGTGGTTCGAGAAATACAAAAGATTGGTTTTTTGATCATCTCTTGAAATGATAAATGTATCGGATATCGCCAGGAGTCGGGAGCCTGAAAAGGATGCTCACGAAGAGGATGCACCTGCCGTACACGAATGCATGACTGTTTGGATGTAATTGCGATGGAGTAATCTCAATATACTGTAGCAGGTCGAGAAGTAAGGAGTTGAATAGCGGTATGCTACCAACCCAGCACATAAATTTGTCACAGGCCATATATCCGACTGGGAGCAGGTGAGGATGATCTTGCCCTGATGGAACCAACACATCATCGAAAGGAATCCTGTGTACCGAGCATATGCGACGAAGAGTGCTTCCGTTAATTCTCAAGGCTTGAGAATCGATCGGATCATCTAAAAAGATCGCTGCATCTAGGGCATCAGGAGTCAAGTCGACGGATGCGATCGTGGGGCTCGAAATGTCTTGTATCGGAGTAGTCGATGGATTCGAAGTTCCGACTACTTCTTGTTGAAAAGATGGCCTAGGTCTGTCTGAGATCGTGGCAGAATTGGATTTCCTAGACATCTCTAATGAGTGTAGAATCTGATGAAACACCTGTTTAAAGTATACTTGAAAAACGATCGACATTAGACAGAATAAAAAAATACTCTCCCCGTGTGGTGTGTGAACTAGTGTAGCCGTTCAAGTATAAGTGTCAAAGAGTTGTAAGTCGTAAAGTTGATGAAATAAAGTTAAGCTTTGGACTTTCATCTTCGAAGACCGTCATCGCTGACCATCTCCGAGAGCTTGTCGTATGATGTTTCTGTTTTAAGCTCGATATCGACACTGTATATGGAAGGTTATTATTTATATTAATCAAGTTAAATTCATGATTATGGTTGTCAAAATAGAGGAGTTATCAATTTGGATCGTTCGATATGCTTGATTTTTTTAAGTCCTTGTCCCTGTTTGCTGTCATATGTTCAGACATAGGAAAGACTCGACTATTTATTGCCTAATTCACTCTCCTATGTTCCCTCTCCACCGTTTAACATGCGGTAAGTCATGCCGAACCATAGCCATGCCAAGCCGCATCGCTTGGCACTTTGCCCTCAATGCCAACTTCCTTCCTACACTTCCTCTCTGCCACCCGGCACAGATGAGTCATCCGGCAAGTCATGCCGAGCCGCATTGTTCGGCACTTTGTTCATCTCCTGCTTTTCTCCTACAACCCCTCTTACCTCGTTCGGCATAAGGAAGTCATGTTGAGCCGTGGTCATACTGAGCCACATCGCTCGGCATGCCAAACCCAACCTCAACTTCACTCCTACACTCCCTCACATCGTTCGGCATGTGAAATTCATGCCGAGCCACAGCCGTACATTCTCCTCCAACTCATTTCTTTGGAAAAATTAGAAACACTCCAAGATGGCCAGTCGATCACCACTTCAACTCGCACGCCACCTTCGACCGGCCATCTCAACCCTCACCTGTTCCTACTGGGCCAACACCCTCTTCCATCCTCCTCTCCGTTTAATCCTAAGGCTCATTCAAACCTCGGATCCACCTTCCTTATCTATGCGAATTCCATTATTCATGGGTTAGAGGAAGGTCGTAAATTCAAGTCTTGTCCAAAATCTCTAATCGGATAAAGTCGAATAAGTGAAAGGTTCATACCTAGAAGAAGTGCTCGAAGTCTAGTGAGGTGCTCGATTCATTAGTAGGAACCACTCGGGTTTGTTACTCAGGGCAGTCGAGAGGTAACGTGCAGGTTTTAGGAGTCTAAAGGGAGGTTGAGATGTTGGCAAAAGTCTGGAAAAAGATGAGTTTGCTAGGGTGTTAGAGTGGAGGTAAAAGTAAAAGGGGGAAAGAAGAGAAATGTTGAGTTATATAGGAAAGAGGGAAGATGAATAGATAGTGACCGGTAGAACCCGCCAAGGCACCTCCCTCGCTCGGCATCAGTGTCGTTCGGCGTCAACATGTCGTTCATCATCAATATGTCGTTCGAATCAATGTCGTTCGGCACCGATATGTCGCTCGGCATTCAATGCCTCGTTCGGCATTCAGGAGATCACTACTGAGAAGACAGAACAAGGGCTTAAAGAAAAATGCGGAGTGCTCATTGATCAAAGCGCATCATTTTCATCCACATGATACACTTTGGGGGGCAAGTGTTACCCGATTGTTTGACCATGTAACAAGAGGCTCGGCCTAGATACACCGGTCAGCACAGTCCTCGTTCAGCACACCTTCCTTCGCACGGCATAGAGCCTCATTCGGCATGGAAGAGTCGTTCGGCATGGAAGGGTCGTTCGGCATAGAGCCACGTTCGTCATGTAAGGGTTGTTCGGCATGGAAGGGTCATTTGGCATTAAGGGTCGATCGGCATCTTGCCCCGTTTGACATACGAGCGAAGATCAACACGCATCCCTCGCTCGACATACGAATGCCGTTTGGCCTGGATATGTAGCTCAGGCATACGAGTGCCGTTCGGCACGCAGACCTTGCTCGGCATTTACAGGTCGACAAACCTCGCTCGGCAATTGCCGTTCGGCATCTATGGCTCGGTGCGCAGAAGTTAACACAGGCCGAGGTATTTTGTTCCTAGGCCCATGAGGGAAGTCCGACCCATCTTCATCTATAAATAGAAAGGTAGAGGCACTGTGAAAGGGACCTTTTTCGTGAACAGTGGGGAGACTCTGCTGCATTCAAGATTTATTCTATTTTACTTTGCACTTGTATTCAAATCATTATAGTACGGATTGTATCTGTATTCAATCATTTGTGATAGCAATAAAGATCAAAACTCAAAGTGGACGTAGGCAGTTACTTCGACCACTATAAATCTGGTGTTCTTGTTTTTTCATTTAATTTAGCATACAATTCTCCGTTTTAATTTACTTTCTTCATTTATCTCTCTCTATAATCTTTCTTAAGGGTGTTAGTGACCAATTCTGGTACTAACAATATGTAAGTTAATTACTGAAAAAACATAGTTAAGGGCAGTTATGAATTCTGAGCAATAGTACTCACAAGTCTACATTTAGTTATGAAAAAACATATAATGCAGGTTATGAAAAAACATATAATGCAGTTATGAAAAAACATAGTTAAGGGCTGTACACTTTACAGGTTATGAACTTATAACTAAGTGTACTTGTATTAATAATTATAAAAGGAATTAACGTATAATGCAGGTGAGCTATAGTATTCTAACTTTGATTAACTATAAATAAAGCAGCTTATATAAAAAAATGGAAATTAGGTTGAATGGCTTCTATTTTCAGGGTAATAAGATTTATGGACAACACTTCTGAATAATTTGTTTTAAGGATAATTAACAGGATAATGATAAATTCATTTATCCTTTTCAGTTATACAGGAAAATGATAAATCTTTTTATCATTATTTTTGTATAACTGAAAATGATAAATTCTTTTATTTTTTTCCTGTAAATTGTCCTTAAAATTAATTTTTTAAAACTAGTGTCCTTAAAACTTATTACCCTACACAAATAAGCCATTGAAGTGTAAATCCCCTAAAAAAATACATATTTGGGAAGGAGTGAAACAAATTATTTTTATCAAAGTAATCTGAAATTAGTGTGGCACTAGAAACCCTAAATAAATCATATTTATTAAGTGTAAATAAAGCGTCGACCACTCCCACATAATTAAGTCATTGTTCTAAAACCTGAAATATATTGAATGTCAGCGTATGACAATTCCTTAAATTAAATAACAGTTAACTTTTGAATTATTTTGCATTGGACTAAGCGGCCCACTTTATTTCCAATTCATAGTCAAGCACAAAATAGATGAATGCACTAATGGAAACACATAGTTTATGGAGTTAAGTACATACTCAACACCGACTTAAAATTAACCGATCTAAATTCTGAAATAAGTTAAATAACAGCAAGTTAGACTAATTTAATATTTTTGTACATGAAGATATTATTTCATCGTGTAAGATAATTGCATCCATTTGTTACACAAAATTTTTTATAAAAAAAATAAGGTTGACATAAGTTTATAAAATGCTTTAGCTTGAAAACAAGCATCAATCAAAGGATCGAAAAAAGGAAAAATAGTTGAAACTTCGAACTACACTTAGCCTGTTGATTTTAAGATTAGTATGCCTTTTTTGGAGGCAATTTACTCTCCTACAAAAACATGGTTTACTCAAAGAAAAACAGTCATTATGTCAATGCTATAATTTTATAAATAGGAGGCAATATTTGATTTACAAATATTAATCCATAATACAAGCATACATGATTCTATTTCATATTGAACCATCATGCAAATATAACATAGCTAATTTCACTGACAAGTGTTTGCTAATTTTAGATATCAATGATTGCAACAAGACACTCAATGAGGCAATCTTTGGCTGCACTTGCAACTTTATGTGCAAAAGATAAGACAGGTGGTCTACAAAACAATGAAATGTGAGGTGCTGAAGTTGAAGTCGCCCATGCTCTTCAGAATATAATCCCTACTGTTAAAAGATATCCTTGGAAGCGTACTCCGTAGAGTTTAAACACTACTGAAATGCCACCTACACCCGACAAAAATTAGCCTCCAAATGTCGCTCACTCTCCAAATATTACTTCCATCAACTCAGACTCACTAAACACCATGGATGCCTCGAATAACTCTTTATTTTTTTCCAAATGATGATTTTCGACTTGAGTCAGTCAAGAAAAAGAGAGGAAAGATGATGATGAAAATGTTTTCTTTGATGCCGAATGAGAAGGCCGAAGTTGAATTCAATGATCGATGTCCACCAATAGGTTCCAATTCTAAACACTTGTCATATTATCTTGGTATCTTAGTATACATATGGCACCTATGACTATTCCTGAGTGGAAAAAAGTGGACAAGGAGTTAAAGAAAGATTCATGGCCTTGTATTTAGGTATGAAAAAAGTTAATGTCTTACATCGTTTTTATATGAAAAACATTACTTGGATTTGACATAGTTGCTTGTGCATAAACATAAACGTAATTCAAAATGAAGTCCACAAAATGAAGTGCAGGATAAAGTAATAAAAAACTTGTATACACACAAGTCTTAGGTAAAGAACTTAAATCATATTACAATAACCGAAGTCCAGGATGTTTGAAATAAAAGACTTGGTTAGGGCAAAGAGCTTGTACATGTATCCTATTACAACTATTACTTATACATGTAAAGAGCTTGTATATGTATTCAGTAATAGTCATACAAGGCGACTCTCCTGTTAAACATGAACACATGCAAAGAGCTTTGCAGGTTCCTTATTATATCAAAATTATTTATGATTTTATGCTTTAGCATGTTCTTTGATTTGATTTTTTTTCTTCCCAAAATATCAAGAGGTTGGAGATTACATTAGCTTAAAATTATTAACTTAGTTAATCAGTGTATTTATGTTGACATATATTGGTTAATCTTTCCAATCTGATTCATGTATGCAAGTCACAAAATTACATCAATTGTGATCAAACTCTATATCCCCGAACTTCACATTCAATGTGTAAAAAATAAATATTTATTTGTTTAATTGAACTTCCATTATAATTGTCCTCTACACTTTGTGCAGTCAAGATTCACAGTGGATGAAGCATATAAGTATTTGTTGGCCATGCTCAGACCAGATAATGTAGAAAATGTTCGAGAATGGAATAACTCTATGAAAGAAAAACCATCAAAGAAATTTATGGCAATAAATTGTATTTTATTCATTATAAATTAAAAGGTAAATTATAGTTTACTAATGAATTTTTCCTATGCAGGAAACTAGCAAAAATTTTTGAGAACTAAGTGATAAGAATAAAATTCCACACATAATGAGTAGGAAGGGTTACACAAGATTTGCCGAAGATATGGTAAGAAATGCATATCTATTTATATTGATTGTATATTTTTTCTTTGGTTCTTCTTCTTATTATTATTATTATTTTCAGAAAAAACAAAGAGGAATATCATATATTAACGGAGTTGAGCTGTGGGTCTGAGCGCACACCATAAAAATGAAGAACCACCGAGTTCTATCGTTTTCGATTACATCGTAATGGTTTTTTATTACCGTAATAGTTAATTTTGGTTAGATTACCATATTAGATTGCTGTGTGTTGGATTACCAAAAATGTGCTAGATTGCTATGTGTTAGAATTATTACACAAACTAATAAGTAGTCATAATTATTACACAAACTATTTGTCTCCAAATGGTTATATATATATAGTATTTTTTTTATTTCTTAATATTGGATTTATTTTAATTTGTAGACCAAGATCAAAGAGCACAATAGTAATACTCAAAACCCCAGGGAACAACATCGGTAAGTAGATATGGAGTGTCAATTCTTTTCGGCAACGAATATAAGGGATGAGTGACTGGACTAGGCTTTGGTGTTCCACCATCTCAAATTGCTATTTATTCAAGTAATTCTAAAATGTCGAGTGCATTGGAAAACTAAGTAACTCGCTTGGAGGCTAGACTAAAAGAGGTGACTAATCCGTTGATGAAAGTTAGTTTATATTTAATTAGATGTTTTCTGATTGCTTAATTTTGTGCAAATATAAGTGTCAGTAGTCACTTGATTTTGATCATATAACATAGGTGCTGAAAAGGATTTAATATAATGATATGTACTTAAGATTTACTAAGTGCATATCTTGTACTTTTTACAGAGATTGAATGGAAAGGAAAATGATAATGTGGTAGATATGGAGACTCCTCATGCTCATATGCCTCAGGTTAAAACAAATGCTTCTCTCAAATGCTACTCTCAATCTATTACAACACCACATAATAAGGCGGGTGCTGGCCCGCTGCGAAACACCAATTACAACAGGTTTTGCCCATTGTAAAAAGGTTATTCTATTTTATTGTCTCTCGACTTGAGAATACTATGATCTTCGGTATGAAAGCTCTTCTTTGATTATAGTCAAATCATGGCATGGCCTTCCATCGAGTGACCACAGTTGGGTCGAGTGGAAGTATTGGAAGTGCATCACTATTCAGAGAGGATTCATCTTCTCAGTTATTGAGATTAGTATTATAATCAACTCAAGTCAACTCAAAGTTTCTAGCCAGAGCGTTTCGGTTAAGAATAATTGTTATTATTGAACTAAGGACTTTGTGTTTAGACTATAGAGTTGAATATAGATGATATTGGAATTTTGGCCTTTACTAAATTCCATAAGTCCAAAGTGATATAGTTTTAATGAAGAGAATTAGTGTAAATAAATGTCACAACTGTGTAACCATTGATAAAGAGAAATTCGATTTTACCGAAACTAAATAAGCAGTAAATTTGGCCAAAATGTCACGCCACCTGCTAAGTGGCGTATGAACGTTAACATTTGAATAGTTCGATATTAATCGCCGACCAAATCACACCCGACGAGTCACATAACCAAAATGATGAATTCTCTTTAGAACAAACAAATTAATTACTTTATAATTGTTATAAATTCATTAAATTAACTAATATTTATGAAATATTAATTATAAAATTTTGAATATGATTTGTGGAATAAATTTTATTATATATATTTATAATAATTATAAATATATCAACCAATATGTGATATCGATAAGAAATTAAATTAAATTTAATTATAAATATTTATTTGGGCTTAAAATGGGTTTAAAGCCTAGGTAAGGGGCTAGAAATTTCAATCAAAATATGGGAAATATGAACCATAAGTTGGTGCAACAAAGGCTTGGAAATGGAGGGCTAAGATGTAAGAGAATTGGTAAGAGACGATGTAGGATATTGATCCTAAAACCCAACATCTACTCTATATAAGCATCTTTGTCCTCAACCTTTAGTAGAATTTTTCGGCTGCCTCCTCTATCCATATCATGGCCAAAACATACTTCTCTACACCTATCAAATCTCAAATCAATTCAGTTAAAATCAATAGTTATTCTATGGCAGTGGTTCAAAGACTAGCAATTTGACGAATCGAGAAGTTTTCATGAGGATGGGAATTCATCATTATAATGTGCACTTAAGGGAATTAGTTTATATAAGTATTTACTTTTTGTATATGATGCATATTCTCTGTATAACTCTATATTATTCAAATATATATATATATATAGTTATTATTGAATTATTAGTTAGGTGAGCTTCCAATAGGTATTGTTGTTGTCACATATATTGATTGGTTATGCGTATATGTTTATCAAATGAAAAAAAACAATTTTCTTCAAGGATCTAATACACACGGCCAATATCATTATATTTTAATTATTTATATTTTATTAATTAATAATACATAGATCAATATATTAACTAATTTATTTAAATGACATGTATTAAACCATATAATTTTATTACATGAATAAATGATCCAATCATTTTCAAATGATTTATATTAATTATGATTTGCATTAATCGAAAATAAATTTTTGTAAATTATTTAATATATTTTAATATTATTTAATATTTGCATGAATTAATAAGTTCATGTAAAATAAATTATGTTTCGAAAATTTAATTTGAAATTTTCTAAAATTAATATGTTATCGCATATGCTCTTAGTCAGAAAATCAGAATTTTTAAACCAAATTTTATATTTGTAGAAAATCATTTAAAATTCGAGGGAAAGGCATTTAATTAATAAAAATATTATTTTGACTTGGAAAATTTTGAAAAAATTTCGCAAGCTATATAATTCTATTCCTGGTTTTAGAAATTATAAAATTCAAAATATTTATTATATAAATATTTTCTATTATTTACTTATTGTTAATTAACTAATTAATTCATAATATATATACTAATATAATAAAATTATATTTATATTTCGATTTGCTGTATATATGATCTGTAATGTTTTATAAAATAATAATAATGTTTATTTTAGTTTTATAATTTATAAACTATTCTAACTCATATTTATATTTTAAGTATTATATTTATATTTATACACACACACACACACACATATATATATAATTACGTTACTTTAATAAATATATATATATATATATATATATAAATATTAAATTAAATTAAATCATATCTTATATATACACATATTAGATATATATACATATATGTTTATTTAATATTTAATATTATAATATTTTATGTACATATATGCATATGATATTTTCATAATATAAATATATATGATTTTTACTTGAATACACGTGCACACACACACATATATATATAATAACTATAAATATATACACATATTTGGACACATACATACATATAGGATGACCTAACGTGTCCGCTACAATGTAATTCATAGCATCTATATACGGACATGTTGTACCCTTCATGGAATACCATGTTACACACGCACACATATATACATATGTATATTTATATACAGGTGAAAATAAATTAAATAAATTTTTATCAACAATTTATAAATTTAAATGAAGTATATGATTTTATTTAAATTAAATTTAGAAATGTCCTAAATAAGTTAGACTTCATAGGCCCAATAATGATCCAATAGGGTAATTTTTTTTGAAATTCACCTATAACTTCTACTCCTGGCTGACATAGTTCTGATAATGGTATCAGAGGCAAAGCTTTAAGCTCGCAGCCCATGTCCCTGATAGAAAATGCCTAAAGTTGAGTTGGGCCTTGGGCTAATTTTCAAAATTATTTGAAGTTCAAAATACAAGATTTTAAGTTTAAAAGTTAAATTTAAAACAAGATATAAATATATTATAAAATTTATAGTATAATAAAAAATTCAAAATGTTTGAAACTATATATCAGTTTTAAATTTTAAATTTTACTAATTGGATTAATAAAATAAATTAATTAAATAAGTTAATTAATTAATAAATGTATGCATGTATTATATATTATGATGTATGTTATGTTGTTTTAATTGTTTTAAAATAACATAAGTATACATGTATATATAAGAATTAAATTTTGAAATTAATATAATATAATTAAAATTATTAAATTAAATAAAGGTTAGTTAATTAAATGAATATACATAAATATTAGGTATATGTGTAATATTGCAAAGGTTATAGTATTGAATGAGTATTTAGTATAAATGTTATATTAAATTAATATCAAATTAATTAAAATGTTAATTAATTAAATAAGATCTAATTAATATAATACTATACATAAGAATATTATATACGTAATATAAAATATAAAAGTTATATAGTAATAAAATTTATATAATATTAATATATAAACTAAATGTGTAACATTAAAGAAACCGTAAACAAACCTAAGGGATAAATACATACGTACTGTATGTATACCATGATTTCAAAGGTGTCTGACACTTAAATCACGAGGGTATTTCATAAAAAATACATTATTCCATAAGTTGATATCACTTGATATAATATATCGAAGATTATGAATCTTTAATATAAAGTTGTTCTCAATCATTTATATACTAATAGATTACTTGCATACTCTTTAGTCGTTGAGCTTTCCTCAAAGTAAGGATGTTATGTGCAGTGATATTTAATATATTGAATAGATGAGGTAAGGTAACTGCACATATTTGTTGTGCTTTCCTCAAGGTATGTACACTAAACTTAAGTCGTCATGAACTGATAGTTCCAAGTGAATCATCTTACTTTACTCGTTGAACCATGGGTTAGGAGTTGTATGTCATACAACCGATTAGGAGCTATCCATCGAATAAGCGAGTATGATTCGCTGAGCATTCCTTAAGGTCAGAATCCCAAGATATACGAGTCCTAACACCAACTAGTGAAATCGAAAGACTTCTATGTTTTGCTTAAGAGTTTGGTGAAACATAGAAGACTAGTAGGAGTCTTATTAGAAAAATGAAATGATAAAATTTAACCTTTCTTATATTGTAAGAACATATGTTATATAATGTTAATAATAATCTACATTGATAAATTTATGCATTTAAAATGATTGACAAAACATTTATCAATTAAGATGTACAACTAAACTAAATTGAAAATCGACAAATAGAATTATAAAGTGTACTTATTAATAAACGACTATTGCATGTGAACGTTTCAACACCCATGCCAGTGTCTAATTTTACAACTACTTACGTTCGTAATTTGATCGCTGCGTGTTTATTTGGTCGAGACCTTGTATTGCATTCTATGAATTCTAAACTCTAAAAGCAATATGAAACTATGTATATTTGATCCATGTCACATATAAATGTTGTATGGGAAATGGCCACGGTTTGTAATGTATGATACATCGATGAAGTTAATTCATTCAAAAATAAACCAATAAACAGTATTATGAGGTCAAGTATTCAATTTGATTGATTACAAAAGGACCATATTATGTTAACTGTAACACTAGACCAAAACTACAAAATAGATATAAGAACCTGGTCGCTAAAATATCAGTTTGATCAGTTTACGCAATTTGCAACATTTTTGATATCTTTAGATATCAAGGATGATTGAGAATTATTTTTTTAAGTGCATGAATATTTTTTCAAGTATTGAAAAGAATACAAATGAATAAAGAATAATAGAATACTAGCATATATCTTTTGTAAAGATATTATATATATATAAAAGTAAAAAAGGGAGTTTTAATTAATAAAGGAGTATTAATTAATGAAGGAAGTTTTAAATTGATTAGTACTCCGATTGATTAGTAGTTTAATTAATCAGGAGTTTAAATCAATTAGGAATTTAGTTATTAGGAATATAAATTAGTAAGGAAAGCTTTAATAAGTGAAAGAAGTTTTATTGAGTAAAAAATAGTTTTACTAATAAACAGAGTTTTTAATTAATAAAGGATAAATTAATTAAAAAGAGATCATAAGTCATTTAGTGACTTAATCGTGTTTTGCATGAATTGATATTGCTTGTGTATTTACTAGCTTATGGAAAGTATATGAGATTTGGTTTCTATATGTAACCGTTCTCATTATTGTTGAATATGACCGTATCCATAGCCGGAGTCTGAGACGCAACCAAGAAACTCAAGCCCTATTAAAGATCAGTTCTATTTAAAAAAATGATAGTTTTCAGGGTTTGACGTGTGATAGGACAAGAAAAGTGAATGTTGGATTGGTTGCTTAAGATCTTTGATCTTCACCCAAACCCGGATCCAGTGAAAAAAATAGGATCACTTCTTATGGATTCATTGAGAATGCTTTTAACCTTGTTTATGGCCTATTAGAAGTAGAAGGTGCTCTGGTAGGGTTCCTCACAGACAGAAGAGGATAGCAATCCATTTGGGAATTCGTAATGTTTTCGAGCGATGATGGTTCGTGTGTTGAGATGCTGAATGCGACTTCACCATCGGTTATGACTAAAGACAGAGTAGGCTGCATGATCTTGGGTACATCTAATTGTAATGACCGGGAGGTTTTCGACCTCTTAAAATCGACTCTAATAGTATAGGGTGCCGAGCAGTCAAGTGCTGAAAATACCAGGTTGTTAGGTTTTAAGAAGAAAAGAGATAGAAGAAGAAAACAGAAATAACAACAACATAAAATCTCACAATCGTAGTGGAAAAAAATATAATATACAATAACAGCATTCTATATAAAGGAAAACTATAACTGCTAATATACATACAAGTTATCAGAGTACAATCATCAACATATAAATCTGGACAGTTATAATAACTTGTCCCTAAATGCTGAATATATAGCCTACAATACACAGCGGAATATAATCAAATACGTGCAATACGTCTCTACCATCCAACTTATCTCCTGAGCTCCCAAGCATCCTAACCTGAAAAATGTAATACACGGTCTGACCTGAGCATTATAATAAAGTAACACCTGAGTCAGGCTGGAAACCGGCGTGAGTAAAACACACTTAATTTGAAATACTTAAGTTATCAAAATCCTTCGAAAACCAAGGTAACTCGTACAAACACAACGAGTTTTTATCTTATTATGACCAAAGCACTTTTACAAAAATCCATCCATATTATATTAGTGTCTAAATAAAATTACTTATTCAAAATGGTCAAATTTATCAAAATTTTCCAATTCCAGCATATTATTCTCTATAATCAAAGCTGTAAAGGTTCGTAAAGATTATTAAATCAAAGTGGTTTCGAATAACACTGATTTTCAATCCCGGTCTCTTCGAATCCAAGCAATAAATTTTAAAATCCAAGTCTGTTTGAATAAACAATTCCTATTCAGGATGTCAAGATTCATACACGGGAATTTATTACATAAGTTTATTTTCAATAAAACGTGTCGACCTTTTATTTCAACCATTCAATTCTTTTGGCTACTCAGTGCCATAGGCACAGAAAAGTTCGAATTAGATATTCAAGAGTAATTAAGCCAAATCACATATCGTTAACTATCTTAGCGATTTATAGCCAATATTAGAACAATTAACAAATCATCATTTAACTAATTTAGATTAACCAAATCTAATTATATTCCTGACCAAATTACTTAAAATTTATATCAGTTATAAAAACCATTTATTATTAAATTAAGAACCCATCTAATATTAACTTTATTAACTAATTTTAGATTTTATCAATTTGGGATTTAATTATTAACTTTAATTATTAATTTAATTTTATATTGTCGAAAATTAACAAGTTCATTTGGCTTAAAATACTAAATGGTAGGATCAAAAGTAGTGATTATGATATTGATTGGATTTAAGTCAAAGAGGGAGATAATGTTTGAAGTTTAATTGATTATAAAACAAATTGTTAAATTACTTTTTTTAATAGCCCATGGCCACGTTCGGCCCACAAGAGAAACAAACTCCTCCCCTTTCTCATTTCCTTCTCTTCTTTTTCCCTACCACTCCTTCTTCTTTCCTTTCCCTTTTTTTTCTGCGAACACACCGTGCACATCATCGTGCACATGCACGCATCGCTGACCACCTCTCTCTCCTGCCGCTGACCCCTCGAGCACATCACCCGCATCCACCGCTTTACATCCAACCACCTGGAACGCGATCCAATCCTCTAGTTCAAAAATTCGAACTACAGACCATCACTTGATCAACACCTCGCCTTTAAACCACCTCGACTCACCACCATACGCCATCATCTACCACCGAGCCTTTCCAAAATGTTTGCCACCATCTCCTCTTGCTTTTCCCCCATAGGGCACGTTTCCCTTGGCCTCTCGTTGCCGCAGTTTCCCCAGAGTCGAACCACAAGGAAAGGAGCCTAAAAACCCTAGAACGACTTCGCAGATGTCACACACCACTGTAACAACCCGATATTTTCAGCCATTCGCATCTACACATGCCGGACTTGAATTGCTCAAAATACTGCATTGTAACAAAATTTGGAGCAAATGAAATACAACCACAGAATCACAGACACAGAAATATCAGAATAACTCACAACGGAAATTTAAAATACCATAGTAGTTCATGAAGCTACTATAAAAAAAATCTCAAAACAAATATATAATATCAGTCTAAAAAACATATACAATAGAAATCTCAAATACATAGAAGTTTATAAATACCAGAGCTGAAATAGAACAACTGAAACTGAAAGGAAATAGATAACTAGACAAACAGAATCTCCAACGATTCCTAGCTCCAGAAAAGAAATCCAAAGTTAAGTTGTAAATACTCAGGCTGACCCGAGCGTAAAGTAAAACACAAAACACTTGAGTCAGGACATACATACATATATAATGTAAACCAACTCAAGTGAACTGTAGTAGTAATGTACAATAACTTAAAGGATGCTTGGGATCGCCCATCCTCTAAGGATCAGTTAAACCATAAATTAAATACATCCCGTGGTTAAAATTCCAAAATGGTATATTATACTTCTAAATCAAATATCATTTAAAAATTCAATATCATTTCAAATTTCATTTCAAAATATCGTATCTTTCCAAAACCAAATTCATTTTTATTTAATTTAAATACCATTTCAAATCACATTTTAAAATGGTTTATATTTCAAATCAAAATATTCCATTTAAATCATTAAAAAAATGAAGTAATTATATTTAATAATCAAATACTAAATTCCCAAATTTAGCCATTCAGAATTCATTTATTCACTTAAATTTATTAAAACAGTGAAATTTAACTTTCACAACATTTAAAAAATGCTACGGAAAGTTGCATTTGAAAACAATTCTATTAACAAAAATAGCATTTACAGAAATGCTGTAATAGTTCAAGTTCCAACTAAAAGCATTAGGTACATTCTGCAACTACAGCATTTACAAAGTGCTGTAATAGCTCTTAGTTCATTTTAGCCATTTAGTTCATTTGTATCAACTACAACACTTAGAAATGCTGTAATATCCTTTACTTAAGAAATGATAGCATTTCAAAATGCTGTTAATTAAATTCCAAAATTTCAATAAAATTTCATAAACAATTTAATTTTTATTTAAACCAATTTTTAACTTATAAAAATTATATTTTCTCCCTTTAAAAACAATCATTTAAATATCCCTTAATTCATGATTTTACAAAGTGAAATTTTCACAAATAATTATCAAATTTTTAATAATTCACTTATAAAATAAATGTAAAATTTTATAACATTTCATTTACTTAACATTTTAATTAAGTTTACCATTTCATAATTTTATTTAAATTCCATTTTATTTTCTTAACTTAACTTTTATTTTTAAAACACTTCACATTTTTCAAATTAAGTTATATAATCAAATTTCAATTTTAAACATTTATTTAACTATTTTTAATTTATAGAAAAATCAATAACACTTCATAAAATCATTTTTAGATTTAAATTTAAATCAAATTATCATATTTTCTTACTTAACTTAAAGTTCATTTATAAACAAAATCATAAATTCCAAAATTTACTTATATTTCAAATTCTACTTCACCATTTATTTATTCACTTATTTAACTTGTAGAAAATCACTAATATTTTATAAAAATCATTTTTAAATAAATTTAAAATCAAAATATCATAATATTAATATTTTTTTAATATTTTAAAAATCTTAGAAAAATATATATTAACCACGGTCTGTATATAAATTTCTAACCTAAGTCAAATGGTACGGATAATATATCATTTCAATCCGTAATTTACAAAGGAAAATCTGGGTTCTATCATTTCAAACCAGCAATCCCAAGTTGAATGAAAATAAATCAGGCCTATAATTTCAGCCTACAACTATTTTTCCTTATTCTAAAGTCCGTTCGGTTATGTATCATTTCAACATATAGTGAACCTAATCTATAAGGAACTTGCAGTGTGATAAACTGATATAAATAAACAGAATAGCATTATATAACAGTAACAGAAGATATAATAGGTGTATAAACAAGGATGAACATCATATAAATAATATCACAGGCAGTTATAACATAATAATATGAACTACATATTCACAGGATGCCAATTTACTACTTATATAAGTACGGTATGTCGGGTGAGAAATACTCACCTCTTAATGCCGGAGATAACAGATTCAGACACACAACAAACACCCAGAAAGCACAAAGGCACAATTACAGATTCAAGTGAGGGGAGAGCCAAAGCTATTATCTTGTGCATATGAAACAAAACAATATATAGGACATGAATTTTAACACCAAATATGACATTAAACAAGCTAGAATTTATGTACACCAAAGAATCAAACGACTTGCACTTGCTTTTACCTACCCTATGCTCGGCCCAGATATAAAAATGCACAGCCATGGAGTGTATTTGGTCAAGTATGGGCCCATCATGGGTCGGCCTAACAAGGAAATAAAGGTGTGGAAGTTGTTTGTGCATGAAATTACAAGTACAAGGCAACAAAGTGGATTTTCTATGCAAATATGGTTCGGCCATAGGCATATAGTGGCACGGCCAAGCCTGGTGAGTCAGGTACTGATGTGGCAGAGGTCTTGGAGTCAGTTAGGGGCTGGAGAAGGTGGTGCAAATGGCGGCCAAGGGGGTGTGTGAGGTGGTGATGGCATTGGTGAGCTCAATTATGCATATATAAGGGGTGTTTGCAAAAATTTTTTGTGTGTAGCTTGCATCTTAGAGGTCCCGACCTGACAAGTCAGTGGAGATGGAAGAATTTGCAGCTAAGCAAGGTGGTGGTGAAGGAGGAGCTTGAGGACGAACAATATATAGGTGAAAGCAAGGCAAAATATCACTAAAACAAGTAGAAAAGTGTAAGAAAAGTTAATAAACCATTACCAATTTTTGTACAGCAATGGGGCCCGAAAATTTTGGAATGAGAAACAATATTTTTTCGTGAAAATGAAGGAGGTAATCGGATGAAGGAATGAGATATGGTCAGCCAAAAATTAATGCATGAGCTGATTGGAATTGAAAAGGCAAAGAAGGTGAAAAGACAAAGGCAAGTGAAAGGTTTAAAACTCTTCATATTTCCTTTATTCTTTTTGTATTATTAAATACATATGAAAATGAATATAAATAAAATAAAAAAACAACAAAATAATGTATGAAAAGAAAGAAATAAATAAGTTTAAAATAAATATAAATTAATTAAGAAAATAGCTTAAAAATAGAAACTAGGTTTTAAAAATTAAAAATAAAATGCAATATGTTTTGGAAAATTATAACATCACTTTAAAAATGTTTTAAAATAAAAATATATACCAGATAAAGTGAAAATGAATTGAATAAATAAATTTTAGAAAAAAATAGAAAAATATAAGAATATAGTTAATTATACGTAAACTAGTTTTGGAAATTGCAAACAAAAATATAACTAGTTTTGGAAAAATAACTACTATACTTTAAAAATGTTTTAAAAATAAAATATACATATATATATAACATGAAATATTACACATATATATAAAAATTAGAATAAGACATGACAAATAAAAATATTACTTATATAAATTAAAACACAATTTTGTTAAATAAATCAATTTACATACAATATTTAAAAAACATAACTTTCACAATATAAAACGGATTTCAACGAAACGAAAAGCATTATTCTTGAAATTTAATTTATTTTCATAGTAAAAGTTAAAATTAAAAAATTAAAAAAATTTAAATTTTAAATTTGAAAAGTCAAAGTTTGACCAGATTGACCAAAATCCACATTTTTTGCAAATATTCTATTTATTCAGGTTTGGAATTATAATTAACATAAAAATCAAAATTTATTTTTAAAATAACAAATTTTTTTCATTTTAATAAATATAATAAATTTTTTAAATCAGACATTTGAATTTAAATAATTAAAATAAACAAATAGAAATTATCACAAAATACAGGGTTGTTACACTCTCCCTCACTCAAATCTTTTCGTCCTCGAAAAGGAATGAGCAAGGAAAATAAGAAAAGAAAGATAGAAAAAAATAGTACCTAAAAAAAAATTCTGGATTCGAAGCACGAGTGCTCTCCTCCGTTTCCCAGGTACAATCCTAATCATCAGTACTTCACAGTACTTTGACCAGACTAACAGATTTCCTTCTTAGCTGCTTCGTACCTCTGTCGACAATACGAAGTGGCTTACTCTCGACAGTCAGATTAGGCTCAATATCCAAACCGTCAAGAGAAGAAGGCTGAACAAAAAGAGATGGGTCATGAAAATACCAGCGAAGATGCGAGACGTGGAAATACCATGATCCAGAAAGCTTCTCGGGCAAATCCAAACGATAAGCCAAAGAACCAACTCTTTCCATAATACAGAAAGGACCCTCAAAGAAGAAGAAGGTAGAAATAGCTAGAAGGAAAAATAAGTTGGAAGACAAGGATGAACCATTATTTTAAACCATATAAATTTCAATTTAAAAATTTTATTTACAACATTTTAAACATTTTATAATATGCTGAATAGTCACTTGATTCAAATTTTATAGTTCGAAGTAAACAATGTTTAAAATATTTTTAAATTATTTAGACAAGTAAAATAAATGATCAAAATATCCTTTATATAATACTTTATCCAAAATACTTTTATAACTCGATGTCTTAAGAAGTTTACTTTCGCTCCTGCAGACCCTGGCCATGCGTTGATCAGGCGCAAAGCTAGAATTCTTCAGGTGCTTAGTAGACTTGTTTCAACACCCAGTGGAAATACTGGAAAACCTTTTTAAAAAAAATAGATATGGAAAGTACAATCCAAAAAAAACAACCAAACCGAAACATGTTGATCATGGATCGCGGATACACAATGGTTACACCTGGATCCCTCAGGAAACATCCATACCCGTAGGCTGACTACCGCAGCCCTGCGATTACGCCATGAAGACTGGTAGTACCACAGATACACAATGGTTACGCCTGGATCCCCCAGGAAACATCCGTACCCATAGGCTCTTGCAGCCCCTGCTGATTACGCTACCAAGCGACCCAGTAGATCACATATACACAATGGTTACGCCTGGAGCCCCCAGGAAACATCTGTACCCGTAGGGTCTCGCAGCCCCTGTGAATTACACTATGCAATCACGCTCATAAGACCATGGAGATCGCCATGGAATTCGATGGACACTCGAGTATCATATTCGGAAAACCCAAATCAGAGAGAATAATATCGATAGAATGAATCCACAATGTGGCCACAAAGCGGATATCAAGCAGAAGGCACTTCCATATCTTTACTTCGAAAATATGTATCATATAGTACCTTTCAACAATCACTTTCAAATATCATACTTATATAAAGTCCATTATATATAAGATTTCATTTTCAAATCAAATATTTTCCAAAATCAATAGTATATCAAATCACACTTATATAGACTTCGATTATATAAGATTTCAATTTACAAACTGGGTACCTTTCCAAAACGATAGTTTCAAATCAACTTCATACTTATACAAATCCATTTTATATAACTTCGATAACTCCCAAATCAAGCACTTAATAAAACAAGGTTCTCAATTTCAAACCATTTCAATATCAATTCAGTTTCAAAATCATATATGATTTTGCCAAATAATTTCTTCCAAATTACATATATTCAGTTTCAAAGTTTCTCAAAACAATAGGTTTAGAAAATAATCCAAATTTCCAAATCAACAAAATTTAGATCAAACAAATTCATTTCCATTTCAAACATATATTCACTTTCAAAAATCATAATACTTCCAAAGTTATAAATCTTTCGAAACCAAAATACTTGAAATCATTACACTTTGAAAATCATAACATTTCAAAATCATACATTTGAAATCATAAAACATTACTTTAATTCTTTACATTATACAAATTTATTCAATTAAACCCAAATCTAAAATTTCCAATTTTATTCAATTCAAACTATCAGTTTCAATTCAATTTAGTTTTTCAACAAAACCATTTCAAGTATTATCAAATTTCAAATAAAGATTTGATCCACAAAATAAACTATTCAATTTTTAATATATTTCAAAGCTTAAATATACCATATTTCAAAACTAAAATTTATAATTTCATATATCTCAAATTTTACTTCATTATTACTTAGTTTTGAAATATTCATTTCATAAATCCAATATCATTTATATAAACCAGAACTACAAGTAAACCAAATATCTTTTCATACTAATATAAACTTCAAATATTCATTTATCAAAATCAAATATCATTTCAAATTCACATTCTTTATCAAAATAAAGATTAAATCATTTCCAAACCATTCCAATCATCAAAATATCTAAAATGGTTACTAAGTTTAAAACCATCCCTTTTTAAAACCTTCAAACTATTTATTTCTATATGAAAATTCCAATTTACCATTGGTAAGATTATCATTCTATATATATGTACTTTATTCAAAACATTTCAAATCTATATTTCGTACCAGTATAATTCAAAATAGTCTTATTTATTTCACTCAACAAACAGTTTCAAACTTATATAAATCATATTACTTTATACTTTAATGATACCAAACTAAAGTTATATTCTTTATCAAATACCCTATACCTTTCAAAATTACTTAGCTTTGAAAAGTTAACCTTGATTTGGAAGTGCTCGAATCTTCAAAATAGTCGAAGAAATCATATTTTCAATCCATGAGTTGGAAATCATCAACAAATCAGTAAATCAATTCCAATAGATAAGGTTATACCAAAACAAATCTAAAACTCGAGTATTGAACACCGGCTAATTTTAAATCATTTCAAATATATATATATATATATATATACACACATATACCATTCGAATATCAAACCACACTTTGAAATTTGAAATCTAATTTTAGTTTCACAAAATCACTCGCATAGCAAATCTACTAGAGTAGCCTCTCCCCCACTCAGAAACTCGAAAATCAATGTCGATGATACATGCATTCATCACCGAAATTATTTTCCAGCGACATAAGTGGGTTTTGGACTTTTATTTTCTTGAAACTTATTTGGAATTTTCTTCGAAATCTTTGGAATTCATTCAAATACATTTAAACATTTCTTATTCGGAAAATATCTTTAAATCATATTATTATTATATATTTTCTAAAATCTTGAAACCAATTTCAAAACACTAGAGTTCGATTCCTCGAAATTCAAATTTGAAACCCTTTGGTTATAAATCATTTTTATTTAAATCAAATTTCTTATAATTTTTTCAAAATTTCAAATCCTTTCGAAATTTCAAATTTTCATTTTAAAAGGTATATAATCCTTATCGAAAACATTTCACTTTTAAAAAATAGGGTCATCCTTATCAAAATAATAATTTCGACGTATGCACAAATTCAAAATACAATCAAACACAAAGTTCCCAAGGGATGATTCAAGGATGGTCGCGGGCAACCATAACCGGTCAACGTGACTTCAGGAATATAATCAATGCGGAAATCTAAGGCAAATCGACATTCGATCGCCAGATATAGAATCCGGGTAGAGCAGGAGATAGATAGCATTGTAAGCTGAGGATACAGAAATCTCCGTTGAATCAATGCCAATTGTGAAGGAGTTTCATCCCTTTAAAAATCATTCAAAGATTTTAGGAATCACCTATCTTAGAGGTCATTCAGAGTGGGGTTATGGAATGCCTTAAAATCAAAAGGATAAAATAGGGAAGACTAGATTGGATTCCAGAACAAGTGTGAGCGTTCCAAATTCAACTAATCCTAATCGATAAGAATCCTAACCAAGAGATTTCTAACAAGGTGGATACAGAAAGAATGAAGTTTAGAAAAATCTTGATTCCAAAATAAGGAATTTTTTATACCAAAGTAATCTTTGAAAATCCTTTAAAATCATTTGAAAATCATTTTATACTTTCTGAGATTGGTTTCACTCATTCTAGGGTATTTCTACCCTATCTCTAACGAGTTTTTGCTCCGTAGGCTATGGTTGCCTAAAAACCAAAGCTCTGATACCAACTGTAACAACCCGATATTTTCAACCATTCTCATCCACACATGCTGGACTTGAATTGCTCAAAATACCGCATTGTAATAAAATTTGGAGCAAATGAAATATAATCACAGAATCACAGACATAGAAATATCAGAATAACTCGCAGCGGAAATTTAAAATACCATAGTAGTTCATGAAGCTACCATAAAAAAATCAAAACAAATACATAATATCAGTCTGAAAAACATATATAATAGAAATCTCAAATACATAGAAGTTTATAAATACCAGAGCTGAAATATAACAACTGAAACTGAAAGGAAATAGATAACTAGATAAGCAAAATCTCCAGCGATTCCTTGCTCCAGAAAAGAATTCCAAAGTTAAGCTGTAAATACTCAGGCTGACCCGAGCGTAAAATAAAACACAAAACACTCGAGTCAAGACATACATACTTATATAATGTAAACCAACTCAAGTGAATTGTAGTAGTAATATACAATAACTTAAAGGATGCTTGGAATCGCCCATCCTCTAAGGATCAGTTAAACCATAAATTAAATACATCCCGTGGTTAAAATTCCAAAATGGTATTTTATACTTCTAAATCAAATATCATTTAAAAATTCAATATCATTTCAAATTTCATTTCAAAATATCATATCTTTCCAAAACCACATTCATTTTTATTTAATTTAAACACCATTCAAATCACATTTTAAAATGGTTTATATTTCAAATCAAAATATTCCATTTAAATCATTAAAAAAATGAAGTTATTATGTTTAATAATAAAATATTAAATTCCCAAATTTAGCCTTTCAGAATTCATTTATTCACTTAAATTTATTAAAACAGTGAAATTTAACTTTCACAGCATTTAGAAAATGCTACGGAAAGTTGCATTTGAAAACAATTCAATTTAACAAAGATAGCATTTACAGAAATGTTGTAATAGTTCAAGTTCCAAATAAAAGCTTTAGTTAAATTCTGCAACTACATCACTTACAAAGTGCTGTAATAGCCTTTAGTTCATTTTAGCCATTTAGTTCATTTGTATCGACTACATCACTTAGAAATGCTGTAACATCCTTTACTTAAGAAATGATAGCATTTCAAAATGTTGTTTATTAAATTCCAAAATTTCAATACAATTTCGTAAACAATTAAATTTTTATTTAAACCAATTTTTAACTTATAAAAATTATTTTTTCTCCCTTTAAAAACAATCATTTAAATATCCCTTAATTCATGATTTTACAAAGTGAAATTTTCACAAATAATTATCAAATCTTTAGTAATTCACTTATAAAATAAATGTAAATTTTTATAACATTTCATTTACTTAACATTTTAATTAAGTTTATCATTTTATAATTTTATTTAAATTCCATTTTATTTTCTTAACTTAACTTTTATTTTTAAAACACTTCACATTTTTCAAATTAAGTTATATAATCAAATTTCAATTTTAATCATTTATTTAACTATTTTTAATTTATTGAAAAATCGATAACACATAATAAAATCATTTTTAAATTTAAATTTAAATCAAATTATCATATTTTCTTACTTAATTTAAACTTCATTTATATACAAAATCATAAATTCCAAAATTTACTTATATCTCAAATTCTACTTTACCATTTATTTATTTCACTTATTTAACTTGTAGAAAATCACTAATATTTTATAAAAATCATTTCAAATAAATTTATATCAAAATAACATACTATTTACATTTTTGTAATATTTTAAAAATCTTAGAAAAATATATATTAACCAATGTATATATATAAATTTCTAACCTAAGTCAAATGATACGGATAATATATCATTTCAATCCGTAATTTACAAAGAAAAATCCGGGTCATATCATTTCAAACCCACAATCCCAAGTTAAATGAAAATAAATAAAAATCATTCAGGCCTATCATTTCAGCCTATAATGATTTTTCCCTATTCTAAAGTCCGTCCGGGTCTGTATCATTTCAACCTATAGTGAACCTAATCTATAGGGAACTTGCAGTGTGATAAACTGATATAAATAAACAGAATAGCATTATATAACAGTAACAGAAGATATAATAGGTGTATAAACAAGGATGAACATCATATAAATAATATCACAGGCAGTTATAACATAATAATATGAACTACATATTCACAGGATGTCAATTTACTACTTATATAAGTACGGAATGTCGGGTGAGAAATACTCACCTCTTGATGCTGGAGATAACAGATTCAGACACACAACAAACACCTAGAAAGCACGAAGGCACTATCAGAGATTCAAGTGAGGGGAAAGCCAAAGCTATTATCTTGTGCAAATGAAACAAAGCAATATATATGACATGAATTTCAACACCAAATATGACATTAAACAAGCTAGAATTTATGTACAACAAAGAATCAAACGACTTTCACTTGCTTTCACCTACCCTATGCTCAGCCTAGATATAAAAATGCATGGCCATGGAGTGTACTTGGTCAAGTATGGGCCCAACATGGGTCGGCCTAACAAGAAAATAAAGGTGTGGAAGTTGTTCGTGCATGAAATTACAAGTACAAGGCAACAAAGTGGATTTTCTATGCAAATATGGTTCGGCCATAGGCTTATATTGGCATGGCCAGGACTGGTGAGGTTAGGTACTGATGTCGCAGAGGTCTTTGAATCAGGTAGGGGCTGGAGAAGGTGGTGCAAAGGGCGTCCAAGGGGGTGTATGTGGTGGTGATGGCATTGGTGAGCTCGGCTATGCATATATAAGGGGTGTGTGCAAATTTTTCTGGGTGGAGCTTGCAACTTAGGGGTCACGGCCTGATAAATCAGTGGAGATGGAAGAATTTGCATCCAAGCAAGGTGGTCATGAAGATGGTGGTAAAGGAGGAGTTGAGGCCGAACAATATATAGGTGAAAGTAAGGCAAAATATCACTAAAACAAGTAGAAAAGTGTAAGAAAAGTGAATAAACCATTACCAATTTTTACAGCAATGGAGGTCGAAAATTTTGGAATGAGAAACAATATTTTTTCGCGAAAATGAAGGAGGTAATCCATTGAACGAATGAGATATGGTCAGCCAAAAATTAATGTATGAGTTGATTGGAATTGAAAAGGTGAAAAGACAAAGGCAAGTGAAAGGTTTAAAACTCTTCATATTTCCTTTATTCTTTTGTATTTTTAAATACATATGAAAATGAATATAAATAAAATAAAAACACAACAAAATAATGTATGAAAAGAAATAAATAAATAAATTTTAAATAAATATAAATTAATTAAGAAAATAGCTTAAAAATAGAAACTAGGTTTTAAAAATTGAAAATAGAATACAATATGTTTTGGAAAATTATAACATCACTTTAAAAATGTTTTAAAATAAAAATATATACCAGATAAAGTGAAAATGAATTGAATAAATAAATATTAGAAAAATATAGAAAATATAGAAAAATATAAGAATATAGTTAATTATATGTAAACTAGTTTTGGAAATTGCAAACAAAAATATAACTAGTTTTGGAAAAATAACTACTATACTTTAAAAATGTTTTTAAAATAAAAAATATATATAGAAAATGACATATTACACATATATACACAAACTAGAATAAGATATGACAAATAAAAATATTTCTTATTTAAATTAAAACACAATTTTATTAAATAAATCAATTTACATACAATATTGTAAAAAGCATAACTTTCACAATATAAATCGGATTTCAACGAAACAAAAAGCAGTATTCTTGAAATTTAATTTATTTTCATAATAAAAGATAAAATTAAAAAATTTAAATATTTAAATTTTAAATTTGAAAAGTCAAAGTTTGACCAGATTGACCAAAATCCACATTTTCTGAAAATATTCTATTTATTCAGGTTTGGAATTATAATTAACATAAAAATCAAAATTTATTTTTAAAATAACAAAATGTATTCATTTTAATAAATATAATAAAGTTTTTAAATCAGACATTTCAATTTAAATAATTAAAATAAACAAATAGAAATAATCACAAAATACAGGGTTGTTACAACCATCGAACGCCACCGCGCTAATTTTCCTAGCCCCCCACCACCCGAGCCATCTCCACACCCAATCGACCAGCTGCTAACGCCTTGACCATCATAGTTTGCTCAAAAACCCACTTTCCGACCATCTCCCATTTTCTCGCTCCACATGTGATGAAAAATCACCAAACTATTTTCAAAAATCACTATTTCCAAAGATAACCACACCCGCATAATCAATCTATTAAATTATGTAAATCATATTTTGGCCATTTCGATGTTGTTTATGGTAAACTAAGCTTTTCTCCCCTGTGCTTTATTATAACTAACGCAAAAAAAATTAAAATAAAATATATAAAAACCAATCACTTTTGCTTTTGGAACTATAATCTAAAAGTGACTGGATCAAGAGATATTAATTTTTAAAGTTGCAAAATATTAACCTTTCCAAAAAAAGAGGTGTGTTATATGTTACTGTGAGTTTTCCAAATGTACAACATGACCAACACTCATATATGTAGCATACAAACTAATTAACACATGCATACTTGACTAAATACAAGAAGGGGGAATTAATTTAAAGGACAAATTTTTTCATATTTTTTGCCTCAAGGACACAACCTCAATATTTTTACCACAAGGACAAACATTATTCTAAAAATTATTCATAAGGACAAACATTTTTCAAAATTATTCATAAGGACAACAAAACTGATACCGACCTAAAAACTGATACCTAAAAACTGCTACCGATAACTACAAACTGATACCTAAAAACTGCTATCCATAACTAAAAACTGATACCTACAGAAAGTTGTCCTTCAGGATAAAATATTGAAGGTCCGTCCTTGAGGCTAAAAAGCTGTGAAATTTTGTCCTTTACAATAATTTCCTGATACAAGAATCCGTAGATCTATAGGTGTATACAAGAGTTACAGTATCAAGGGTTTATATTTTACTCACAGGCTTTTGAAAATGAGACACTTTTTCTTTGTTTTAATTTACTTTCAGAGCTTGAGTGCTTAGTTCCTTTAGGTTTTGAAATGGCAGATTCTTCTTTTGTTTTGATTGTCATATCTACATATATTTATTTCATCCAAAGTTAGGAGTTTTATTATCATGAAGCTTTTACTTTATATATCTATACATAATCTAATTTACACTATCTTTTAAGCATACATACATACACATATTCTTACATTTATCTTGTCATCGTATATATCTATATAATTTTTACATTTATATAAGTTTTCGTATACACTACTTTATTTGGGTATACATACTAATATACTTATATATATATATATATATATATATATATATATATATATATATATATATTTAAACATCATTAACTTGTATATATTTATATTTATATACAAGTATATGGATATCCTACCTTGAATTTTAATGGTGGAGTTCATATATATGAATATATAATTTATCATATCTAGAGTTTATATATATATTAAAATTTTATATAATTTTGTCAGTTTTTTATTTAGATATTTCAAACATCATACAATTTTTTTATTTACCTAATAAAAATTTATATTTCAATAATTAAAATTAGTTAATTGACCAATATCCGACGGCTAAAAATCCGGGTCTTTACTGTGACAACCCGGAATTTTTGGATATTTGAAATTAGAATATTTAATTAATTTTTAATATTTAAAAGTTAAATTCTAACTTGAATATCAAATATCAATGTTTATTGGATAATTTAAATTATTGAATTTAATAATTGGTAATTGGGTAAAATATGAAATCTTGATTTTTAAGCTTGTTAAAAATAGTTTAAAGGCTTATAAAAATTATATTGATAATACTGAAGATAATAGAACTTTTAAATTTAGATTTAAAGGTGTTATGTTCAGTTTTGAAAATATATCGTTTAAATCGATATTTGAAAATAGCCTTCCGAGGCACTGTCTTGGATTTCGACGAAACCAATTTCTTTGGATCCATAATAGTGTATTATGATCTAATTTCAAATTTCGTAGTGTTTGAAGTTGTCGTGTGATCGTACGATATATAAACGCGCTAAAATTTTATATCGGAAATTCAATATAATAACTGAGTCCAAAAAGCTATCTTCTCCATACGACCGAGTTAGGACTCGAAACCTTTTCCATTGCGTTTGAAATAGGGGTATAATATTATGGACGCCTAGTGGTATGCCTTGATAGGAGGCCAGATTGTGAGCTGCACTTGTCGAAGCAATTTGAATTTGAATTTAATTGAATATATATTTATACTAATTAACTACAGTTGAAATTATACCTACATCAATACTTTTGCCTTCCCCATCCTAACTTTTTCCTATCACTGTAGCCGACCCTGTAATATCCCATCATGTCCCCTATTCTCGTTTTAAAACTCACGCACTCGGTCAAAAATCAAAGAGAGGACTTCCCTTTTACAATAACAAAGAGACCGAACTTTTCCTTTCTTCTTCAATTTCATTCAAAAATCCTCTTCACTTTAAAAAAATGGCGACCGAAATACATGAATCTAATCATCCTACATCGCATACAAACCGGAGTCGATTGAGAGCAGTTAGAAGTAGAAGTCACTAGTTTTCCCATCGTCTATGTTCAGTCTATCGAATCGCATGAATTTGGTGTTCATGCTAAGCATCGGGGGAGGGGGGTTGCGAGACAAGGAATCGGAGCTCGATTCTTAGTCTAAGCCAGGTTCGACGGCAGTAGGGTCGAGGTCAGTTCAAGCAGCTCGTGTCGAGCGAGGATGTAATGGAGTGAAGTCGAGAGTAGTATCTCAGGGCGAGGTGTCAAGAAGGGATGGGAAGGTGGACCCGCGCTCGCATGCAGTGGTACTGGCGAAGGTGTGAAAGCAGAGCGATAATTGGGGATGTCGTACGACCCGAAGCACCGAACTGGGTTTGGGATTTCTGGTGGTTTCGGTCTCGAGGTCGGTTGCTGGTAATTTCGTTATTTCTGTTTTTGTTTGAGCATATAATTTTCGTGGGAATATATAAGTTATTGACTCATTAATATGTTAATTTGTTCACGCGAAAGGAATATATGCAGTTTTTTAAAATTATATATATATATATATATGTACAAAAAAGATTTAGATGAACAGCTGAAGGAAAATTTAAAAGCAGTCTGTTTAATTAAAGATATATATATATACAGAAAGATTTAAAAAAAAATACGTATGATTCTGAAAAGAGAAATTTTATGCGTTGAAAAGTTTATTCAAAATTTGATTTAAGATCTATGTAGATATTTTTATAAGTACGTATATAGTTTCAAAGGCAGATAAATATCCATATTCACATTTTAATCTACTAGTTTATTTCAAAATAATGTAGTTAGGGTGATTAATTTGTCCAATAAACCTATTTAATTATGTGTCACTAAAAGTATTTTGTTAAAAGAAAATAGTTTAAATCAAATTATTGGTTAATTAAATTTATTAAATGGTAATTGACTATTTGATTAGTTCAAATATTGATAAATCGTATAATGTTATACAAGGTCCAAAATCGTGAAGAAACAAGCCGATTTGAAGTGGATTGCAAACAAAAATCAAAGGTGAGTTAATCTCACTCATTTGGATTACCGTTAATTTAAATAGTAAAAAATTAAGTTATTGATTGGTTTCTTGAATTGATGATTTATTATCAGTTTGGATGTGATATAATATATAGTAGTATATATATTTATTGGAGTGATTGATATTCCCGCGTTATATAGTGGATGAGACCCTATGCGCCCCGCATAATAGCGGATGACCCTATATACTGCAATATCCCCTCGAAGTAGGATTGGTATTTTTATATTGTGCTAACATCCGTAGATGCTAGAAAACAGGTTAGTGGGATCCAACTGGATTCCTCCAAATGTTGGAATTTATTTTCATATTCGGTGTTATGTTTTATTTGATAGTCTGTGATAGATTATATTGATTAAATTGGGAATTGAAATGTTGAATGCTATCGTTTACCTGAATATATTTTGGGTATATTGAGATATAAAAAATATAAAGATTGGATTTTAAAGGAAAATAAAAGAGGGAATTCTAAGTAAAATAAATATAGTGAAATTGGATAAATTAAAAGAATGAATTTGGAAAAGGATAAAGAGTTTGATTTAAAATCCTATCAAATAAATTTCGAGTATGGGGAAAGAGGCTTTTGAATAAATGGGAATAAATAAATTTTGAAAACTTAATTGATATTGTGTAAAGAAATAAAGGAATAAATTCGAGGTTTAAAATGGTTTGGGAGAATTTAAAAAGGGGAAATTTTGAAATAAAGCGTGAAGCTGATAATTTCAGATTTAAATAAAATTTTAAATCGTAATAAAAGGATGAATATGGAATTAATGGGTTTTGTAATAGATTTGGGTCAGTAAAGGAATTTATTTTAAAATGGGTTAATTTTGGAAATCGATTTGAAAATTTACTAATTGTTTGAAATAATGATTTAAAAGAAGAATGAGACTATGGAATTTATAAACTGGGTTTAGAAATAAAGTAAAATAAATATCAGTGGATATTTGAGATTTTAAATTCACGGTGGGAATTTATAAAGAGATGGTAATTTGTTTTAAAAATAAAAAGGTGGTTTTATGTTTAAAAGTGTGGAAAAGAAATTTACAGGATTTGGACATAAATTAAATTAGGATAAATCGAGAAGGATTTATAAATGATTAGATGGGCTATATTGAAATGGAAAGTGTATTTCACTGAAAAGCCAAGTACATTTTCAAAGAAAGATTCCCAAGTATAAGTTTAGAGGTTTTAAAAGAATGTTTTAGAAAGAAATTATTATTTAATTGTTTAATTTTTTTTAAAAGTAAATATTTATTAAGTTAATTATATAATAAATTATTTTAATGATTTAACTAGTATTATGATTTAAAAGATAATTATTTAATATTTATACCTTATAGAATAACTTTTATTTTAAAATTAGTTTTGGCTTAAGTTTTACACGAGAAATTATTATAAAAGTTCATGACTAGTATTTTAAATAAAGTGTTTTAAGTAGTTTTTATTTTAAATGTTTTAAAGTTTATATTTTGGATAAAGTGATTTATATTATTTAGAAATCTAAAGTATTAAGACTTGGTGATTTTTCGGGGAAATAAATCAATTGGTGAATGATTGTTTGTATTGGTAGTTAAATAAACTACTATCAATATTGGCCAATGCACCGATCATTCCGAAGAGATCGGGATCAGATTCAAATATCCAAATACCACTTCGATCCGATTTGAACGTTTGCGAATGAATACCATGAAGATGACGAAGACGGTGATTCGGTTTGTCCAGACCTAGGGCAACTTGTATGGACGAATGCTATCAAAACATCATCAGGAGGACGATGAGCATTCTAAGTGAATGTGCTCTTTAAAGGTAACACACAGCCTCAAGCCTCATCAACTGGGAATGGCTAAAATAAGAGAGGTGCAGTATGGCTAAGTGACTAGCAACCAATTAGGGTTAGGTCATCCCTGTCTAGATGTCCCTTTTTATTGGGCTGTGTGGGCGGTTGATGATCCCAACCGCGGGGTGATCATTTTCGAACTATCCAGTAAGGGGCTCCAGTCTTGTATTACAGGGATTGGGAGGGGTCCTCAGTACCCTGATCTAGGCCAGGTACTGTGGCGGGCGGTACCCCAGTAGTCTTGCCATTGTATGAAATCCAATCTCCAATAAGCACCTGTACGGTTTTGATTGTGCCCAACTATGCTGGAACGTGAGATGCAAGCATTTCAGCTAGATTATATTTTACTTTCTATAGACACTATTATAATATCAGACGGATTTGATGAAAATGTTTTGGTTATCATAAGGTAAAAACCCGACATGTTTATTTGTGGCGTAGTCTTACGAGATACCTTTGATTTCAAAGGATTTTTAATACTTTAATAATCCAATTGAGTGTGTTTTCTCACTCTGGTTTTCCAGACTGACTCGGGTGTTATTTCACTATAATGCTCGGATCTGACCGAGTATTATAGGATGCTTTAGAGCTCAGGAGACGAGCTGGATGGCGAGACTTATCGCACGTACTTGACATATATTCCGCTGTGCAGTATAAGCTGTATAGTCAGTTTTTTTGAGGACAAGTTAATATAACTGTCCAGTATTTTGCAATTGATTGTGTTGTATTCTATTGATGTAATATATTAAATAGATATAGTTCTTTTTGTATAAAGATCAGTCATTTAACTATTATATATTGTTCCGTTGCGATTGTGAAATTCTGGTGTTATTTTGTTTTCTCTTCTTCTACCTCCTTCCACTTTCCCTTACGGTCCGGTTTTTCAGCATTCGATTTTTCGGCATTTAATACAGTGGACATACTTATGTTGATTTTTGGGTGTCGAAAAATCCGGTTGTGACACTTAGTATCAGAGCTGAAGGTTAAGCGAGAACTTTGGCTCTGGTAGGGATTACTCATTAGAAATAGAGTCAATAGTACTCTAGAATGAGTTTGAGTGTACTAATAGATATAAGTGCGTATTTGTTAGTAAATATAAAATTGTTTCATACTGTGTTGATTGGTTTGTTGAGTGGTTTATGGATTTTGGTCAATACGAGTTATTAACTTTATTGATAGGGATCTCTAAACACTTGAATAGAACAATTCAACATAGTATTTTTAAAATAGGGTAAATGAGATAATTTTGCCCAAATTATTTTTATATATGAAGAAATAATTTTCAAAAGTTATTATAGTTATATATAGTTGCTTGGTTGCTAGGAAATGATAATATTAAATTATTATCATTATTGTGTGGGAATTGAACAAGAAATTGAAATCATAACTTAAAGCTAAGAAATAAATTCGTATACAAAATGGAGTTTGTAAATGTGAATTATAAATGTGATTTATAACTGAAATGAGATAAAATTTCGGGGTAATATTTGATTTATTGGAAGGATTTTGGAATTTAGAAAATCAAATTTCTTTTGAGTTTGAGAATGATTTTTCAAAGGCTTTGGAGGAATAATAGTCATATTTTTTGAAAATATTTTTGAATTGAATATGAAATCTGGTGAGATTTGAAATAAAAATATTTGAAAAGAATAAAAGCACTGAACTCACTCAGTCGCTGGAAAATAACTTCGGTGATGACTGTAGCATCATCGATGTTCATTTTCGAGTTTCCACGGGAGGAATTACTGCCTGGATGTTTTGAATTGGGATTTGTTTGCAAAATTGGGTTTGATTTTGAAATAAATTGACTTGGATATATATGTTTTCAAAATTGATTTTGAATGTTTAAGTAATAGCTTGAACTTTGGAATCTTATTTAAAAATGTTTGTGAAGAAAAATGGGTTTGGTAACTTATAAAATTTGAAATTTGTTAGAATCAAATTTAACTTAGAAAGAGTTAAGTAAAGGGAAGTGTGACAATAAAATACAGGATTAAGTAAACTAATTTAAATTGTAAGTAAATGAAGTTGAAACTAAATATTGAAATTCAATTCGAATTTGTATTAAGCAAAGTGAAGTGCAGTATTGGTTCGAAGTGGAATAAGAATAATTAAAGTTTGGAAATAAAACCCAAAGTGAAGTGCAGTATTGGTTCGAAGTGGAATAAGAATAATTAAAGTTTGGAAATAAAATCCATTGGTACTTAAAATATATTAGTAAGTGGAACTAATTAAAGAAATGATTAATTAGATATGGTTTGAGATAAGATGAATAGATTTCAATATTTAAAAATGAAAGGTAAATCAAATTCATATGGAATTGGAAATCCAATTTGAATAAAAAGGGATATAAAACAAAGTGATGAAGTGGAAAGAAATATAAGAAGTATATGAAATAATTATATGAACTTAAGAAAGTAAATGGTGAAATTCTTAAGTAAATTCAGATTTGAGGAAAATACTAAGTATTTGTATGAAGATTTAATAAAGGTGTGTGAAATGTTAAGTGTAGATAAGTGAATAGAAATTGAAATAAATGTGAATAAAAAGAGAATTTATATAGCTAATAATAAATTAAGATAAATACGTAGGATGTACATATACTATTCTATTCGCATAACGATTTGATCCAGATTAGAGCATAGAATTTCGAGGTAGTTATGCCGATCCGAGTTGGGATTTTTCACTCGATTTTCGATGGCGAACCCTGGATATGGATTTTTGATTAATTCTGAAATTCTCTATCATAGTTTTATGGCTATGTAAGGAGAATGACGGTTCTGGTCAAGAAGCCAGATCTAAGTCCGCACTAGGAAGTTGGGTGAACGATACTAGTACGGAAGTGAAATTGTGTGATCAAGTGAGCGATCGGATTTGATATTGCGTACGGATGATATATGTATATCGTATGGGCTTAAGTAAAGCAAATATTAAAAATTTTGGAAAGAAAGTGAATAAAATAATTTTGGATTTTATAATTGGACATTATTGCAAAGTAGGATATACATGTGTTTTAAAAGTAAAAGGAAATTGATGTTTTTGATTTCAGAAGATAAAATTTGAATTGCCCGACAAAAAGTTATGTATTTAATTTGTCGTATGAAATTTGATGGTTTTCCAATTTAGCCACTTGGCTTTTATTTTCTTTTGAAATTTGGGGGGGCGTAGAGGCATTTTGCAGTTGTACCAATCTAGCCACGCAAAGGAGACGCTGGCAAAAAATTTCGAAAATTTAAGGAGTTAGAAATTTTTTGATAATTTAAAATTTGGTTTAAATTTAAATTTGAATTGTTGAGTAAGTAATATTGTTTGGAACTTATGGATAAGTTTGGAAAGTTAGTAAGAAAGATAGCGAGTCTTTAATAAAAAGATTGTTTTGAGAAGTTGTTTGAAACTGTCTGGTTTTGGGAAAAAGTTAACGGGTTTGGACCATTCTTCATAACTAGCAATTTCGGGGACGGAATTCTTTTATGGGGGAAGGAATGTGACAACCCGAAATTTTTAGATATTTGAAATTAGAATATTTAATTAATTTTAAATATTTAAAAGCTAAATTCTAATTTGAATTTCAAATATCATTGTTTATTGGATAATTTAAATTATTAATTTAATAATTGGTAATTGGGTAAAATATGAAATCTTGATTTTTAAGCTTATTAAAAATAGTTTAAAGACTTATAAGTTTTTTATTGATAATACTGAAGATAATAGAACTTTTAAATTTGGGTTTAAAGGTGGTTTGTTCAGTTTTGAAAATATATCGTCTAAATCGATATTTGAAAATAGCCTTCCGAGGCACATTCTCGAATTTCGACGAAACCAGTTCCATTGGATCCGTAATAGTGTATTATTATTGGATTTCAAATTTCGTAGTGTTCGGAGCTGCCGCGTAATTGTATAATATATAAAAACGCTAAAATTTTATATTGGAAATTCAATATAATAACTGAGTCCGAAAAGCTATCTTCTCCATACGACCGAGTTAGGACTCGAAACCTTTTCCATTGCATTTGGAATAGGGGTATAACATTATGGAGGCCTCGCGGTACGCGTTGATGGGAGGTGAGGATTGCGAATAGCACTTATCGAGGCAATATGAATTTGAATTTATTGAATCTATATTTATACTAATCAACTGCAGTTGAAATTATATCTACATCAGTACTTTTGCCTTCCCCATCATAAATTTTTCCTATCACTGTAGCCGACCCTGTAACATCCCATCGTGTCCCATATTCTCATTTTAAAACTCACGCACTCGGTCAAAAATCAAAGAGAGGACTTCCCTTTTAATATAACAGAGAGACCGAACTTTTCCTTCCTTCTTCAATTTCGTTTGATAATCCTCTTCACTTTAAAAAAATGGCGATTGAAATACGTAAATCAAATCGCTCTACATCACATACGAAACGAAGTCGATCGATAGCAGTTCGAAGTGGAAGTCACTAGTTTTCCCATCGTCTTCATTCGGTCTATCAAATCGCGGAAATTTGGTGTTCGAGCTAAGCATCGGGGGGGGTGGGGGGGAGGGGTTGCGAGGCAAGGAACCAGAGCTCGATTCTTAGTCTAAGCCGGGTTCAACGGGAGTAGGTTCGAGGTCAGTTCAGGAAGCTCGTGTCGAGCGAGGATGGAATGGAGCGAAGTCGAGAGTAGTATCTCAGGTCGAGGTGTCAAGAAGGGATGGGCGAGTAGAGCCGCGCTTGCATGCAGTGGTACTGGCGAAGGTGTGGAAGCAGAGCGATAATTGGGGATGTCATACGACCCGAAGCACCAAGTTGGGTTTGGGATTTCTGGTGGTTTCGGTCTCGAGATCGGTTGCTGGTAATTTCGTAATTTCTGTTTTTGTCTAAGCATATAATTTTCGTGGGAAAATATAAGTTGTTAACTCATTAATATTTTAATTTGTTCATGCAAAAGGAATATATGTAGTTTTTTTAAATTGTATATATATATATATACACACATATGTACAGAAAAATTTTAGATGAACAGAAGGAAAATTTAAAAGTAGTCTGTTTAATTAAAGATATATATACGTAAAGATTTAAAAAAAATATGTATGATTCTGAAAAGAGATTTTTTTATGTGTTGAAAATTTTATTCAAAATTTGATTTAAGGTCTATGTAGATATTTTTATAAGTATATATATAGTTTCAAAGGCAAATAAATATACATATTCACATTTTAATCTACTAGTTTATTTCAAAATAACGTAGTTAGGGTGATTAATTTGTCTAATAAACCTATTTAATTATGTGTTACTAAAACTATTTTATTAAAAGAAAATAGTTTAAATCAAATTATTGGTTAATTAAATTTGTTAAATGGTAAATGAGTATTCGATTTTTTAAATTATTGATAAATCATATAATGTTATACAAGGTCCAAAATCATGAAGAAACAAGTCGGTTTGAAGTGGATTGCAAACAAAAATCAAAGGTGAGTTAATCTCACTCATTTGGATTACCGTTAATTTAAATAGTTAAAAATTAAGTTATTGATTGGTTGCTTGAATTGGTGATTTATTATCAGTTTGGATGTGATATTATATATTATAGTATATATATATTGGAGTGATTGATATTCCTGCATTATATAGCGGATGAGACCCTATGTGCCCCGTATAATTGTGGATGACCCTATATACCACGATATCCCCCTCGAAGTGGGATTGGTATTTTTATATTGTGCTAACAACTGTGGATATAGGGAAACAGGTTGGAGGGATCCAATTGGATTCCTCAAAATATTGGAATTTATTTTCATATTCGGTGATATGTTTTATTTGATAATCTGTGATAGATTATATTGATTATATTGGGAATTAAAATATTGAATGCTATGGTTTGACTGAATATATTTTGCGTATATTGAGATATCAAAAATATAAAGATTGGATTTAAAGGAAAATAAAAGAGGGAATTCTAAGTAAAATAAATATAGTGAAATTGGATAAATTAAAAGAATGAATTTGGAAAAGGATAAAGAGTTTGATTTAAAATCCTATCAAATAAATTCCGATTATGTGGAAAGAGGTTTTTGAATAAATGAATTTTAAAACCTTAAGTGATATTGTTTAAAGAATTAAAGGATTTATTTTTAAATTCAAGGTTTAAAATGGTTTGGGAGAATTTAAAAAGTGGAAATTTTGAAATAAAGTGTAAAGTTGATAATGTCAGATTTAAATAAGATCTTAAATCGTAATAAAAGGATGAATCTGGAATTAATGGGTTTTGGAATAGATTTGGGTCAGTAAAGGAACTTATTTTAAAATGGGTTAATTTTGGAAATTGATTTGGAAATTTACTAAGTGTTTGAAATAATGATTTAAAAGGAGAATGAGACTTCAGAATTTATAAACTGGGTTTATAAATAAAGTGAAATAAATATCAGTGGATATTTGAGATTTTAAATTCACGGTGGGAATTTATAAGGAGATGGTAATTTATTTTAAAAATAAAAAGGTGGTTTTATTTTTAAAAGTGTGGAAAAGAAATTTACGGGATTTGGACGTAAATTAAATTGGGATAAATCAAGAAGGATTTATAAATGATTAGATGGGCTATATTGAAATGGAAAGTGTATTTCCCTAAAAAGCCAAGTTTATTTTTCAAAGAAAGATTTCCAAGTATAAGTTAGAGGTTTTAAAGGGGTTTTAAAAGAATGTTTTAGAAAGAAATTATTATTTAGTTGTTTAATTTTTATTTTAAAGTAAATATTTATAAAGTTAATTATATAACTAAATTATTTTAAAGATTTAACTAGTATTATGTTTTAAAAGATAATTATTTAATATTTATACCTTATAGAATAACTTTTTTTAAAAAATTAGTTTTGGCTTAAGTTTTACATGAGAAATTATTATAAAAGTTCATAACTAGTATTTTAAATAAAGTGTTTTAAGTAGTTTTTATTTTAAATATTTTAAAGTATATATTTTGGATAAAGTGATTTATATTATTTAAAAATCTAAAGTATTAAGACTTGGTGATTTTTAGGGAAAATAAAACAATTGGTGAATGATTGTTTGTATTGGTAGTTAAATAACCTACTATCAATATTGGCCAATGCGCTTATCATTTCGAAGAGACCGGGATCAGATTTAAATATTCGAATACCACTTCGATCTGGTTTGAACGTCTGCGAATGAATACTGTGAAGATGATGAAGATGGTGATTCGGTTTGTCCAGACCTAGGGCAACTTGTATGGACGAATTCTATCAGAACATCATCAAGAGGACGATGAGCATTCTAAATGAATGTGTTCTAAAAAGGTAATGCATAGCCTCAAGCCTCATCAACCAGGAATGACTAAAACATGGGAGGTGCAGCAAGGCTAAGTGGCCAGCAACCGATTAGGGTAAGTTCATCCATGTCTATATGTCCCTTTTTATTCGGCTGTGTGGACGGTTGCTGATCCCAACCATGGAGTGATCTTATTCGGACTATCTAGTAAGGGGTAGCTCCGGTCTTATATCGAAGGGGACCAGGAGGGGTCCTTGGGACGCTGATCTAGGCCAGGTACTGTGACAGGCGGTACCCCATTAGCCCTGCCATTGTATAGAACCCAATCTCCAATAAGCGCCTGTACGGTTTTGATTATCCCAACTATGCTAGAATGTGAGATGCAAGCATTTCAGCTAGATTCTATTTTACTTTCTATAGACACTATTATAATATCAGACAGATTTGATAAAAATAATTTGGTTATCGTAAGGTAAAAACCCGACATATTTATTTGTGGCGTGGTCTTACGAGATACGTTTGATTTCAAAGGATTTTGAAAACTTTAATAATCCAATTGAGTGTGTTTTCTTACTCTGGTTTTCCGGACTGACTCGGATGTTATTTCAGTATAATGCTCAGGTTAGACCAAGTATTATAGGATACATGATAGAATGCTATGGAGCTCAGGGGACGAGATGGATAGCGAGGCGTATCACACGTACTTGATATATATTCCGTTGTGCAGTATAAGCTATATAGTCATCTTTTGTGAGGATAAGTTAATATAAATGTCCTGTATTTTGCTATTGATTTTGTTGTATTATGTTGATGTAATTTATTAAACAGATATAGTTCTTTTTGTATAAAGATCAGTCATTTAACTGTTACATATTGTTCCGCTACAATTGTGAGATTCTGATGTTGTTTTTTTTCTCTTCTTCTACCTCCTTCTTCTTTCCCTTACGGTCTGGTTTTCCGGCATTCGATTGTTCGGCACTTAATATAGTGGACGTATTGATGTCGATTTTCGGGCGTCGGAAAATCGGGTTGTGACAGTTACATTCATCGCCCCTTAGAACTTTTCATCATCAAAAGGGAACAAAGCGAGAATTTTAATTTTGATGTATATTATTAGATTAACCATTCTTTAAACATTTTAAACTCCTTACTCTTTCACTATACATTTTAAAAATAAATATAGTTTAAACTACATAGTATTACCAAGCTAGATTTTATATTAATTTGCTTTTTTTCATAACTCGATGTCTTAACAAGTCCATCTTTATTCTTACAGGAATTTAGTCATAAGTTGATCAACCGTAGGTCTGAAAACCTAAATACTTAGTAGACCCGTTTCAGCACCCAGTGTAAATACTTGAAAAACCTTTTTCAAAAATGCCATGGAAAGTATCAACCCCCCTTTCCTACTATGGATCGTAGTTAACCCGATGATTGCGTCGCCGTCCGGGCGAAATCGTAAGAAAACCATAGACATCAACACCTCCCGACTTACGCCATGGGAACACCATAGTCCGTAGCTACAAAAAGGTTGAGTTACTATCACAGCATAACTGTAAGTAGTCTATAGGCAATCACTGCCCCTCGAATTATGCTATCAAACGAAACTATACCACATAGATCGCAGGCTACACAAAGGTTGCATCACTATCCCAGTGAAACCTAATGTAGGCTGTAGGAAATCGCTGCCACCCGAATTACGCTATGGAACCAAACCACATAGATCGCAATATACCGATGCTACATCGCTATCCCAGCAAAATTAAACGTAGATTATAGATAATCACTACCACCCAAATTATGCTATGGAACTACGATAGATTCGAATTCCACAAAGGTTACAATATTATCATAGTAAAACCCAATGTAACTGTAGGCATCAGCATCTCTCGACTTACGCTACCCAAAAAAAGATCACCAGGAACTTATGAGTTTTTTCCAGACGTCCTTAAGGATTACAATTCTCATTGAGCCTACCCTGTGGATTCCTAGGTAGAACCATCCAGTCGATCCCCTTCTCTAAGTTTCGACTTTCGTGGGGGTGCTTTCCATACTTTTGTCTCAAAATATATCATACTATATACATAGTACCTTCCAAATCACAATCTTTATATGTATTACATATAAACTTTATCTATACAAAATCGATAGTTTTCAAATTTGGTTTACCCAATTTCCAAAATTGACTATATGCCAAAATCAAAAGTCTTTTAAAATCAATGGGTTCCAAAACCTTTTCAGTTTCATTCTCATATACATATAAAATTATTCTTTCCCACTCGAATAAATTTTGGATCAATAACTTCTGAGTCCATCCCATACTTATATAAACTTTATTTAGTATTTCAAATATGTTCCAAAGATCGTTTCTTTCTGGTTATAAATTCAACAAGGGAGTTTGAATATATAACTAACATATATACCCTCATTTATGCGAAACCAAAAATCTCCAAGTTCGATTTCTTTACAAAGTTATTTGTAACATTTCTCACCTCTTATAAAGTAAGTTTTAGTTATAGTAACTACTAAGTCTTCACTTTTAAAATCATCATACTTACCCAAATATACTATTTCACTTCAAAATCATTTTTGCTTTAATACCTTGATTTCAGTTCTAATTCAAAATTGCTTTGAATTTCCATTTGGATTATAACTTCAATTTATCCCAATTTGTATTTAAATCCATGATTTAAATATAATAAATTTCCACTCTGACCAGTTTGAATTTAGAAAATAGCTTAAGTAGTTTTAAAATAGTTATATAAGATAGTTTGAGTTTTTCAAAAATGGTTCGTATAGTAAAATAGCTTTAAAAATCAAAATAATTTGAATATTTAAGGAGATAGATTTAAACAGTTTATAATAAAATAATTCCGAAGTCAAACTAATTCAATTCCCAATCTTCCAATTCAAATCAACTTCACTTTCCATTTCCATTTAAATTGATTTAATCTTGATTCCAATTTGAATTTACTTTAATTCCCATTCTAATTCAAATTAGTTCAATTTCGATTCCAAACTAATTCAATTTCGATTACAATTCCAATTAATTCAATTCAATTCCAATGAATTAATTTTAATTCATTTCTCAATTTTAACCATTCCGATTTATATATTTTTGAGTACGATTTTTAAAAATATCGATTTAATCACTTAAACCAAATTAACCTTCAATATTCAGTTTAAAAATCCAAATCTTTTTAAAAATAATTCATTTCCGAGCCCAATTTCAAAATATCAATTTAAATTACTTTTACTTGGATTTATTCCAAGGTTTGAGTAAGAGTTCAAAATCTTTTTAAAACAAATAAATTTTCGGGATTCGGATGATTTGCCAGTTATAATTTCAAATTTCAGACCCGATTCTTTAAATAATTCCGGTTGACAAGTTTATTTTTTTAACATTTCAACCTCGAGTTCAAAATGATTCCATTTCCATTTGTTTCTTAAAATCAAAATCATTTAAATAGTTTCAAATCAAAGCTTAAGTTCTATATAATTTCAGAGATGGACATATATCATTTCAAACATATTTCTTAATTTATTCGAAATAATCCGACTTACAGTTTTATATACTGCAAATAACATACAGAATGATAACAGGATACATTAAATAAATAAACTTTCAAATTATCTAAGACATCAATCAATAGCATCCATCACAAATTTCCAGAATTCAAAAGCCGTTTTTATTTCAAAAATCATTTTGAAATCATTCATGCATAACTTCTTTTGCTCCTCTTACCAAATCTATACCTTTTCTTTTACAATTTAACCTACTTAACTTCCATAAGTTAAATTTAACTTATAACCTGAAATTTTCAATTTCAGGTTATAAGTTCAAAACTTATTTAACTTAGCCTGAGTAAATTTCCCAATTCATTCAATCCATTTAACTTTCTCAATTTAAATTTTCACCTTAAATATCACTTCCCACTTATAAGTTCAAAGACTTACTTTCCCTTTTGGTTATACTTCTCGTTTCAAAGGGGATTCCAGAATTCAAACACTAGTGTAGATTTCAAATTAACTTGAAATCATATATATCCCATTTACAAACCAAATCACACCTTTAAATTTCAACCAACATTGATTTTTATCTAAAAAAATCCCTTCGGAATTTTCAAAACAACTCTTGTTTTCGAAAAAAAATAATTCTATGTCAAAATATTCTAATAATATTACTTACTATTTCCATAAACACTTCGAGACACATTTCAAAATTTCTGGGACAGAGATTCAACACCTCCCAATTTAGATCCGTTTTAATTTATAAGTCACATCTATAACTTATGCTTATATAATTTCACTTCCTTAAACATTTCACGCTGTTTTATCATTGTTTATTTTGTAATAAACATACTTTATCAAGACACAACAATCAATTTATGATAATAACTTATATTATCATACCTAGAAACCAAACACACCATATTTTTCACAATAATTTCCTGAAAAATTGTTCCTATATATAAAATATAATAGGGGTAAACTTATTTCACTTCAAAACACTTTTTGAAAACACTTTCGAAATTTTCGAAATTTGAAATTCTAGTTTGTGTCTACTTTCAGCTTAACTTATTTGCATAATTCATTCTTACCCAAATTTCTATTTGTTATATATGTATTACTACTTAAATTTCATAATCTTATTTGATTGTAACAATATCCAATCACCTTAATATACTATAATAATTCAGAAAAAATATTTTTTTTATATCAAAATATAATCTTACATAAAAATTATTTTAAAAGCGCTTTTAAAATCATTATAAGAAAATAATAAGTACGCCCTCAAATAATACACTCAACTCATTCTAGGGCACTATTGACTCTATCTCTAATGAGTAATCCCCACCAGAGTCAAGATTCTCGCTTAACCTTTGATACCACGTGTAACGACCGGGCGGTTTTTGACCCCCAAAAATCGACACTAATACGTTCGCTATACTGGATGTCGAGCAATCAAGTGCCGAAAATACCAGGTTGTTAGGGTTTAAGAAGAAAAGAGATAGAAGAAGAAAACAGAAATAATAATAACACAGAATGTCACAATTGTAGTGGAACAAAATATAATATACAATAACAACATTCTGTACAAAGAAAAAACTATAACTATTAATATACATACAAGTTATCAAAGTAGAGTCATCAACATATAAATCTGGACTGTTATAATAACTTGTCCCTAAATACTGAATACACAGCCTACAATACGCAGCAGAATATAATCAAATACGTGCAATACGTCTCTGCCATCCTGCTCATCTCCTGAGCTCCCAAGCATTCTAACATAAAACTATAATAGACGGTCTGACCCGAGCATTACAGTAAAGTAACACCCGAGTCAGGCTGGAAACCAGCGTGAGTAAAACGCACTTAATTTGAAATACTTAAGTTATCAAAATCCTTTGAAAATAAACGTAACTCGTACAAACACGATGAGTTTTTATCCTACTATGGCCAAAGCACTTTTACAGAAATCCCTCGATATTATATTAGTTTCTAAATACAATTACGTATTTAAAATGGTCAAATTTATTAAATTTATCCAATTCCAGCATATTAATCTCTACAACCAAAGCCGTAAAGGTTCGTAATGATTATTAAATCGAAGTGGTTCCGAATAACACCGATTTTCGATCCCGGTCTCTTCGAATCCAAGTAATAAGTTTTAAATGTCCAAATCTGTTTGAATAAACAATTCCTATTTAGGATGTCAACATTTATACATGGGAATTTATTACCTAAGTTTATTTTCAATAAAACTCGTCGACTTATTATTTCAACCATTCAATACTTTTGGCTACTCAGTGTTACAGCCAAAGAAAAGTTCAAATTAGATATTAAGAGTAATTAAGCCAAATCACTAACTATCTTAGCAATTTATGGCCAATATTAAAACAATTAACAAATCAACATTTAACTAATTTAAATTAACCACGTCTAATTATATTCCTAACCAAATTACTTAAAATTTAAATTAACTATAAAAACCATTTGTTATTAATTCTAATTAAAATTAACAACCCATTTTGATACTAACTTTTATTAACTAACTTAAGATTTTACCAATTTAGGAGTTAATAATTATTAATTTAATTTTATATTGTTGAAAATTAACAAGTTCATTTGGCTTAAAATAATAAATGGTAGGATAAAAAGTAGTGATTGTCATACTGATTGGATTTAAATCAAAGAGGGAGATAATGTTTAAAGTTTAAATGATTATAAAATAAATTGTTAAATTACCTTTTTTTATAGCCCATGGCCACGTTCGGCCTGCAAGAGAAACAGGCTCCACCCCTTTCTCCTTTCCTTCTCTTCTTTTTCCCTACTACTCCTTCCTCTTCTTTCCTTTCCCTTTTTTTCTACAAACACACCGTGCACGTGCACACATCGCCGACCACGTCTCTCCTACCTCCGAACCCTCGAGCACATCACCCACGTCCACCGCTTCATGTCCAACCACCTGGAACGCGATCCGATCCTCCAGTTCAAAAATTCGAACTACAGACCATCAATCAGTCAATAACTAGCCTTTAAATTACCTTAACCTGCCACTATATGTCACCATCTACCACCGAGCCTTGCCAAAACGTTCGCCACCATCTCCTCTTGCTTTCCCCCCATACCGTACGTTTCCCTTGGCCTCTCATCGCCACAGTTTCCCCAAAACAGAACCGCATGAAAACGATCCCTAAAACCCTAGAACGACTTCGCCTCGACGCCACACACCACCGAAAGCCACCATGCCAATTTCCTAGTTCCCCTACTACCCAAGCCACCTCCACACCCAATCGACCAGCCGCTAATCGCCTCGACCACCTTAATTTGATCAAAACCCAATTTCCGACCATCTCTCATTTTCTTGCTCTACGCGTGATGAAAAATCACCAAACTTGTAACGACCCGATTTTTAATTAAATTTAAATTGATAATTAAAATAAATTTTTAAATAAAATTGTAAATTAATTTAGATTTTTTAAATTTACTAGGGTATTTTTTTTGGACATTTATTTTAAAATTTAATTTGGGGCTTTGAAATTGTATATTTAAAATCTTATAAACAAAAAGTGACATCCCAACATTTTATCAATTTAAATACGTAATATATTTTTAACTTTTGAAATTTAATTTGAAAATATAATGATTTAAATCTCAAACAAATAAAATATGTAATAAACAATATATAAATAAATTCCAATTTATTTTGAGTTTAAAATTTTGAAATAATGAGTGTTTTAAAAAGTCATTTGAATTTAAAATTATATACATATATGTATATTGCATATATGAGTAGAATTGTATATATATTGAGATTGAATTTAAATTTATTCAGAAGATGTGTGTATATATATAAATGGACAAAAATGGTTATACTTCAAGTTTGAATTGAAATTTGGGTTTAAATTTAAAATAAATATATTTTTTCATATGTGGCATTTAAAAAAAAGTCATTAAGATGTAATGTATAAAATATAAATATTGGTTAAAAACAATTATTCTTTTAACATTGTATGTATACACATACAAATGAATAAAGAGGTATATTCATTTATAAAGTAAATATGATATAAAATTTATAAAAATTTCTTTTGTCTTTGAAGATTACAAATGATAAGCATACACAAGGGGATGGAGTATAGGAATCAACATGCATTGAAATTTCATAATCATTTTTTACATATCGCATCCAATGTAATTGATCGAATAAAATAATGAAATTAAAAATTACAAAGAAGCTTTCCATCTCCCCATATGCAATCATATAATACCTCAGCAAATCCGAACAAACCAGTAACAAAAGATTTGGCATTTCAAATCTAAACACCAAAGAAAAAAATAAAAAAAAGGAAAACAACAACCTGAAATTCAAAGCAAATCCAGTTTTAAGTTAAAGCAAGTTCTAGATCTTTCAAAAATTTAAGCAATATCAAGGATCATATTCAACAAATCTGAAGCAATAAATCAGGAAGCTTCAACAAATTCAAACTGCAATAATGACTTCAACCTGAAATAGATTTGAGCAGTGCAGTTTTCTCTGGAAATAAATAAAGGCAAGCAAACTTATTTAAAAGATTTTAATTTGAGTTGTTAATCAGTGATAAAGCATAAGTTTAAAGCAATTGTATCGATCTAAGTTGTAGGAAACAAATCAAGCTTAAAGGCTAAAGTAAATTCTGGTTTCAACTGCAAAAGAAAAAAAATTCTCTGTTAAATAAAGGAAACTCAAACTGTAAGTGATTTAAAGATTACTGTTATTTAAGTAAATGAACATAATAAGAGGAAACAAAGATCTGTATTTACAATTTTAAAGATCTAAACTCCAAGATTTAAAGAAGAAAAAAAGATTCAGGCTTTCATCCTTGAAAACTGTCAAGAAGTTTTCTGTCTTCAGGAAAAAAGAAAAATGTGAGCAAACCTCTTAACCTTGATTTTTTTTCTTGATGTTTGGATTTGTATTGGAAGCTATGATGTGAATATGCTTGAATTTTGAGCCTGCTTATATATGTACATAGGAGTGTGATTAGGTTTATAACTGGTAACAGGTATATCTACATCTGTTCTGTTTACAGATTCTTAAAACAAGTTGTAAGAATCCACATCACCCAAACAAATTAGTGTTAGGCTTTAATTTCTAAAAACTATGTTTTTTTGCAGAAACTAAGTACTAAGAATATATTTAAGCATGATGGAATGAAAACTATCTGGAAATTTAGGAAAAAAGTTGAAATTGTAAACCTGTTAAATCTTCAACTTGAAAAATTCTTGATTCCAGGTTTATAATCTGTTTTGTTACCTAAATTCAAGATTTCTAAAAGTAAAATCACAATTTTTAAGGTTAGATCAAGTGTGTAATTTGAAGTTGACCTGAAATTGAACTTTGAAGATTTTCTGATGTTCGGCTAATTTTCAAGAATCAAATTTTGGCACGGAGATGCTAGTGTGATCATAGATTGTTGGAAAAAAACAAGAAGATTTTTAAATTCATTATAGTTTGAGATTTGAATCAAACTAGGGTTTAAGCCAGCTTTTAGTTAGCGTCATGAAATTGGTCGCTGTATCATCAGTATTGCATCGGACTTCATCACATGTCGGGGGATCGAAAGGTGGAGATGTGCGGCGGCTGTAGGCTGGTCGGCGTGGGTTCCAATTGATGAAGTTCGTCGGTGCGAGGTGGATCTTTGGTCAAGGTTGGTTTCCAGATTTACCGCTGATAGCTCGATTTTATTTTCGACCTTGCTTTGGGTTTTGGGTGGTTGAGATCGAGAGTGGGGATGGTCAGGGACTTGTCGTTGACGACGAGGATGACTGGAGATCACCAGAACTCCGGTGCATGTGCACGTTCTTCACCGTGCACATTATCTTCTGGAAATTGTGAAGGAAGGAGGAGATGTGGGTTACTCGGGATTTCGTTCGTGCTGAATCGTGTTCGACTCGAAGTAAGGCTCGGGTCAGTGTTTGGTTGCGTGGGTAAATACTTAGAAAAATTTTAAGTTAAAAACTACCATGCTAACGGGTCAATTTTTGAAAAACCCGAAGCAGTAAAGCATTTTGATCGGCTTCAACTCGAAGCAGCCAGGGATTTTCTCGAGTTGATGGATATTGGCCAAAAATAGTTTTGAAGTTTAAAAGGGAATTCAAGTTTTTGAAAATAAAATTTGTTAAATTAATTTTCTTTCAATGTTTAACGTTCCTAAGTTTTAAAATAAGTTAAGGAGGGTTTTAAATAAATTGTTTTAATTAACCTAAATTTAAATGGTTTGAAATAAATTAACTTTAGTTTGAAGGTTATCATTTTAATAATGTATAAAGAAGTTAATTATTATAAAGGATGTTTTAAAATGGTTAGGTAACTTTCAAAGTTTAAGTTAACATATTTGTTAAAGGGAAATTATTATTATTAGAAGTGAATTACTTAATGAAGGTAATTAAAGAAATCAATTAATTACTCAAGTTAATTAATCAAGTAATTAATGAATGATTAAATAAAAATAATAATTACTTAGTGAAAGTAATTAAGAGTAGATAATTAAGATTAAAGATTGATTAATCAAGTATTAAGGGTCAATTACTTTAAAGCATAATTAATTAATGTGGTTAATTAATTTGGGTAATTAAATTAAGAATGATTAATTAAAGGATAATTAATTATGATTAAGATTTAATTAATCAATAATTAAGGGTTTATTAATTAAAGTAATTAATTAGGGAATAACTTATTAAGATTTAATTAATTATAATTAAGGGTTAATTAATTAAGATAATTAAGGAATGATTAATTAATGAAGGTGATTAAGACTTAATCAACTGAAATTAATTATAATTAATCATTGATTAAAAAAAATTACAAATGAAAATGATTATGTGAGTAATAAATTTAAAACCACACGATTTATTCACCTTAATCGTAGATGTTTGATTGTTATTGAATGTTGTGTGATGGATTGATATATGTGATATGTGATGTGTTGCCATGTGATGCTTTGTGCTGAGCCGCTATATTTGTGATGAATATACTGTTGTATGAATATGAAAACCCCTTGACCCGTAAAACGACATTTGAATTTCGATGCGACAGGGAGTCGGATTCCAGTTGGTAACGAATCGTAATGGTGAATCTTTGTGATTGATAAATTTACCTTATCTGTGAATCTGTGAATAGAGATTGGCGTTATGGATTATATCGCTTATCGAGATTGATATGATTGAATCTGTGCTGATTGATGATGTTGCACTTCTATTGTGTTAAACCCCTGGACCACACAGATATGGGTTGCACGTGGAAACTGGTTAAGTCACAGATTTTTTTGAAATAATTATAAAGTTGAATTTTTGAATCCAAATGGTTTTGGAAATAAATTGGGGTTAAAGTTAAAGTTTTTGAAAAGGAATTTCAAAAATAAAAAGTTATTTTTGAATAACTTAATTTAGTTTTGAAATTTAATTTAATTTAATTTAAATTTGAATTCAAAATTTGAAATTAAATCCTATTTATGATTTTATAAGGTTATACAAGTTTATATGGGTTTTAAACCATTTTAAAAGTGTAGTTTTGGGAATTTGAATTTAAACCAAAGATTTTAACTTGTATAAATAAAATCGGATTTTTCTAGAACGAAAACTATTTGTTTTCAAACAATAAAAGCTTTCACATAAGAAATGAACTTCTTTGTGTTAAAAGGATTTCAAGTCTAAAACGAAAATGATTTTCCAAGTTATGAAAACGGGTTTGAATGCAATGAGTTAAATCTTTAATTTAAAGGTTTAAACGAGTTAATACAATTGAAATGGAAATTGTTTTGAAAATCTATGAATGGATCTTTGTGAAATTGGGTGAACTTTGTGAAACGAATCTTTTTGTTAGAGATTTAAATGGTAATTTGTTTAACCATTTGAAGAAAGGTTTTTTACTTAAAGTTGTGACTTAACTGAAATCCCTTATCCATATGTTTTAAAGATTGCGCTCACCATTCGGTTTAGCCGGGAGAGGACCTTGTGTCATATAACCCATTTCGAATAGTGATACGACGTTATGGATTGCATTTGAAGACCGGTGTTGAAGACCGGGTGTTTTCAAGAACGACAGGATAACCTGTCGATTGACTCTGCACTGAGTTACTCCGGTATAGAGTTCTCCATATGTGATGGGAAGTCCGATCGTAATTGTGGATACCCGGATTGCAAGGTCTTCTTCGAAAGTGCCTTCGGTTCGGTTCGAACCCGGAACAGACTTGTATGGTTGTATGTCCGACATTACACTTTGAGATATTAAACTGATCTCTATCAAATACATTTCTTCTTGGTGGCGGAGAATTTATTCTCTTAGCTTAACACCCTTCTCTGAGACGTACGAGCTCAGAGGTTATGTAGTTGATATTTATCAGTGATACACTCCCAATTTGGTAAAGTGGCATGCTAAGTGCTTCTGTGTATCATTTTTTGATCAAAGCATGGCTTTTGTATAAAGCGTAGCTTTGTGGACGAGACTGCATCAGGACCTCACACCCCGGAAATGGTCGAAACAGGAAAGATGGGCAAGGTTATGAGGGTCGCTTCCTTTAGGGTGTGTCATTTTCTTCTGGAAAAGGGTGGTGTCATGGTATGAGCCCAGATACTTACTCATGTGGATACTGCAGATCTATTACTTTGTGATTGCTTAGTGGTTTAGAGGCCCCTTGGATAATGGTCCCAAAGGACCGGGGGATTGCACGCTCAAGTAGTAGTTATCTAGTTACAGAGGTAACCCAGCCTTGTGTTGGCAGAGATCTGGTTAGGTTCTCGGGACGTCCCGCCAGAGGCGTACCCATGGACAGTAGGAAGTTCCTTAGCCTGACCATTTGTTGGAAATCCAACCAAAACAATTCGTGCCCTGTACGGTTTTAGTTGTATAACCTGCCATGGAATATGGTGGTAACCTGCTATTGAACATGGTAGCTATAGTAGGCATAAGTGCGAAATGCCTATGCTGGATAGGATTTATATTATACTTTTGAAATGATTTTCTACACTATGCACTAGTAACAACATCAAAGAAATTTTCTCGTATCAAGCATTTTTAACTATCATAAGGAGAAATCTCCTCCAATTCTGCGTTTGCATTGTGTGTGTGGCGGGAGGCCTTATGGTAGTTTCATTTTCCAAAAGGCATTACGGTTTGATTTTAAACTATTTGATGTTTGTTTTAAAAGACAAACCATTTTTGTTTGCTCATACTAGTCCCATGACTGAACTGGAGTTTATTGTTCCTTTCCTAAACTCTGGGTGCCCGCAATTTTCCCACATGGGAAGTCTAGAGTTGGGTTTTTTAGATAGTCAGGTTTAGTAGATTATTTGGAGCTAGTTCAGTCTTTGGATCAAGACTGCAATTGTTTATCTTTGTGCATCGTTATTGGGAGTTCGAGCTATTTTTGGATTGTGCTTTGGAGATGGAGATTTACCGATGTTGGAGTTCTCTCTTGAAGACTATCTTGGAGATATTGTTCCGTTGCTGGTGTTATCTTTTCTCTCCGCTGCTGTTGTCTTGTATCATATCTCTGATGTATATTGATATTCATTGTATCAATGTTGTATATTGATATATTCTTTTTCTTCCGCTGTGTTGTTATACTTAATGTGTTATAAGCTCCGGCGAACTAGATTCGACGTTTGGATCTGTGACATTTGAACACGAGTGTCGTTTTCGGTGTCGATTTTCGAAGGTCGAGTCAGGGTCGTTTCATTTGATATCAGAGCTAAAGGTTAAAACTTTAGCTCAGGAGTATAACACATTAAGTAACTCATTAGAGATAGGGTGAAGTATACCCTAGAATGAGTATATCCCTAAGATATTCATTCGAACGCCTTAGTAAATTCTCTTACTATCCAGTGATAGTGAGTATGAGTGCGAGAAGAGGACGAGATAGGGGACATGGGAGTACCACTATAAATGGTCAATGCCTTGCAATAGCAGAAATAACTTTCTTCTCAATCTCCTTTGTTTCGATTCCAAAATTCTTTTGATTGCTTCTTAGCAGCTCTGGAAAGAAGTTTCGGTATGATGGTAGCCCTACGAATCATTGTAGAAAATCCTTACTTCGTATCTTCATCAGTTTCTTATCAGCTTCTCGATCTAAATTTTAATGAAATTGAAATTTCAAATTAGAAAATTTTGAATATATTGGAAATTTTAAATTGAGATAAATTGGTTAATAAAATATAAAGCTAAATTTGAATTGTATTAATAAAATGATATTGGTTAAAAACAATTTTGAAATTCTATCGTAATTTCATGTGTAGATCGAAGTCCGAAGAGGGACAAGTTGGTATATACTTTGGGGTATTCCGACCTAAGTTGAAATCCATATCTAGTGTTTGAGAAATTATGGAAGATTAAATCCATCTATCTATTCTCTGGGAATCCAATATATTCTACGAATCGAACTAATCAATGCCCTTGCATATAGATCGGTGGACCCAAGAATCTTGTGAAATAATTGTATGAGTTTGTTATCATATTGTTGGTATTCTGATTTGGTAAACCAAATGCAGAATAAATATTTCGATCTGATCTGATCAATCATTTCTCTATCTATCATCTATTCTTTCTTGTCTCCCTTGCAAATTTCGAGGACGAAATTTTTTTAAGGGGGGAATTTGTAACGATCCCGATTTTTAATTAAATTTAAATTGATAATTAAAATAAATTTTTGAATAAAATTGTAAATTAATTTGGATTTTTTAAATTTAATAGGGTATTTATTTTTTTGGACACTGATTTTAAAATTTAATTTGGGGCTTTGAAATTGTATATTTAAAATCTTATAAATAAAAAGTGACATCCTAAAATTTTAACAATTTAAATTAGTAATATATTTTTAACTTTTGAAATTTAATTTGAAAATATAATGATTTAAATCTCAAACAAATAAAATAAGTAATAAACAATATATAAATAAATTCCATTTTATTTTGAGTTTAAAATTTTGAAATAATGAGTGTTTTAAAAAGTCATTTGAATTTAAAATTATATACATATATGTATATTGGATATATGAGTAGAATTGTATATATAAAAAGATTGAATTTAAATTTATTCAAAAGATGTGTGTGTATATATAAATGGACAAAAATGGTTATACTTCAAGTTTGAATTGAAATTTGTGTTTAAATTTAAAATAAATATTTTTTTATAGGTGGAATTTAAAAAAAAGTCATTAAGATGTAATGCATAAAATATAAATATTGGTTAAAAACAATTATTCTTTTAACATTGTATATATACACATACAAATGCATAAAGAGGTATATTCATTTATAAAGTAAATATGATATAAAATTTATAAATATTTCTTTTGTCTTTGAAGATTACAAATGATAAGCATACACAAGGGGATGGAGTATATGAATCAACATGCATTGAAATTTCATAATCATTTTTTACATATGGCATCCAATGTAATTGATGGAATAAAATAATGGAATTAAAAATTACAAAGAAACTTTCCATCTCCTCATATGCAATCATATAATATCACAGCAAATCTGAACAAAACAGTAACAAAAGATTTGGCATTTCAAATCTAAACACCAAAGAAAAAAAAATCAAAAAAAAGGTAAACAACAACCTGAAATTCAAAGCAAATCCAGTTTAAAGTTATAGCAAGTTCCAGATCTTTCAAAAATTTAAGCAATATCAAGGATCAGATTCAACAAATCTGAAGCAATAAATCAGGAAGCTTCAACAAATTCAAACTGCAATAATGACTTCAACCTGAAATAGATTAGAGCAGTGCAGTTTTCTTTGGAAACAAATAAAGGCAAGTAAACTTCTTTAAAAGGTTTTAATTTGAGTTGTTAATCAGTGATAAAGCATAAGTTTAAAGAAATTGTATCAATCTAAGTTGTAGGAAACAAATCAAGCTTAAAGGCTAAAGTAAATTCTGGTTTCAACTGCAAAAGAAAAAAACTTCTCTATTACATAAAGGAAACTCAAACTGTAAGTGATTTAAAGATTACTGTTATTTAAGTAAATGAACATAACAAGAGTAAACAAAGATCTGTATTACAATTTACAGATCTAAACACCAAGATTTAAAGAAGAAAAAAGATTCAGGCTTTCATCCTTGAAAACTGTCATAAAGTTTTCTGTCTTCAGGAAAAAAGAAAAATGTGAGCAAACCTCTTAACGTTGACTTTTTTCTTGACGTTTGGATTTGATTTGGAAGCTATGATGCGGATATGCTTGAATGTTTGAGCCTGCTTGTACATGTACATAGGAGTGTGATTAGGTTTATAACTGGTAACATGTATATCTACATATGTTCTATTTACAGGTTCTTAAAACAAGTTGTAAGAATCCACATCACCCAAACAAATTAGTGTTAGGCTTTAATTTCTAAAAAAAATGTTTTTTCTACATAAACTATGTACTAAGAATATATTTAAGCATGATGGAATGAAAACTATCTGGAAATTTAGGAAAATAGTTGAAATTATAAACTTATTAAATCTTCAACTTGAAAAATTCTTGATTCCAGGTTTATAATCTGTTTTGTTACCTAAATTCATGATTTTTAAAAGTAAAATCACAATTTTTAAGGTTAGATCAAGTGTGTAATTTGAAGTTGACCTGAAATTGGACTTTGAAGCTTTTTTGATTATCGGCTAATTTTCGAGAATCAAATTTTGGCATGGAGATGCTAGTGTGATCATAGATTGTTGGAAAAATACAAGAAGATTTTTAAATTCATTATAGTTTGAGATTTGAATCAAACTAGGGTTTAAGCCTGGTTTTAGTTAGCGCCAAGAAATTGGTCGCTGTATCATCAGTATTGCATCGGACTTCATCGCATGTGGGGGGATCGAAAGGTGGAGATGTGCGGCGGCTGTAGGTTGGTCGGCGTGGGATCCAATTGATGAAGTTCGTCGGTGCGAGGTGGATCTTTGGTCAAGGTTGGTTTGTAGATTCAACGCTGATAGCTCGATTTTATTTTCGATCTTGCTTTGGGTTTTAGGTGGTTGAGATCGAGAGTGGGGATGGTCAGGGACTTGTCAGTGACGGCGAGGATGACTAGGGATCACCAGAACTCCGGTGCATGTGCACATTCTTCACCGTGCACATTATCTTCTGGAAATTGTAAAGGAAGGAGGAGATGTGGGTAGCTTGGGATTTCATTCGTGCTGAATCGTGTTCGACTCGAAGTAAGGCTCGGGTCAGTGTTTTGGTTGTGTAGGGTAAATATTTAGAAAAATTTTAAGTTAAAAACTAACGTGCTCACGGGTCAATTTTTGAAAAACCCGAAGCAGTAGGGCATTTTGCTCGGGTTCAACTCGAAGCAGCCAGGGATTTTCTCAGTTGATGGATATTGGCCAAAAACAGTTTTGAAGTTTAAAAGGGAATTCAAGTTTTTGAAAATAAAATTTGTTAAATTAATTTTCTTTCAATGTTTAACGTTTCCTAAGTTTTAAAATAAGTTAAGGAGGGTTTTATATAAATTGTTTTAATTAACCTAAATTTAAATGGTTTAAAATAAATTAACTTTAATTTGAAGGTTATCTTCTTAATAATGTATAAAGAAGTTAATTATTATAAAGGATGTTTTAAAATGGTTAAATAACTTTCAAAGTTTAAGTTAACATATTTGTTAAAGGGAAATTATTATTATTAGAAGTGAATTACTTAATGAAGGTAATTAAAGAAATTAATTAATAACTCAAGTTAATTAATGAATGATTAAATAAAAATAATAATTACTTAGTGAAAGTAATTAAGAGTAGATAACTAAAGATTAAAGACCGATTATCGAATATTAAGGGTCAATTACTTTAAAGCATAATTAATTAATGTGGTTAATTAATTAGGTAATTAAAATAAGAATAATTAATTAAAGGATAGTTACTTATGATTAAGATTTAATTAATCAATAATTAAGGGTTTATTAATTAAAGTAATTAATTATGGAATAATTTATTAAGATTTAATTAATTACAATTAAGGGTTAATTAATTAAGATAATTAAGGAATGATTAATTAATGAAGGTGATTAAGACTTAATCAATTGAAATTAATGATAATTAATCATTGATTGAAAAAATTACTAATGAAAATGATTATGTGAGTAATAAATTTAAAAACACATGATTTATTCACCTTAATCGAAGATGTTTGATTGTTATTGAATGTTGTGTGATGGATTGATATATTTAATATGTGAAGTGATGCTATGTGATGCTTTGTGCTGAGCCGCTATATTTGTGATGAATATAGGGTTGTATGAATATGAAAACCCCTTGACCCGTAAAACAACAATTGAATTTCGGTGCGACAGGGAGTCGGATTCCAGTTGGTTATCCGAAACCCACATCGAATCGTAATGGTGAATCTTTGTTATTGATAAATTTACCTTATCTGTGAATCTGTGAATAGAGATAAGCGTTATGGATTATATCGCTAATCGAGATTGATATGATTGAATCTGTGCTGATTGATGATGTTGCACTTCTATTGTGTTAAACCCTTGGACCACACTTATACACACACAGATATGGGTTGCACGTGGAAACTGGTTAAGTCATAGATTTTTTGAAATAATTGTAAAATTGAATTTTTGAATCCAAATGGTTTTGGAAATAGATTGGGGTTAAAGTTAAAGTTTTTGAAAAGGAATTTCAAAAATAAAAAGTTATTTTTGAATAACTTAATTTAGTTTTGAAATTTAATTTAATTTAAATTTGAATTTGAATTCAAAATTTGAAATTAAATCCTATTTATAATTTTATAAGGTTATACAAGTTTATATGGGTTTTAAACCATTTTAAAAGTGTAGTTTTGGGAATTTGAATTTAACCCAAAGATTTTAACTTGTATAAATAAAATCGGATTTTTCTAGAACGAATACTATTTGTTTTCAAACAATAAAAGCTTTCACAAAAGAAATGAACTTCTTTGTGTTAAAAGGATTTCAAGTCTAAAATGAAAATGATTTTCCAAGTCATGGAAACGGGTTTGAAAGCTATGAGTTAAATCTTTAATTTAAAGGTTTAAATGAGTTAATACAATTGAAATGGAAATTGTTTTGAAAATCTATGAATGGATCTTTGTGAAACTAGGTGAACTTTGTGAAACGAATCTTTTTGTTAAAGATTTAAATGGTAACTTGTTTAACCATTTGAAGAAAGGTTTTTGGTTTAAAGTTGTGACTTAAATGAAATCCCTTATCCATATGTTTTAAAGATTGCTGTAATACCCCGCATATTTTACGATTAAGTATTTAAATATTTTATTTAAATATTTTATCGTTAGTCGGGTTATAGTTCGAAAAGCTACTTTTTGCATACGACCGAATTATGACTTGGGACCACTTCCATTGAGTTCAAAACGCCGTTTGCGATCTTTTTGAGTATAAACTTTGATATGTTTGGAGTTAGCCGAATTTTGCCACTTTTCACTTAGGGCTTTGGTTTGGGCTGAGCCCTTTAACCCCACTTATTAACTCAGTCCCAACCCTCTCCTCTTCATTTACTTCCTTTCTATTTTCCTTATACTCAAACTTTTACATCAATGGAGAGTGGAATGGGAAATTAGAACTCAAGCCCTAGTTTTCTTTTGCAAATCAAGGTCTAGCTCCAAACTAATAGAAGAAACTTTGGTAAGCCTCTCTTCTTCTTCTCCAACTCATTCTTTTATCAATTTCATAAATTCCTAAACCTAACTTTGGGAATGTTCTTCTTTTTGAGCATAGATTCAAGCTCATTTGGGTTGTGTGGAAGAGTGGTTGATTCTCCCTTTGCTTTCAAACTTCTTCTTCATTGTTTTTGTGAAAAGGTGAGATTTTTATCTCACATCTATAACTATAATTATCTTTGGTTGTTAGGTATGAATTCCTAACACTTCTTCATGTGCATTTGCTCTTGATTTGGATTGGTTTGTGAATATTCCAATTTTTTGGTTTTTAAGTCAAATTTGTGTGAAAATCCTTTTATGGATGTTTGATCATGCCTTGGATGATGCATCAAGGAGCATATAGGGCCGGGTTGCCGACTGGCATAAACCTTAGAGCCAATGTTCGTCCGGTTGCATTTTGGAAGAGTTTGCTCTTCATTTGGATAGGCTAAAAAACAGCCCAGGCATGATTCAGTCGACTGAAATCTCTGTTCAGTCGACTGAACCTGGAACCCGAAAGTTTCCAGGCATGATTCAGTCGATTGAAAACTCTGTTCAGTCGACTGAACCTGGAAGCAGAAAGTTTCCTGAACCTGGAAAGTTTCCATGTACAGGGTCAGTCGACTGAAAACTCTGTTCAGTCGACTGAACCTGCTGTTTCAGCCCAGTTTGCCTTTTTGGATTGAATTTCCAATTTAAATCGATTCGTGAAAATCCTATTTGTTGTTATCATTTATTATGACTTTGATGACTCCCCTTTTTGGGATTTTTGAATATCCATTTTTGATGGATTCTTTATTGGTTTAATTGGATTTGATTAGCGTCTTCGAACGTGAATTTTTATGATTGATTATTTCTACAATCGTTTTTGTGATTTGTCACTTTAAAAATATAAAGGTTTTCGATGCTAGTAGTAAATATCAAAACTCTTTCATTAAAATGATTTCAAAACTATTTCATTACAAAGCTCGTTTCTTATACCGTTTTTCAATCTACTAGCATATACAAACCTTTACCTCATTTGTATGAGAAATCTAATTAAACGGCTTAGTAAAACAAGTGGTATGAAACGCTTGCGTTTACTTCGCCGGTTGATTCTTGGACTTGTTCGATTGAATCTCTTGTGACAATTTTCTAGTGGAGATCTACAATTTGTTCGTAAATATTTAAGTTAAGCCAGTGGTTATGGGACATGAAGCTAAGCTCATATATCTACTAGCTTACTGTAATTGACACTTCTTGATGATCATGACGATCATTTTTGTGATTTAGACTAGCAATTGTGCGATGTCTCTCTGTCTGCGAGGGAGACTAGACCCCGTTTTAGTGTGATTTCGACTCACACGTGTGGGGTAGCGCCCCATGGTCTTCGGGCCGTTCGTGTGTCAAAAATTAATGGCTAGCTACCATGAGATAGCGTCTCGTTCGTGTGATACATATGTTGGTGAGTTTTCATGCTCCCATTCGTGTGATAGGCCTCCCCCCTTTTTATGCTTTCTGGATTTCGTGTGTTGATTTTTGAAATTTTATGCTTCACCAATTTTAGTGATTTGCATCGATATGATTTATCAATTTTTGTGCATTGGTGAATTCGTGTGTCATTGACTTGTTGTGAATACAAGTTTTGGGTATGAAACCCTTTTTGGATCTTTGAGAAGATCCTTGTGATATTGATTAATCTCATGTTGATTTTCAATTACATACTTATAGTAGTATGCCATTATGGTTATCATATGTTTATGCCATATCTCTTATTCTATATTATGTCATCTGATATTTATAGCTAGACTGATCTGTTTATTATTTTCTTATGAAATAATACTCGGGTCAGACCAAGATGTTACAGGTGCTTCTGCTTGACTTCACTTCCAGGATTATCTCCTTGACTTTTGGCTAACTACTTAGATTAGTAGTTTTTGGACATATACATTTGAGATATAGACTCTATGATGTATACTTATTCTTTTGTATAGCACGTGTTGCTATTCTTTTGGGTTATTGTGGATCTTTCTGACCACTACTATGATGTACACTTTCATGTGTTATATATATTCATATCTTTTTCCGCCTTTGTGATATAGATGTTTGTGACTGTTTTGTGTTATGTTTATTTCTATATTTGTTTCCGAAGATTATATATAGCCACTGTGTGATAGCTTTGAGTTTGTATCGGTATTTCGGATTTCCTCCTTAAATGAAATATGCTTTACTATCTGACATATCAGTGCTCGCACAAAGAAATTACACGAATGGTCGCTCCTCAACATCCTTATTCTCCGTGCTAGTTGACAGCATTACTCCGTAGTGTTCTTGGCTAGCGTGGGTATAGAAGTGGGGCGTCACAGCTTGGTATCAAAGCCAAACTTCGAAACAATGTAGAATAGATTAACAAGGATTATCGTCCTAAGTCCATCTTAGGAGTCGTGCTTTAGGATTTAATTCGAGTCTTCGTACTGATCCATCCTATTTTCTTTATGATTCCTTGTTTTATCTATCAAGATTGCTTGATATTCGTTTATGAATAACCTTTTTCTTCTTCTTTCTTTCTTTCTAAAGGAAGGGAAATGGTTAGACCAGGCCGTCCCAGCGTCGGTCAATCTAGTGCTACTCCCCAAGATGGAGTTTTTATGTCTGCCCAGCAGCTTCTTGATTTAGTTAAGAATGCTCAAGCAACTGGTTCTAATTCAGAACCAACTCATCATAAGTTTGGATTTGCACGCTTGTGCAACGATTATACCAACTTGGGTGGGAAGCCATTCAAGGGTTCTGAAACTATTATTGAAGTCCGGCTTGGTTAAGAACGCACAATCGAATCTTTTCTCGCATGAACCTCATTGATCTTCACTGAGTTCAGGTGGCCTCTAGTATGCTCCAAGAAAGAGCATTGGACTGGTATGAACTTCATATTTCTAAAATCAATGAAGCGGATCTCACTTGGGTGAAATTCCGGGAATGCTTCGAATTAAAATTTATGCCAAAACCTGAGAAGGTGACTTTGGCTCGCCGTTTTATAGACCTTGTTCAAGGTGAATCCTTCGTGACAGACTATGTCGCATCTTTCGAATCTCTTTCCAAATAACGGGTTGAATACATCAACACTCCATTGAAGAAGAACCAAAAATTTGTCTATGGCTTAAAAAAAATCTCAAGAATCCATTACTTCTAAAATTAGAAGTTCCCTTCGACCAACTCATTGACATCGCGCTTCGTCTTGAAGAAGCGAATAGGGAAAATGATGTTGAAGTGGTGGGTTCCAATCCAAACTTCAACAACAAGAAGAGTCCAAAAAAATTCAAAGGTCCTTATCCCAACAAAAAGGGTAAGCAAGCAACTCCTGCTGCAAAGGCTCCTTCTCCTAGTAGTGGGAAATGCTTCAACTGTGGGTCTAGGGACCATTTTGCAAACAAATGTTCAAAGCCCTGTTGTTGTCGCTATTGTAAGAGCCCGGATCATTATATACATCAATGCCTCAAACTTGAAGGCAATAAGGAGGGAAATATAAATGTTGCTCAAGCCCTTGAAAACACATCTCGTGGTCAAGGTACATCTCATTCTATCCTGGATGGTATTATTAAATTTCGTGATCAACCTATTCGAGTTCTTTTTGATACGGGTGTGTCCCATTCTTTTATTTCAAAAGAACTTGTTGGTACTTTTTCTTTGGATGTTTTGTGTTTAATGACTTCTTTGAGAATTGCGAATCCGGTTGGTGGATCCACAACAATCAGTTTATTGTGTAGAAATATCGAGATTATTTTGTATGATTTTTCTTTCCGAGCCGATTTGCATGTTATGCGCTACTTAGGCTTTGGAATGATTTTGGGAATGGATTGGCTTAACCATTATGAAGCCCAAATCCTATGTCCTGAGCGGACTATTCATCTTCGGCATCCTCAATCTGTTAAGCAGATTTCTATTGATCTTAAAGATTCGGATTCCAGCTTGGTCGCATCTTTGTATTCTTTAAATCCTCAAGATGACGATAATGATGATGAGGAAGATATAATTTCTCTTATTCACGTTGTTCGTGAATTTTCCGACATATTTGAGCCTGTTTTAGGATTACCACCTAAGCGATCAATTGAGTTCAAAATTAATCTCATCCCTGGAGCTCAACCTATTACTCGTCCTCCTTATCGCATGTCCAATAAGGAAAATGAGGAGATGCGCAAACAATTATCCGAATTGGAGACGAAGCAATTTATTCCCTCTAGTTCCTCGCCTTGGGGAGCTTCGGCTATTTTTGTGAAGAAATCTGATGGTACGCTTAGGCTTTGCGTTGACTACCGCAAGCTTAATGATCTTACTATCAAAAATAAATATCCTTTACCTCGGATTGAAGATTTATTTGACCAACTTAATGGTGCTAGAGTCTTTTCACAATTGGACTTGGCAACCGGTTTTCATCAGCTTCGTATTGCAAAGGATAACATTCCTTTGACATCGTTCCGTACTCGTTATGGATCTTATGAATGGCTTGTTATGCCATTTGGTTTAACGAATGCTCCGGTTTATTTCGTTGACCTTATGAATAGAGTTTTCAAAGACTTCCTCGATCGGTTTGTTCTCATCTTTATCGATGATATCCTTGTGTATTCTAAAACCGAGGAGGAGCATGAAAAGCATCTTCGGATTGTGTTGGAAACTCTTAGGAGTAATCAATTAAAAGCAAAGTTTTCTAAATGCCACTTTTGGCAATCTCGTGTGAAGTTTCTCGGTCATATTATTTCCGAATCTGGAATTTCCGTGGATCCTTCAAAGATTGAAGCGATTTAAAATTGGAAGAGACCGGAGAGTGTGACGGAAATTCGTAGTTTCCTTGGATTGGCGGGTTATTACCGCCGTTTTATCAAAGACTTTTCTAAGATTGTCGTGCCTCTCACTAGCTTAACGAAGAAAGGTGTTCAATACATTTGGTCGGACAAATGTGAAACTTCTTTTCAGAAACTAAAGGAACTTCTTTCTGATGCTCCAATTCTTGTTATTCCCGAGGGGAATCAATATTTCGTTGTTTATACCGATGCTAGTCGCATTGGTTTGGGTGCCATTCTTATGCAAAGAGAACGTGTTATTGCTTATGCTTCTAGGCAATAGAAGCCTGCTGAGACTAGATATGCCACTCATGATTTAGAGCTCGTGGCTATTGTTTTCGCCCTTCGTATTTGGCGTCATTATCTTTTAGGAGAGAAATTTGTTCTTTACACCAATCATAAATCCTTAAAGTATCTATTTTCTCAAAAAGGAACTTAATTTGCGTCAACAACGTTGGCTCGAATTTCTTGCAGCTTATGATCTTGATATTCTTTATACTCCCGAAAAGGGAAATCGAGTTGCGGATGCACTTAGTCGTAAGCAACAAGTAGTTGTTTCTATGATGATATCCGAATGCAATGATCTCGGAATTTTATCTACTTGTGAAATTCGAGACCGTGTTTCCAATTTATGTTCATCTCTTGTTTTATGTAGCCTTGAGGCTCACCTTCTCTTTTAGACCGCATTCTTGAAGCTCAAAGGATAGATCTCGAATTGGCTCTTCTTGGCCAAAATATTAAGGACAAAATTGATATTTACGGTTTGAAAGACTTTGATATCGATTCTCGTGGCGACATTCGAAAATTTGGTAGACTTATCGTGCCAAATGTTAGTAATCTTCGCAAAGACATTTTGGAAGATTCCCATCGTTCTAAATTTACCATTCATCCCGGTAGTAGTAAAATGTACGCGGATATGAAGCGACTTTATTATTGGGAGAGAATGAATCTAATATTGCTAACTTTGTTAAGTGTTGCATGACTTGCAAACTCATTAAGGCCGAACATCAAAAGCCCGGTGGGTTATTGCAACCTTTAGAAATTCCAATTTGGAAGTGGGATCAAATTTCCATGGATTTTATAGACGGCCTTCCCCGTTCTCGTTCGAGTCATGATAGCTTATGGGTGATAGTTGATAGACTTACTAAATCCGCCCATTTTATTCCCGTTCGGTCCAATCGGACCGTACCTCTTTTGGCCAAACTTTTTATTAAAGAAATTGTTAAATTGCATGGAGTTCCTACTTCTATTGTTAGTGATCGTGATCCATTGTTTACTAGTGGATTTTGGAAGAGTCTTCAAAAAGCTTTGGGAACGAAGCTTAATTTTAGCACCGCTTATCATCCTCAGTCCGATGGACAAACCGAGCATGTGAATCAAACTCTTAAAGATCTTCTTCGTACATGTATTTTTGATTTTGGTGGAAGTTGGGAAGATCATATTTCTCTTATTGAGTTTTCCTATAATAATAGCTGTCAATCTAGTATTGGTATGGCTCCTTTCGAGGCACTTTACGGAAGGCCATGACGATCTCCTTCTTGTTGGCTTGAGGCCGGTGAGAAGCTAGTTTTAGGTCCAGATTTTATTCGTGATTCCACAGAAAAGATTGACCTTATTCGTCATAGGATGAAAGAAGCCCAAAGTAGACAAAGATCCTATACTGATAACCGGAGAAGGAAATTAGAATTTTCTGTGGGAGATCTTGTGTTCATTCGTGTTTCACCCATGAAAGGTGTTGTGCGTTTCAGTCGATCGGGAAAATTAGCACCTCGATATATTGGTCCATTTTCCATCACCGAACGTATTGGTTCCGTGGCTTATCGCCACTTATTACCGGCTCAATTTTCTTCTATTTATGACGTGTTTCACATTTCTCAATTACGGAAGTGCCTTCGAGATTTCGATTCTAGTCTTGAGCCCGATGTTGTGGAAGAAATTGAAGTTTCACTAATTTAACTTATGAGCAACATCCTATTCGTATTATTGCTTCGGAGGTCAAGCGCCTTCGAAATAAAGATGTACCGCTTGTTAAAGTCAAATGGTCCTCAAATCCTAAGGATTGCTCTTGGGAATCTAGAGAGTTCATCGAGCGAACACATCCGGACTTACTTTCCCATGCTCTTTAAGGTGAACCTTTTATTTCAAATTTCTTTTGTGATGAATATGCTCTCATGGTTGTTACTATATATCTTCTTCTTAAATATTGCGAGGGCGCAATTTCTTTAAGGAGGGGAGTCTGTAACAACCCGCATATTTTACGATTAAGTATTTAAATATTTTATTTAAATATTTTATCGTTAGTCGGGTTACAGTCCGAAAAGCTACGTTTTGCATACGGTCGAATTAGGACTCGGGACCACTTCCATTGAGTTCAAAATGTCGTTTGCGATCTTTTTGAGTATAAAGTTTGATATGTTTGGAGTTAGCGGAATTTTGCCACTTTTCACTTAGGGCTTTGGTTTGGGATGAGCCCATTAACCCCACTTATTAACTCAGTCCCAACCCTCTCCTCTTCATTTACATCCTTTCTATTTTCCTTATACTCAAGCTTTTACATCAATGGAGAGTGGAATGGGAAATTAAAACTCAAGCCCTAGCTTTCTTTTGCAAATCAAGCTCTAGCTCCAAACTAATAGAATAAACTTTGGTAAGCCTCCCTTCTTCTTCTCCAACTCATTCTTTTATCAGTTTCAGAAATTCCTAAACCTAACTTTGGGAATGTTCTTCTTTTTGAGCATAGATTCAAGCTCATTTGGGTTGTGTGGAAGAATGGTTGATTCTCCCTTTGCTTTCAAGCTTCTTCTTCATTGTTTTTGTGAAAAGGTGAGATTTTTATCTCACATCTATAACTATAATTATCTTTGGTTGTTAGGTATGAATTCCTAACACTTCTTCATGTGCATTTGATCTTGATTTGGATTGGTTTTGTGAATATTCTAATTCTTGGGGTTTAAAGTCAAATTTGTATGAAAATCCTTTTATGGATGTTTGATCATGCTTTGGATGATGCATCGAGGAGCATATAGGTCCGGGTTGCCGATTGGCATAAACCCTTAGAGCCAATGTTCATCCGGTTGCATTTTGGAAGAGTTTGCTCTTCATTTGGATAGGCTGAAAAACAGCCCAGGCATAATTCAGTCGACTGGAATCTCTGTTCAGTGTACTGAACCTGGAACCCGAAAGTTTCCAGACATGATTCAGTCGACTGAAAACTCTGTTCAGTCGACTGAACCTGGAAACAGAAAGTTTCCTGAACCTGGAAAGTTTCCATGTACAGGGTCAGTCGACTGAAAACTCTGTTCAGTCGACTGAACCTGCTGTTTAAGCCCAGTTTGCCTTTTTGGATTGAATTTCCAATTTAAATCGATTCGTGAAAATCCTATTTGTTGTTGTCATTTATTATGACTTTGATGACTCCCCTTTTTGGGATTTTTGAATATCCATTTTTGATTGATTCTTTATTGGTCTAATTGGATTTGATTCGCGTCTTTGAACGTGATTTTTTATGATTGATTGTTTCTACAATCATTTTTGTGATTTGTCACTTTAAAAATATAAAGATTTTCAATGTTAGTAGTAAATATAAGAACTCTTTCATTAAAATGATTTCAAAACTATTTCATTACAAAGCTTGTTTCTTAAACCGTTTTCCAATCTACTAGCATATACAAACCTTTACCTCATTCGTATGAGAAATCTAATTAAACGGCTTAGTAAAACAAGTGGTATGAAACGCTTGCGTTTACTTCGTCCGTTAATTCTTGGACTTGTTCGATTGAATCTCTTGTGACAATTTTCTAGTGGAGATCTACAATTTGTTCGTAAATATTTAAGTTAAGCTAGTGGTTATGGGACATGAAGCTAAGCTCATATATTTACTAGCTTACTGTAATTGACAATTCTTGATGATCATGACGATCATTTTTGTGATTTAGACTAGAAATTGTGCGATGTCTCTCTGTCTGTGAGGGAGACTAGACCCCGTTTCAGTGTGATTTCGACTCACACATGTGGGGTAGGGCCCCATGGTCTTCGGGCCGTTCGTGTGTCAAAAGTTAATGGCTAGCTACCATGAGATGGCGTCTCGTTAGTGTGATACATATGTTGGTGAGTTTTCATGCTACCGTTCGTGTGATAGGCCTCCCTCCTTTTTATGGTTTCTGGATTTCGTGTGTTGATTTCTGGAAATTTTCTGCTTCACCAATTTTAGTGATTTACATTGATATGATTTATCAATTTTTGTGTATTGGTGAATTCGTGTGTCATTGACTTGTTGTGAATACAAGTTTTGGGTATGAAACCCTTTTTGGATCTTTGAGAAGATCCTTGTGATATTGATTAATCTCATGTTGATTTTCAATTACATACTTATAGTAGTATGCCATTGTGGTTATCATATGTTTATGCCATATCTCTTATTCTATATCATGTCATCTGATATTTATAGCTAGACTGATCCGTTTATTATTTTCTTATGAAATAATACTCGAGTCAGACCGAGATGTTACAGGTTCTTCTGCTTGACTTCACTTCCAGGATTATCTCCTTGACTTTTGGCTAACTACTTAGATTAGTAGTTTTTGGACATATACATTTGAGATATAGACTCTATGATGTATACTTATTCTTTTTTATAGCACGTGTTGCTATTCTTTTGGGTTATTGTGGATCTTTCTGACCACTACTATGATGTACACTTTCAAGTGTTATATATATTCATATCTTTTTCCGCCTTTGTGATATGGATGTCTGTGACTGTTTTGTGTTATGTTTATTTCTATATTTATTTCCGAAGATTATATATTGCCACTGTGTGATAGCTTTGAGTTTGTATCGGTATTTCGAATTTCCTCCTTAAATGAAATATGCTTTACTATCTGACATATCGGTGCTCGCACAAAGAAATTACACGGATGGTCGCTCCTCAATAGCCTTATTCTCCATACTAGTTGACAGCATTACTCCGTAGTGTTCATGGCTAGCGTGGGTATAGAGGTGGGGCGTCACAATTGCGCTCACTATTCGGTTTAGCCGGGAGAGGACCTTATGTCATATAACCCATTCCGAATAGTGATACGACGTTATGGATTGCATTTGAAGACCGGTGTTGAAGACCGGTTGTTTTCAACAACGATAGGATAACCTGTCGATTGACTCTGCACTGAGTTGCTCCGGTATAGAGTTCTCCATATGTGATGGGAAGTCCGATCGTAATTGTGGATACCCGGATTGCAAGGGCTTCTTTAGAAGTGCCTTCGGTTCTGTTCGAACCCGGAGCAGACTTGTATGGTTGTATGTCCGACATTACACTTTGAGTTATTAAACTGACCTCTATCAAACACACTTCTGCTTGGTGGCGGAGAATTTATTCTCTTAGCTTAACACCCTTCTCTGAGACGTACGAGCTCAGAGGTTATGTAGTTGATATTTGTCAGTGATATACTCCCAATTTGGTAATGCGGCAAGCTGAGTGCTGTTGTGTATCATTTGTTGATCAAAGCATGGCTTTTGCATAAAGCGCAGCTTTATGGACAAGACTGCATCAGGACCTCACACCCCGAAAATGGTCGAAACAGGAAAGATGCGGCAAGGTTATGAGGGTTGCTCCCTTTGGTGTGTGTCATTTCCTTTGGAAAAGGGTGGTATCATGGTATGGAGCCCAGATACTTACTCATGTGGATACTGCAGATATATTACTTTGTGATTGCTTTGTGGTTTAGAGGCGCCTCGGATAATGGTCCCAAAGGACCGGGGGATGGCACGCTCGAGCAGTAGTTACCTAGTTAGAGAGGTAACCTGGCCTTGTGTTGGTAGAGATCCGGTTAGGTTCTCGGGACGTCCCGCCAGAGGCATACCCATGGACAGTAGGAAGTTCCTTAGCCTGACCATTTGTTGGAAATCCAACCAAAACAATACGCGCCCTGTACGGTTTTAGTTGTATGACCTGCCATGGAATGTGGTGGCAACCTGCTATTGAACGTGGTAGCTATAGTAGGCATAAGTGCGAAATGCCTATGCTGGCTAGGATTTATATTATACTTTCGAAATGGTTTTCTACACTATGCACTAGTAATAATATCAAAGAAATTTTCTCGCATCAAGCATATTTAACTATCATAAGGAGAAATCTCCTCCAATTCTGCGTTTGCATTGTGTGTGTGACGGGAGGCCTTATGGTAGTTTCATTTTTCAAAAAGCATTACGGTTTTATTTTAAACTCTTTGATGTTTGTTTTAAAAGACAAACCGTTTTTGTCTGCTCATACCAGTCCCATGACTGACCTGTTGTTTATTGTTCCTTTCCTAAACTCTAGGTGCCCACAATTTTTCCACATGGGCAGTCTAGAGTTGGTTTTTCAGATAGTCGGGTTTAGTAGATTATCTGGAGCTAGTTCAGTCTTTGGATCAAGACTGCACTTGTTTATCTTTGTGCATCGTTATTGGGAGTTCGAGCTATTTCTGGATTGGTGCTTTGGAGATGGAGATTTACCGATGCTGGAGTTCTCTCTTGAAGACTATCTTGGAGATATTGTTCTGCTGCTGGTGTTATCTTTTCTCTCCGTTGTTGTTGTCTTGTATCATATCTCTGATGTATATTGATATTCATTGTATCAATGTTGTATATTGATATATTCTTTTTCTTCCGCTATGTTGTTATACTTAATGTGTTATAAGCTCCGACGAACCAGATTCGACGTTTGGATCTGCGGCATTTGAATACGAGTGTCGTATTCGGTGCCAATTTTCGAAGGTTGAATCAGGGTCGTTTCAAAACTATTTTCAAAAATCACCATTTCCAAAGACAACCACACCCACATAATCGATCTATCAAATTATGTAAATCGAATTTTACCCATTTCGATGTTATTTACTGTAAACTAAGCTTTTCTTCCATGTGCTTTATGATAACTAATGAAACAAATTTTAAAATAAAATATTCTAAAAAACAATCACTTTTGCATTTGGAACTATAGTCTAAGACTGACTAGATCAAGAGATATTGATTTTTAGAGTTGGAAAATATTAACCTTTCCAAAAAAACAGAGGTGTGTTATATGTTACTATGGGTTTTCCAAGTGTACAACGTGACTAACACACATATATGTAGCATAAAAACAAATTAACACATGCATACTTGACTAAATACAAAAATTCATATAAATTTCAGGATCTATATGTGCATACAAGAGTTACAGTATCAAGGGTTTATATTTTACTCAAAGGCTTTTGAAAATGAGACACTTTTTATTTGTTTTGATTTACTTCCAGAGCTTGAGTGCTTAATTCCTTTAGGTTTTAAAATAGCAGATTCTTCTTTTGTTTTATTTACTTTTTTCTTTTGCCAAATGGCATACGTATGTAACCAAGGACAGTGTATATATATAGAGGAGAACAAGGCTGAAGCCTTTGCACTTACACAGTACTTATTTTTTCCTTTTCTACTTAATTTTCGATTCTTTGAAAATATAATTGACTTGATTTAAATATAAAGTTGATTTTATTTTAGCTTGATTTGATTTATTATGTTGATTATCCATTTTGTGTGCTCGAAACGAAGTTTTCCATCATGATGTCCCCTTATATGTTTATATATACAATTATATGTATGCATTCATACACACACACACACACACACCCCCCACCCACTATTTTAATTTAACATACATACATACATGCTCACGTACTTGTATATATTTTATCATATCTACATATATTTATTTCATCCAAAGTTAGGAGTTTTATTATCATGAAGCTTTTACTTTATATATCTATATATAATCTCATTTACACTATCTTTTAAGCATACATATATGCACATATTCTTACATTTATCTTGTCATCACATATATCTATATAATATTTACATTTATATAATATACAAATATATGGATATCCTACCTTGAATTTTAATGGTGGAGTTCATATATGTATATATATACATATACATATACATATATATAATTTATCATATCCAGAATTCATATATACTAAAATTTAATATAGTTTTATCAGTTTATATATTCAGATGTTTTAAACATCGGAAAATTTATTTATTCACCTAATAAAAAATTATATTCCAATAATTAAAATAAGTTAATTGCCCAATATCTGACGGCTAAAAATCCGGTTTGTTACATTCTTCCCCCTTAGAACTTTTTGTCCTCGAAATGGAACAAAGCGAGAATTTTAATTTTGATGTATATTATTAGATTAACCATTCTTTAAACATTTTAAACTCCTTACTCTTTTACTATACATTTTAAAAATAAATACAGTTTAAACTACATAGTATTACCAAGCTAGATTTTATATTAATTTGCTTTTTTCATAACTCGATGTCATAACAAGTCCATCTTTATTCTTATAGGACTATAGTCATACATTGATCAAACGTAGGATTGAAAATCTATAAGGACTTAGTAAACCCGTTTCAACACCCAGTGAAAATACTTGAAAAACCTTTTTCAAAAATGCTATGGAAAGTATCACCTCCTTTTCTACCATGGATCGCAGTTAACCCGATGACTGCGTCGTCAACCTGACGAAATCATAAGAAAACCGTAGGCGTCAACACCTACCGACTTACGCCATGGGAACACCATACTCCGCAGCTACACAAAGGTTGCATTATTATCATAGCATGACCGTAAGTAGTCTGTGGGCAATCATTGTCCCTCGAATTACGCAATCAAATGAAACTATACCACATAGATCGTAGGCTACACAAAGGTTGCGTCACTATCCTAGTGAAACTCAATGTAGGCTATAGGCAATCGTTGCCACCCGAATTACGCCATGGAACCAAACCACATAGATCGCAATCTACTGATGTTAAATTGCTATCCCAGCAAAATCAAATGTAGATTGTAGGAAATCACTACCACCTGAATTACGCTATGGAACTGTGATAGATCGTAGTTGCACAAAAGTTACATTGCTTCACAACATAACCCAACGTAGCTGTAGGCATTAGCACCTCTCGTGCTATGACACTTGGAGGGTAATTTCTGACCCATGTCATGGAGATCCGCTTCAATTCTAAAGTTAGAGGCATCTTTGTGGAAAATTCATGATGCGACGTGCTTTAGCGAATTTGTTTATATACCTATAAATATTGTTGTGGTGTGAGCAATGTAAGCACTAACGAAAATTTTCTAGTTTATATTCTTCAATCTAGACATTATTTATCATATCGAATATGTAACTATTATATGGTTGGCTCTTTTGAGGATTCCTATGATTCGGTTGGTCTCCAAAGGTGTTGTTATATGTCATACATTTTTCTTAAGTTTCTCACCCAGACTTTTGTCTGACTCATGGTTTTATTTTTCCAATAATTTCTCGGGTGCTCTTTTGGGTAGTTTGAGGAAAGAAGGCTTCCATTGATGTTCATTGGGTTCATGGACAGAAGCTGGATGATTTACCTACCGTAGTATTTATTTTCTGCTACATTACTTATGTATATATATCAATAATTGAAAAGACGAGTTGTTGTAAATATCTAGGCTTATGATAATACTCTAATTAGTAACTCTTAAATACTATGTATATTAGAGTGGCACTACATTATCTTTTATATTATATGTGATCATTTCATTATGTGATTCTGATGTTTTCGTTCTCCTCTTTCCTGTTTATTTTCTTTTCTTCTTTTTCATTACCCTAACATTTGGTCTTTCCTGCACTTGGGTGCTCAACATGTGAATGTCGTGGATGTATTAGTGTCGACATTCGGTGATCAAAAAGGTGCCTGTTACAAAAGGCTAATTGAAGTGTTAAAAAATCAATTTGAAGTCCGATGCATCAAGATGATAAGAAGAAACAGGCTCAAGAGCTTCAACAAAATGTATGTCAAGTTGACTTTAAATCAAGTCATTATATTCTAGAACTGTCAAAATCCTATGAATAAACTTTGAAAAACTTAAAATTTCTATACAACCTCTAATATATCCTAAAATCTATTTAAGATTTTTTTTGTAGATTTTTCAACAATTTTTTATTGCAAGAAAAATGATAAAAAAGCCAAAAAATGCAAATATAAAAAGTAGTTTTTTTCACAGTAGGGAAGCATAGCATTTTGACAAAAAATGCTTCAAAGGCTATGATGGCTGCACTCTAAACAACTTTTGGTAGCGTATTGTTAAGAAAAATGCTGTTATACATTCTTGTTTTAAATCTTGTTTTTAAAATTCCTCCAAGGCTATACTTTTAAAAAGGTACTTCGTGTCTATTCCATAACTTCTTTTCACAAAATAAATTTCTGAAGGATTGCATCTATGTAATAGCTTCCTTTCACTTTAAGCCTCTTATCACCCCTAAAACAATTACTTAGTTGTATGCACTCAAACTCTCTTTCTCTCGATTGAAATTGATTTTTATTCTCAAATCAAAAATCCTATATTTTTTGTCATGCATTCATTTCTTGATCACTCAAAACAGAAAATTAAACACTCCAAGCCTCACATTTTCACTCTACTTTACCCAAAAAAGGCCATATCAATTCCTATACACCTTGTTTATTCATCTCCATATTGTTTATGGTGGTTATATGAGTTTGTATACAAAAAGAAACAAATTTGTATATTAAGATCCACTGTGTAGAAAAGTGATTTTATTACAAAGTTGAAGTTATGTTCTACTGCTCAAGTAAAAGTGTTGAAGTCCCGTTCGACGACTTACCCAAATATATTGAAATCATGTTCTACTGCTCAAGTACCTATTCCTCCGGCCGAAGTGAGGTTGTTAGTTAGCGAAAAGCCAAAATAGAGATTCTTGGACTGGATGTAGGAATGGAGATTCGAACCAGTATAAAATCGATCGTGTGATTTTATTTCAGTTCCGTTATATTTGTATTGCCGCTGCTATGATTACTATGCTTTAATTCTATATTGAGCCTGAACATAGCAACTTAAGTAATATTGACCAATGCTACAGGACTAACAATTCCTTCGGGAAGAGCGTAATAACCCGTACGTTTCAACAATTTAAATAATAAACAAAATAAATAATTTTGGACCAAAGGGAAAAAAATTATTTACCAAACTTTTGCATTTGAAAATGAAACTGGTTTTATTATGACTAGCTTATTTTTTTATGCATACTATATATCAACTTGTCTGAGTCGAAGTCTAGAAGTGAGAGATATAATGGTTTTGTGCTTTGGAAAATTAAATTTAAATTTGGGCTGACTCAAATAAATATTAATGGACATTTCCTTAGGTTATAAATACCATGTATTTTCTTATTCTTGAAAGTTTGAAAATCATTTTCTATATGTACTCTTTTACTTCTTCTCCCCATCTTAGAAACCAAAACCCTGTCTCTAATTCAAGTCAAATTCCTCTTTCAATACTTAACAAAAATTAACAATTCAACCACTGCATCAAAGAGAAAGGCAAGGATTGTGATACCAATTAGAATTATGGTATATCAATTTGGGGCAAAGGCTAATTCCGAACAACAAGCAATTTTGGGATAATCTAACCTATGTGAGTGGTTTACATCTAGTTTGATTTATAACTATTTATTCTCCTATGGTTCTAAAATGATTATGGGTTAGGAATTAAAGATTGGACCAAATTGGATAACTATTAAAATTTTATAGTAATTAAAAGTGATATAATCTAAACTTAAATCTAATTTGGATGTATAATCAATATGAAATGGTAATTTAGAAATGTTCAACCCAACAATGAAGTAGTTAGTTTCGTATTAGCGATATAAGATTAGTAATCTTATTGAAATGCATAATTGATTATAAATTTTAGTTTATGATAATGTTTTTTGCGAACCAGTGAATAAAATTTCAAAATCAATACAATTTTTATATTTATTTTATTATATATATATTGATTATAATGAGGTATGACAGTAGAAAACTGTATGTTGATGTATATACACATACATACAAACACCTGAATACTTTATAAATACTACAACGATTCAAAGAAAATTAATGAAATGGTTTCTGGAAAAATATGATGCATTTAAACAATTTAATGTGATATTATTTAAATTTTTAGTATTTATAAGAACTATTAATGAGAATTAGAAATGTGGTGTTAAGCTAAAAGAAACTAGTTTATATTGGAATATGATATACATATATAAATCATACAATAATATTTATAAAATTTCGAATGATGTTTTAGCTCATAATATAATTTTTATTTCGAATTCTAATGCTTTTTAGTTATTTTAATGTATATATGTAAGTAAGAAAGTGTATTTATGAAAATCTGAAAACTAGTTTTATACCCGCTGACTTTTGGACCAATTTTTGTACGATTCCAACATAATCCTTTCATGAAATTAAGGTACATGGATAGTAGAGAATCACGCTTGAATCCTATGCAGTTAAAGTGTTTAGTGGTTTTATAGCGGTGGAGGTACAAAAAGTTATAGCGAAGATAAAGCGAGAATATGATAAAAGATAACGGTGATGCAAAAAGCTTCATTAGATATAAAATAAAATATTTAAAGTAAATTTATTCTCATACTCATATCCTTTGTATAGGAAAAAGAAATATTGTTTAATCTTATATAACAAAACCAGATAATATCGTGATTTATGCAAACTAGATTTGGTGACTACAATAGATTTCTAACTTATATTGAGCACTTATGCCTTAAAATTAGGTTTTTACCCTAACTTTGTGGATTTGTTTAAAATATAACTAGTCAAATAAATCTTGTAAATTAATGTTGCTAAAGAGGGTGCTAAAAATCTTGATCTAACATGTGTAGTGGAAAATAAAGGGGCTTAGAGTGTAACTACTGTTTAATAGGATTAAGTTGATATAGGTGGCGATGGAAAAGTGTTATAGCGGGGATTTTGTGGAGTTTTAGCTACATAGCTTAAATACAAAAGAAAATGAATTTAAAATTGAGTCAAAATGAATGAGAATATGCAAAATAATAACCTGAAAATAAATATACAGCAGGAATGAACAGGATTATTACTCCTATAAAATTCAACACCATCGGCCAACCTTTGGAAATATAAACGGTCAACCTCTGGCTGTTTTACAAAGGTGGAATGAACACGTACCCTATGTGGGTTTAACAAAATTGCCAATTAATTCGAAGTTCATTCTTTGGCTTATATATTAGATTGGGTGGGACCTTTGGATGACATGTATTTGATTTTGATGGATGTAAATATATTGGTTTGTTATGGGTGACATTTAAGCACAATTATGATGTAATTTACCAACTTGATTCAAAATGAGTGATTGGACATTATAGTAATACACACACATACATGTATGAATAGTTGATTGATGCTTTTAGTGATTGTTTGACTATCGACTTTGAGACCTTTGTTGGTTATTTTCAGTAGGAAAATCGAGATAGTTGAGTAAGATTATACTCCTAGTTAAGTATGCTAGTTACGGCCTTATAAGAAGTAATCGTGCATTCATGAGAAGTCATTATGAAATTTATTAACTATTCGAGTTTGTCAATACAAAGTTACAAAGTCGAGATAGCTCGGTCGGCTATTAATATCCTTCACCGAAGCTTTTCTTTGTGCAAGAAAAAAATGAAAATGTAGAAGAAATCATAAAATCGTCCCTTTTAGGGGGCACCCCTCTATTTATAGAAGATTCCGACCTTTGGATTTGTTCCACATGTCACTTAGAATTGATAAATGATAGAGATCGAGTTTTGTACAAGGAATTTAGTGTTTGTCTCACGAGGTCATGTTTCAGCTTATTCACGATGGCTTATGAATCATTTTAAGATAGCTTTCAAAATAGCAATACGAATACCTGGATTCATCTTCTCACAATAGCTACTTTAAGGAACTGCGTCAAAATAGCTTCCACGTGAGATTTTATAATGATTTCTAAGATCATTACACGAGGACCTTCGCACATCACTCCACGAGGAATATTAGCATTATCACATGAAAGCTCTTACATGTCATTTTTCGATCTTCAGAGCCTTGGCACTTTATCCCACAATAGCTCTTATTCATTGTTTCATAATAAATATAGGCATCGTTATACCACGACTTCAACATGTTATCCCAAAATAGCCATTTGAATGAATCTTATGATGGATTGACTGGATCATTCCACGATGGCACTTACGTATCATCCTAGATCTACCACTATGAAAGCTTTAACATAGCTATTGAATCCCATTTCACAAATACCTGGCCACCTTACTTTTTCATCACGATGGCTTTGAGGATGCTCTTCGATGGTTGTTCTTATGGTTTGTCTCATGATATTTCTAGTGCTTCACTCCATGATGGTCCTCATATGTCATCTATTCACGGTAACCATTTAGATTATCACGAAGGCACTACTGAGTTGTTTCACGATGACTTCAGGATAACTACTTTGTAAAACTCTCATGGATGGCTTCAGTTAAAAAAGATGGCCTCATTTAATCACGATGGTTGTCGTATTCCTTTTAATGATAACTAGTGAGTGGCCCGTGCAGCGCACACTGGCAGTTATTTGGTTCATAGTTAGAGATTAATCAAAAACTGGCTATAAGTGAACAGATAAATGTGTTGAAGATTGTCAACAATATATGAGCTATTTTGTGCAAATAGTTCATGTTTCTGCCTGGCTTGAACAAACACTGACGTTAAACTACACATATAAGGTTACTACATGAGCTGTTTGGGTAACAACTATTACATAATTGATGATAGACTGGTTCAAGTTCATTAATTATATAACAACTAAATCTCTGATACCGAATGTAGTAGGTTGACTCGAAATCCAAAATGGAAAAAGATATTTACAGTTTAACATTTCATACCCAATATGGCGTTAATTGCTTGCTTTCACAAGATATCATACTCTTGCTCAATCTTCCCCAGGTACATATTATTCAGGAAGCTGAAGTGAGCATTTTTATATCATTGCATACAACAGTACCTTCAGTAGATAAAACCTAAATTCAAATAAGCAGATTAACAACGTTTATCAATGTTACATACCAGTGTGTAAATTAGTTGTGGTGAGCATAAATTTTTTCAGCAATTAGCCTCACTAATTTCATTTGTTCCTTGAACAACTGTACCACAAAAATAAGTGAAACAGTGGTCTGAATGAAGTAAGGAAAATTAAAATTAAATTTTTAGAAATAGAAGTTTTATATGTGGTACTTCATACCTATATGATTTTTGAAAACCTTCTTATACGCAATATTTTGGGTGCGCTTGTGAAAACCATATGCCTCTGTCCCAAGAAGTATTTCAAACATATGTTTGATGTTGTTCTGGAAATAGCTACATAGAGCCGGCTGTGTGTGAAAACGAGTCTTGGTAAATAAATCCCAACCGACAGACTTCACCAAAGAACAATAAATAAATTATGGCTAGTTGAACTATTCATCAAAAGACAAATCTGTTAATTTCTTCAATAAATAAGTAGCTCACTTCATCGACCATGTGCATGCATCTTCCTCATAGCATCTCCACAGAAAGGAATAAATTTTTTGTTGCGATAGATCCACAAACTCATGACCTCATTTACTGCATCTCATCCACTCGTTGTACAAATTTTTTTTTACACTTTTAAACGCCAATGCCAGTTTGCATTTTGCCCATACAACCCTCCATATCTAGAGTAAAATTTTCAGGTATGCCATAACAATAATAACTGATTATAAATTGATTGGAAAAGCAGGTACGGAAATCCAATTGTGTGAAATTTAATTACATAGCAGCAAAATGTGGATAGAATTATTTAATTTCATTTATGGAGAATTGGCATCTATGTATGTGCGTGATACTGTTGTCCCACCTGGACTTCATCGGCATGTATGAATGAGCGTGGAGTGAAATTGAAATGTCTACCAAAATATAATCTGTAAGAGGTAGATGGAGGTTAAAAAAGCAATACTGTCAACCAGATTCAAATCAGCTGAAAATTTTAACTTATTTACCAATATAACATATTTATTTTCTTATAAAAGAAAGTATTTGGAAAATCGTTCCTTTACTTGTGGGAACGTCAAAGCGATAAGATAATTTTTCATAAATTTATTACGACAAATCAACAATTGACAATGATGTTAATAGTGGGTAGGAGAGCAGGATAACTGGTTTATACATTAGCCATTTTTTATTACTTGGTAAACATTGGTTGCGGAATGGTACAAAAAACCATGCGACATTAAATTGGTAAATCTATGGAAGGTGACACTCATGCCTTGTGGTCTACAGTAGGAATAAAAAATGAAATATAATACATAGTCATCTAGTTACAAATTACCATAATTCATATGTAAGTAGTTAACATGTACAACCCTAGTGTGCATATATAACAAAAAAAACAAGTACGCTAACCATCTTTGATTATAACAGCTGCAGATAGATTCTGATCAAAAGAACCATGTACATGTTACTAATTTTACCTACAGTAAAAGGGCAGTCGTCATTTGCAAACTAATAATTAAATGCAACTCAACTGACAGCCTACACTCGAATACTTTAGGTTACTAATTTGTACTAACAGCATACTACATTTTCTACATGATTTAATGATAACATATTTCGATACTATTTTGGTATTGTTTATGCCGATAGTGGAAAAGACACTGAGGTATGAGTATAAGGGGACATCGCAATGCATATGAATGTGTTTCCGCAGATAGCAGGTCAAAATATGTCATCTGCAACTAAGTACGATATCCCTTACCACATAGGATTATATAAACCAATGTAAAAATGGAAACTGAAATCGAAAGTCGCACGGATTTACGATTTGGGTAGAAGGATGATACTTTTCAACTGTTAACTAGTAGGAAATCCCATGTAAACAGGCAACAATAACAAAACATTTATATTGATGGTTAATCCTATTTTTATGTATATTTTTGTGTGTTGATTATTCCTATTTTTACCTTCTTTATTGGAAGAACTTGAATGTTTCATTGCTGATCAGAAAAAAATAATCGAGGGAGTTTTCAACAGGAAATATTAGTTGAATTTAAATAATATTTCAAATAGAGCGAAGAGAGCCACGTTGTCTTAGGTACGATCTTCTTCACCCTCAAATTCTTTGATGAAGATTGTAAAGATATTAGCATATAAGTTGCAAATAGAGAAACACTTATCGTCAATCAAAAATTAATTTAAAACAATAGAGTTATTATATCAATCAAAAATTCAAATTGTAAACCAAATCGCCTCCAAACGAGAGTAAACTTTAGAATTGGAAAGAAGAAGAAAAATCATATATAGTACATAGTTTGTAATACGAATGAATCAAATGTCTCTGAACATCTACAAAATTCCTTTTAGATAAACATGATAACAAAAAATAAGTGACCATAATTTAGCAAGGAGGAGATAGTCTAATATGACATGAACCATTACAATTCAAACTTCTTCTGAGGTGTAATTAATTCGTCATTTTAATTTGTACACATACCCTTACGGATCCCATAGTTAAAAGTTAATCCATCATATAATATTCTTGTGAATCAATAAATATTTCACTACTATAATATCACTGACAAGATAATTTGCATAGAAGATCCACATTTCTACAATAAGTTAGGTAGTAGCATATGCATTATTTCCTATAACATTTGATGACAGTGATTTATGCCGATGTGAATTATTTGTTTAGTAACTATTTAGTTAAAGATTTGATGTTCGTAGGTTATTTCCTAAGGAAAATGATTTCAATGATGTGTCAAAGCTTCATTCACAAAAGTCAGTTTGAAGGGTATAACCATACATTATTTGCTATGATTTTGTGAACTGGTAATTATGTAGTTTGTAAAAGAATTATATAATGAAAATTTATCCCGCTAGCAGTTCGAATAAATTTACCATGTATAGATATCCATCATTTTTCCATTTTCCCTTTCCTTTTCTTTAAAACAATTATAAACTACATCACACAAACCTTGTCTTTCAGAAATACAGAAACTAGTGTTGAATGCATAAAACATTCTTTACCCATCTTTGTTTCATAAACATGTAAAAACAATTTATATTACTTTAACACATACAACTAAAACAAATTTGACCTTATTCTTCTGCTAAAAATCAGAGCATGTTTTCATTTTGTAAATTTATTTGTCTATTCTAGAAGGATAGTAGTTGTTAGAAATAATACTATTGTATATACTGTAATGAGGTACTTTGAAAAATGGTTACCATTGTAAATTTTGCAACATATCTTCAACATTGTGAGTAATGTTCAACGTGGGTTCTACAACATGATATCTTAGGCACTAAGTGTTATAGATATATTAACCAATGTTATATTATGTAATACATGCACTATATATCAATTTCAACTACAATCAATCATGATCCATGGTTTTAGATGTAGCAATTTTATAGGTTGCTTAGTTACAAACTTTGGTCCAGGTCGGATGAAATAATGATTAAGTATGAGACAATAAATATTATTCTATAATATAATATTAATAGCATGCATTTTAGAACTCTAGTTTACTGCCTCCACTCCTACATTCAGACATAAAAACTACCCCTGTGTCAATTTAGGTACAATTCATCTCTTAAACCAATGAGCCACTTATTGCACTAAAATTTTATATTATGCTTTACTGTTAGCACATACTGTTTGCTAGATGAGAACAAAAGTTGAATTTCGCATCCTTCATCCTGTCCACACCAAATAACACACCTACTTTCTTCACTTAAACCACATATCTTACCTAAGTATTAAATTCCTAGCACATGTTAGTGGTGACAGGAACAGTAGTTCAAATATTACACATGACCATCAAATCTATAACAATAGATATTCTTCACTTAAACCACATATCTTACCTAAGCATTAACTTCCTAGCATAGGCCAGTGTGAAAGGAATTTAACGATCTCGATTTTTTTATCAAATGTAAATTGTAATTAAATTAATTTTTGATTTTAATTGTGAATTTATTAGTAAATTTATTTGAAAATTTCCAGAATGAAAATATATGTGCATATGTATTGATTATAAATAGAATTCGGATTAGAAATTTAAAGATAAGTGCTTTTAAAATAAATTGGATTTAAACTATATATTTTGAAATTAATAAAGATTTATTTCTAATTATAAGAATTAATAAAAAGTTTTAAAATACTTTTCCTTTATACTTGAAATAAATTAATTCTGTATATATTTAAACGAAATAAACAACACATAAATATAAACATTCCTGATAACTTGAATTTAAATTGTAAAATAAGATTTGATAAAAGATTTAAATTACTTTTCTTTTATATATTTGGAAATTAATAAGATAAACATTTGTAAAATATAAACATATGTAAATATAAGTAAACTAATAAGAGGGTTTAAATACAATTTAGATAGAAATGGACATTTATAAAATAAGTAATAATATGCAATAACAAGTGTAAAGAGAAGAGATTATACAATTAATAAGTGTAAGCATATCTTTATTTGTAAATACAAGTGGCGTATCTATTTCCTAAGAAAAAAAATATTAAAAGAAAAGACAAATTCAATTCTTCTCATCTCAAAACAAATTTGTGAAACGGATCAGAAAACAAAACCTGGTAATTGAAAACACAAAATAAAGATCAAAAACAGCAATCAAAAGAAAAACAAAATCTGTTTGAATTCAAAACCTGAACAAAGAAAAAGCAAACAAGAAAAAAAATCATCTCAGCAAGCATTAAATTCAAACTCAACATGAAGTTTTCAAGATCAAAACAAATATGGAAATCAAAGTAAAACCAGAAAATAAACTCAAACTAGCAAGAGCTTTCAACCTGGAATGGAAGATCAGAGGAAAAACAAATCAAACCTAAATCATTTTCCAGTTTTAAAGCCTGGGAGTATAACCAAAGAAGAATCAAAAGTAAACCAGATCCTCACAACAAAGGAAATCAATTCAAGGTTTCAGCTTTAACTGGGAAATCAAACAACAAACTTGAAAAAAACCGAAACAAAGTTTTTTTTTCCAAATATTCAAATGCCTGGAAGTTCAAGCCTTCCACTGTTCTTCAATCATGACTGGTGAGCGAACCCTTGAAACCCCTTATATGTTATGTTTTGCTTGTGATTTATGTGATATATGTTGTGAAACCTGTTTGCATGGATGTAAATTGTTGAAGTATACAAATATATGTATACATAATTGTGCATGTCTGGGTTATAGACAAAAACATTCTTGTTCCAGGTTTAAAGAATAAACCTATCTCTAAAATCCAAGTCTCTCTCTCTCATTGTTTTTCTTTAAGGATGAGAATCTAAACAAAAAAATTGTTTTTTTAAACATATTCTAAGATTTAAAAATAATTTTAAGCAAAAGTAATTAAAGTTTTTCTGAAAATATAAAAGAATATAGGGAAACGCAATGTCTGTTAAAAAATTCAAGCACCATGGTTTCTAGTTGCAATTACATCATGTAGAATAATTTCTAATGTGATGATTTTTAAAAGTGAAATCAAAATTTTTAAGTAAAAATTCGCTGAGAAATGCGAGGATGAACAAATTTGGGTTTATTGGCAAATTCTGGTGAACGGGATAATTTTGGGTCTCGGGATGAGGATGTAGCTTGGTGGAGGATTGTAGATCATCAGAAAAATACTCGATGATTTTATAGTTTGTCGTGGCGGGTTGACGAGGTCGATCGAGGGCTCAAGCTCGTATTTATGTATTGGTCAGTAATCGAGTTACTGCAGCGTCGCTGATGGATCGAGAGTCACCGGTGCGGGAAGGATTGAAGCTAGGGTTCATGGCGCAACTCTGGTCACGATGGCGAAGTTTCTGATGGTCAGTAACGGTGTTGGCGAGGCAATTTTTGTCGATTGGTTTTGAGTTCCCGTATGATCGAAACGTTTGAATTCGAACCACGGTGATATCGAGTGTTCTGGGTGGTCGGCTAATATGAGATGGTCGTGGTTGACTTGCTGATGGTGGCGAGATTGGTCGGAAGTGGTTCAGGCAATTGTGCATGTGCACGGTACACCTTTGATTGTCTGGTGAAGATTTGGGTTGGGGAAGAAGACACCCACTTGAGTTCGTGCTCGTGTTACTCGTGAGATTTTCTCGAAGCAGATGGAATAGTGGGTTGGCTCGGGGTCAAGCTCGGGTAGAACGAGTTTTTGCTCGGGTTATTTGATTTGATGCAAAATAGTTCTAAAATTTTAAAGAAAAATCAAATTATTAAAAACAAATTTTGTTAAAACAAATTTCTTTTAAATATTGGATGTTATTTGAGTTTTAAAATTGGTTAAGAGGGATTTTTAAAATAAAATTATTTTAATTAACCAAGTTTTAAAATATTTTAAAATGCACATAACCTTTATTTTAAAGTTTATTTTTAAACTTAATAATATTAAAGAAGTAAATAAATATTACAAATGTTTTAATTGTTAAATTAACTTTTAAAGTCTAAGTTAATTTATTTGTTAAAGGAAATTAATTACTTTAAGTTAATTTCTTAATAAAAATAATTAAGGTAAATTAATGATTTAAAGATTGACTAATCAAGTGTTTAAAGGTTAATTAATTAAGGATAATTAATTAGTGTAATTAAGGTAATTAATTTAAGAAGTAATTAATCAATTTAATGTTAGTTAATTAATAAAAGTAATTAATTAATGGTTAAAGTTAATTAAGTAATTAAGGGTAATTACTTATTATAATTAATAAAGGATAATTAATTTGTGTGATTAATTAATTAATTTAAGGATTATTAATTAATTAAATATTTATTTATTAATATAAGAAATTAGGGATAATCACTTATTATAATTAAATGGTAATTAATTGAGGATTAATTAATTAATGTAATTAATTAAGGATAATTAATTAAAGAATAATTAAATAATTAAGGGTTAATTATTTAATGATTAAAGATTTATTCATTTATAAATTAAAGTTGATTAATTAATAATTATAGGTTAATTAATAAATGATTAAAGGTTAATTAATGATTGAGGTTTGTAATTAATTAATGTTAATTAACCTGGATTAGTGATTAATCTGGTTTCAATTAATCAGATGATCAATTAACCTTACTTATGGATGATTGTATTCTGTTGAATGCTGTGAATTGTTTGATATCTCTGTTATTGATGCTGTGTGATATGAATTGTTTTAATTCAAGCTGTGATGAATGTAATTTATTCTATTTGTGATGAATGTATATTAATTATCTGTGATTTTGTGTATGTAGATAAGCGTTATTGAATATACCGCTTATCGATATTGATATTCTTGAATCTGTAATGATTGATGATGTTGCACTATTGGGTAAAACCCCTGGACTGCACTATACACACACAAATATGGATTGCACAAGGAAATTGGTTAAGTCAAAGATTTTTTTTCAAATGGTTTTAAAGTTGAATTGTTTTGAATCCAAATGGTTTTGGAAATGGAATTGGGTTAAATATAAAAAGCTTTTGAAAATGGAATTCAAAGATAAAAGTTATTTTGAATAACTTGATAAAGTTTTGAAATTTAAATAATTTGATTTGAATTTGAATTCAAGACTTGAAATTGAATTCCATGTTTGGAAATTATGGTTTGAAAAGATTATACAAGTAATAGATGTGTTATATGGGTTTTAAACCATTTTAAAAATATTGTTTTGGGAATTTGAATTTAACCCAAGTTTTATATTTGAAAGGCTTTAACTTGAGCAAATGTAATTAGATTTTTTTCGAAATGAAAACTATTTGTTTTCAAATAATAATAGCTTTTATATAAAGAAAGGATTTCCATTTTGTGTTGAAGAGTTTCAAGTTTGAAATAAATTTGTGAATTGTTTTTGAAAGCTATGAACGAACCTTTATGAAAGATTATTAAACCTTGTTTTGAAATCGAAGAGGATTTTAAATGGTGTATCTTTTATATGAAAATTTGAATTGGTAATGGTTTGAAAGCTATGAATTAAATCTTTGATTTAAAGATTGGATGAATTAATCCATTTGAAAGGAAAATTGTTTTGGAAAGCTATGAAATAATCTTTGTGAAAAATGGGTGAACTTTGTGAAATGAATCTTTCTGTTTAAAGATTTGAAAATTGTAATTTGTTTAAACCATTTGAAATGTTTTAGGTTTTAAAGTTGTGACTAAACTGAAATCCCAATATCCATACGTTTTTAAATATTGCACTCACTATTCGGTTTAGCCGGGAGAGGACCTTTGTATCATATAACCCATTCCGAATAGTGATCGACAAAATGGATAGCATTTGAAGATGGTGGTGAAGACCGGGTGTCTTTAAGAACGATAGGATTACCTGTCGAATGACTCTGCACTGAGTAGCTACGGTATAGAGATCTCCATATGTGATGGGGAGTCCGATCAGGATTGGGGATACCCGGATTTGCAAGGGCTTCTTTTGAAGTGCCTTCGGCTTTGTTCGTACCCGGAACAGACTTGTATGGATGTGTGTCTAACATTACACTTTGAGTTGTAAAGCTAGTTTCTATCAAATACATTTCTGTTTGGTGGCGGAGATTTATTCTCTTAACTTAACACCCTTCTCTGAGACGTATGAGCTCAGAGGTTAGTAGTTGATGGTTACTAGTGACACATTCCTAATTTGGTAATGTGGCATACGAAGTACTGCTGATCATTTGTTGATCGAAACATGATTTTTGTGAAAAGCGTAGATTTGTGGGCGTGACTTCATCAAGCCTCACAATTCGGTAATGGTCGAAACAGGAATCGTTGCAGCAAGGTTATTTGGGGGTAGCGCCCCCTGAGGGTATGACCATTTCCTTCTGGATAAAAATTAATATCATGGTATGGAGCCCAGACTTATGTTGATTTTGAAAGTGGTATTATGGTATGGAGCCCAGATACTTTACTTTGTGGTTGTTGGTTGAGGACCCTCGGATAAAGGTCGATAACGACCGGGGGATGGCATACTCGTGTCAGTAGTTTCTTCTGGGCAGGGGTAACCCGGCCTTGTGTAGTAGAGATCCAGTTAGGTTCTCGGGGACGTCCCTCCAGAGGCGTTCCATTTTGTATGGGAAGTTCCTTTGCCTGACCATTTGTTGGAAATCCAATCATCCAATACGCGCCTTGTACGGTTTTAGTTGTATAACCTGCCATCTACTTATGGTGGCTCCCCACTATTTAGATGGTAGCTATAGTAGGCATAGTTCGAAATGTCTATGCTGGCTAAGATTAATATTATACTTGCAAATGTTTTCTGTACTATGCAGTAATAATAATATCAAATGATTTTTGCGTATCAAGCATTTTTGACTGTCATAAGGAGAAATCTCCTCCAAGTGTGCGCTTGCATTGTGTGTGTGGTGGGAGGCCTTATGGCAGTTTCGTTTTTCAAAAAGCATTGCAGATTTCAATTTTAAAATCTTTTGTTGTTTTTTTAAAGATAAAACTATTTTTTTTGCTCATACTAGTCCCATGACTGACCCGAAGTTTATTGTTCCTTTCCTAAACTCTGGGTGCCCATAATTTTCCACACGTGCAGTCTAGAGTTGGGTTTTTCAGATAATCAAATAGCAGGTATAGATTCGATTGCCTTCGAAGCCTTTGGATTTGGGTATCGAATTTGCTACACTTCAGCATTCATGGCTGGCCTTGCTTAGTAAAACTTGATTGGGAGTTCGAGCTAGTTCTAGATTGGTGCTTTGGTGATGGGGATTGCTGGTATTGGAGTTCCTTCTTTGGTGTTCAAGTTTATGTTATCTCTTTCTGCTGCTGTATCTTGTCTTTGATATCTGTATTGATATCTCAATTGTCTCATTATTGTATCGGATATTGTATATGTTGTATAGCAATGATTTTATTCATTTTCTTCCATTGTGTTGTTGTACTTAATGTGTTATAAGCTCCGGCACGAGTCGGAATTCAATGATTGAATCTGCGGCATTTGAGTACAAGTGAAGTACGGGTGTCAATTTTGGAATGCTAAAATTTGGGTCGTGACAGGAATAATAGCTCAAATATTACACATGACCCTCAAATTCGTCACAATAGATACTACATTGTTCAAAATACTCGAATATGGATGTTAATCTTTTTTGGAAATGATGTAAGATTAATAGACGATATGCAGGTTACAAAGGATAAAGAAGTTAAACAATAGAGAAATGCAGTTAACACCTCTTTTTTGATGCAGCAGTTAAAAATTTATGTGGGAGAAAATATTTAAATTGCAAATGCTAACCGAATAAATCAATATGATAGAAGTTTCCAATTACCATGACATGAATACCGATTTGTACGACGGATCTGCGGTCGGCAGAAAACATATTCATCCATTGATCATCCGTTAGAAGATGTAAGTGTGAAACATCAGTGTATTGGGGTTGAACAGAACAATTTCACCATAACTAGTGTTCCGATAACAAAACTTGGTAGATGCGTATAGTGGTCAGCGGTTGCAAGTGAGAGGAAGAGGCGGTCGAGCTAGGCTATGTGCAGACTGAAAAACTGAAATAAAGAAAGAGGAATAGGGAACCTGTCAATGAGAAGTTGGAATGGTTGAATTGGGGGAAGAGGCGGTTTGGAGGAGAGAGAGAAACGTTTACGCAAATTTAACGGTATTGAAAATAAAGTCGAGGAATGGAGGACAGAGAGTTATTTTGAAATGGGAAGTGTTTAAGTTTACACGTCAGCAGTGGGTGGTTCCTGTTTTAAGTTTTAAGTAATAGATTTCATCCACAATGGTTCCTTTACATCTTCATTATCCCATGATGATTATTCATGATGGTTTGATAGCTTGAATAGGTTATTCACAATAGTCCTGGTAGCTTTCATGAACAATTTACATAGGCTTTAAGGAATTCATCACGATGCCTACGGGAAACCTTCCACAGTGGCTTTATGTGGTTCTTTATGATGGCCTATTTTACGATAATTTGTATTTCTCTTTTCATGATGACTCTAGGAAGTAGTTCACGATAGCTCTAACATCTTACTTCTCGATAGCTGGTAGTCAATTATACATGAAAGCTTATAGTATCAACCTGTATGGCCTATTTCATCAACTTGAGATATGAATCTCCCAACAATGACTCTTAATAGCACACAATAGCTTTACTCTTCGCTTGATAACCTCGAATTATACACGAAGACTCTCATCAACACAAGAAGGCTCCAAACATCATATAATGCCTCTAAATTGCACATGATGGTTTTCTTGTCTATCAATTTATTCTTGGAATTTTGGATGTAATACTTGCCCCACTGCATAAGAAGTTCCTTATGCTTTAGTTTAAGAAACTGATGTTCTTATATTGTTCCTTTTTCCTCCCAATTTATCATTCCTTAGTGCTTTATTCTCCATCATGGATTACTTATGCTACTTTTTTTTGCTATAACTTTTGCCTTTTATAATACTCCAAATCCATATGTTAAGGTATAGTATTCTTCATAATGGATTGTTGGTGCATTGATTTGTTTCATAAGTATAAGAAATTCTTCGACATGAGGAACTTCAACTTCAACAAGCAACATTGCTTTGAATCCATATGTTAACGAGTATGAAGTATGTCAAATAGTAGGCCTTGTGGATGTTTGGTAAGTCCATAAAGTAAGGGAAAGTTCATTTACCCAATTTCCATTTTCTTTCTCTAATCATTTCCTTCAAATATTCTTTTTGGCTTTATTCATTGCCTCTATGATTCCATTAGAATTTGGGTGAGCTACTGAATTTTTTTTGTAATTTCATCCCTTTCGTCGAAATGAGTGAACTCCTCGCTTTTGAATTGGGCTTCATTATAAAAAATAATCTTGTTTGGGAGCCTAAGTCTTGTTACTATATTCTTAGTAACGAATTTTGGAACCTTCCCGAAAATTATGTTAGGTAGGGGTTCAACTTCCACCCACATAGTAAAGTAGTCGATTGCTACTACGGCAAATTCCTCCCACCCTCTTTAGATTGGAGGAGGACCGATCAAATTAATCCCCCATACATTAAAGAGCAATGGACCAAAAATGGTGGTTAAATTGCATGGAGGAAGCCATGGTATCTTAGAGAATTTTTTGCAACTTATCACATCTTTTGACATAATTTATGGCCTCTTTAGCCATATGGTGCCAATAATGTCCTTGTTTCACCACTTTTGACTACTTTTATTCCATTATTATGCTCTCCACAAAATCCTTTATGCGCTTCCATTAACAATCTTATGCCCATTTCAGGTCTAGCACATCTTAAGTAAGGCGTCAAATATCCTTTCCTATATAGTACCCCATCAATTATGGTATATGAGGGAGCTTGGTACCTTAATTTCCTCTTTCTTTTCCTTAGGTAAGATTTCCTTTTCAATATATTTGACCAAAGGTTTCATCTAATTATCAGCATATTGATTTTCGTGAGTACATAATCTTTCTAAACTTTCCCTGACATTTTCTTCTTCTTGAGGATTCTTCTCATTATTTGATTACTGAAGAACTTGGGTTCTAGTTAACACTAAAGCTTTTTTTCTTAGTTCCTCTTTCTCACCTTTAATACATGGGTTTCTTTGAAATCCAACAGGTATGATTTTGACCTCTTGTGCTCATTATGAACTTGCCAGCTTTGCTAAAGAATCCGCTTGTGCATTCTTTTCCCTTGGTATTTGGTGTATAGAGAAATCCTCAAATGAACCAATATCTCATGGATTCTTTTGACGTACTGGGCTATTCAAGAATCTTTAGTTTGGAATGTCTTGTTCAATTGATTTACCATTAACTGCGAATTACCAAATATTTAAATTTTAGGTATCTTGAGCTGCCGCGCTAAGGTTAACCCTGCAATCATTGACTCATACACCGCTACATTGTTAGTAGCTAAAATGCCTAATTTCATAGCATAGTGAAGTTTGTAGCCATAGGTGTATTACAACATACCCTACTTTTGCACCTTATTCGTTCGATGTTCCATCTGCTTATAACTACCATTTTGGTTTGAGTTTCCTTTCTTCCTCCAGCCGTTCCTCGATGAATTCCATGCACTCTACGACAAAGTCTGCCAAAGCTTGTCCTTTGATTGATGTCCTGGGCAAGTATTCAATATCATATTTGCTCAATTCCATTTTCCATTTTATCAGTCTTTCTAATACTTCAGGTTTACTCAGGATTTTCTTTAATGGGTAATTTGTTAGGAATTTAATTTAATGAGCTTGAAAATAAGGACTCGGCTTCCACACTGATAATAACAAGAAATACGCTAATTTTTCTGTATTATGGTACCTAGATCTTTTAATATTTTACTGGTGTGGTAAACTAAAATTGTATTCTATTTTCCTCTCTTACCAAAACTGAGCCGATGGCTTGTTCTGATATAGCCATAAATAGAAATAAGTCTTCTCCTTCTACAGGGCTCGAAAGTATTGGTGGTGTTCCTAGATGATTTTTCAACCCTTAGAAAGCTTTTTACAATTCCTCTGTCCATTCAAAAGTTTTCTTTTTCTTAATCACATCAAAAAAGGGATATATTCGTCCATTGCTATAGTTATGAATCGATAAAGAGTTACGACCCATCCATTTAATCTTGTCACTTCCTTCCATGTTTTAGGTGGTGCCATATCTCTAATAGCTTTTATTTGATCGGTGTTGACTTCGATTCCTTTGGCGCTTACAATATATCTCAAGAACATCCCGGATTAGATTCCGAAAGTGCACTTTTGCGGATTCAATTTCATCACGTACTTCCTTAATACGTTAAAAAGTTCACTCTAATCTGCTATATGATCCTCCTCTTTCTTAGATTTCACCAATATATAATCAACATAAACTTCCATGTTTCTCCCTATTTGATTTCTAAACATTCTATTTATGAGTCATTGATATGTTGCTCCGGCATTCTTCAGCCTGAATGGCATTATTATGTTGCAGTATGTTCAATAATACGTGACAAAGCTTGTATGTTCCTCATCGGGTTTAAATATCAAAATCTGATTACACCCTGAGTAAGTATAAACAAAAAACAGTAGTTTATAACTACTTGTTGCTTCCACTAATTGGTCGATTATGGATAGTGGATGAAAACTTTCGAGCATGCTTTGTTACGTTCGGTATAATCTATTCATGTCCTCCACTTCCTATTAGATTTCTTTACCAACGCTTGATTTCCAACCATTTTAGGTAAAACGCCTCTCTAATGAAACCTTTTCCAATAACTTTTTCACCTCCTCCTTTAGTGATGTGGTGTGGGTTTTGTCAAACAACGTTTTCTTCATCCTTATTGGAAATTTTTTGAGTCAAATTGAGAATATAGCGCATTAAGGATGGATCAATTCCTTCCATGTTTGCATGGGTCCATGAAAATGTACCTATGCTTGAACGTAAAAATGATATCAACCTCTCTTAGTTTACCTGTTCATTCCATTACCAATCTTCATGATTTTGGTAGAGTCCTAAGAATCTAATTTTACTTCTTCCAAGCTTTCCATTGATTACGCGTTCTTTCGTCTATCTCTTGAATCTATATCTGAGATTATTTCCTCCAAAACCTCATTCTCATCATAACTAATTTGGTTTAATTAAACATACTTTCTTTTTTTCTTTGATTCTAACTTTCTTGTTGATTACCTAACTTATCGCTGGAGAAAAGTTCAAATTATTCTCTTTAGTTATCAGTTCTCGAGGATCAATATATAACGGCTTCTAGTTCGAACCATATTTATTTAATGTGAGCTTATAACAAGAACCTGTTATTTTATTAATTTGCTCAAGGGCAGCGAAATATACTTCATGAGAATTATACTTCTCTCTGCGAACAATTCCTTATCCCATTTTGCGAAGAAATTTAACCAGCAAATGTTTCGATGGTACGAAAGCATCAATCTTATCAAGAGCCCGCCTTCCATAGAAAGAATTATAGTAAGAAGGTTTGTCCATGCTCAAACATCCTTGAATACGGGGGGGGGGGGGGGTGCAGACTTGGACAAACAATTTAATTTGACCCATCAGAGAAGTAACTTTATTATTTAATTCAAAGGTCAACCCTAGATTAAGTTCAAGTTTTTCTATCAAAATTCCCATTTGTTCGAAAGCACTTTTGAAGACGACAATTACCCTACTGCCTATGTCTACGGATTTTTTTAATACAAGTGAAATTCCTATTTGGGAAGTTATCATAAGAGGTTCATTGTGGGGATGTTAGATTCCTCTTAGCTCTCTAGGAGTTGCTACCAAATCGGGCATTTTGATCTCTCTTTTAAAAGACTTCAATGGATGCTCACCGTTTATTGAGTAGATCCCTTCTTTAACTTCTCTCGGTACCTACTTTTCAATCCTTTATTCAGATCTGCTATATGGGATCCTCCTAGGATCAGATCGATATGGTTCATCTGTTGCAGTAAACCTTATGGAATCTCGCTTTCCATGACTTATAGTTCTTATAAGTCTTTGCATCCATGAACGTATAACTCCTTCCAAAATAGTGTATTTTTGATCAAACTGGATTTTACCACCATAAATTTCTCTCTGTCACTTACCCGTTCTGCTTTTATTAGCCTCTGGATTAAATTGCTTCAAATAATCCCTTAGCAGTTCCCTTGGTTTTTACTTGATGTTAGCTAGTACACTCGCATCAATTGTAGGTTCCTTCATAGTATAAAATTATGCCGAAAATCTGTATGAGAACTGCTCCCATGAGTAGATCATTTTTCTCTATAGCCATGGTAATAATTTGTCGCTGCTTTAAAGAATGTGGTTGGAAATAGTCTACATCGCCCTGTGCTTAGGGCATTACACAAATCCATTTGACTTTCGAATGGTATCAAGTGGTTGTCTGGATGAGTGGTATCATAGTATCCAATAGATAAGATTGACATAAGAAGGCAATGGCATTGCCATAATTCTTTTAGTAATGGTCCTTCCCTAAAATTATTGTTGACTTTAGGATCCATCGTTCACTTACCCTTTATTCAGCTATATCCTCTGTCATTTTGTCAGCCAAGTCCCTGAAATAAGATTCCTCATCCTCCTAATTCTCGCATTTCGGCTTATAATACTTTTGCAAAGCAGAGCATGCAGATTGTGATGTTGAGCTTTTACTTGGAATTTCAATTAGGGGACTTTCTTCCTTCTTTTGTGGTCCTAAATTGCTCTTAACAACATGCTTACTTCTTAAGTTAGACTTTACTCGCTTTATGGAAGGAAACTCAATCTTCATTCTCTCCATCTATTTTTCTCTCTTTGATGAAAATTTTTGTGCAACTAATGCTTCAATAAGTTCGTGCATAACTTCTACTTTCCTCTTAATGACTTGATGTTCATCCTTCTCCTTTGGTCTTTTTTTGGTGTAGATTGTTGTCATGTTTGCTCATTTACCATATCAAAGTGAGGATCATGTTGTCTTCAAGACGAACATGGTGTATCACTTCTTCTTATGATTGGACAACAACTTTCTTGGTTGATTTTCCCATCTTGTAATTATTGTTGTTGATTAATTTTCAAATTCCTTGAGTTCAACTCTAAATGAAAGCACCACTTTCTTTTAATATAAATTTTGGCTATGGAAAGTCGAGATACTTGAGTACTATTATACTCTAAGTCAAGTATGCTAGTTACGAACTCATAAGAAGTAACCATGCATTCACGGGAAGTTATTATGCCATTTAGTGATTGTTCGAGTCCTTCAATACAAAGCTACAAAGTCAAGATAGCTTGGTTGGCCATTAATATTCTTCATTAGGTTTTTCTTTATGCAAGAAGAAAAAAATGAAGAAGAAGGTGAATCAAAAAATCATCCCTTTAGTATGGGGTAGCACCCCTCTATTTATAGAAGACTCCAACCTGTGGATTTGTACTACATGTCATTTAGAATGGATTGATAGTGGATATCGAGTTTCAAGCAAGGAATTTTGTATTTGCCTCATGAGGTTTTGTTTCAGCTTATTTATAGTGGCTTAATTAGTCAGGTTAGATGAATCATTTCAAGATAGCTTTAGGAATAGTAATACGAACATTTGAATTCTCCTGATGGCTAGTTTAATGAATTTCCTCGCGATAGCTTCCACATGCGACTTTATAATGATTTCAAAGCGCATTACATGAGGACCTTCACACGTCACTCCGTGAGGACTATTAGCATTATCACACGAAAGCTCTGACATGTCATTTTTCAATCATCATAGCTTTGGCTCTTTATCCTATGATAGCTCTTATTCATTACTTCATGGTAACTATAGGCACCATTATACTAAGACTTCAACATGTTACCTCACGATAGCTTTTTGAATGAATCTCCTCACGATGGCATGACTGAATCATTCCATGATGGCTCATATATATATATATCATCCTATATCAACCATGGGTATTACCAGTGAACTCTTAACATAGCCGCTTTATTGAATCTTGTTTCATGAAGACCTAGCCACCTTACTTTTTGATTCATGATGGCTTTGAGTATACTCTTCTAACTTGTCTCATGATAGTTCTACTGCTTTATTTTTGGATGGTTCCTATGTGTCATCTATTAACGATAACCATTGAAATTATCACAAAAGCACTACCGAGTTGTTTCGCGACGACTTCATGAACCTCTCCTGGATGGCTTCAATTAAACATGATGTCTTCAATTAAGCATGATCGCAACCATATTCTTTTTAATGATAATTTCATCCACAATGGGTCCCTTACATCTTCATTGATTATTCATGATGGTTTGATAGGTTGAATAGATTATTCATGATTGTCTTGATGGCTTTTATTAACACTTTACATAGGCTTAAAGGAATTCATCGTGATGAGTATGGGAAACCGTCCACGATGGCATTGGGAGATTCTTTACGATAGCCTGTTTATAACAAGTCGCGTATCTATTTTTTCGATGACCCTAGGAAATAGTTCACGATAGTTCTGGTATCTTACTTCTTGATAGCTAGTAATCAATCATAGATGAAAGCTCATAGTATCAACCTATGATGTCTTGTTTCATCAACTTGCGATATGAATCTCCCCACGATGACTCTTAATAGCACACGATAACTTTACTCTTCACTTGATAACCCTAAATTATACACGATGACCCTTATCAACACATAAAGGCTCCAAATAGCATGCAATGCCTTTGAATTGCATGGGATGGTTTTTTTATTATCAATCAATTGAATTTTGGTTGTAACTATTATCATGGAAAAACGATCGCTCATTGAGTGTTGAAATGCCAAGGTGCATATTTAACGATAAATAAGCTAGACCATATCATCGCTCATTGGTCTTGAAATGCCAGATCGCTCATTGATTTTTGAATTGGCAATGCTTTGTTTATGTTTTAGACCATATCATCGACCATTACATGACTAAGACCTTGTTTTACATAGTTATCCATGTTTATTTTATAGAGCGACCAACTTGTTGTTTGCAAATGAAATAGGATTAAGGTATGACTGATTGCCGTAGTTTTCTTTGCATTGATTGGGAATGACTAGAGTATGTAGTAAAGTAGATGTACATCACTGTCTAGACTGTAGTCTAATCCTCTTTATATTTTCTCTTTTTGTTTAATCACTAGATTAAATTAAAACCTATGTGTTGTATCAAGTAGCGCTTGATGGTGCTGATGACGAAGGTGTTACTTATGTATATGTACTTGTATATAAATAAGCTTCTAACATTGAAACTGGTTATATGTATGTATTTAGATTTGGTTCGAATTGGATTTGACTACATATATACTTTGAATCTATCAGTTTGAAATAAAATGATATTCGGTTATAATATCTATTGTTACTTTCTGCTGTGAGTTCAAAAAGATAGATATAATATATTTAGTGTTTATCTCTTGTTACCAATCACCAATGACACATTGGTTTCAGTTATTCACGGTTTGTGCATCTTAGGTTGTGTTAAATCAAAAGGTCGAAAATGGAAGGTTGTTACAGATACTAATTAGAGGTGTGATGCTAGACTAGAGCGGATTATTTCTAAGCTAGAGACAGGAGTAGAGTTTGAAGATACGTAGAAGTATGGATTCGATCGAGATGGTTGGCCCTATAAGGATTGGATATTATATATATCTGGTGTAGATAGACTTAAAGGCGAGGTGTATGATAGTGTCATCATTCGAAGTTGACTATCCATCCTAATGGAAATAAAATGTATAGAGATATGAAGTAAACATTTTATTTGGAAAGAATGAAAAAAGGATATCGGGACATTTATCTCTAAATGTATGAATTATTAGCTGGCGAAAGTAAAGCAAAAGAAGCCGAGTGGTTTGCTGCAACTATTTGAAGTTCCACTGTGGATGTGGGAACAAATATCGATGGACTTCGTCGATGGACTGCCACAGAGTAGAGGAGGTATGATAGAATTTGGGTTATAGTCGATAGATTGACAAAGAGTGCCTAAGTCATAGCTTTAAAGTACAATAGAATGGTGGCAAAACTGACTAAGTTGTATATGCACTGGAGCAAATGATTCCAAGGAGTACCAAAGAGTTTCTTGAGAAATATAGACCCATTATTTATGGGTGGATTTTGGAAAAGCTTATAAGGGGCATTGGGATTAGTCCTGAATTTGAGTATGAAAGAGCTAGTGGTATGCATTAAGGGCAATTATGTAAATATGTTTTATAACTTAAGTGCACACGATCATGTTCATGATAAAAGTTATTTCTGGTGTTTGATTTCTATTATGTATTATGTTATATTATGATATGATTAATTAATTAATTTAATGTTTATAAATAAAAAAATCCTTAAATGAAATATTATATGATTGTAGTTGCAAATAGCTACAATCGTGAGTAATTAATAATAGTGGAAACAATACTTTATTCTAAATATTCCTGATGAAGATGTTTTGAGAAAGGATATCGATACATCCATAAAGATCAGAGTATGTAACGCTCTCTAAATATTGAGCATTGTATTACTTATGAACGATAGGGACACAAAGGGGTTATGTACTTATAGTTATTTTATAACTATAGAATGACTCGGCAAAGGTTTTCCTATCGATTGACAACAATTAGGTCAAATATAAAATCTTAACATGGCGATGTTACATAATTCTCTCAACTAAGAATATTTTGAAACTTCGACCTGAATACTCTATATTGATTATAGTTGAATCATGTCACAATTACCATCAAATGATTATAGTAAGGTCTAAGTTGAAGCGTAGGAACTGAAACATAATTCAATAAAGAATTCATCTACTCAATTGTATGAGGCTTTTATCATGGTTAATAGTAACCAATGCAAAGTCTAAATCTCTAGCTAGAGTAAATCTATTAATAGTAAATGTGATTACTAGACAAAGGACTTTATAGACAGACTAAATAATTGTATATGGTTATTATTGGAGTTTCTTTGATCAGGACCAAACTCCAGATACCTTAAAGTGATGTATTAAAGAAGTGAACGTGTGTATATTATATCGTTACTTAAGGGTACAACTTAAGTTGATCTAAAATATGATTTTACCAAAAAGATATGCAAGCGATGAATTCAATTAAACTGTCAGACCATCAGCTAAGGTGACATACGGACATTAATATTTAAATTGATCGATATTAATCATTGACTAAATTCACATCTGTGACTCACACACCCATATATGCAGTCTCCAAAATACTATCCGATTTAATTAGTTTATATTATGTTATAAATTAATTAAATTAATTCACATTTGAGAAATATTAATTATGAGCGTGTTTAATATTTGGGGTGTTTATATTAATTTTGTTAGCTCTTTCAAGATGCCTTTAGTAATTATTTGGGTGTGTGCACTCCAGATGCCTATCATTAAAGGAGATTGGGTAGTCAAGTTCATCCTTTGTAACAGTATAAATATAAGAAATAGACTGGTTTAGTTCAATAGCATTTTCCTTGGCAAATTCTTCCCATCTCCTCTTTTGTTTGGGATTGAAAAGTACATCTTTTCTCTTCGATTTCTTCTATTATGAAATATTTCATCCATTCGTGCAAACTTATCGGCATGAAAGTGAAATTCTTATAGGTCTTTGCATCCATGAATGTATAGCTCCTTCCAAAAAGGTGTATTTTCGGTCAAACCAGATTTACCACTGTAAATTTCTCTCCATCGCTTACCCTTTTCTCTTTATTAAATTGCTTCAAGTAATCCCTTAACAGTTCCCTTTTTTTGCTTGATGTTGGCTAGTACACTTGCATCAATTATAGGTTCCTTCGAAGTATAGAATTATGCTAAAAAAATTGAATGAGAACTACTCCCAGGACTGAGTCGTCTTTTTATTGTAGTGCCGGTAGTAATTTGTCATTACTCTAAAAATGTGGTTGGAATTAGTCTACATCACACTACACCTAGGGCATTATACAAATCTATTCAACTTTCGAACGCCATCAAGTGGTCGTTTGGATCAGTGGTGCCATCATATCTAATAAACAAGATTTTAAAATAAAAAGGCAATGACATGGCCATAATTCTTTTGGTAAATGGTCCTTCCCAAAAATTATTGTTTCCTTTAGGATCCCTCATTCACTTTCCCTTTAAATTCACTTTTCCTTTAAATCATCCATGTCCTTTGTCACCATGTCAGCCATGTCCTTGAAATAAGCTTCCGCATCCTCGTAATTCTCCCGTTTCGGCTTATAATACTTTTGCAAAGTGGATCTTGTAGATTGTGATGTTGAGCTTTTACTTGGCTTTTTAGTTAGGAGACTTTCTTCCATATTTTGCGATCCTAAATTTCTCCTCCCAACATACTTACTCTTAAGTTTGACTTTACTTGTTTTTTGGATGGAAACTCAACCTCCTCTCCCTCCGTCTCTTTTGCTCTTCTTTGATGAATATTTTTGTGCAACTATTGCTTCAATAAGTTCATGCATAACTTCTACTTTTCTCTTCATGACTTGAAGTTCATCCTTCTCCTTCAGTGTCTCTTTAGGTGTAGACTATTGTCATGTTTCCTTATTTTTCCATATCAAAGTGAGGGGTCATATTTTCTTTGAGATGAACATGGTGTATTACTTCACCTTGTGGTTGGACAAAAATTTTCTTGGTTGATTTTCCCATCACGTATTTTTTGTTGCGGATTATTGTCATGTTCCTTAAGTTCAACTCTTAATGAAAGCACCACTTTGTGTTAGTACAAATTTTGAGCCAAGGCAAGTCGAGATACTTGAGTAATATTATACTCCAAGTCAAGTATGCTAGTTATGAACTCATAAGAAGTAACCATGCATTCATAGGAAATAATTATGCAACTTATTGATTGTTCAAGTCCTTCAATTCAAAGTTCCAAAGTCAAGATAGCTTGGTCGGCCATTAATATCCTTTACTCAAGCTTTTCTTTCTGCAAGGAAAAAAATAAAAATGTAGAAGAAGACGAAATCAAAAAATCATCCCTTTGGGTGGAAGGTGCCTCTCTATTCATAGAATGTTCCAACCTTTGGATTTGTGCTACATGTCACTTGGAATGGATGGATGGTGGAAATTGAGTTTCATACAAGGAATTTAGTGTTTGTCTCATGAGGTTATATTTCAGCATATTCATAATAGCTTAATTATTCAACTTCGATAAATCAATTCAAGGTAGCCTTTAGAATAGTAATCAAATACTTGGATTAATCTTCTCATGATGGCTAGTTTAATGAGTTGCCTCACGATAGCTCCCACATGTGACTTTATAATGATTTCGGAGCTCATTACACGAGGATCTTCACACATCACTCCACGAGGACTATTAGCATTATCACACCAAAGCTTTCACATGTCATTGTTCGATCATCATAGCTTTAGCTCTTCATCTCACGATAGCTCTTATTCATTACTTCATGATGATAATAGGCATCATTATACTAAGTGTAACGATCCTGGTTTTAAGCCAAATTTAAATTGGTAATTAATATAAAATTTTAGATTAAGTGGTGAATTAATTTGAATTTTTTCCAAAATTAAATAAGATATGTCTCTCTCTCTCTCTCTCTCTCTCTCTCTCTCTCTCTATATATATATATATATAAATAGATTTTAATTTGAAATTTGATTTGAAATTCAAAAAATAAATATTTTGAAAATTAATTGGATTTAAAAAATCTATATTTTAAATTTATTAAAAATTTTGTTTTCTAATTATAATATATATATGTATATCTATATTTTGAAAGTTATGTTTTGAATTCATAATTTTCAAAAGGTTAAATTCTAATATATATGTTAATATATATATTTATTAATGTATAATTAGTTTTAAAATCATTTTTTCTTAAGGTTATATAAATAGTTATAAAAGTAAATGTATATAGATAAATATTTTTAATTAAAATAAGATTTAATAAAAAGTTATACAAGTACAAATAACAAGAAAATGTATGAATACAAATGTAAAACAAGAATGAATAAAAGCTTATATATACATATATCTTTTGAAATTTATGAGATAAACATAAATATAAAGATAAATGCGATTTGTATGTATATATATAGAATTAATAAAAAGGTTTAAAAACAATTTTCTTTTATACTTAAAATAAATTTAGTATGTATATATAAAATAAATTTGAATATGTAAATATTAAAACTAAATAGAAATGTCATATATAAATATAAAAGACATTAATACAGACAAATTGACATTTGTGAAATAATAACAATATGCATTACAAGTGTTGGATTATTATGCCATAAGATAAACAAGTGTAGCTTGATAATCACATGCAAAATACAAGTGTAACTTAATTATTTCATGTAAATATAAGTGTTAGCTTTCTTTTTAAAATGATTTATAAAAATATATAGTAAGTATTTTTTCCTCTTTTCATTTTTGAGATCAAAGAAAAAAACCGAAAAACTTAAACTAGCAAAACAAACAACTCAAAACAAATTCAACAACATCAAAACCTGAAACAATCAAATCAATGTAAATTAAGTAGGATCGTCTCAACAATCAAATTTTTTATCTCAAACACAAAGCATTCAAGTTTTAGTTTTAAAATAAGTTGTTGTTTCAAAGCAACTGAGCTAAGGATCAAGCAAGCAGTGGATCCAAATTCAACTCAGATCAACTCATATCCATCAAAACAAAAGTTCAGATCAGCTATCAAAAGAAAAATCATTTCCAGATTTTCAAATATCATTCCAGGCTTTGCTTCTCTGTACAACCATTCCACATGAGCAAACTACCTTATTAAGGCTTGAAAATCTGTTAAATCTGGTTTTCATATGATGTTAATATTGTAAAAATTATTTATATAGATGTAAGTATGCATGCATGTATATATATACATGTAAATGATGTATGCATGTCTGTATATTCCTCTCATTCTAGGTTTACAAGGTTTAAAACCTGTTTCTAAAATTCATATTATCCAAAAGAATTAATATTAGGCTTTGATCTCTAAACAAAATTTGATTGTAAGACTATAACAAGAATTGTAAAAATGGTTTTAAGAATTTATATTAAGTAAATTTATCAAAAATGATAGATCACGAAGGAAATTATGCAAATTAGAAAATTCGATAATCTGGATTTCGAGTTTTGATTATAGGAATAGATTCGCATTGGGAAATTATGATTTTTGAAAATCATTTGGGGATTTTTAAGTCTATAATCATTGAGAAATCTCGTGTTGGACGGAATTGGAATTTTGGCCAATTCCTAGTGATCGCGGAGGTCAGGGGCATCAGAATTTTGGCCAGAGGAGGGTTGTAGGATGGCGATCACAGGAAAAAAGACCGGTGGTTTTTCAGGTCGACGTGGTGGTCAATCAATGATGAATTAGGGTTTTTAACACAGTTCTATTCGATGAGGAAGACGAGACAATTTCGTCAACAACGATGGATCGAAACTGATCGCACTTGGGGAAAGGAAAGAGGGAATTCTGGCGTAGCTTTGGGTGTGATGGCGAGGTGGATGGTGACCGGAATCGTTGTCGGCGAGTGATTTTTCTTGATCGGGTTTGAATTTATGTTATGTCGAATAGCTCGTTTCCAATTTCGAGGTAAAGTCATGGAGCTGGGCTGTCGAGTTCATCGGAGTGGTCATGGTCGACATGTTGAGGGTCAAGACGACAATTGAAGATGACCAGATCAACGGTGCACGTGCACCTGTGTACACGGGTATCTAGGTTGTTTGCGAAGTTGGGGAAGAAATGTTGGCTCGGGTATTAGCTCGGGTTGATGGCAAAATTGTCTCGAAGAAAAGAAGAGCGTGAGTGACTCGGGTGTGTTATCGGGTTCATCTCGGGGGTTGCTCGGGTTTGTGTTGAAAACAGTTTTTGGTTTTTAAAATAAAACAAGTTTTTCAAGTTTTAAATCTAATCAAGTTTTAAACACTTTCTTAATTAATGATAAATGTTTTATACTAGTTTTGGTTAATTAGTTAAAATTCTAAAAATAATTATTTTTAATTAATTAAGTTCAACTGTTTTACTTCTTTATTTTAAAATAAATTCTTAAGTTTATTTTAAATAAACTTAATGTTGTAATTATGAAGTAAATCAAAAAGATAAAATGTTCTTAGTTGTTAATTAACTTAAAAATCTAAGTTAATTCATGGATTAATAATAATTTTGTTTCAAAGATTAAACGTTTAAAGATTAAATGTTTTTAAAGTCAAGTGATGGATAATTACTTTGTGTAATTAAATTAAATTAAAGCTAATTACTTTGTGTGGTTAAATTAAAGCTAATTACTTTGTGTAATTGATTTAAAAGCTAATTACTTTGTGTAATTAAATTAAAGCTATTTACTTTGTGCAATTAATTTAAGGCTAATTAATTATTGTGTTAGCAAAGGGAATATTTCGTCCAAGTTATGTGACTATAATACTATTTTGCAGTCAGGGATTCATATTCATGCTAAGGCCAATGAATATATTTATGATGGTAAAATTGTGCTACCATACAATAGCAACCAACAAATTAGGCAACTGTGGTATGAGATGCAGCAGAAATACGTTCCTTTTAGACAACTTGAATCTGTTGTTTGGGATATGAAACCACACTCTATCAAAGGAGTTTATAATTTTGTCACTGTTACTGCCCCTTTAGCTGCTTCTAAATGGTATTCAGTGATCTGGACAAGTGATTCTCAGCCTAGAGATAATTTGATGTTGTGGAAAGTTATTAATCAAGCTTTGCTTACTAGAAGTGTTTTGAGCAAATATGGTTTGAGTTGTTCTTCTTCCTGTCTGTTTTGTAATATGCTTGAAGAAACTCCTCAGCATATTTTCTTTGATTGTCCTTCCCTGCTTTTTCTTTTGGTTAGGATTAGTTCCATGCTTGGGATCAATCTTACTAATGCTAACTCTGGGCCTGTCTGGGATTTTTTTTTACAAAGCTACAAGGAAGAAAACTGATGGTTGCAGAATTCTTGTTGTCTGTTTGAAAATTTACACGTCTGTGATATGGAGAGAAAGGAATGCAAGAGTATTTGAAGGCCAAAGTAAGAATTGGGAGGTGCTGTGGAATGAAGTTAAGATTGGCATATATTGCCAATTGGTGAACAGTCATACTACTTACCCTCATGATATGATGTGTGCTTGGGCATGACTTTTGTTTATGCTTTACAGCTGTTTTTTTTCTCCTTCCTTTTTCTTTTCTTATGTATCATTTATTGTTTTGCAATAAAACTGGTAGGGGCCCAGTTAACCCCGCTGGCTTTGCCAAAAAATATTAATTATTGTAATTAATTAAAGGATTTATTAAGTAATTTAATTAATTACTTAAAGATAATTACTTAATAAAAGTAATTAAGGATAATTAATAATGATTAAAGGTTGATTAATCAAGTGATTAAAGAATAATTAATTGAAGGATAATTAATTTATATGATTAATTAATTAAAGTAATTAATTTGGGGTTAAGTAATTAATGAAAGTGATTAAGGGATGATTTACTAATTAAGGGTTAATTAATTAATATAATTAATTAAAGAATAATTAAATGATTAAAGGTTAATTATTTAATGATCAAAGGTTGATTGATTTATTAATTGAGATTGATTAATTAATAATTAAAGGTTGATTAATTTATTATTAATGGTTAATTAATAAATGATTAAAAGATAATAAACTAAAAGGTTTGTAATTAATGTTAATTAACCAGGATTAGTAATTTATTCATAAGTAATTAATTTGGTTTAAATTTATTTTAATCGGGTGGTTAATTGATCTAACTTATGGATGGTTGGATTCTATTGAATGCCTTAAATTATTTGATATCCCTGATGTGTGATGTGCTGTGATATTATTGAGCTGTGAACTGTGATTTATTTATCTATGATGAATTTACATATTTTTCTGTGAATCTGTGAATGAAGATAAGCGTTATAGGATTATACCGCTTATCGAAATTATCGTGCTTGAATTAATGATGGTTGTGATATTTTATTGTTGTGTGGAAAACTCCTGGACTACACCACACACACACAAATATGGATTTCACGAGGAATTGGTTAAGTCACAAATATTTTGAATTTAAATATTAATTTGTTTTAAAAGTTGTATTTTGAATCTAATTGATTTGAAAGTGAAATTGTGTTGAATATGAAAAACTTTAGGAAATTTGAAATTGAAACTTAGTTTGAATATAATATATCTTATTTAAGTTTTGAAATTATTTTCGAAATTTTGGTTTGACAAGGTTATACAACTTATACAAAATATAAATGTGAATTTTAAACCATTTTTAAAAGTATATTAAATAAAATATTTTAGAGATTTGAATTCAAATAGAACTTGCCGAGAATACGGCAGTTCGCTGATTTTCCAATGTATACTTTGAAAGGCTATAACTTGAGTAAATATAATCGGATTTTCCCAAAATGAAAAACACTTTGTTTTAAAATGATAATAGCTTTCATACAAAGAAAGAAATTTTCAGTTTTTGTTGAAAAGATTTTCAAGTTATGGGTGAATCAAATTGAAAATACTTTTGAAAGCTATGAATGAATCTTTGTGAAAGATTGGTGAACTTTGTTTTAAATTTAAAGTAATCTTAAAGGGTAAATCTTTTGTTTAAAAGATTAAAGTAGAAATTTGTTTAAACCATTCAGAAGGAAAGTTTTGGGCTAAAAGTTATGACTTAACTAAGATCCCAATATATCCATATAGTTTTAAAATTAAGCGCTAATTATTCGGTTTAGCCGGGAGAGGACTTTATGTCATAAAACCCATTCCGAATAGTGATACGACGAAGTGGATAGCACTTGAAGACGGCGGTGAAGACCAGATATTTTCGAAAATAAAAGGATTACCTGTCGAATATCTCATCACTGAGTTGCGCCGATATAGTGATCTCCATATGTGATGGGGAGTCCAATCGGGATTGTGAGTACCCGGATTTGCAAGGGATTCTTTGTAAAGTGCCTTCGGTTCCGTTCGAACTCGGAACATACTTGTATGGATGTATGTTTGACGTTACACTTTGAGATGTAAAGCTGGTTTCTATCAAATACATCTCTGTTTGGTGACGGAGGATTTATTCTCTTAGCTTAACACCCTTCTCTAAGACATACGAGCTCAGACGTTATGTAGTTGATATTTACTAGTGATACATTCCCACTTTGGTAATGTGGCATGCCAAATGCTGCTGATCATTTGTTGATCGAAGCATGGCTTTTGTGAAAAGCGTAGCTTTATGGACGAGATTTTGTCGAACCTCACAACCCGGAAATGATCGAAACAGGAAGAATGCAGCAAGGTTATGAGGGTCGCACCCTTTAGGGTATGTGCGTTTCCTTCTGGATAAAAAGTGATATAATGGTATGGAGCTGAGATAGTTAACTTATGTGGTTGTTGGAATTTGTTGGTGTAGAGGTACCTCAGATAAAGGTCAGTGACGACCAGGGGATGGCATACTCGTGACAGTTAGTTACCTAGTTACAAAGGTAACCCAGCCTTGTGTTGGCACAGAGCTGGTTAAGTTCTCGGGGCGTCCCTCCAGGGGCATACCCATTCGGTGAGGAAGTTCTTAGCCTGACCATTTTTGGAAATCCAAACAAAACAATACGAGACCTTTACGATTTAAGTTGTATAACCTGCCACCTCAGGTGGTAGCTATAGCAGGCATAATATAATGGTACATATGCTGGCTAAGATTAATATTATACTTTCGAAATGTTTTCTACACCATGCACTAATAATAATATCAAAGGGATTTTCGCGTATCAAGCATGTTTGACTATCATAAGGAGAAATCTCCCCCAAGTGTGTGATTTCATTGTGTTTGCGCCGGGAGGCCTTATGGCAGTTCATTTTCCAAAAAGCATCATGGATTTCTTTCTATTTCCTTTTGTTTGTTTTTGTTCAAGATAAACTTTTTTTGTTTGCCCACACCAGTCCCATGACTGACCTGGAGTTTATTGTTCCCTTTCTAAACTCTGGGTGTGTAACAACCCGCATATTTAACGATTTTATATTTAAATATAGCGTCGTTAGTCGGATTTTGGTCCGAAATGTTACTTTTTGCAAATGGCCGAATTGGAACTCGAAACCATTTCCACTGATTCCAAAATGGCGTTTGCGATCTTTTTGAGTATAAGCTTTGATATGTTTGGAGTAAGTTGATTTTGGCTACTTTTTCTAGTTGGGTTTGGGTTGGGTTCAGCCAATTTGTTAGTTTAAACCCCTAACTCAGTCCCTCTCCTCTCCATTCTCTCATTCCACTCTTCTAAATTCAAGCAAAAACTGAAAATGGTGGAAGGGAAGAGGAAATAGAAATTGCAAGCCCTAGTTTAACTTGTAAACTTGATTCTTGCTCCAAAATCAAGGAGAAGCCATAGGTAAGTCTCCTCCTTATCCTTTCCAACTCTTTCTTCTTCAATTTCAGAAAGTATTCCTAAACCTAACTTAGGAAAATACTTGTTTTATTCTTAGATTGAAGCTTGTTGAGTTGAAGTGAAGTGTAGTTCGTCTCCTTCTTGTGTTTGAGCATCTTCTTCTTTGTTTTGTGATATAAGGTGAGATTTTTATCTCACATCTATGCTTATATATATACATATATATATATATATATATATATTTGTTAGGTGTGAATTCCTAACACTTGTTCATATGCACTTGTTTTTGATTTGGTTTGCTTTGGTGAAATTGCCAAATATTGATTTTTGAAGCCAAATCTATGTAAAACCTTATATGGTTGATGTTTATATTGTTCGGCGTGTTTGGGTGTGTCGCTAAGGTTGGGTAGTCATTTGACGTAAGCCCATAATCAACACGCATCCGATTGCTTTCGATTTGTTGGCTATAGATGGCCTAGGTTCAGGAAATGCCTGACTATCAGGTTTCAGACGTCTGAAACCCCTATTTCAGACGTCTGAATATTGTTCTGGGGAACATTTTCACCCCAGATTCAAACGTCTGAAATTATATTTCAGACGTCTGAATTGGCTAAATTTCGACCAGAAAGGAAATAGGCCAAAATATGTCTATTTCAGACGTCTGGAAGGTTGGATTCAGACGTCCGAATTCTGTTTTGAAAAACAAATTAATTTTCAGATTCAGACGTCTGACTCCCTTCTTTCAGACGTCTGAATATGCTGTTCTTTGCCAAATTGCCATGTTCGTTTAGTTTTCCAAATTTGATCGATGTAAATTGATTCCAATTAGTTGTTTATGCATATTTGACCTTGATGATTCCTTTTTGAATTCATTCATGGGTTTTTATAACTAATTTCTTCAAATCGTATTAAAAGTTCGCTTCTCCGATTTATAAATTCTATTTAAAACACACGCACAATTTCGCACTTCGAGCAAAGTGGAAGGGTAATTAAATGGTTGGGCAAAACACGGACCATGAATCTGTGCGTTTATCTTTCCGATTAATCCACGACCTATTCAATTGATCGTTTTGACCTTCGGGTTTGGTTTACCGATGATATGAGGTAAACTTTGTACTGCTTTGAGTGTGAAATTAACTAACGGATAGTAAACCGTTTAGTGCAAACGAGTGGTTATGGGACTCACGTTACCACTTTTCGGATTCCTGTTTGAGAGTTATGACACATTCCGCCAGTTAGTGGTGTCCAGTACTGGGTCTCCGACCTTCACCACTACGATTGTTGCCTTCGGGTTTGTGCCTTCGGGTTCGTTGCCCTTTAGTATTGCTTCCGATGTTGGTCGTTATGAGCTGCATGGGTGATATTGGGTTGCCCTTTAGTATCGCTTCCGATGTTGGTCGTTATGAGCCGCATGGGTGATATTGGGTTTGGAGTCTTCGGGCTCATGGATCCTTGTTTGTACAGTACTGAGCTCGAGCAAATTTTTTGATGTTTCATTCATATGTATATTCCCTAGGTATCGCCCTTCGGTGTTGGTCTTTTTGAGCCGCGTGATGCGTAGCGTTTACCTTGTGTAACTTGTATACCTTATTGGTATTTGTTATTTGCCTTTTTGGCTTGATTTGGGATATTTGTATCCTTTGTTTATCTATGTTGCCGATGATATGAGGCTTGTTATGTTATCATATGATTCTTCTTTTGTTAGATGATTGTATTATCTCCTTTAGATATATTTGTTATACCTTGTAACCTTGTAGGTTTATTGTGTTCAGTTTATCTAACTGATTTGTTTAGCTAGACTGACCCGTGTATTTTATACTCGGGTCAGACCGAGATATTTCAGATTAGGTGCTTTTGGACTTAGCCTATTTTGCTTCCGCATGGACTATTCAGCTTGTTCCTTTTTGTTAAAGCTTTTTGTGTAGTCCTTTTATTGTAACTCTGATATATGTACTCTTTTGACTCGTCTGTATATTGTGGTTTGCTATACCACTTGACATGTATTATTTTGTAAACTCTGTTATGTATCTGTATATGTGTATATGATGATCTTCTGTTCTGTGATGTATATAACATTTGGTTGTTATATTCTGTTTTGATAGATCCTACAACCACCTATGATTTTGTTTTAAGTATTCATTGGATATGTCGATCTGTTTGGTGTGATTATTGTCGATGTATTCAATAGATTGTTAGAGCAAGGCTATAGATGGTCGCTCCTAACCAGCCTTATTCTCCGTGTTAGTTGACGGCATTACCCTGTAGTGTCCTTAGCTAGCGTGGGTATAGAGGTGGGGCATCACAGCGTGGTATCAGAGCTAAGGTTCATAACAAAATATGATAAACACATAATAAAGACACATATTACGGTACATCAAAGTGTACAAGTGATACAAATCTTTGAATTATCGTGCCTTTCTTTTCCTTCTACCATTAAGGTTAGATAAAATGTGGGAATACATTTAGGAATGCATTTAAATTCCGTAGTATTGCATATTGAAGTATCTACCTTGTGATTAACCTTGTTCTTATCTTACTTCAGCGTATGGCTGGAAGAGGCAGGGGACGAAGTTCGGATGTTGGGCGATCTTGTGGCTCACATCCGGATGGCGTTTATATGTCTGCCGATCAGTTTTTGGAATTGTTTAGGAGCACTCAGCCTCCAGTTCCTCCTCGAGTGTCTCCACCTCGTAAGTCTGCCTTTGCACGTTAGTGCAGTGATTTTGCTCATCTTGGAGGAAAGCTGTTTAAAGGCTCCGAGTCCGTTCTTGAAGTCCAAGCTTGGTTTCGCACGTGCGAGCGTATCTTCTCTCGTATGGATCTTTCATACCATGATAGAGTTCTTGTAACTTCTAGCTTATTACAAGAGCGTGCTCTTGATTGGTATGAGCTTCTTGTAGCCGAGATTGATGAGTCTACTCTTTCTTGGACTTAGTTTCGGGAGCGATTTGAACTCAAGTTCGTTCCTGAATCTGAAAAAGTTTTATTGACCCGTCGCTTCCTTGAGTTGAAGCAAGGAAAATCTTCTGTTTCTGAGTATGTTGCATCATTCGAGGCTTTATCTAAGTATGGTCTTGAATTCATTAACACTCCTTATAAGAAGAATTTGAAGTTTGTTTCTGGTCTTAAGAAATATCTTAAGAAGTCCTTGTTGCTCCAGCTTAAGCTTCCTTTTGAGGAGTTGGTTGATTCGGCACTTCATCTCGAGACCGTCGAGAAGGAGTGTGATAGTGATGTTGGTGTTGAGGTTTCCAAGAACCCCAACAAGAGGCCGTTTCCATTTCAGAAGAAGCCTTTTCCTTCTAAGAAGAAGAAGACTGGTGGTTCTAGCTCTCAGCCTCAGTCTGTTGGAACACCTTTCATTCGGAAGTGTTTCAATTGTGGTTCTTCGGATCATATTATTCGAGCTTTCCCTAAGCCTCCCTTCTGCCGCTATTGCAAGAAGGAATGTCATCATGTTTCAGCTTGTCCTACTGTTCCGGCTGGTGCCAAGTCTAGCAAGCTTTATGCTGCTAAGGCTTCTGAAGGTCCTTCTCAGCCCAAAGGTACATCTCCATCTATTTTGGAAGGTTCTATTTTATTTCATGATCTTAGTATACAAGTTGTTTTCGATACGGGTTCTTCACATTCTTTTGGATCGAAAAAGCTCGTTCATGATTTATCTTTGGATGTTTCTTGTTTGGTTACTTCTTTAAGGATTGCGAATCCTATTGGGGGATCCGCGACCCTTAGCCTGTTTTGTGATGATGTTGAGATTGTTTTAAGTGGCTTTTTTTTCGTGCGAATCTGCACGTTATTTCTTGTCTGGGATTTGATATGATTTTGGGTATGGACTCGCTAGTGAGATATGATGCCAGGATTATTTTTTCGGAGAGAATTATATATCTTCGACATCTGGATTTGCCTACTCAGCTATCTCTTATTCTTCGGGATGTGTATAATTCCGAAATGGCTTTATGTTCTCTTGACTCACGAGATGATGATGATATATCTCGTATTCCTATTGCTTGTGACTTTTCTGATGTTTTTGAGCCTGTCTCGAGTTTACCACCTAAGCGGGCAATTGAATTCCGCATTGATCTCATTCCAGGCGCGCAGCCAGTTAGTCGTCCTCCCACGAGGATGTCTACAAGGGAAAATGAGAAACTCAAGAAGCAGCTTTTAGAGCTTGAGTCCAAGCAGTTGATTCAATCCAGTTTTTCTCCGTGGGGATCCGCGGTCATCTTCGTGAAGAAGTCCGATGGAACTCTTAGGCTTTGCATTGACTATCGCAAACTTAACGAGTTAACCATCGGGAATAGGTATCCATTGCCTAGGATCGATGACATGTTCGATCTATTGAGTGGTGCTAAGGTCTTTTCTCAGCTCGACCTTGCCACAGGTTTTCACCAGTTACGAGTCGCGGAGGATAGCATTCCTCTTACCGCTTTCTGCACTCGTTATGGTTTTTTTGAGTGGCTCGTTATGCCGTTCGGGTTGACGAACGCTCCTGCTTTCTTTGTTGATCTCATGAATCGGGTATTCCGGGAATATCTCGATAAGTTCGTTCTTGTTTTCATTGATGATATCCTTATTTATTCTAAGTCTGAAGCCGAGCATGCTAATCACTTGAGAATTGTCTTGAGTACTCTCCGTCATCATCAGCTTAAAGCCAAATTCTCCAAGTGCCATTTTTGGGAGAATAAGGTTAAGTTCTTAGGCCGTGTTGTATATTCCGATGGCATTTCTGTCGATCCCTCAAAGATCGAAGCCATCCAGAATTGGAAGAGGCCTGAGAATGTGCATGAGATTCGTAGTTTCCTTGGATTGGCGGGTTCTTACCGTCGGTTCATTAAGGATTTTTCCCGTGTAGTGCTTCCTCTCACCTGCCTTACTCGAAAAGGCATTCGTTTTATTTGGTCCGACAAGTGTGAAGCTTCCTTTCAGACCTTGAAGGTACTTCTCACTAATGCTCCTATTCTTGTGGTTCCCGAGGGGAATCATGATCTTGTTGTCTACACCAATGCTTGTGGTAGTTGTCTCGGTGCTGTTCTCATGCAGAAGGATCGGGTAGTTGCTTATGATTCTAAGCAACTGCGTCCGAATGAAGTTCGCTATGCCACTCATGATCTTGAGTTATCCGCCATTGTCTTTGCCCTGAAGATTTGGCAATACTATTTATTGGGCGAGCGCTTCATTCTTTATACTGATCATAAATCTTTGAAGTATTTGTTCACTCAGAAGGAACTCAATATGAGACAACAGTGTTGGCTCGAGTTTCTTGCCTCCTATGACTTTGATATCCAGTATACCCCTGGAAAGGGTAATCGTGTTGCTGATGCGCTTAGTCCAAACATTCGGCTGTAGTTTCTATGATGCTTGCCGAATGGAATATTCTTGAGACTCTATCTTTTTGTGAAATTCGTGATCGAGGTTCATCTTCTGATTCTTCTATTCTATTATTTAGTTTGGGAGCTCGACCTATTTTATTGGATTGTATTGCCGATGCTCAGCGGCGTGATCCTGATTTGTTGCATCTTATTCAGCTTTATGAGTCTGGATCCTGTGATGAGGCGTTGCGGGATTTCAGCATTGATTCTCATGAGTGTCTTCGTAAAAAGAACCGTCTTTTTGTGCCTTCTGATTTTGCACTTAGGCACGACATTCTTGACGACTGTCATCGTACTAAGTACACCATTCATCCTGGTAGTAGTAAGATGTATGCTGATATGCGTCGTCTTTATTATTGGGAAGGCATGAAGCGCGATGTGGCGAGTTATGTGAGTAATTGCATAACTTGTCAGCGTATTAAGGCCGAACATCAGCGTCCTTCGGGTCTTCTTCAGCCTCTAGAGATTCCATTGTGGAAATGGGATCAGATTTCTATGGATTTCACTGACGACCTACCTCGTTCGAGATCGGGCCATTCTAGCATTTGGGTTATTGTTGATCGCCTCACCAAGTCTGCTCATTTTGTCCCTATTAAGTCTAATAGGACTGCTTCGCTTTTGGCTAAGTTATATATCAAGGAAATCATGAGACTTCACGGTGTTCCTAGTTCTATTGTAAGTGATCGTGATCCTTTATTCACGAGTCATTTTTGGCAGAGTCTTCAGCAAGCTTTGGGAACAAAGCTTAATTTTAGTACAGCTTATCATCCGCAGTCTGACGGACAGACTGAACGGGTGAATCGTATCTTGGAAGATCTTCTCCGTGTTTATATTTTTGATTTCAGTGGTAGTTGGGAGGATCTCCTACCTCTTGTAGAGTTCTCCTACAACAACAGTTTTCAATCTAGTATGGGTATGGCTCCTTTCGAAGCCTTATACGGAAGGCCATGTCGATCACCTTGTTATTGGTTGGAATCTGGAGAGAAGCTTATTCTTGGTCCAGATTTTGTTCGTGATTCTTTCGAGAAGATTGATCTTATCCGGTTGAGAATGAAAGAGGCACAGAGTCGCCAGAAATCCTACGCGGATAGCCGTAGGAAGCCTCTCGAGTTCTCGATTGGTGATCCTGTTTTTATTCGTGTTTCTCCTTTGAAAGGGGTTATGCGTTTCAGTACGACTGGGAAATTGGCTCCTCGCTTTATAGGACCATTTTCTATTACTGAACGTATTGGCCCTGTGGCTTATAGAGTTTCACTTCCTGCTCATTTATCTGGCATTCATGACGTGTTTCATGTCTCGCAACTTCGGAAGTGTCTTCGGGGATCGAATTCTGCTATTGATTCTCCTGATTTGCTTGAGCTTGAGATCTCACCGGACTTATCTACTGTACAGCAGCCTATTCGCGTACTTGACACGGAGGTGCGACACCTTCGGAACAAGGACGTGCCGCTCGTTAAAGTTCAATGGTCCGCTAGTCCCAATGACTATACTTGGGAAACCAGAGAGTTTATTTAGCAATCCTATCCGGGTTTTCTATCTTTGCTTGGCAACAGTGAGTATATCTTTTCATCTCAAGCTTATTTCCTTTTCTTTTTAATGTTGTATGTATGTTGTTGTTACAAGTATCGTCTCTAGGAATTGCGGGGATGCAATTTTGTTACGAGAGGAGATCTGTAACAACCCGCATATTTAACGATTTTATATTTAAATATTTTATTTAAATATAGCGTCGTTAGTCGGATTTTGGTCCGAAATGTTACTTTTTGCAAATGGCCGAATTGGAACTCGAAACCATTTCCATTGATTCCAAAATGGCGTTTGCGATCTTTTTGAGTATAAGCTTTGATATGTTTGGAGTAAGTTGATTTTGGCTACCTTTTCTAGTTGAGTTTGGGTTGGGTTCAGCCAATTTGTTAGTTTAAACCCCTAATTCAGTCCCTCTCCTCTCCATTCTCTCATTCCACTCTTCTAAATTCAAGCTAAAACTGAAAATGGTGGAAGGGAAGAGGAAATAGAAATTGCAAGCCCTAGTTTTACTTGTAAACTTGATTCTTGCTCCAAAATCAAGGAGAAGCCATAGGTAAGTCTCCTCCTTATCCTTTCCAACTCTTTCTCCTTCAATTTTAGAAAGTATTCCAAAATCTAACTTAGGAAAATACTTGTTTTATTCTTAGATTGAAGCTTGTTGAGTTGAAGTGAAGTGTAGTTCGTCTCCTTCTTGTGTTTGAGCATCTTCTTCTTTGTTTTGTGATATAAGGTGAGATTTTTATCTTACATCTATGCTTATATATATATATATATATATATATATATAAATATCTTTGTTAGGTGTGAATTCCTAACACTTGTTCATATGCACTTGTTTTCGATTTGATTTGCTTTGGTGAAATTGCCAAATATTGATTTTTGAAGCCAAATCTATGTAAAACCTTATATGGTTGATGTTTATGTTATTCGGAGTGTTTGGGTGTGTCGTTAAGGTTGGGTAGTCGTTTGACGTAAGCCCATAATCAACACGCATCCGATTGCTTTAGATTTGTTGGCCATAGATGGCCTAGGTTCAGGAAATGCCTGACTATCAGGTTTCAGACGTCTGAAACCCCTATTTCAGACGTCTGAATATTGTTCTGGGGAACATTTTCACCCCAGATTCAGACGTCTGAAATTATATTCCAGACGTCTGAATTGGCTAAATTTCGACCAGAAAGGAAAAGGCCAAAATATGTCTATTTCAGACATCTGGAAGGTTGGATTCAGAAGTCCGAATTCTGTTCTGAAAAACAAATTAATTTTCAAATTCAGACGTCTGACTCCCTTCTTTCAGACGTCTGAATATGCTGTTCTTTGCCAAATTGCCATGTTCGTTTAGTTTTCCAAATTTGATCGATGTATATTGATTCCAATTAGTTGTTTATGCATAGTTGACCTTGATGATTCCTTTTTGAATTCATTCACGGGTTTTTATAACTAATTTCTTCAAATCGTATTAAAAGTTCGCTTCTCCGATTTATAAATTCTATTTAAAACACACGCACAATTTCGCACTTCGAGCAAAGTGGAAGGGTGATTAAATGGTTGGGCAAAACACGGACCATGAATCTGTGCTTTATCTTTCCGATTAATCCACGACCTATTCAATTGATCGTTTTGACCTTCGGGTTTGGTTTACCGATGATATGAGGTAAACTTTGTACTGCTTTGAGTGTGAAATTAACTAACGGATAGTAAACTGTTTAGTGCGAACGATTGGTTATGGGACTCACGTTACCACTTTTCGGATTCCTTTTTGAGAGTTATAACACATTCCGCCAGTTAGTGGTGTCCAGTACTGGGTATCCGACCTTCACCACTACGGTTTGTTGCCTTCGGGTATGATGCCTTCGGGTATGTTGCCTTTGGGTTTGTGCCTTCGGGTTTGTTGCCCTTTAGTATTGCTTCCGATGTTGGTCCTTATGAGCCGCACGGGTGATATTGGGTTGCCCTTTAGTATAGCTTCCGATGTTGGTCGTTATGAGCCGCATAGGTGATATTGGGTTTGGAGTCTTCGGGCTCATGGATCCTTGTTTGTACAGTACTGAGCTCGAGCAAATTTTCTGATGTTTCATTCATATGTATATTCCCTAGGTATCTCCCTTCGGTGTTGGTCTTTTTGAGCCGCATAATGCGTAGCGTTTACCTTGTGGAACTTGTATACCTTATTGGTATTTGTTATTTGCCTTTTTGGCTTGATTTGGGATATTTGTATCCTTTGTTTATCTATGTTGCCGATGATATGAGGCTTGTTATGTTATCATATGATTCATCTTTTGTTAGATGATTGTGTTATCTCCTTTAGAGATATTTGTTATACCTTGTAACCTTGTAGATTTATTGTGTTCAGTTTATCTAACTGATTTGTTTAGCTAGACTGACCCGTGTATTTTATACTCGGGTCAGACCGAGATGTTTCAGGTTAGGTGCTTTTGGACTAAGCCTATTTTGCTTCCGCATGGACTATTCAGCTTGTTCCTTTTTGTTAAAGCTTTTTGTGTAGTCATTTTATTGTAACTCTGATATATGTACTCTTTTGACTCGTCTGTATATTGTGGTTTGCTATACCACTTGACATGTATTATTTTGTAAACTCTGTTATGTATCTGTATATGTGTATATGATGATCTTCTGTTCTGTGATGTATATTACAATTGGTTGTTATATTCTGTTCTGATAGATCCTACAACCACCTATTGTTTTGTTTTAAGTATTCATTGGATATGTCAATCTGTTTGGTGTGATTATTGTTGATGTATTCAATAGATAGTTAGAGCAAGGCTATAGATGGTCGCTCCTAACCAGCCTTATTCTCTGTGTTAGTTGACGGCATTACCCTGTAGTGTCCTTGGCTAGCATGGGTATAGAGGTGGGGCGTCACAGCATGCCCACAATTTTCCACACGGGCAGCCTAGAGTCAGGTTATCAAATAGTCAAATGGTAGGTGTAGCTTTTGGCAATCTTGGGAGTCTTTGGTTGGCGATCGCATTGTGTTTCACTTCAACTTTGTGCGCTGGATTTGTTTCACTTCAGGATGATGGTGGTTCGAGCTTTTGGTTTTGAGCTTTGGCATTCAAGATGTTGCTTTTCGCTGTTGTTGCTGGTGTTTTTCTATTATGCCTTCCGCTATTATCTATCTCTGATAATATCGATCATTTCATTTGTATCATTTTTGTATCAAATGTTGTACATCAATGAAAAATTATTCTTTTGTTTCTGCTGTGTTGTTATCGCCTAATTTGTTATAAGTTCCGGCGAACCAGACTCAACATTTGAATCTGCGGCATTCGAATATGGGTGATGTATTTGGGTGTCGATTTTCGAAGGTCGAGTCAGGGCCGTTAGACTAAGACTCAACATGTCACCCTACAGTAGTTTTTGAACGAATCTTCTCATGATGGCTTGACTGGATCTTTTCATTGTTGGAACTAGACCAGCCCGCATCGGAAGTAATGGATGAATTTCAAATATATTACCATTTTGGATCCTTAATAAGCCTATGAAGTCTAAATGTATATTAGATCCAATCTAATAAAATATTAAATAAAATTTAATTTTATTTAAAGTTGGTTAAAAAGAAGTTTAAAATTAATTTAGTTTAAATGTATAGTGCATCAAATACACTCAACAATATTTTATAAGAGTTAATTTAGGGAAGGAAACCTTTCATTTCTTTCCCTAAAAACAGGTTATTAATTAAGAGAATAATAAACATTATATAAAGAGAGAAACCTTTCGTTCTCTCTCTGATTAAATTGATGGGTCATTAAATGATATTAATTGGCAATTTATTAATGGCATAAATGTAACTATTGTCCAAATGTACTTTACTGTAAATTATGTAATTGCAAAAAATCAAATAGTGAGTAGAGATGGTATTTTCTACACATGTGTCTTTATTGTCCATGGTATTATTTAAAACACATGTGCATGCATATATTTACATTTATATACATATACATATACATATACATACACATATACATATACATATACATATACATGTACATGTACATGTACATATACATATACATATACATATACAAGTACATGTACATTTACATATACATATACATATACATATAAATGTATAGACACACACACAAATTTGTGTATACATATATATTCATACAAAAATCATTGTAAATAATATTTTACACTTAATACGTCTTTATGTTAAAATTTATAATTTAGTATATGTTCCAAGGTAAAGTAACAAATAAAGCCTAACTTTAAATTTAAAAGGAAATCCAAGGTTTATGATATTTGCGATAAAGTCCGGTTATGTTCATAAAGAAAAACTATTTTTTATAACTTTAGACAGAAGTATGCAAAAACCAAAAGATTGAATTTGAAATAATGAACACAAAACATACATGCAACCACAAATAAATTACATATTTTTTCTATTTGAATCAATAATAGTAATATATCATTAATTAAGACTTATATTTTATTCAAAAAGTTTATTTTTTAAAATAACAAATTTGAAACAGCAACAAAATAGATAGGACAAATCAGACACATATGTATATATTGCAAAGGTTTCAGATCTAAAAAATTAAGCAATATGAAAAATAATTAAATATGGGATCATATAATATAGATCTAATAATGACAATATGAATTGGCATATAATCAAAATATATCTTAAAACAGATTCAAATTAAAATAACATGATGAACATGTGTAATTAATTAAGATGGAGCAAAAGGGATCTAATCTATTTGATGAAATAAACAAATACACAGATGAGATGAAAAAGAAGATGGATCTAAATTACATAAACTAGTTGAATGATGAATATTTATATATAATTATAATTACCACCCTGAGATGTTGCCAAGAGAATGTACCTTGAATGATGAATCAATGGCTCTTAGATTCCATGAATCTATCTCCGAATTTTGCAAGGATTAAGAGATTAGAACCACCATTTGTTATTATTCTATTTGATATTTTATTCTAGAAATTTAGAGGTTAGGAAGCCATGAAAATTCAAAATTCTCGGATAGAAGAGCAAGAGGGATGATTATATCAGGAAATAAATCAACCGTGTAAGAAAATAAAGGGATATGTGTTTTAAAGGAATGATAGAAACCTTTCCTATTCCTTCCTTAAAACTTTCTCTTATTAATTCCCTTATAAATGTTTATCAAATTCTCTCTCTCTTCTATATGCATGGCTAACTATCGATGGTGCCATATGGGCCCTCAAAAATTTGCAAAATCTCAATAGCATCAATCTCATTTAAATCCATTCAAATGTGCACGCGTTTATAACTTTTATATACGCACACCATTAAATGCTAATGTTGTTCAAATAAATTTAAATAAAATTTTAGTAATTAATATTATGCAAATACTAACTAATTTAATTTATTTAAAGCCCCATTTTTAGTATTTATCATGTTTAAATCAAATTTAAACGCTCTAAAGATATCATATATCAATATGCGCGTTTATAACCCATATATATATATATATATATATATATATGCACACTTTACTAAATGCTAAGAGCATTAAAATAAATTAAATAAAAATTTATTAATTAATATTTCATAAATATTAATTAATTTACAATAATTATAAATTAATTAAATCACGTCGTTCATTTAGAGCATTCATCATTTCGATTGTGTGACTCAAAGGTGTAAGTTCAGTCAACGATTAATATCGAACTATTTAAATATTAACGTTCACATGTCACTTAGCAGGTGGTGCGACATTTTGGTTCAATTTATCGCTTTCACATTTTTTTAGTAAAATCTAATTTTACTTATTATGAGCAGTACCCAATAGTGACAATTATTTACACCAATTCTCTTCGTTAAAACTATATCACTTTGGATTTATGGAATTTGGTAATGGTCAAAATTCCAATATCATCCGCATACAACTTTACAGTCCAAATACAAAATCCTCCATTCAATAATTACAGTTATTACTAGCCGAACTGCTCTAACCAGAGATTTTGACTTTGAGTTGACCTTAGTTGACCATGATACTAACCTCATATAACCGAGGAGACGAATCCTCTCTTGAATATTGTTTCACTTCCAATGCTTTCACTCGACCCGACTATAGTATTTTAATGGACATCGTGCTATGATTTAACTATAATCAAAGCGGAGCTTCCACAATGAAGGTCAACAATATCCTCAAGTCAAGAGATCTGTATAAATTAGTCACTTCGATATTTTCTGTTTGACCTTTGTTATATTGACCAACATAATACTATCAAGTGAGTCGTTCCAAGGTTATCCAATAACTATCAGTACATAACCCCTAGGTGCCCCTAGCAGTCATGAGTAATACAGTTCCCAATATTTGTAAAGTGTTACATACTATAGTCACAACAGATAAATCGATACCCAGTCATGATGCATCTTGACTAGGAATATTTAAAATGGTATATTTAATTTTATCGTGATAAATTACTCATGGTTACAACACTTTGTAACTACTATCCCAAAAACATACCATTTATGGATTTTCTATTAAATATATTTTTATTAAATATTTAATCATTTATAACACATTATAACAAATATATAAGAGAAAGAAGAGACACTTTTATTTCAAATGAGAATTGATTTCAAAATTACTAATTTACAATAAACTATAGAATTGCCCCTAGAGCATACCCTAACTCTATCCTCTCACTTGCACTTGGGGCCGATTATGGAATCTCAGTCCCATTCCTTCCAACAGTTTCTTAAGAACTGTTCGAGCCAGGCCTTTAGTGAGTGAATCTGCTACCTTGGTATTATCATTTGAATCACAACTTCTTTCTTCTTAACGATTTCTCTAATTAGGTGGAAATTTCAAAGAATGTTTCATGACTTCTTGTGTGATCTTGTTCCTTTGCGATTTATATTGCCTCATTGTTGTCACAAAACAATGCCGTAGGATTCCTTGTATGGGAAACCACTCCAAGCTCACTCAAAAATTTGCGCATCCAAACTGCCTCTTTTGCTGATTCATTGAGGGCGATGTACTTGGCCTCCATCGTGGAATCACCAACTGTTTCTTGCTTGGAACTTTTCCAAATAACAGCACCACCATTCAGTGTAAATACAAGGCCAAACATTGATTTACTATCATCTATATCACTTCGAAAGCTTGAATCCGTATAACCCTCCATAAGGAGGTCTCCATTCCCATATATGAAAAATAAGTCCTTAGTATTTCTCAAATACTTATGTATAACTTTTACGGTCGTCCAATGTTTTTCTCCAGGATTTGACTGGCATCGGCTTGCATATCTAAAACATATGCCACTTCCGGTCTATTGCACATCATAACATACATTATGGATCCTATAGCCGAAGCATAGGGAATCCTCTTCATATGCTCTTTCTCCTTATCGGTATGAGGAGCATCCTTTTAGAAAGGACGATTACAGAATGCGTTGGAACACTTCCACGCTTGGAATTCTCCATACTAAACCTTTTTAGTATGGTGTATATGTACAGAGATTGAGATAATCCTAACAGACTCTTAGATTTATCTCTATAGATCTTTATACCAAGTATATAGGCTGCTTCTCCCAAATCCTTCATGGAGAAGTTTTTGGAAAACCAAGCTTTCGTTGATTGCAATAATAAAATATCATTTCCAATCAATAATAGATCATCGACATAGAGTACTAAGAAAACAATAACATTTTCCTATTCCTTTCTAAATATACACCCTTCCTCTGTGTTCTGATAAAAACAAAACTATTTGATTACTTTTTCAAAACATTTGTTCCAACTTCTTGAAGCTTGTTTGAGTCCATAAATGGATTTTAACAACTTACAAGCTTTTCCTTCACTTCCATTGACTACAAAACCCTCTGGCTACGACATATAAACAGTTTCTTCTAAATCACCATTTAGAAAAGCCGTCATTACATCCATTTTCCATATTTCGTAGTCATAGAATGCAGCAATGGCTAGCATAATCCGAATTGATAAAAGCATGGCTACGATTAAAAAGGTTTTTTCATAATCAACACCTTGAATTTGACGAAATCCTTTCGCAAAAACTGGTCTTCCCTTATAAGTCTCAACTTCCCCATCTGCATTTAGTTTTTATTAAAAATCCATTTGTAGCCGATTGGTTTTATCCTTTTCGGTATGTCTGACAAAGTCCAAACTTTTTTTTCGTACATAGAGTCCATTTCAGATTTCATAGCTTCAAGCCAAAGTGCAGAGTCTTTACTCTACCATGCTTGTTGGAAAGTAAAAAGAGTGTCACCATCAAAGACACAGTCATCCTTTTCGCCACCTACGAGAAATAATAGTATCTCTCTAATGCATGAGATTCCCTACTAGACCTTCTAATAGGTTGCGTGTTTTCGTATACGGATGAACTTTTTTCTCCAACTGTTTCGGCCTAAGTGTTAGTTTCTCAGATCTCATCCAAGTCTACAACTTCGCTACTAATTTCTTTTAATCGAAATTTCTTTTCTAAAAAGATAGCATGTCAAGAAACAATGACCTTTCGTTCCTCGATATTGTAGAATATATATTTCATCAATTTTTTGGGATATCCTATAATCTTACGCAGTACCGATCTTGCATCTAGTTTATTCGGATCAACATTCTTAATGTATGCCGAACAACCCCATACTTTCAAATATTTGAGTTGGGATTTCTTGCTAGACCACATCTCATATGTATTTTGGGCATAGACTTAGTGGGTAACAAATTCAACATACATGTTGTTGTTTCTAGCGCATATCCCTAATAGGACAGAGGTAATTCGGCCTTGCTCATCATGAAATGAACCATATCTAATGGGGTTCGATTCCTTTACTCCGACAACCATTGTATTGTGAAGTATAAGGTGGAGTAACCTGAGAGATAATCCCATTATCTTTTAAGTATTGTTGAAAATCTTATCTAACATACTCAACTTCTCATAGATGTCAGATTTGTTTTTCATAAGATATATATATCCTAGTCTTGAGAAATCATCAGTGGAGGTAACAAAGTAAGAGCTGTTATCTTTTGTAACTATAGGCATTGGGCTACGTAAATTACTATGTATCAGCTCCGAGAGTTCATCAACTCTTTCATAACTCCCACCGAAGGGGTGCTTAGTCATTTTACCTTTGAGACACAACTCACAGGTGTCAAATAATTCAGAATCAAGTGACGGAAGAAAACAGTTGGTTTTCAATTTGTGAAGTCGTTCCTTACTAATATGACCTAGCTTGCAGTGCCAAAGATAATTTTCATTTATATTGTTAGAATATTTATTCATAGAACACACATAATTAGTATTGATCAATAAATGCCATTTTCAAGAACACCAACACAGATCTTATTATCATTCATACTAATGTTCATAACATTGTTGACACAATGAAAAACATATCCAGTCTCAAAATAATCTAGACATAGATACAATTCCATAAATAAAGTCTTCATAAAATAAAATTATTTAATATTAATACTATACAACTAGGTAAAACTAAATGATAATCTCTTGCTGCCATTGCATCTACAATAGATCCTTCAGCAACTTGGAGGCTCATTTCTCATTTTGCCACTTAGCGCCAGTTCCTACGCCCTTATAATGAATTACATATATGAGTTTGAGCCAGTATCTAAAACCCAAGACATTATATTGATTGCAGAACAATTTTGAACCATAAATGTACCTGATGGAGCTATAGAATCGTTCTATTTCCTTCCTTAACAATCTTTAAGTACTTAGGATAGTTCCTTTTCCAGTGGACTTTCTCATGGCAGTGGTGACATTCACCCTTGTCATCGATCTTCTTACTTTTCCTTTTCTTAGCATCTCTTTTTCACTTCTTCGAACCTTTCTAACATGATGCATTAACTTTCATAGCAAGTACGACACCTTGATCCTTAGGTACAAACACCTTGATCCTTAGATGCAAACTCGATTGACCTCAACATATTGAGGAGCTTCACGAGATTCACATTTAATTGGTTCATGTTGTAATTCAATGTGAACAGTTCATATTAAGAAATGAGAGAACCAAGGATCAAGTCTACTTGCATTTCGTTGCTTATTTCTACGTCTAATTGTGCATGTCTATCAATATAGCCTTTCATCACTAGAATGTAATCGTCCACTTTCTGTCCTTTGGTCATTTTTGTGTGGAACAGTTTCTTAGAAAGTCAGTACCTTGCAGAATGTGATTGTTCACCAAAAAGGGCTTTAAGACTATTAAAAATCTCATGGACAGACATGTTTTCATGTTTCCTTTGCAACGGTTTGTCTAAGGTGGACAACACGAAAACTTGGGCGATCTCTATGTCCGATTGCCACTTTAAATAAGCAAGTCGTTCTTCAGGGTCTGCGTCATTAGCGGGTTCATTTTTAGGTTCACATGTAACAGAAGTCCAAAGGCGCTTGTAAGTTAATGCCATCATTATTGATCTTAGCCATTCTATATAGTTAGGTTCAGTGAGCTTATCGCTTTCAAAAAACAGTTTTGGAGTTTAGATTTTCTGCAAGTTTAAGTGGTAGATTGTTAGGATAAATCATAGTGGATGTTCTTATAATATTAGTAGGGTCAAACTTTATGTTCCATTTTACTAATAAGCTCCCACTAGTCTTTTATGTTTCGCCAAACACTAAGTCGAAACATAGAAGTCTTTTGACTTCTCTAGTAGGTGTTAGACTCGTCCGTCTTGGAATTCTGACCTTGAGTTTGCTCAAACAAGTCATAGCTCCACGGGCGATGGATAAATCTTTATCAGTTGTATCATATACAACTCCTAACTCTTGGTGCCATGTCCTAATTTCACTTCGACCTTGAGTTTGCTCAACAAATGAAAATGAAAATTATCCATTTGTACCTACCATATCGTGACGGCCTAAGTATAGTATACGTACCTTGAGTTTTCTCAACAAATACATATAGTTATCTTACCTCATCTATTCAATATATTAATAATACTGCACATAACATCCATAGCTTGAGTTTGCTAAACAACTAAGGAGTACGCAAGTAATTTATTAATATATATATATGGTAGAGGACAATATTAAATTGAGTAATATTGACTTATATGAAATAATATAATTCTTATGAACTACCCTCGTGATTCAAGTGTCAAACACATTTGAAATCATGATGTACATACGATTACGTGTATATTTATTTCTTAAGTCTGTTTTGGGTTTCTTTTAGGTTCCACCTTTAGTTTATATTAATTAAATCATATTTAATTAACTTTATTGATTAACACTTTAATTAATTTGACATTGATATAACATTTATATCCATGAATAATTATACTTTATAACTATTATAGTATAACACATGTATCACATACATATGTAATTTAAATAGATAACCTTTTAATTGAATTATTTAATTAAACAATTTTTACTAAATTATATTAATTTCAAATTTCAATTCATTCACATACATGTATACTTAAGTTATTTTAAATATTTTTAAAACAACATAACATATATCTCGATATATAATACATGCACATGTTCATTAATTAATTAACTTGTTTAATTAATTAAATTCTATTAATCTTTTTAATAAATTTGAAATTTGAAATTAATGCGAATAGGTTTTCAAACATTTTGAAAAATTATGTTATATTATTACTTTTATAATAAACATATAATATCCTTAACTTTAATTTTCAAAACTACTTTGAAAATTAGTCTCAGGCCCAATTCAAGTTGAGCCTTTTCTATTAGGCAACCTTTGGGCTCACTTCACCTTTTAGGCTAGGCTGGTAACCAAGTAGGATAGGGTACTTGATTACCCAATTCCAATCCTAGACATTACCTTTCGAAACACCGTACTAAGTGGGTAAGCTTAATTAGTTAGCCCTAATATGACTAACTTAGACCACATGGGCTATTGGGCTCTAATACCGTTGCTTGAACTGGACCAGCCCTAGAGGAAGAGTGGGTGAATTTTAAAAATTTTACCATTTTGGATCTCTAATAAGCCTATGAAGTTTAAATGTATATTAGATCCAATCTAATGAAACATTAAATAAAGTCTTATTTTATTCAAAGTTGGTTAAAAAGAAGTTTAAAATTAATTTAGTTTAAATGTATAGTGCATCAAATACACTGAACAATTGTTTATAAGAGTTAATTTAGGGAAGGAAACCTTTTATTTCTTTCCCTAAAAATAGGTAATTAACTAAGAGTATAATAAACATTATATGAAGAGGGAAACCTTCCATTCTCCCTCTCTAATTAAATTAATTGGGCCATTAATGATATTAATTAGCAATTTATTCATGACATAAATTTTAACTATTATCCTAATGTACTTTACTGCAAATTATGTAATTGCAACAAATCAAATAGTGTATAGAGATGACATTTCCTACATATGTGTCTTTATTGCCCACGGTATTGTTTAAAATACATATGCATACATATATTTACATTTATGTATAATATACATATACATATAAATGAGTTAAAATTAAGTGTCACTTTTATAACTCCATAAAGTCAGCAATTTTGAACTAGGTTTCAAAACCGAAAGTTTTAAGATTAAAAATTATGATTTTACATAAAAGTCATCATATAAATTTCAATTCAAATTATATATATTAATGTATGTTTACACACACATAAATATGTGTGTGTGCATATATATACACAAAGATCACTGTAAATAATGTTTTAAACTTAATACATCTTTAAGTTAAAATTTATAATTTAGTATATATTCCAATGTAAAGTAACAACTAAAGCCGAACTTTAATTTTAAAAAGAAACCCAAGGATTTATGATATTTTGCAATAAAGTTTGATTATGTTTATAAAGAATTTTTTTTATAACTTTAAACAGTAGTTTGCAAAAACCAAAAGATTGAATTTGAAATATTGAACATAAAACATACATGCCAATATAAATAAATTATATATGTTTTCTATTTGAATCAATAATAGAAATATTTCATCAATAAGACAAAAGTGTTTTTTTAAACAATAAACTTGAAACAACAACAAAATAGATACGACAAATCAGACATATATGTATGTGTTGCAAAGGTTTTAGAACTAAACAATTAAAAAATATGAAAAATAATAAAATATAGGATCATACAATGTAGATCTAATAATGGCAACATGAATTGGCAAACAGTCAAAATATACATTAAAATAGGTTCAAATTAAAATAACATGGTGAACATATGTAATTAATTAAGATGGAGCGAAAGGGACCTAATCTGTTTGATCAAATAAACAAATACACAGATGAGATGAAATAGGATATGACACCCCACCTCTATACTTACATTAACCAAGGACACTACTGGATAATGTCACCGATTAGTATGAAGAATAAGACTGTTGAGGAGCGACCAACTGTATAATTGATTTGAGCGAGAACCTATATGTCAGATAGTATGTCATGCATTTCATTTCAAGAGTAAATCCGACATATCCAATCCAAATACAAATTACCTACATAGTGCTAAGTGGCCTTTGGAATCAAATATGAAATAAGCATAACATAAATCAGTCACAGATAAACAAATCACTAAGGCAGAATCAGATATGAATATAACATATAGAAGTGTACATCAAATTAGTGGTCATACTATGTGACGACCCGGAATTTTTAACAACTCAAAATGGGATAATTAATTGATTTTAAATATTTAAAAGTTAATTTTAACTTGAATTTCAGATATAAACACTTACTGGATAATTAAATCATTAAATAATATAGTTTAAATATTGAATTTAATAATTGAAACTGGGTAAATTGTTGAATCTGAAACTTTTAAGCCTGTTTAAAATAATTTGAAGGCTTATAAAATTTATAATAATGATACTGAAGATAATTGGATAATTGAAATTTAATTTAAAGGTAATTTTTTCAATTTTGATAATATATCGTTTAGATCGATATTTAAAAATAGCCTTCCAAGGCACGGTCTCGAAATTCAACGAAACCAGTTCCATTGGATCCGTAATAGTTAGTTATTACCGGATTTCAATTTTCGTAGCGTTTGGATTTACCGTTTGTTCGTACGGATGAGAAACGCGTTGAAATTAAAATCGATAATTTAATATTTTAAATCGATTTATAAACCTAACTTCCACATACGATTAAATTAACTTCCGAAACACGTTCCATCGTGTTCGAAATACGGGTAAAGCTTTATAATCGCCTTCCGGCATTCCTTAAAAGGAGTTCGAAATTTTAAGTAGCAAACAATGAGGCATTTTTGGAAGTTTTATATAAGACAATAAAAATTTAAAATAAATTAGCAAAGATATTTTTTACAACACAAGATATTTTTACAAGTCAACAAGCGTATCCAAGAAGCTATTTCCCAAACCAATATTTATTTGCATCTTCCTCTCAAATCTTCAATCAGAGAAAATCGAAATTGAACTCTTATAAAAAAAAATCAAAATTCAGCTGAGCCTTCGTTCAAACCATTTGAAGCAATCTCGGAGAAGAAAACATATTATGGCTTCCCTATCTTCTTCAAGTATCGAAATCGAGTTCGACTCGAGTATGGCTAGATTTTAGGGCTCGCGATTTCTGGGGGTTTCGTCTTCGATTTGGGAAATGATCGTTTGAGGGTCGAAGCCATGTGTTGTCTCTTGCTATCGGTCAGTGGCTAGGGTTCGGTTGTCGCGTGCTCGTTCGAACTGGGTAGGAATCTCTCGTTAGGTGCTTTTCTTACGCATATGGCAAAATAGATGGCTGGAGTCGCTAGTTTGATAAAGGGCGTGAGCTCGAACGGCGGCGCTGCATTGTGGGTAGCTCACGATAATCAAAAGTGGAAGGCTCGCGGATTTTGGGTATCGCGCGATGGAGGCAATTCAACTTGAGGAGTCGCTGATCTGATTTTGGTCGAGCAGCTTCGGGGATGTCGTCGGCATTTTGGTGAGTTTCCCGAGTTTATCTCGAGTCAAATTTGAGAATATACTCCAGGTTTAAAATTTAACAGAATCCAGTTTTAAATTAACTTCTTAAACCCTTCTTTTAAATAATGATGTTGTTTAATATATATTAATCTAAGTTGTATGTCTTATTTAACTAAGCAGGTAAGTTATATTTGAAATTTATTTGATAGGGTGATTAAGAAGAAATTAAGGAAATAAAATGTTTATTATAAATTAGATGTAAAGATCTTAAGTTAAATTATAAATTAATGATAATTAAATACTAGATTTATAGAATAAGATTTTAAAGTGATATAATTAATAAATTTATTAATTGACTTAACTTTTAATTAATTTGGGTTTGGGTGATTAAGATTATTTATTTATTTAGTAGTTAAGCAATTAAAGAGAAACTAATCAAGTTATGGTAAAGAGTTAATTAATTATGGGTTAAGGTTATAAGTTAACTAAATTTAGACTAATTAATTTATAGGTAGAGATTAATTATTATAAGTAACTAGAGGAATAGTTACTTAAAAGATAATCACTTAATGGAAGTAGGTGAAGGATTAACTTGTTCGGGTTTAAATAGATCTAATTAGTTATTAAAGGATAAAATTAGTAATTAAAGTTTAAATAATAATAGCAATGGAATAATTACTCGATAAAAATAATTAAGGTAAATTACTTAAGAAGGTAATTAAGAATTAACAAGTGATAAATGAAAGGATAAATCGATTTGTGTTATTTTAAGGCAAATTACTTAAGGAATCTAAGGAGGAAGTTAGGGAATGATTAATTAACAGTTGTAATTAATTAATCCTGAATAAGCAGGGTTAATGTGGATAAAGTAATCAATTTAATTTATATTAAATAAATTAGAAATGGTATGACAAATTAATCTTGCTTATTGATGATTAAAGTATATTGAATGTCTTGGATTATTTGATATCGCTGATATGTGGTTTAAGATGCTATGTTTGGATCGAACTATTTAACATGGATTGTCTATTTGTGATAAATTATGGGTTGATACTAGAATAGTTTAAACTTAAAAGGCTTATTTCTAAGATGAAATTGGATTCGGAAAGATCGGGAGTCGGGTATTAAGAAATACCCAAAACCACTTGGATTTTTTATTGATTGATATTTTAAATCTATATGCTGGGGTGAAGTGATTTAAAGGAATTGGACTATTTTAATCTAAATCTTTGGTATTTAGGAAATTTATATGAGAAATAAATGATGTCTATCACATATGGTGAACTTGTAAATTAAATCGAGTTACCCCGGGTTTTATATAAGTTAATTGCTTTGTTATTCCATATTAGTTGGGTTTACTCACGCTGGTTTCCAGCCTGACCTGAGTGTTACTTTGATGTAATGCTCGGGTCAGACCGAGTATTGCAGATTTTTAGGTATGAACGCTCTGGAGCTCAGGAGGCGAGCCGGATGGTAGAAATGTATAGAGTATTTCCGCTGTGTTATATTATTGTAAATCTGTGACATGATGATTGTAAATATTCAGTGACTGTATATAATGTGAAACTCTGATGTATTAGAATGTACTCGACTGATATAATATTCTTTTGTAGACTGTTATTATTTATTATTATATTTTATCCGCTACAAATGTGAGATGTTAATGTTTCCGCTCTTCTTCTTCTTCTATCTCTTTCTTCTTTTCATAATTATCTGGAATTTTCGGGTCGTTACATTTGGTATCAAAGCGAGGTTAAGCGAGAACCTTGGCTCTGGTGGGGATTACTCATTAAATAGAGTCTGTAGTACTCTAGAATGAGTTGAGTGTGTGTGTGTGTGTGTGTATATATATATATATATATATATATATATATATATATGAGAGCGTACTTGTTATTTTCTTATAAAGATTTTAAATGATTTTATATAAAAATATATTTTGATATATAAAGCAATATTTCCTTCTAATGAATATTTAGGTGGTTGGTTGTTAAATTATTGGAATTAAGTTAAGAAGTAATTTAAAGTACGACCAAATTGAAACTTATAACCAAAGTTGAAGAATAAACTTATATAACAAAATGGAATTTGAAATATAGATTGTAAATGAAATTTATAAGTTGAAATAAACTTCATAAATAAATGAGATTATAATTTGAAATAGAATTCTAGAGAATATTTGAAAATAAAGTAAGATGAAATTTCCAGAGTAATGTTTAAATAAGAATTGGATGGATTGGGAATTTGGAATTTTTGAGAAAATTTAAAATTCCTTTGGATTTGAAAGTGGTTTCCAAAGGTTTTGGAGAAATAATAGTATTATTTCAAAAAAAAAAATTTGTGTTGAATTTGAAATCTGGGAGATTTGAAATTAAAAATATTTGGAAATGTTTTTGAACTCTTTCGGTCACTGGAAAATAACGTCGGTGATGACTGCAGCATCATCGATGTTCATTTTCAAGTTTCTAGAAGAGAAATTGCTACCAAATTGTTTTAAATTAGAATTGTTTGTGAACTGGATTTGGTTTTGAAATTCAAAGGGATAATTGAATTTGCCAAAGAATTTTGGATATAGTTAAATTCTAAGGTGATATTGAAATTTTTGAAATTTGTTTAAACTCTGGAATCTTGATTAAAATGTTTATGGAATAATAAAAAAATATTGGCTATATAAAATGTATAATTCCGAGTTAAAAGCAAAATGTGAATGTAATTGATTATAAATAGACGTTGTAAAATTGAAATTATAATTAAAGTTGTACAAGTTTAAAGATCAAATGGAATTTGATTTGAAGTTGGAAGGAAAGTGAGAATCAATTCAACTTGAATTGGGATTAAATCAATTTTCAATGGAAATTGGAGTTATTTAAATTGGAATTGGGTCAATTTAAATGGAAGAGGAAATTTAAATTAAATTGTTGGGGGAGTGAACAGTTTTGACTCTGGACTATTTTTAATAAATTGTTTAATATGAACGTATTTTTCCAAGCTATTAAATATATACAACCTTTCTTTCTTAAAGCCAAATTATTTAATACTTGTTTTATAATTTTTTTTGGGGCTATTAACCATTTTTCAACTGTTTTCTAAACTAATTACTATTTTTCAACTATATTACAAATCAATTACTACTTTACAATAATTTTGCAATTATCTAAATGTTCTAAAATCATTTAACTATTTTCCAACTATTTTACAATTTGTCAGCTATTTTACAGCTATATTTCAAACTAATAATTATTTTTCGGCTACTTGTCTGTTTTTAAATTTCAAAGCTATTTTCTAAATATAAAATGGTCGGAGTTTAAACTGTTTATGATTAAATACCTAAATGAGGTAAGAATTGAAGTGATAATTCAAATAGGGATTAAGGCAAATGTGAATAAGTGAATGAAAATTAAATGAATGTGAATATAAAGGAAATTGATTTGAATGATAATCAATGAAGTTAAATACGTAGGATGTACGTATATTGTTCTATTCGCATAGTAATTTGATCCAGATTCTAGCATAGAATTTCGAGATAATGATGTCGATCCGAGTTGGGATTTTTCACTCGATTTTCGACGGCGAACCTGGATATGGATTGTTGATTGGTTCTGGATATTCTCTATCATAGTTATGACTATGAAAGGAGAATGACGGTTTCTGATCAAGAAACTAGATCCGAGTCCGCACTAGGAAGTCAGGTGGACGATACTAGTTCGGATGTGAAATTGTGTGATCGAATGAGCAATCAGATTGATATAGTGTACGGATGATATGTGTACATCGTACGGATTTGAATGAAATTGATATTGAAAGGAGTAATCAAATCTGAATATTTGATTTTGGATAAATAAAGTTATATATCTTAGTAATATAAGACAAAACTCCCCTTGTTGAATATTTTGCCATAAGAAAAGGATTTTGGAAGTGTTTGAAGTATAAAAGGAGTTTTATACAAGTTTGAAATGATTCGAAGTTTTAAAGTTTATATATATCTGTATGTGTGTGTGTGTATATAAGGGATCTTATGAGGAATTTGTAAAAAACTTTTGGGAACCTTTGGATTTGGAAAGGCTTTTGATTTTTGGGTAAAATCAATATTAAAATTTGGGAAGCCTAGTTTGTGAATTATCGATTTTGGGATAATCAATTTTGTGTAAAGGAGCTTTGTATGAGATCATACTAGGTGTATGATTTGAATATACTATATGTGTATAGTATAAAATGTTTTGATGATGGCTCTGGGGAAAAAGGCGCTCCCTTGAAATGAACTTCTCAGGAGTGCCACCGAGTGGTACTTCCTTGAGCCCCAAGGGGGGTTCTAAAGTTGATGCTGTGAGGAGTCCGGACAAAACTAGTTCCTGAGGATTATGAGTTGAGTATACCATAGCGAAAGTTGTGTGTGCCGCTGAGAGCCAACAGTCACGTGGACTTTTGCTGCGATGGCAACGTAACCCAGGATGTAACTGCGACCTATGGTATAACATAGCGAAAGTCGTGTGTGCCACTGAGAGCCAACAGTCTGCGTTTGATTTTATATCGGTAGACTGCGACCTATGTAGGAGTGGAGAAGTTTCATTTCGACAGCGAAAATCAAAGGCCGCTGAGAGCCTGCAATTACATGGACTTTTGCTGTGACGGCATCGTAACCCTGGAATGTAACTGTGATCTGTTGTGTGGGATCCATGGCGTAATCGAGAGGCCGTGGAGAGCCTGCAGTTACATGGACTTTTGCTGCGATGGCAACGTAACCCTGGATGTAACTGTGACCACGGATGGAGGTGATGATTTCCAGAGCATTCTCACCAAAGATATTACCTCTATTTTCAAAAACTGTTTTCTATATTTTCAATAAAATTATTTTTCAAGTATTTTCACTGGGTGTTAAAAACGGGTTTACCAAGTACTTATAGATTTTCAGTCCTACGCCTGATCAACGTATGACTGAATTTCTATGAGAACAAGGATGGACTGGTTGAGATATCGAGTTATAAAAAAAAGTGTGTTTATAAAGAGCTATTTTATTAGTATGGTGTGAATTTAAAGGCATTTCTAAAATTTGTAAACAAAAATGTAGGGATTTTGGGAAAATAAAAAGAAAATCCAAACTGGAAATTTAAATGAGGTGATTTTTGAATTAAAAGTTGGAAGTAAGTTAATAAATAATTATTTGATAGAGTATGTTAATGAAAATTTAACTTGGTTAAACCAATGGAGTGTAAGTTGATAATGGGTTTGGGAATGAATTCGAATTTTAAATAGAATTCAACTTAGATCTAATAATGAATTAAATAAGAAGAGTTGTTGTAAAATAAAAAATAAAATGAAGTAAGTAAATAAATTAAAAAATTTAAATTGGGTTAATTGAGTTAAATAATAAATGGATGAATTCTGATAGAAAAAAAAAACTAAAACAAAGTTGTGATTGGAATTGGATTATCCGACTGAACTTAAGTTCGGTGGCATATTAATTTGAAGTATAAATGAGTTAAGTATGTGTTTGGATATTATTTTGATAAATTGAGAAGGTGAATTTAAAATTAAAATTTAAAATGGATGGGCTAACTAAATTTAATGGAAGTTGATTAAATGAGAATCAAATAGAAGTAAACTTAAGTTTGAGGTAGGAATAAATTAAAGTAAATTAACTTAAGTTTAAAATTTATGGAAGCTTAGCTTCGGATAAGGGCGAAAGCCCATTAAATAAAAGATTGGATTGAATTAACTTTGGAATGGCTAGTAGTATACAAGAATGAATGTGTCAAGCTAATGAATGGTGGGTGAATAAATTGGAAATGAAATGGAATTAAATATAAAATGAGTTGAAAATTAATTTAAAGTAGTTATAAACTGGAATAGATACTCGATTAAACGAATGTTGACGAAATTGCATAAAAATGATTGTCGTTCGGCATAAATAAAAGTAATTAAAATGCTATGAGTTAATAGAGATTAAATAAAATTGATTCTGAATCATCTGAAGTGAATATGAGCTTGTTTGGATTAAAATCAATGGAATGTAAGAAATTGAGTTGCAAACCATTGAAATTGAATGAAATGGTTTATAAATTGGTTGAAAGCAATTAAATTAGGTTTGAGAATATATAAATCGCATATGGAAAGCGTTTGGTGCTTGTTGCTTACGATATACATGTGTTTAGTTATTGAATATAAGTGAAATGCCAATAGATTTTATTTATATGGCACTTACATATTTAAATTAAGTAAGTACAGGTACCTGAAGGCCGTTTGGCTGGATTTGGATTGCATTAAATGCTAAAATAAACAAGCCACTTGCTTAAAATGCTAAATAAGGTACGCCTACGCAATAAAAATAGGAAATATGAACTGTTTTTGCTTTTTCCGACCGGGTGGGTCGATGTATACATATTTATATCTCCTGTCAAATTGTAAAAGCTCCTACGTACAAATGAGACTGCCAAAATTTTCTGAAAATTTTGGCAGTTAGAAAATTTTTGAGAAAATTTTGGTTAACGACGAAACGATTTCAGATTAAAAACTAATGTAAATTAGAAGATGAAACTAATATGAATCGGTTATAAATGAAAGGTAAAATTAAATACTCAGAAGTGAAGATAAATGGAATTCATATGAAATGAGAAAGCTAATTTGAATCGAAGTAGGTATGAAACATATGTGAGGAAATGTATAAAATGGTTGGAAATATTACGAGATTATTATTAAGTAAAATATGCAGGGATTATAAGCAAAAAGGAAATTGGATTTGATATCAGAAGATAAATTTGAATTGCCCGGCAAAAAGGTATGTATTTAAAATTTCTGAATGAAATTGGATTGGGTTTTTGATGTAGCCACTTGGCTTTTGTTTTCTTTTGGAATTTGGAAGCCCGTAGAGGCCTTTTGTAGTAGTACCGAGCTAGCCGCGCAAAGGAGACGCTGGCAAAAAATTTCGGGAATTTAGAGAGTTAGAAATTTTTTTGATAATCTAAATTTGGTTTTAAAATGTAATTAGATGATTAAGCAAAAGGGTATTGTTTGAAACTATAGAAGGTTTGGGGAAGTTGGTTGATGTGATAGTGGGTCTTTAATAAAAGATAGTTGGTAGGATGTTGAATTGTGAGTTTTGGGAAAAGTAAACGGGTAATGGTCCATTCTTCCTAGCTAGTAATTTCGGGGACAAATTCTTTTAAGGGAGGAGGAATGTGATGACCCGGAATTTTTAACAATTCAAAATAGGATAATTAATTGATTTTAAATATTTAAAAGTTAATTTTAACTTGAATTTCAGATATAAACATTTACTGGATAATTAAATCATTAAATTATATAGTTTAAATATTGAATTTAATAATTGAAACTGGGTAAATTGTTGAATCTGAAACTTCTAAGCCTGTTTAAAATAATTTGAAGGCTTATAAAATTTATAATAATGATACTGAAGATAATTGGATAATTGAAATTTAATTTAAAGGTAATTTGTTCAATTTTGATAATATATCGTTTAGATCGATATTTAAAAATAGCCTTCCGAGGCACAGTCTCGGAATTCGACGAACCAGTTCCGTTGGATCCGTAATAGTTAGTTATTACCGGATTTCAATTTTCGTAGCATTTGGATTTACCGTTTGCTCACACGGATGAGAAACGTGTTGAAATTAAAATCGATAATTTAATATTTTAAATCGATTTATAAAGCTAACTTCCACATACGATTAAATTAACTTCCGAAACACGTTCCATCGTGTTCGGTATACGGGTAAAGCTTTATAATCGCCTTGCGGCATTCCTTAAAAGGAGTTCGAAATTTTAAGTAGCAAACGATGAGGCATTTTGGAAGTTTTATATAAGACAATAAAAATTTAAAATAAATTAGCAAAGATATTTTTTACAACACAAGATATTTTTACAAGTCAACAAGCGTATCCGAGAAGTTATTTCCTAAACCAATATTTACTTGTGTCTTCCTCTCAAATCTTCAATAAGAGAAAATCGAAATCGAACTCTTAAGCCGAGCCTTCATTCAAATCATTTGAAGCAATCTCGGAGAAGAAAACATATTATGGCTTCCCTATCTTCTTCAAGTATCGAAATCGAGTTCGACTCGAGTACGGCTAGTTTTTAGGGCTCGCGATTTCTAGGGGTTTCGTCTTCGATTTGGGAAATGATCGTTCGAGGGTCGAAGCCATGTGTTGTCTCTTGCTATCGGTCAGTGGCTAGGGTTCGGTTGTCGCGTGCTCGTTCGAACTGGGTAGGAATCTCTCGTTAGGTGCTTGTCTCGCGCATATGGCAAAATAGATGGCTGGAGTCGCTAGTTTGATAAAGGGCGCGAGCTCGAGCGGTGACGCTGCGTTGTGGGTAGCTCACGATAATCAACAGTGGGAGGCTCGCGGCTTTTGGGTATCGTGCGATGGAGGCAATTCAACTTGAGGAGTCGCCGATCTGATTTTGGTCGAGCAGCTTCGGGGATGTCGTCAGCATTTTGGTGAGTTTCCCGAGTTTATCTCGAGTCAAATTGAGAATATACTCTAGGTTTAAAATTTGACAAAATCCAGTTTTAAATTAACTTCTTAAACCCTTCTTTTAAATATTGATGTTGTTTAGTATATATTAATCTAAGTTGTATGTCTTATTTAAACTAAGCAGGTAAGTCAGATTTGAAATTTATTTAATAGGGTGATTAAGAAGAAATTAAGGAAATAAAATGTTTATTATAAATTAGACGTAAAGATCTTAAGTTAAATTATAGATTAATGATAATTAAATACCAGATTTATAGAATAAGATTTTAAAGTGATATAATTAAGAGATTGATTAATTGACTTAACTTTTAATTAATTTGGGTTTGCGTGATTAAGATTATTTATTTATTTATTTAGTAGTTAAGCAATTAAAGAGAAACTAATCAAGTTATGGTAAAGAGTTAATTAATTATGGGTTAAGGTTATAAGTTAATTAGATTTAGACTAATTAATTTATAGGTAGAGATTAATTATTATAAGTAACTAGAGGAATAGTTACTTAAAAGATAATCACTTAATGGAAGTGAAGGATTAACTTGTTCGGGTTTAAATAGATCTAATTAGTTATTAAAGGATTAAATTAATAATTAAAGTTTAATTAATAATAGCAATGGAATAATTACTCGATAAAAATAATTAAGGTAAATTACTTAAGAAGGTAATTAAGAATTAACAAGTGATAAATGAAAGGATAAATCGATTTGTGTTATTTTAAGGCAAATTACTTAAGGAATCTAAGGAGGAAGTTAGGGAATGATTGATTAATAGTTGTAATTAACTAATCCTAAATAAGCAGGGTTAATGTGGATAAAGTAATCAATTTAATTTATATTAAATAAACTAGAATGGTATGACAAATTAATCTTGCTTATTGATGATTAAAGTATATTGAATGTCTTGGATTATTTGATATCGCTGATATATGGTTTAAGATGCTATGTTTGAATTGAACTATTTAACATGGATTGTCTATTTGTGATAAATTATGGGTTGATACTAGAATAGTTTAAACTTAAAAGGCTTATTTCTAAGATGAAATTGGATTCGGAAAGATCGGGAGTCGGGTATTTGGAAATACCCGAAACCACTTGGAATTTTTATTGATTGATATGTGAAATCTATATGCTGGGGTGAAGTGATTTAAAGGAATTGGACTATTTTAATCTAAATCTTTGGTATTTAGGAAATTTATATGAGAAATAAATGATGTCTATCACATATGGTGAACTTGTAAATTAAATCGAGTTACCTCGGGTTTTATATAAGTTAATTGCTTTGGTATTCCATATTAGTTGGGTTTACTCACGCTGGTTTCCAGCCTGACCTGGGTGTTACTTTGATGTAATGCTCGGGTCAGACCGAGTATTACAGATTTTTAGGTGTGAACGCTCTGGAGCTCAGGAGGCGAGCCGGATGGTAGAAACGTATAGAGTATTTCCGCTGTGTTATATTATTGTAAATCTGTGACATGATGATTGTAAATATTCAGTGACTGTATAGAATGTGAAACTCTGATGTATTAGAATGTACTCGACTGATATAATATTCTTTTGTAGGCTGTTATTATTTATTATTATATTTTATCCGCTGCGAATGTGAGATGTTAATGTTTCTGTTCTTCTTCTTCTTCTATCTCTTTCTTCTTTTCATAACTATCTGGAATTTTCGGGTGCGAAAATTTCGGGTCGTTACACACTAGATCCACTACATCACAAATGAATAAGTACAAGTGCTAGACAAAAGAACAAGTATATATCAAGGAGTCTCTATCTCGAATGTATAAAAACAAAAAACTACTAAGCTAAAGTAGTTAGCCAAAAGTCAGAAGCTAGTCCCTGTAAAGAAGTCAAGTGGAAGCACCTAAAATACCCCGGTCTGACCTGAGTATTATTTAAGAAGAAAAATAATAAACGGATCAGTCTAGCTATAAATATCATATAAGATGAGATAGGATAAGAGATATGAAAAAATATGATATCAATAATACCATATTGTGACAAGTTTATATTTGATAACAATGAAAATCATACCATATCTCAAATTTTCTCAAACTTCCAAATAGAATGTCATATTCTTTGGCTTATTCACCAAATCTCAAATATTGATAAAATATATCAATGCAAATCACAAAACTTGGTGAAATACAAATTCTAGAAATTAATAATTAGAATCCAGAAAACACAAAGGGGGAGGCCCATCACAACCAGGAGCATGAAAACTTAACAACACATGTATTACAAATGGGACGCTATCTCATGGATCACTAACTCGGAAAAATATAAGGTACAATCCCCCATGCAAATAAATGAGCCAAACATCGACGCACCTTAAATATTCGCCTCATGCACAGACCCTGCCGTGGTATAGTCCCCTACTTGAACGAATGAGCCAAAAATTGACACACCCTAAAAGACACGCCTCATGCACATACTCTGTTGTGGTACAGTACCCCCACACGGATGAATGAGTCAAACATCGACGCACCCTAAAAGATACGCCTCATGCATAGAATCTGTTGAGGTATAGTCCCCCATGTGGACGAATGGGCCGATTGCTCCTCGAACGGTCAAAAGACCATGGGTCGCTACCCCCACCAAATTGAGCCGAAGCTCCATAGAATAAGTATAAATTACACCAAGCAAGTAAATAAATGAGTTTAGCTTCATGTCCCATAACCATTGGCTTAACTTAAAATATTTACGAACAAAGTGTAGATTTCCAATCAAAAATACAAAATGATCATCATTGATCTATAATTGTAAACTACACGAATCTAGTAAATAAATGAGTTAGGCTTCATGTCTCATAATCGTTGGTTTAACTTAAATATTTACGAACAGATTGTAGATTCCCCCTCGAAAATTGTCATGAGATTTCAATCGAACAAGTCCAAGAATCAACCGACTAAGAAAACGCAAGCGTTTCATACTACTTGTTTTGCTTAGTCGTTTAATTGGATTTCTCATACGAATGAGGTAAAGGTTTGTGTATACTAATAGATTGAAAAGCAGTTTTAAAATGAGTTTTGTATTGAAAATAGTGTTGAATTCGTTTTTTGTGAAAGAGTTTTAGTATTTACTACCAATATAAAAACCTTTATATTTTAAAGTGAAAAATCACAGAAATGATTGTAAAAACAATCTATACCAAAAATTCACATTTCAATAACGTGAATCAAAACCATGGAAATCGATATCAAATCCAACGAATGGATATTCCCAAAAATCTAGAAAAAAGTCATCAAAGTCGATATTGATTGACACCGGCTATTCGGATCGTCAAAGATCGGTAAAAATTGGAAATCCACTCAAAAATAGGTAAAACATGAAAAATTCAACAGAACTAGACGTAGGGTAGGTTTAACCAGACGCCTGACCTTGGGTTAAGGAAATTTATAATTTTTTCTCCATTTTATTTTTATTTCCTAAAGCCTCCCAGACGTCTGGTCCGGGGCTTTGGAATTTTATTTTATTTTTCATTTTATACTCTTTTTCAGAAGCCCCAACCAAACGTCTGGAAATTTGAGCCAGACGTCTGGTAGCTGGGCTGGGCAGAAATTTGCCTAGGCCAATGATGGGAAAATCAATTTGAAGGTGATCGGATGAGCGATGGAGGCTAGGGATTTATGCTAAGCGACAACCCGACCCTATAGGCTCTTCGATACACCCCAAACAACAAGTCCATACATTCAAGATAGGATCTTTAAAGATTTTTTCTTTAAAATAAAAATTGGAAAATTCACCAAACCAATTCGAATCAAAAGTAATTGAACATGAAATATATATTAGGAATTCATACCTATCAACAATGAATGTTATAGACATAGATGTGAGTTCAAGAACACGCCTTTAAACTTAAAAACAACGAATGAAAAGCTCTAAAACAAAGCAAGACCAATTCCTCTTCACTGCACCTCTAGAATCTTCAATCTATTATCAAATGCAAACTTTTTCCTAAGTTAGGTTATAGGAAAAATCAAGAATTGAAGAGGGATTGGGATGGAGAAGAAGAAGATGACGCTTACCTAAGCTTCTCTTTGATTTTAGAACTTGAATTTCATAAGAGATCTAGGGCTTAGGAATTTCTAATCTCCTCTTTTTCTCCCATTTTTCATTTAGCATGAGTGTTAGGAATTATTATGAGTAGAATGAATGAAGGAGAGAGGAGTTGGGGTGTTTGGTAGAAGTGTTTGGGTTAGCTTATTGGGTTAATGGGCTAGAACCTAACCTAAAGCCCAAATAAAAACATCAAAATCGTAATCAACTCCAAACATAGCGATGTTTATACTTAAACAAGTTGTAAACTCCGTTTTGAACTCAATGAAAGTGGTCCCGAGTCCGGATTCGACTGTTTACAAAAAGTCACATTTTGGAATTTAATCCAACTAACGATGTTATATTTAAACAAAATTTAAATATTCAAACGTAAAATATTCGGGTTATAATAGACTCCCCTTCTTAAAGAAATTGCATCGTCGCGATATTTAAGAAGAAAATAAAGAGTAACAACCACTTTAAGGCATAACAACACAAAAGAAAAATTTTAAGTTAGAAGTTCACCTTAAGGAGCACAAGAGAGTAAGTCCAGATGCGTTCGCTCGATGAGTTCTCTGGATTACCAAGAACAATCCTTAGGATTTGAGGACCATTAAACTTTCACAAGAGGAACATCTTTATTTCGAACGCGTTTAACCTCCATAGAAATGGTATGAGTAGAATGTTGCTCATAAGTCAAATTAGGTTAAACTTCAATTTCTTCAATAATACCGGATTCAAGAATAGAACGGAATCTCTAAGGCATTTTCATATTTAAGAAACGTGGAATATGTCATGAATAATAGAAATTTGAGCCGGTAATAAAAGGCAATAAGTCACGAAACCAATGGTTCAGTGATGGAAAATGGGCCAATATATCGAGGTGCTAATTTTCCCGAACGACTGAAATGCACAACACCCTTCATAGGTGAAACACGAATAAATACCAAATCTTCCACAGAAAATTCCAAATTCCTTCTTCGGTATCGGCATAGGATTTTTTTCTACTTTGAGCTTCAAGAATGCGTTCTAAAACAGATGGATGAGACTCAACGCTACATAAAACAAAAGATGAACATGAATCGGATTCACGATTTCGAATCTCATAAATGGATAAAGTGTCAAGATCATTCCATTCAGATATCATCATGGAAACAACCGCTTGTTGCTTACCAATAAAGGCATCAGCAACATGATTTCCCTTTCCGGGAGTATAAAGTATCAAGATCATAAGATGCAAGGAATTCGAGCCAATGTTGTTGACACATATTAAGTTCCTTTTGAGAGAATAAATACTTTAAAGATTTATGATCGGTGTAGAGAACAAATTTCTCTCCCAAAAGATAATGACGCCAAACTCTAAGCATGAAAATAATGGCCACGAGCTCTAGATCATGATGGCATATCTAATCTCGGCAGACTTTAATTGTCTAGAAGCATAAGCAATAACACGTTCCCTTTTTCATGAGAATGGCACCCAAACCAACATGACTAGCATCGGTATAAACAATCAAGTCTTGGTTCCCTTCGGGAATCACAAGAATAAGAGCATCTGTGATGACCCTCCTTTCTCTCTACAGAAAGTCGCATCATCTTGAAGAAAGAAAGGGATAGAAAAGAGAAAGACAGGAAAGAAAGAAAGAAACAACATCAGAATCTCAACAGCGAAACGAATAAATTATATTAATCACATAAGTAGTTACATAATATACAACATCTATCAGAGTTACACAGATATACATCACATACTAGACAGTTATAAACACCTGTCTAGTTATTACAACTCAATACAGCACAAACATTTGACTCAAAGAACACACAGCGGAACACTATGTATATCTGCAACGCCGAAGCCTCCTGCTCCATTGCTCCTCCAGAATTCGTCAAAGCTAACCTGAATCCCTTAGCTACTCGTAAAAATTTGAGTACCCAAGAGTTTAAGAAAACAGAAGATAAACTCCGGGTCAGACATGGGTCTGGTGTGAATAATAGGTTAAGGTTGCTTAACTTTGAAAATCCTCTGAAAACAAAAGGTATCATGTAAGACTCCCCACACATAAACACGGGTAAGTTTTTACCTTACGCTAACCAAAACATTTGATAGGAAATCCATTGATATTATAATAGGTCTAGGGTTTCAAAATAAATAAGAAATAGCCGAAATTGTTACATGATTAAATTCTAGCATACTAGCTACAAAAGTGGGTAATACAATCAAAACCGTAAGGGCACGTAGGAAGAATGAGTTTCCATCAATGGCAGGGATACTGGGGTACCGCCCGTCACAGTACGTGGGCTAGATCACTGTACTGAGGATTACTCCCAATCTCCTGGAACACAAAGCCAGAGCCATCCCTTACTGGACATCCCCGAATAAGACAACCCCGCAGTTGTTTGCAACCAACTGCCCACACAGCCGAATATAAATGGACTTCTAGACAGGGGTAAATCTCATCCTACTTGGGTGCTACCCACTTAGCCTTGTTACACCTCTTCTGTTTTAGCCATTTACAGTTGATGAGGCTTGAGGCTACGATTACCTTTAGAGAACACATCTCCTAGAATGCTCATCGTCCACCTGATGATGTTCTGAAAGCATTCAATCCATACAAGTTCGTTCCAAGTTCGAACGAAACCAAAGGCATTATCTCGTTACATCATTTTGGAATCACCCTCAGAGTTAACGATGATAACCCTTGCACTCTGAATCTTCATCTTTACTTGAGATTCACGACCTACCGTTAATTTGGATCGATGTGGTTTTCGGATATCCAAATCTGGAAACCCGATCCCAGTCTCATCGACATCCAAAGCGCCATCTGTTAGGTCCAAGTTGTTTTAAAGTTAAAACAATTCAATTCTATTATCTATATACACACAGACAGATAATTCACAATAGATAATCTACATTATCATCACAATAGATAATTCATATTATCATCACAAACAGATAATTCACATTATCATCACACTTCAACCAAAGCATCCATATCACACAGCATCACTTATCTCATATCTGAGATCTCAAACCATTCAAGGCAATCAATATTATTCAATATCCATAAGCAATGATTTATTAATTACCATTTATAATTAATTTAAAATGAATTAAATTAATTACTTCATCTTTAATTAATTTAAAATAAATTAAATTAATTACTTCATCACATAAATCTTGTTTACTTAACCATTAATTAATTACCAATCAATTAATTAATCATCCTTTCATTATCCATCTTAATTAATCACCCTTGATTAATTATCCTCTAATTACTTTAAGTAGTTAGCCTTTATTAATTACACAAATTAATTATCCTAAACCAAATTCAGTAATTAACCTTTAATAACTTCATTAATTAATTAACTATAATTAATTACATTAATCCTTAATTAATTACAATTAATTAATCACTTCATTAATCACTTATTATTGATTAATTAATTTAATTAATCAATCCTTAATTACATCATTAATTATATAAATTAATGATCCCTAATTACATTTTAATTAATAACTTTATTTAAATTAATTATATTAAGTAATTAATCTTTAATTAAACCACATTTATTAATCACACTTGATTAACCACATCCAGTAATTAACTACCTATAATTACTTCATTAAATAAATTAATTACTCTTAATTAATTGTCTTTAATTAATCCCTTGATTAATTTCACAAAGTAATTAAATCCAAAATTACTTTCAATCCTCAATTAATTACATTCTGTAATTACCATTACTAATTACTTCACTAGGTAATTATTCTTCATTAATTACATTAAGTAATTACTTATCAAATCATTTAGTGATTATCTTAAATTAATTAAACTTAATTTAATTAACTTAAACAAATCAAATTAAACTTAATTAATTATAATTAGCAATTAATTTCTTAATTACTTCCATTAAGTAATTTCACTTAAACAATTTCACAAATAATTTTCTTTAATTAATTAATCTAATTAATTATTAAAATTAATCAAATTAATTAATTATTTAGTAATCCTTAGTTAATGACCTTCATTAACTATTAACAATACTTTAATTACTTCTCCTAAAGTAATAAATCATTATTAATTACAATTTAATTAATCTTTAAAAATCCATTAATTAATCTCTAATTATTTAATTAATTAAGTGCTTAACTGTAACTTAATTAATCTTTAATTACTTGATTAATTATTCTCTAATCATTAATTTAAAATCAAATCTTATCTAATTAATGATTTCTTAATTATAAATAAATAAATTCTTAATTAATTTACTTAACCCTTTAATTAATTAAATTAAACCCTTAATTACTTAATTAATTAATCAAATTAATTAATTAATTAAATTAATTAATTATCCATCTTAATTACCTTAATAATTTAATGAATTATAAACCATTAACTTTTAATTATCTTTAAGATGGAATTTTATTCTTATTAATGATTAAATTATCATTATCAGAGGTATTTAAAAATAATTTACTTAAATTTACTTTAAAATTACATTTTAAATTTAAGATTTAAAATGAATTACAAATTTAACTTTAACAAAGTTTTTTTTTAAAACAATTCAAAAACCTTTTGTATTACATGTTAAAGAAATATTTGTCTTATAAAAGAAATTTAAAAGAATTTTAAAACCAAGTTCACATTTCAAATTCAAATCCATATTTAAAATATACTTTAACATTCAAAGTTGTTTTAAAGCATTTTAAATCCAAAAACTTTTTTTTATTTCAAAACTATGATACAAATTCATTTTTGAATCCAGATTTAAAAACATAGTTTAAATCTTACTTCCAGTTTTAAAATTCATCTTAAAACTCAAACCATTTAAAAACTACTTTAAACATTTTAAACTTGTATTAAACTTTTAAATATATAAAACTTATTCAATTCAAAATTAGGATACAAAGTAAAATTTGAATCCATACTTTGAACTTATTAAAACTTTGTTTAAATCTTGTTTAAATTTTAAAATCCATTTTAAAAATCAAACCAGACAGGTTTGAAAAGAAACATGTAACCAAAACTTAACCCGAGCCAGACTAAAATGATTTCGAGTCAAACTCCTCAGGTCTTCGAGTAATCTACGCTAAAAACTCAAGCAACTCGAAAACCTTTCCCCTAGCTTGAACTCAACTTCACAGAATACAAAGTGCACCGTGCACATGCATGGTGCCGCTGACCACCTCCGGTCATCACCAAACCCTCGAGCACGTCAACGATCATCCAAGCACTATACCCAGACCACCAGAACTTCACCATCCACCCGAAATCAAAAGCGAGCAAATGAACCCAAAACTGGTACTTCACCCAAACCTGGAATCAACCATCGCTCTCGAGATTCCGATCATCAGATCACCAGAAAATCAAACAGTACCTTTGCCAATACCAATTCTTGCAATTCCCAAAATAGAGTAGCACTTGGTCCACCAGAGCAATTGCTTCGATCCAGAATGGACAACCTATTCAAACTAGGTTTACAAACTTCCCGGATCAACCACCATCGCCATCGACCACTGACCACCTTCATGATATTTTTCTTGACCTCACCGTTCACCTATCTACCTCCAGTGAAGACAGCAACCATCCAAATCACCTCGTTCACCAGAAAACACCCCAAACACCATATTCAGATCAACAAGAACTGCTCCCTTGATTTAACGCTAAAAACTTTGACTTTAGTTTTAAAAATCATGATTTTGAATAAGCTTTCAAATTATATATTTAGATCAGTGAATTAATATGTTTGTAATTTAACATAAATAAGCTTACACTGTTATAGTGAGTTTTCCAGAGCAGATTTAAATTTTAGTTTATCTAAATCAAATTTTAAACTTTACTTCTTGATCAAACAAACAAATTTTATTTCGATCTTAAGTCCTAACAACAATTGGTTCAGGAAAATATGAATTTTGAACATAAAACTTGAGCATGAAACTGTAAACAGAGATACACAAATACAACAACCATGCACTCATATATACATCCAGATAATTCACTTATAAAATCACACAGAACATTCATGTTTCCAAAGAATTAACATGTAACCAGATTTAAGGAAACTTAAGCTTTTTAGAAAAGAATGTTACTCACCTGTTTTAAGATGATGAACAGAGCATATTTTTGAAATCTTGAAACTGGAATGTTTCTTTGCCTTTGAAAACTTTAAAACTTTAAAAACTTGAGTGCTGAGATGTTTTGAAACTGAAATGCTTTGATTTACAAACTTACAGTTGCATGCAGGCTTCTAGATTTGAAAAAAAAATGTAGGCTTTGATTTGAGGATGACAGGTTTTAAAATGCTTTCCAAGATATTGAAGTGATATAGATTTAAATCTTGAAACTGAATTACAAGTTTGTGATTTATATTTCTGGCTTGCTTTTGAAGTGGAAAAATGAATTACAGGCTGAAGATTTTGATATTTCGAAAATGAGATTACAGGATATGATTTTTGTTTTGAGTAAGATTGATCACAGATTTTTGATTTTGAGTTACAGATCTTGTTTGAGTTGCAGATTTGAGTTTCAGATCTGTTTCTAAACTTTTGAATAAAAGATAGAAAAAAAGAATGAAGAGGAAAAATAATATGTTTATAAAGGCCGAAATTCATTAAATAAAAATAAAATAAAATAAATCTAAAAAAGGCCACTTGTTTTATATTACAACACTTGTCATCTAGAATTTATATTTACTTAACACTTGTTATTATAAGGCCTTAAGGAATTAACACTTGTTTTTGTTTTATTTTCTTTTTATTTTAAACGTTAATAAAGGTTTTACTTAATTTATTTATGCTTATGTAAATATATATGTGAATTTCTTATGTAAAGAAAATGTAATAAAAACAAATTATAAATAAAAGCATATCCAAATATTTTTAAGTATCCGTCTTTTGAATTTCAAAATTAATTCTAGTTCAATTTAAATTATAAAATCCAATTTAAAATCAAGTTATATATATGCATATATAACTACCATTTAAATTTTAAAAATAAAAATTCTATTTCTATAAAATCTATTTATGTTTATAAAAACAAAGAATTATAATTATTATTTGAAAATAACAAATTTGACAACTTTAAATAATTTATAAAAGAGATTATAAATTACTTCTATTATTAAATGAATTAATATCATATGCTATATTGTATATTAAACTTCTATTTTCAAATCATATTTATCAAGTAATATTTAAAACGAAATGAAACAAACCTTTTAGTTAAATTTAAACTTAAGCTAAGATATAATTTTAAACAATTAACATTTATCTTAGGTATTTAAAACTATATAGTTATTTATTAAATATCTTTGAAAAGCTTAATATTAATTTAAATCAAATTTCCAAATTACCAAAAATATTAGAATTTGAAAACATGCCTTTATTTATTAAATTTAAAACAAAGCTTATCTATTTACAATATATACAAATATATATACATTATAAATAGAAAATAATTTAATTAGCTTTAAAAAGATAGAATTCACTAATTAAATAATTATTAAAGGAAGATTATTAAATCAATTCAATTTTACTAACAAAAATTATCAAATCAATTTAATTTTTAATATAGATTATTAAATTGATATTGCCAAGGGATATCACAGCATCGGAAAGAAGTTCTTTTAATTTTTGAAAAGTTGCTTCTATGCTAAATCATTTATTCATGATCCTCTTTCCCGAAAAGATAAGACATTCAAAATTATAATTAACTTTATGTAATCATATTTTTAGAAAAAATTACTTATTACAAGTCAATTTACTGTGTCTGACTGTCTCATCATAGCGTTTAGGAGACTCCTATCGATAACGTTGATCAAGCGCATCGACCAGAGTTCTTAAAGCACTCAATGGACAACAAAACACAAAATCGTCTTATATACGATAAACATATCTCTTAAAAAATTTACGAATATTCTTTGCTCGTTTTAAGAACAAAATCCAATCATACTTATAAATATATCTTATTAGAAAGATTTGCAATTTTAAAATGCTGTTTTCACCCATAATTAATGAATACAAGAATGGACTCATCGAGATATTCACAGAATACTCGATTCATAATATGGATGAAATAAGCTGGAGGGTTCATCAAACCGGATGACATAAAGAGCCACTCATAAAAATCATAACGAGTGCGGAATGCGGTAAGTGGAATACTATCCTCCACACCTCGTAGCTGACAAAACCAGTGGCAAGGTCGATTTGAAAAGACCTTAGCGCAACTCAATAGATCGCTTAGGTGGTAATTCTAAGACAGGCTCAAAGATGTCGGGAAATTCACAAATTACTTGAATGAGGGAAATACATCTTCCATATCATGTGGGTTTGAATAATAAAATGATGCAACCAAATTGGAATCAAAATCATTAAGAACAATAGAAATCTGCTTAAAAGATTGAGGATGTCGAAGATGGATAGTCCTCTCGAGATATAGGATACGGGGTTCATAACGATTAAGCCAATCCTTTCCCAAAATCAATTCTGAAACCTAAGTGGCGCATAACATGGAAATCGGATCGGAAAGCATAATCACATAAAATAGTCTCAACATTTTTACAAAGTAAACTGAGTGTTGCAGATCCACCAACCGGATTCGCAATTCTCGGTGAAGTCATCAAGCCCATAATATTTAAAGGCAAAGTATCCACAAGTTCTTTTGATATAAAAGAATAAGATGCACCCGTACCAAAAAGAACTCGAATAGGATGATCACGAAACATAATAATGCCATTAAAGACAGAATGAGAAATACCTTAACCAAGAGAAGTGTTACCAAGGGCTTGCATAGCATTCGGTTTTCCCTCTTTCTTGCATTGAAGTTTGGGACATAAAGATATAGGATGACCTAAACTTTTGCAATAGCAACAAGTAAGGGCCTTTGTACACTTATTTGCATAACGGTCCTTAGATCCACAATTGTAGCATTCTCAACGATTAGGGGTAGGAGTCTTTGTTTTCGAAGTTTCTTACTTCCCTTTCTTGTTAGAATTAGGTTTGAACTTATTATCGGGATGCCTCTTCTTGTTGTTATTGAAGTTCTATGTGGCACCCCCAACATCACCATCACTTTCTTTATCGGCCTCTTCAAGTCGAAGAGCGATATCAACGAGCTGATCGAAAGGAACTTCTAGTTTCAGAAGTGAAGCCTTTTCATATTCTTATTCAACCCATAGATAAGCCTTTGATTCTTCTTCAATGGGGTATTAATATACTTGACTCCATATTTAGAGAGGGATTCAAAAGATGCGACATAATCTGTCACAGAAGATTCACCTTAAACAAGGTCAATAAAGAGTCGGGCTAAAGTTACTTTTTCAGCTTCCGGCACAAACTTTAACTCGAACCTTTCTCGAAATTGCTCCGAAGTAAGATCCACTTCAACAGTTTTTGAAACCAAATACTCACACCAATCTAATGCTCTCTCATAGAGCATGCTAGAAGCCACTTGGACTCGATGTAGATCCATAAGATTCATGCGAGAAAAGATGCAGTCGCATGATCTAAGCCAAGCTTGGACTTCTATAACACTTTCGGAACCCTTGAATGGACTTCCACCCAAATTGGTATAATCACTGCACAAGTGTGCAAACCTAGATTTAGGATGAGTAGGCTCTGGAATAGGTCCGACAGCTTGGGCATTCTTTACAAGATCCAAAAGTTGTTGGGCAGACATGAATATGCCATCCTGAGGAGTAGCACTGGATTGGCCGACGCTAGAACGGCCAGGTCTAACCATTTCTCTTCTTTAAGAAAGAAAGAAAAAGGTGGAAATAGGTTATTCTCAGAATGAATTCAAATAAACTAGATTGATAAACAAGCCATCATAAAAGAAAATATGATAGAACGGGTCCTAAGACTCGAATTAAATCCTAAGGCACTATTCCTAAGAGAAACTTAAGACAATGATCCTTGTTAGATTATTTTACATTGTTACGAAGTTTGGCTTTGATCGAAGGTGTGACGCTCCACCTCTAACTCAAACTAACCAAAGACACTACTGGGTAATGTCGTCAATTAGTACGAAGAATATGGCTATTGAGGAGCGACCAACTGTAGCTAAGCGGCCTTCGGAATCTACTACACAGTAGCTAAGTAGCCTTCGGAATCAAATATAAAATAAGCATAACATAAATTAGTCATAGATAAACATATCACCAAGGCGGAATCGGATATGAATATACCATATAGAAGTGCAAATCAAAGTAGTGGTCATGCAAGATCCACTACATCACAAAAGAATAAGTACAAGTTCTAGACAAAAGAATAAGTATACATCAAGGAATCTCTATCTCGAATGTATAAAAACAATAAACTTCTAAGCTAAAGTAGTTAGCCAAAAGTCAGAAGCTAGTCCCTACAAAGAGGACAGGTATATATTTGATAACAATAAAAATCATACAATATCTCAAATTTTCTCAAACACCCAAAAATAATATCATATTTTTTATCTTATTCACCAAACTTCAAATATTGACAAAACATATCAATGTGAATCACGGAAATTGGTGAAACGCAAATTATAGAAATCAATAATTAGAATCCAAAAACACAAAGGGAGAGGCCTATCACAACTGGGAGCATGAAAACTCACCAACACATGTATTACAAATGGGACGCTATCCTATGGGTTGCTAACCCATAAAAATATGGGGTACAAACCCCCAAGTGGACGAATAAGGCGAACATCGATGCACCCTAAAAGATACGCCTTATGCATAGACTCTATCGTGGTACAGTCCCCTACGTGGACGAATGAGCCGAACATCGATGCACCCCAAAAGATACGCCTCATGCAGAGACTCTGTCATGGTACAGTCCTCCACGTGAACGAATGAGCCGAACATTGATGCAACCTAAAAGGTATGCCTCATGCATAGACTCTGTCGGGGTATAGTCCCCCACGTGGACGAATGAGCCGATTGCTCCTCAAACGGTCAAAAGACCATTGGTCGCTACCCCATCAAATTGAGCCGAAGCTCCATAGAATAAGTGTAAATTACACCAAGAGAGTAAATAAATGCGTTTAGCTTCATCCCATAACCACTGGCTTAACTTAAATATTTACGAACAAATCGTAGATTTCCACTTGAAAATACAAAATGACCATCATTGATCAATAAGTGTAAATTGCACGAATCTAGTAAATAAATGAGTTAGGCTTCATGTCCCATAACCACTAGCTTAACTTAAATATTTACGAATAGATTGTAGATTTCCACTTGAAAATTGTCATGAGATTTCAATCGAACAAGTCTAAGAATTAACTGACGAAGTAAACGCAAGCGTTTCATACCACTTGTTTTGCTAAGTTGTTTAATTGGATTTCTAATACAAATGAGGTAAGGGTATGTATATATAGTAGATGGAAAATGGTTTGGAAACGAGTTTTGTTTTAAAAATAGTGTTGAAATCATTTTTTGTGAAAGAGTTTTAGTATTTACTACTAGTATAAAAACCTTTATATTTTAAAGTGACAAACCACAAAAATGATTGCAAAAATAATTTATCACCAAAAATCCACATTTCAATAATGTGAATCAAAACCATGGAAATCGATATCAAATCCATCAATTGGATATTCCCAAAAATCTGGAAAAGAAGTCATCAAAGTCGATATTGATTGACAATAGCTATTTGGATCATCAAAGATCGATAAAAATTGGAAATCAACTCAAAAACAGGCAAAACAGGCAAAGTTCCACAGAACCGGATGTCTGGTAGGTTTAACCAGGCGTCTGACCCTAGGTTCTGGAAATATATAATTTTTTCTCCTTTTTCTTTTTATTTCCTGAAGCCTCCCAGGCGTCTGGTTGAATTTTACCAGACGTCTGATTCTCGGCTCTGGAATTTTATTTTATCTTTCGTTTTATATTCTTTTTCAAAAGCCCCTACCAGACAATTGGAAATTTCAACCAGATATCTAGTTGCCTGGGCTTGGAAGAAATTTTCCTAGGCTAATGATGGCCAAATCAATTTGGAGGCGATCGAACGAGCGATGGAGGCTTGGGATTTATGCCAAGCGACAATATAGCCCTATAGGCTCTTTGATACACCCCAAACAACATGTCTAAACATTCTAGGTAGGATCTTTAAAGATTTTGACTTGAAAACAAAATTTGGAAAATTGACCAAACTAATTCAATTCAAAAGCAATTCAACATGAAATAGATGTCAGGTATTCATACGTAACAACAATGAAAGCTATAGACATAGATGTGAGTTCAAGAACTCACCTTTAAACTTAAAAACAACGAATGAGAAGCTCTAAAACAAAGCAAGACCGATTCTTCTTTTCACCTCTAGAATCTTCAATTTATTATCAATTGCAAACTTTTTCCTAAGTTAAGTTATAGGAAAAATCAAGAATTGAAGAGGGATTGGGATGGAGAAGACAAAGCGGATGCTTACCTAAGCTTCTCCTTGATTTTGGAACTTGAATTTGAATTTCCTAAGAGAACTAGGGCTTAGGAATTTCTAATCTCCTCTCTTTCCCCCATTTTTCATTTAGCTTAAGTGTTAGGAATTATTATGAGTATAATGAACGAAGGGAAGAGGAGTTAGGGCATTTGGTAAAAGAGTTTGGGTAAGCTTATTGGGTTAATGGGCTAGAACCCAACCCAAAGCCCAAATGAAAACACCAAAATCCTAATCAACTTCAAACATAGCGATATTTGTACTTAAATGATTGGTAAACTCGGTTTTGAACACAATGAAAGTGGTCTTGAGTCCGGATATGACTGTTGACCAAAAGTCACATTTCGGAATTTAATCCAACTAATGGTGCTATATTTAAATAAAACATTTAAATATTTAATCGTAAAATATGCGGGTTGTTACATAGGAGATGGATCTAAGTTACTTAAACATTGAAATATAATATATATATATATAATTAGAATTATCACCTTGAGATGTTGCGAAGAGAATGCACCTTAAATGATGAATCAAAGGCTCTTAGATTCTGTAAATCAATCCCGGAATTTTTCAAGAATTAAGAGATTATAACAACATTTTGTTATTAATTTTATTTGATATTTTAATTCGGAAATTTAGAGGTTTAGAAGCCATGAAAATTCGAAATTCTCAAATAGAAGGGCAAGAGGGATGATTATATCAATAAACAATCAATCGTGTAAGAAAATAAATGGAGATGTGTTTTAAAGGAATGATGGAAACCTTTCCTATTCCTTCCTTAAAACTTTACCTTATTAATTCCTTTTTAAATGTTTATCAAATAATCTCTCTCTTCTACATGCATGACTAGCCATAGGTGGTGCCACATGAGCCCTCAAAATTTTCCAAAATCTCATTAATATCAATCCTATATAAATCTAATTCAAACGTGTGTGCATTTATAACTTTTATATACGCACACCATTAAATGCTAATGTTATTAAAATAAAATAAAATAATCTTTTAGTAATTAATATTTCATAAATATTAATTAATTTACAATAATTATAAATTAATTAAATCATGTGGTTCATTTAGAGCATTCAGCATTTCGGTTGTGCGGCTCAAATGTGTAAATTCAGTCAGCGATTAATATCGAACTATTAAAATACTAACGTTCACACGTCACTTAGCAGGTGGTGTGACATTTTGGCTGAATTTATTACTTACACATCTTTTAGTAAAATTTATTATTACTTATTATGAGCGGTACCCAACAGTGATAATTATTTACACCAATTCTTTTTTTCAAAACTATATCACTTTGGATTTTGGGAATTTGGTAATGGTTAAATTCCAATATCATCCACATTCAACTTTACAGTCCAAACATGAAATCCTTAGTTCAATAATAACAATTATTATTAACCGAACCGCTCTGGCCAGAGCCTTCGACTTTAGGTTGACTTCAGTTGGCCATGATACTAACCTCATATAAATGAGTAGACAAATCCTCTCTTGAATAGTGTTTCACTTCCAATGCTTCCACTCAACCCAACTATAGTCATTCGATGGACATTGTTCCATGATTTAATTATAATCAAAGCGGAGCTTCCACTTTGGAAGTTAACAATATCTTCAAGTCAAGAGAACCATATAAATTAGTCACATCGATATTTTTTGTTTGACCTTAGTTATATTAACCAACAGAAAACTATCAAGTGAGTCGTTCCGTAGTTATCCAATAATTATCAGTATGTAACCCCTAGGTGCTCCTAGTAGCCATGAGTAACACATTGCCCAAGGTTTGTAGAGCGTTACCGTAACCGTAATTTTGATGATTAAATTTGTTAATTTAAATAAGAAATTGTGAATAAATATTGGAAGATATAAAAAAATTGTTGATTAAAATTTTGTAATGTAAAAATAGCCATTTTGGCCACTAACTTGGATTTCGACGAAACTAGTTTCATCGGATCCGTAATGGTGAATTATAGTAAGATTTCAAGTTTCGTAGCGATCGGACTTGTCGTTTGATCGTACGGACTCGAAACGCCTAGAAATCAATTAAATTGAAATCAATTGAAATAAATTTGAAATATGTTGATTTTAACGTAACTTCTTCATACGATGGAATTTGGACTTGAAACCTATTCTATTGATTTTAAAATATCCAAAAGCATCTATTTTGATATATGGGTTGATCTATTTTCGTTCCGCAGTCGAAACGGGCTTTTCAGGTCGTTTATCGTTCTATCCCAAATCAAATCCGACCTGTTATCTCTATTGTCTAATTTACCTATAAATATTTCGTTATAAACCCTAGCGTACTTCTTATTCCTCATTTCTGTATGTTCAATTCCATTAGCTCCTCCTCTTTCCAATGGCTGCAAACCATAATTCCCAATGGCAATTCCAAATCAAATTCAACTTCAAAAATTCATTCTCCACAAACTATATTGAATTTATATCGATCTGAAGCTCTCGACGAGTGCATCTCAGATCTGTAATTCTTTTTCCAATTTGAACCTCTATCCGGCTAGAAATTGAAGAACCATTTTCAGTCGTTCATCGCGTCGTGATGAACTGTGACCGATTGCCAAATCGTCTGAGGGGTTTTGTAGAGTGGACCAAGGGGATATCATCGTCGTAGTTGGTTCATCAAGTTGATGGCTTGATTTTCATGAAAAATTCGATTAGGGTTAGAAATACGGAGGCAGATGACAGTTCGAGCCTCGCTCTGCGTTGACCCAGAGGGATCGCGTGGCGTAGGCGCTCGAGAGATGGCGGCGCATGGTGGCGCGCTTTAGGTCGTGTGCGACGGCTTTATGGGAGCAAACGGAGACTTTCTGCTTCGCGTTTGGGTAGGGCTTAGCTGTGATGAAGATGACGTGGCAGGGAAGTACGTTTATTTTGATTATTTTCTTAATTCAAATCGTATAACTTCTAACTACTATAAAATTTTCATACGAGGTCGTATTCACGTGTTGTTTTCTCCGCTAGGATCGTATCAGAATTCCAGACACTATGGCGCTTGTTTGGATGAATTCTAAGACTGTTCAAATTTTGGGTTCAAATTGGATTTAAGTCCAATTTAAATTCAAAATGTGAGTATTTTAACCCTCTCACAGCTTCTAAAATTTCTTATGTTTGTTAAATTAATTTATGATGTGATTAAAAATTTATTTATGACTGTTTGGCATATTTTGAATCATCATCTCAGTTTAGTTGAATTTATTTGGATAAAATAGTTATTTAATTTATTATTGAATATAAACTGCCAGTAAATACCTGTTATTTATTATCTGTTCCATATTGATGCTATTGATTGAATTGGATGATGATTGTGATAATTGTTTGATGATTGATATTGGATGAATGGATGTTGGATTTTATATTGTTATAAACTGCAAGTTTGTTATGGACTTTTATTTCATTCGGGATTGCAGTTTGAAATGATATATAAACGCATTTATATTTTTAAATTACGGATTGAAATGATAAATATCTGTATCACTTGACCATAGGAGAGAAAATTAAATACATACACCATGGTCTATATATATAAAAATATTTTAAAATGATTTCTATGGTTTTGTAAAGAAATATATGGTTTTAGATAAATATTGATTTTAGATATTATATAAATGTTATTTTATCCTTGATTTTAAGCTAAGTATAATTTGTTTTAATCTAAAATAAGCTTAATAATAAGTTTGATTTTTATTGAAGATAATATGGTTAAGTATTTATATAAATTATATTTTAATATAGAGTTTATAATGATTTAAATAAATTAAGCTTGGAAGATAAATTGGAAATTCATTTGAAATTGAATTTATTTAAGAATTAAACTCAAATAAGTAGATGTCAAATTTATTAAATTTGAAATATTAAAAGGTATGATTTTATAACTTGATTTTGATTTAGGGTGAATTAAAAGAATATTTCAGGTATAAATAAATTGAAGGAAATATTTAGTTATTTGTAATTTGAGTTTTAATCAGATGATAATGGATTTATTACATACAATATTTCAAACTAAATAATAGAAAAGTGAATTGTTGAATCGTAATTACCAAACTTAGTTTTGAAATTGTTTGAATATTTAAAGTTTGAAATATATTGAATTTGAAATGGTTTATTCTGTGGATCAAATCTATTTTGCAATCAATAAATTTGGAATAGTTTATTTGGAAACTGAATTGAATTGAAATTTATGATTTAGGATTTGATTAAATATAAAATGTAGAAATTCGAGTTGTGTTGGATTTGATTTGTGAAATTGAAGAAGCTATTTTATTATATAAAGTATTTAAATATTTAAACCATTCAAGGGGTGGAAGTTATGTTTCAAAGTTATGAGTTTCAAGGTATTATAATTTGAAAGTGTTATGTTTCAAGTGTTTTGATTTCGAGACATTATAACTTTGAAAGTGCTTGATTTTTGAAAAAGGATATATTTGAAATAAAAATGATATTATATTGATTTGGGCTTTTAATAAAAGTGATACCATATTGGTTTGGTTTTTGAAATGGAAATGATATCATATTTATATGGTTTTGAAATGAATATTATATTCTGGTTTTGAAGTATAAGTTATTTTGAAATGACCGCGGTGTAATAATAACGTTTGGTTGTCAAAGAGACCGGGATCGGAAGTTTTCATACTCTCTGCCAACTCTGAAAACCACTTTAACAACCGTGTACGCGGTGGAGATTCCAGAATGAACTAGGATGGTGGCGGCGTTCCTTGAGGTATGTACGTGGACTCGACTCCCGTGAGTTGGCATAAGGTGGCTAAAACAGGAGCGATTCTCAGGCCAAGGAGGTAGCTCCACTTATCGGACACACTTCTTCGATATTATATTCTGACTTTGGATTGTTTTGGTGGCCACTTTTGATTTTTGATTTTGGGAGTGTGGCACGATGTGGGCGGTAGCGTAATTGGTATATCTAACATGGTATTGCCTTGTGTGTCGTGTCACCTACCCTAGCGCGCCTCGTACGAGTTTGATTTGTGTCGCATCTATGGAGTATCCTCTGGTAGCCTCCCGATCAGAATAGTTTAACAGATTATTATAATTGCATATATTACTACATAGTAAATAGTTTAACGGATCCTTAGGAGATGTGAATGCCGAGCATCTCTTAAGTTACTGCATTCACGTTAGACACTGGATAGGAGATGTCAAATCCTGTAAACATCTCTGATGCCGTTCCACTCATATTATTTATTGTTGATTTAACTTACATAAAATCTTTTAGTTCCGACTCGAGTGTTTTGTCTTTTCAATTCGCTCGGGTCAGTCTGAGCATTTTAGGATTTGAAGACCTTACTTCTGGAGGACGAAGACGAAGATTTTATTACTATTATTTACTATATTGTTCCACTGCATCACATTTGTTCCGCTGCATTGTTATTTATTATTCTTGGTATGTGTAACTCTGATATGTATTGTATTAGTATAATCAAATGTTTTATAAAACAGCTTCATGAACTGTTTATTTGATTATTATATTTTGTCGTTCCACTGCAAGATTCTATTTTATTTCTATCCCTGGATTTCTTACTCATCCCAATAACAATCCCCCTTATGTATGGTTTGAGTCTGGCGTGTGTGGTTTATCGTCGATTTAAAACGTACAAAAAGGCGGGATGTTACCATTTGGTATCAAAACTTTGGTTTAGCGATAAACCTTAGCTTTGTAGGGTCTGACTCTTTATTAATAGGGTAGTAATGCCCTATGATGAGTCGCCGAGCGTATATATATATGAGAGAGCGTATTTGTTAGTGTTATAAAAGGTTTTGATATTGTGTTAATTTGTTCCGTTTTTGTATATATAAATTCTGGTTGGTGCATAGGACGCTATGACATCAATAGGGATTTCTAAACACTTAATAGGACAGACCGACACAATATTTGTTTTGAAATATAGGTAAATAAAATAATTTTTCCTATTATATTTTCTGTATATAAAGTAATAAATTTTATAAAGTTATATTTGGTTGTAATATATTGGTTGTTAGGTAGTGAAATTTATAATTACTGGTTGTAAAATAAAATTTACTAATAAAATAAAGAAAAATTGGAAATTCAGAAAGTAAGTTCTGGGATTTTGAAAATTTCTTTCAAAGGATTTTGGAATATAATAATATTGTTTATAAGTATTTTCTGATATAAATATTTCAATATATTTTGAAAGAATTGTTTTAAAGAGATTTTGGAAGAAATGAGTTCTGTACTCCCTTCTCTGTCGTTGGAAAATAATTTCGGTGATGAGTGCACGCATCATCTACATTCATTTTCGAGTTTCTAAGTGGGAAGGCCAGTGTAGTAATTTTACTACAGATTTATTTTGAAAAACAAATATAAATTTCAAATTGTTTTAAATATAATTGGATATATAAATTGTAAGTGTGTACATCTATCTATTATTTCAAAATAATTTGAAATTAAACCCGGTATTTAGTTCTTAAGTTTCTATTAATTAATAGTTTTAATTAGTGTAGTGAAATGAAATTCAACTAACAAATTGAAATCTCTAAAGGAAATAAGAGATTTAATGCTAAGTTATAAGTGGAATTAAAAGAAAGCTGAAATTTGCAACATATAAAATAAGGATATTATTATGGAACATCAAGTTAATTTAAAAGAAATAAAATAAACTTGTGTAACTTTCAATTACATCATTAAACGCATATATATAACTTACCAAATGTTAAAAGTTCTAATGTTTAATAAGGAAATGTAATAGGATATTATGCAAGTAAAAATTTGGAATAATGAAAGTACTCAATGAAATTCTTTAATAAATAAGAATTTGATGTTGTAGTTGTTATAAACTTAAGCATAATTGAAAGGCTACTAATTAAATAAATAGAAAGGTAAGTATTATAAATAAATGATTATAAACTTAAGTTAATGAATTGGAATGCTAAGAAATTGAATTGAACATGAATACTATAGATAAATGAATGAAAATAAATGAAAATTTGCGAGAAATAAATGTAAATTAAAAAGATAAATCATTATATGGAATAAAGGAAATCTAACAACAAATTTATGAAATGAAATTAATAAAAATGAACTTGATTTATTATTTGAAATTGTTGTTTGTATGGTTATAGTTGTTTAGGGAAAGGATACTTAAAAATTATTTAGATATGTGAATAATCTATTAGCATCATCTAAGACTGTTGAGTAAATGGTGCATTTAGTAGTTTATTTTTCATTCTATACAATTTAAAATTTTAAACCCGAACAACTATTTGTTTGTTGCTATGGATATATGGATGATTGATTTTATTGGCTTCATATGATGGTTGTATGTTGTGATTGCAAGTGATTATTATTGATTTGTTTGCTAGTATGAAACAAAATTAATATTTCATTCTATATAATTGTTAACTCTTTTTAGATTATATAAGTGAAATGCAGGTTATGGAAGCAATTGCTACTGCTTTTGGTTTCATAATTAAGCGTTTGTTTGCCCGACAAATAGGTATGTTTTCGGATTACGGTTTTATAGCGCTATTATATTGTTTTTCCACTTGTTGGGATATATAATTTTGAGATATTATGATTTATATTGTTATATTTTATATTATATTATATTCCGAGCCTCTCCGTACAAAGGAGACTCTGCCAAAAAAATTCGTGAATTTTGGACTTAGAAATTTTATGGAACATTTTCCAGAATTTTGTTACTTGAATATAAAAAGATTTAAGTGTTATAAATTTATATATATATTTTAAATTATTGGATTTTTGTAAATTTATTGTTATAAATTTAATATTTTAAAATAGATATATATATTGATTTTCTTACTTCTTTCATTTCCCTTCTTTTTCCTTTTCGGGGACGAAAAGTTTTGAGTGGGGGAGAGTGTAACGACCCATAATTTTGATGATCAAAATTTGTTAATTTAAATAAGAAATTATGAATAAATATTGGAAGATATAATTTTTTTTGTAATTTATTTAACAAAATAATAACTAAAACAAAATGCAACAATGTTATTTATAGTTAATTATTCACAACTTGAATGGAATTCCAATTAGATGAAATAAGGTAAATGTACGCTTGGTAATAAATTGAATACAAGAAAACAAACGTAAATATTGAATTAATTAATGAATTAATAATAATAGTGATTGAATGAAATCAATGTTCTGTAAGAAATTATAATATTGTTTGGAAATGATAACTTATAAAAGTATGATTAAGAGTTATTGGCAACAATTATTATGAATTACCGATATATTTTTAATCCATTGAATTGAATTGGAATCAATTGCAATAAATCTAAATAAAATATTAGGTTAATGTTAATTAAAGTAATATTTGGAAATAATGCTAATGTTATTCATAATAGGACAATTTGTTGATTTAAAAAGAATGGAAATGAAGATTTATCAATTTAATGGGATTTGAACTATAATAATTGGATTAATTGCAAATATATGAAATTAAATATCTAAATATTATGTTAATTGAAATTAAGATGGAATTTGAGTACATTAATGTAATAGATCATGAATCCAATGTTAATTTCATCCATTTGACAATAATGAATTGAATAATAGAATGAAAAGTAAGTTAAATGGTATTATTGGAAATTAAATTTATAATTTTCAAATTTAATGAAATTGAGGTTAACACTGAAATTGATAAATTAATCAACTCTGAATTGACATCTAATTTTTTTTAAATTAGTGTAAATGATTAAGAAATTTAGAAATGATAAAAATTCTCAATTATAGAATTGAAATCGAAAATTTGATTTAATTAATTAATTATTAATTTATTTAATTAATGTAAAAATGGCCGTTTTGGCCACAAACTCAGATTTCGACGAAACTATTTTCATCGGATCCTTAATGGTGAATTATAGTAGGATTTCAAGTTTCGTAGTGATCGGACTTGTTGTTTGATCGTACGGACTCGAAACGCCTAGAAATCAATTAAATTGAAATCAATTTGAAATATGTTGATTTTAACGCAACTTCTTCATATGATGGAATTTGGACTTAAAACCTGTTCCATTGATTTTAAAATATCCAAAAACATCTATTTTGACATATGGGTTGATCCATTTTCGTATCGAATTCGAAACGGGCTTTTCGGGTCGTTTATCGTTCCGGCCCTAATCAAATCCGATCCGTTATCTCTATTGTCTAATCTACCTATAAATATGTCATTATAAACACTAACCTACATCTTATTCCTCATTTTTGTACGTTTAATTCCATTAGCTCCTACTCTTTCCAATGGCTGTAAACCCTAATTTCCATTGGCAATTCCAAATCAAATTCAACTTCAAAAATTCATTCTCCACAAACTATATCGAATTTTATATCGATCTGAAGCTCTTGACGAGCACATCTCAGATCTTTAATTCGTTTTCCAATTTGAACCTCTATCTGGCCAGAAATTGAAGAACCATTTTCGGCCGTTCATCGCGTCGTGATGAACTGTGACCGATCGCCAAATCGTCTGAGAGGTTTTGTAGAGTGGACCAAGGGGATATCGGTGGCGTAGTTGGTTCATCAAATCGAGGACTTGATTTTCATGAAAAATTTGATTAGGGTTACGAAATGCGGAGATGGCTGACAGTTCGAGCCTCGTTCTACGTTGGCCTAGGGGGGATCGCGTGGCGTAGGCGCTCGAGAGATGGCGGCGATGGCCAGCGGCGCGTGGTGGAGCGCTTCAGGTCACGTGCGGCGGTGCATTTGTGGGAGCGGATGAGACTTTCTGCTTTTGTGTAGGGCTTAGCTGTGATGAAGATGACGTGGCAGGGAAGTATGTTTATTTTAATTATTTTCTTAATTCAAATCGCATAACTTCTAACTGCTATAAAATTTTCATACGAGGTCCAATTCATGCGCAGTTTTCTCAGCTATGATCGTATTAGAATTCTGGACACTTTGATGCTGCTTTGGACGAATTCTGGGACTGTTCAAATTTTGGGTTTAAATTGGATTTAAATCCAATTAAAATTCAAAAGGTGAGTGTTTTAACCCACTCACAACGTCTAAATTTCTTATGTTTGTTGAATTGATTTATGATGTGTTTAGAAATTTATTTATGACTTTTCGGCATATTTTGAATCATCATCTCAGTTTAGTTGAATTTATTTGGATAAAATAGTTATTTAATTTATTATTGAATATAAACTGCCAGTAAATACCTGTTATCTATTATCTGTTCCATATTGATGCTATTGATTGAATTGGATGATGATTGTGATAAATGTTTGATGATTGATATTGGATGAATGGATGTTGGATTTTATATTGTTATAAATTGCAAGTTTGTTATGAATTTTTATTTCATTCGGGATTGCGGTTTGAAATGATATATAACGCATTTATATTTTAAAATTACGGATTGAAATGATAAATATCCGTATCACTTGACCATATGATAGAAAATTATATACATACACCGTGGTCTATATATAAAAAAATATTTTAAAATGATTTCTATGGTTTTGTATAGAAATATATGGTTTTAGATAAATATTGATTTTAGATATTATATAAATGTTATTTTATCCTTGAATTTAAGCTATGTGTAATTTGTTTTAATATAGAATAAGCTTAATAATAAGTTTGATTTTTATTGAAGATAATATGGTTAGGTATTTATATAAATTATATTTTAGTATAGAGTTTATAATGATTTAAATAAATTAAGGTTGGTAGATAAATTGGAAATTCATTTGAAATTGAATTTATTTAAGAATTAAACTCAAATAAGTTGATGTGAAATTTATTAAATTTGAAATTTTAAAAGGAATGATTTTATAACTTGATTTTGATTTAGGGTGAATTAAATGAATATTTCAAGTATAAATAAATTGAAGGAAATATTTAGTTATTTGTAATTTGAGTTTTAATCAGAGGATAATGGATTTATTACATAAAATATTTCAAACTAAATAATAGAAAAGTGAATTGTTGAATCGTAATTACCAAATTTAGTTTTGAAATTGTTGAATACTTAAAGTTTGAAATATATTGAATTTGAAATGGCTTATTCTGTGGATCAAATCTGTTTTGAAATCAATAAATTTGGAATAGTTTATTTGGAAACTGAATTAAATTGAAATTTATGATTAGGGATTTAGTCAAATATAAAATGTAGAAATTTGAGTTGTGTTGGATTTGATTTGTGAAATTAAAGAAGCTATTTTGTTATATAAAGTATTTTAAATATTTATACCATTTAAGGTGTGGAAGTTATGTTTCAAAGTTATGAGTTTCAACGTATTATAATTTGAAAGTGTTATATTTCAAGTGTTTTGATTTCGAGGCGTCATAACTTTGAAAGTGCTATGATTTTTGAAAAAGGATATATTTGAAATAAAAATGATATTATATTGATTTAGGTTTTTAATAAAAATGATATCATATTGGTTTGGTTTTTGAAATGGAAATGATATCGTATTTATATGGTTTTGAAATGGATATTATATTCTGGTTTGAAGTATAAATTACTTTGAAATGACCGTGGTGTTATAATAACGTTTGGTTGTCAAAGAGACCGGGATCGGAAGTTGTCATACTCTCTAGTAACTTCGAAAGCCACTTTAACAATCATGTACGCGGTGGTGATTCCAAAATGAAGTAGGATGATGGCGGTGTTCCTTGAGGTATGTACGTGGACCCGACTCCCGTGAGTTGGCATAAGGTGGCTAAAATATGAGCGATTCTCAGGCCAAGGAGGTAGCCCCTTTAATCGGACACACTCCTTCGATATTATATTCTGACTTTGGATTGTTTTGGTAGCCACTTTTGATTTTTGATTTTAGGAGTATGGCTCGAGGTAGGTGGTTGTAGCTGCTACGCGTTACCACCAGCCTAAATGCGTAATTGGTATATCTACCCAGGCATTGCCTTGTGTGCCGTGTCACCTACCCTAGTACGCATTGTAAGAGTTTGATTTGTGTCTTACCTATGGAGTATCCTCTGGTAGCCTCCCGATCAGGAGGCATTACGGTACTGTATAGACTATTGGCACTATTTATGTGTTAAGGGGAATATTGGTTCACTCCTTAACGCTATTTTAAAGTAAGTTTATTTTACAATTTTATAATAAACATAGTAAATAGTTTAACGGATCCATAGGACATGTGAATCCCGGCATCTCTTAAGTTACTGCACTCATGTTAGACACTGGATAGGAGATGTCAAATTCCATAAACATCTATGATGCCGTTCCACTCATATTATTTATTGTTGATTTAACTTACATAAGATCTTTTAGTTCTGACTCGAGTGTTTTGTCTTTTCAATCCGCTCGGGTCAGTTTGAGCATTTCAGGATTTGAAGACCTTACTTCTGGAGGACAAAGACGAAGATTTTATTACTATTATTTACTACATTGTTCCACTGCATCACATTTTTTCCACCGCATTGTTATTTATTATTCTTGGTATGTGTAACTCTGATATGTATTGTATTAGTATAATCAAATGTTTTATAAAACAGTTTCATGAACTGTTTTTTTGATTATTATATTTTGTCGTTCTGCTGCAAGATTCTATTTTTTTATTTCTATCCCTGCTTTTCTTACACAGCCCAATAACAATCCGCCATTCTGTATGGTTTGAGTCTGACGTGTGTGGTTTATCGTCGATTTCAAATGTACAAAAAGGTGGGATGTTACAGTTACGTACTCTAATCTCAATGGATACATCGATATCTAGTCTCGATGCATCTTGACTAGGAATAATTGAAATAGTATATTTAATTTTATTGAGATAAATTACTCACGGTTACAATACTTTGTAACTACTTGTAACGACCCGCCAATTTATCACTTTAATAAATTGAATTTATTTTTAAATTTAAGATGATTATACAGATAATATCATTTCAAGTAATGATGAGTAATAGTAAACTTATTTTGAGTAAATATTTACGAGAATATTTTCCTCTAAAATTCAATCGATTAGAGGCATCATATTTAAATATAGTTTTATTTAAATTAAATCAAGATTTAATGATCTAATAATTATTTTAATTATTCAAATAATTATTTTAAATAAGAATAATTCATTTTAAATAGTTATAAAGTGATAATGAATCATTTATAATAGTTTTATAAAGAGATATATTTGATTTGAAAATATAAGGAAAAATCGATATCGTTTTATCGATTCGATAGCGATTTTTGTAAATAATTGTTAATATAAATTTATATGATTTTATAAATGAAATATGATCGTTTTAATTCATTTAAAATGACAAAAAATTTATTTTTAAATTTTGTTTACAAATATGCGTATGTTAAAATATAAGTGAAAATGTAATCGATAATCGGTTCGTCGGATTTCAACGATTTAACGAACGAAAGTTGTTCGAAGACGTTCAAAGTGTTAAAACCCAAATATACATACATATATAAATATAATTATGTATAAGAGACATAACATATAATAAATAATGTACTTTAACGATTTCTTACTCTTTAAGTATAAAGTAGTTAACATATGCATGCATGAGTGAATGGAATGATGGGCACATAGGGGGAAGGCTTTGGCCATGTATTTTGAAGAGGAAGTGTGCTAGAGAAGCTTGGAAAAAGTAGTGTTTACATATTTTTATACACTTCTTTTTTTCCTATAAATATCATACCCTCTTCTCTATTTTTCCATTCATCTTCTTCTTCATAATTTTCAAGCTTTTACCTCCACTTTAATGGCTTCCATTCTAATATAAAATTATGTCCAAATTTATTTCAAAATAAAATAAAATTTATAATATATAGTTAAACACTTCAAAAAAAGCTCAATCTTCATTCTCCATCTCCCAACCCAAGACACAACCATTCGCCACCTTTGGCCGTGAGCTCCACCTCCTTACCACCCAAGGCTATGAGCAACAAGGCTTGGCCAAGCCCTATCAAGGATCCAAGCTCGATTTCATGAAGTGTCATTTCGAGATAGTGGAGCTATAGCCGTTTTAAAACTAGTTCGACTGAAAATGAAGGTGAGAACTCCTAAAATTATTATACTATATGTTGGATGATGATCTGATATTTTGCAATGGATGTTTAATATGCTTTGATAATCAAGTTTGGTTGTTTTCATATAAATGTTGAATATACATGCAAGTCTTGATTATACACGTCGATAAGCACAAAAGGAAATCACTTTCCTTAAATTAACGAAATGATTTGTATGGAAGTGTTAAACCTCTTAAAAATAGTTTAAAATGTATTTGAAATGTTTTATAAACATTCAAAAGTGTTTTGGTGAAGTTTGAAAATAAATAGAAAAAGTGGTAAAAAATAAGCGCGTCGTTTTGATCAATATAGCTTGTGCAAAAGATGGAATATAGCTCAAAATTTTTCAAGATAAAAAATTTCCAACTATTATATCCATAATTTTTCGATGAAGAAAGAAAATAGAGATTTCGAAAAGTATATTTTGAAATATGAGTAGAACAAGTTTTTGAAAAATCCTGAATTTGCAGTTCGGAATCCAAAACTGGATTTCTTTGAAAATAATATTCTAATATTGTTTAAAAATGTGGAATAAATCTTTTAAAATGTTTTAAAATTGGTTTGAGTAATAAAAATGGATTTTCAAGTAATAAAAAGTCGTTATGATCAATATAGCTTAAAAGGCACTTTCCGCAGCACTTTTCTATAACTTTTGAAATACAGTTTTGAACTTAACGATTCTTTTCAAATCTTTTATAAATTTTTTCAAATGAATAATTAAGGGTTTTAATAATGATTGGAGGTTTTCTATCTTATTGAAGAAAGTTCAAATAAATGAATTAAAGAAAAAGCTATTATAAATAGTGGTTTAATCTTGGCTCTAAAAGCCAATGAGTAGATTGGATTTTTCTATTTGTGAGATCCGGATGTAAGGTGCTTCAACTAAGGAGATGTTCAGAGAAACCAATGCCCTAGCTCACCTGGCCTCTTTCCAGGATGATAGACAGATAAGGTTGAAATGTTGGAAACAAGTTAAGTATAAAATGATTTGATCTTCCAAATTTAAATACAACTTGATTTTATGAATATGATCTTGTACTCTATGTTAAAGCCCGAAGACAGAACTCGTACTATTCATGGAATTTAAAAGGTGATTTTTCCGTTATTCCACCCATAGTATTTACTGAATACGGAGATTGAAATTGAGTAGAATTAGAAGATTTATATAGATTCTGCTCACTTAATACTTACTTGTTTGGGGATCAACATCCTAGATTTTGGAAATCTTTGCTAAGGTTTGGATGAAATGATTTTGGAAATGTTTTTCTAAGTTTATTTGGAAATATTTTCAAAAATATGTCATTAAAATTAATATCAAGTATTTTGACGTAATATGTTTTAGATATCATAAGGTAAAAACCCATTCCGTGTATATGTGTGGCATGGTCTTATGAGATACCTTTTAATTTTCAAAACACATATTTTGAGTTCTCACACCAATCCCATGACTAGCCCGGAGTTTATTTTCCTTATCCTTAAACTCTAAGTTCCCTAATTTTCCCCGTGCAGCCTAATAGTCAGGTTTAGTTTAGAAGAAAGCTGGATGGAGCTCGAAGCATGGAGTCTGAAGATTTTCTGGAGATTTTTATCTATTTCCACCACACTCTTATACTATAGTATTCCATAATTTGTAAGGACTGGAATTATAATTGTCCATGTTTAACTTTGATAAATGTATTTAAATTTTCACTATAAATATTATTTGTTGAAAAACATATGTGAGATTCTATTCTATCTTATTTTTCTTTCTTACCCTTGAGAATCCGCTTCTCCGGCACTTTGATTTATGGCATGTGAATACCGAGGATGTATTAGTGTCGATTTCTAGGGGTTGAAGAAATGGTTCCTTACAATGTGGTATCAGAACTTAGGTTGAGTGAAAACCTAAGCTTGATAGGGGTAAAAGACTCATCAGAGATTAGGATAGTAATGCCCTAGGATGAGTAACTCATTAGAGATGGGGTTAGTAACACTCTAGAATAAGTTTGAGAGTATTATATATGAGCGTGTATTTGTTAACAAAATAGTCAAATGAATTCGATTTTATATGAAATCATATTACTAAGAATATATATGTATTTGGAAAGGAAAGAACATTTTAGTAAAATTTTCAAAGAGTTTTTGAATTAAATAAACATCTTATACAAAGAATTTTGGAAAGCCATCTTTCGAAATGAATCTCGAAACATCTTTTTAAGTATTGACCGAACCTCTCTACCTAATAGTACGCTAGCAATTACCTACTACCTGTGTCTAAAAAGAAAAATTGTTTGTCTTGTAGAAACCATATGGGGGAAGTTATACGAAGGGGGAATCCTCTTAAGCGAATTTGGGTGAGAAGAATAACCTTATAACTCTCTACAACGATGAGGAAGAACAGCTGGACCATCTGCCTAGCAATGGTGGATCTCCGATTAGGGAAGACTATGCGTCGCATACTCGTAGGAATGAAGATGGGTACCCTGTTGCAGGAATGCTTGTACGACCTCCAGCACCGGAAATAATCACGATCTCGAGCAACGACGAACCCGAGAAAGCCTTGGAGGGAAATTGGGTAGCGGATCCCATTAGTTCCATTCTGGAATCGATTGAGGAAGAGGAGCTAATGGAAGAAGAACCGAAATCCGTAGAAGAGGAGGAAATACCAATGGAAGAGGAATCTGAGCGAATGGGAGACCCAAAAGCTATCATATCAAGCGAATGCAAGAATGTGATATGGGATATGAGCCGGGAAAATGTTATATGGCGGGGGGCATTGTCCAGTTCATACATCAACTAGAGCGCAATAGGAAGTCACAATGAGGAAACTTCTGAAGAGGAAGAAGAGGAAGAAGTAGGAGTATTTGAAAATCCATGGAAATTAATTTAAACCATATTTAAAATTTATTTACACAACAATTTCAATTATAACCTACATTAATCAAATTAACTTTACGGTTTAAATTAATTTAAATTAACTTTTAAAAGTTTGAACTAATCAAAATCAACTTCAAAATTTAAATTAAATAAAATCAACTTCAAATTTTGATTTAAAACTTAAAACAAATTAAACATTGTAGATAAACTAATATAACCCATTAAATTAGAAAACAAAAACTTTCGGGCTACAGATCAGGTTCGGCAACATGGAGCAGAGGTGGAAAATGGAGGTGGCGGTGACGAAGAATGGCGGTAGGCTCTTTTTATTTGTTCGAACGTGTTGGAAACACTAAAATTAATTTCGAATTTGAACAATAATTATAGTAACGGGTTTGAGTGGGTTCATAATTAGGATTGGCTTGCAAAACAATGTTCGCATATACGAGGCGCGCTTTAGAACGCTTCATCGCCTCGAGAAAGTTGAGCCTAAGTGCACTTTTAATGCGCCTCATGTAGTAGAGGCTCCTTGAGATCAAGAAAGATGCATTAGGTGCGCCTGCGACTTTTTGATTCCTAGGCACACCTAAGCATGCACCTTGACAACTATGGCCAAAGCATATAAAATAGAAGGGTTGTCGCGTGCTCGAATCCACCCCTTCAATTTTATATGGTTTTTCTTGTAGTAGAAACTTTTGCGAAGCCGGTTTCGTACTCAAATTACACTAGTTTTCTGGATAAAGGTTTGGGGATTGCAATGTTTAGAAAAAGGTCAGTCCTTTTTTTACACAAGATACATATACACGCACGACATATGTATGTATACACTTTCCAAGGGAAGTATGTGTTTATTCTTGTATTTGTGTCCGATAATTTTGTAGAGTAGTGAATAAACACATCAACTTGTCAACATGCTTGACTGCACTTTAACAGTAACGGAAATAGCCTTCTCTTTCATACTGGAGAACTACCGGAAAGAAGACGAAGTTCAAGTACGTGAAGTATTGAGGCCATTCGTGGAGTTCTAGTTCCTGAAGTATTGATGTAATGCCCTAATTTTAAAACAACATTATTCGGGAGATTTAATTAGATAAATTAAATAAAATAATGCAAAGATTAGGATGATAAGGGAATTGAGATTTGAAAACCAATTATGGTCGTGCCTTAACTAAATGAATTTATAAGAACGCTTCATAAGTTAAATAATTAAGAAAAATAAGGCAAGGGTAATATGAGGAATTGTCGAACCCCAATACCCATAAAACCCTTATAATTATTCTATTCTCATTTCATTCTTACAAAAATAAGAACATAAACATAAATTAAGGAGATCAAGTCTAGCCATAAACCTAAGAGAAAAGAAGTTCAAAATCAATTAGAAGCTAAGATTTAAGCTAGGAAGATTAAAGTGAAGAAATCTCAAGTTCCTTATCCAAATAAATCGAATAATAATCTAAACCGTCTCTATATGATGTATCAAACATTTTAATTCTGCATTTAAGTTTTTAAAACCGTTTGGATAGATGAATGACAATATGATGTGATTATATTCCATATTTTGTTTTAAACAAGGATTTTTGTGTAATGACATAGCTCAGTTTTAAGATTAATATCATGTAAATTGATTTCGAATGTCGTTATGTTTAAATATGTTATGCAAAACACTATTTTAGAGATGGATTTAAATTTTCATAATATTCCAAGCTATAAATAATTTATTATGAATTTTTGAATGGAAGAAATAGACAATTTTGGGTTTAAATTATTTAAGGCAATTATATAATGATTTCGGGTCTGAAATTTACATATGTTAGAAAACATATTAAAAGTGAATCATGACAATTTTTGGGGATTTTTCCTAATTATTTTAATATGATTATTAAATTATCTAATTTAAAGCACTTAAATGTTTTATTGAAGGGAATGACTTGTTGGTAAAATAATTTTAATTATAAATTATTCAATTCGGCAACCTTTTTAGAAAAGGATTTTTATAAATAATTTAGCAGCCAATCATATTTTGATAAATTGGGTAAGTTATGTAAAAAGGAATTTCTTGTAAAGGCATAAAATTAGTTTTGTTTTGATTTACTACTTCACCACTTCCTTCTGCTTGCTTTTGTCACCATACTTTGGCTAATAAACCAATACACATGGTATCAAGCTATTAATACGTAGTGGATTGGAGAAAGGCGGAAAGGACTATGTCGAAGGCATGATTTTAAAGGGGTTGAATTCATTCTTATAAGCTGTCGACTACATTACTTGCCTTTGTTCTAAAAAAATGCTTTCGAATGGGTTAAATCTTTCGAATTAATCAAGTTACCTTTTTTCAAAGAGCTGCTTACCTTTGTTTTTAAAAAAGCTTTCGAATGAGTTTTCGCATGTTGAACCTGTTTGAAACCTAGCTGCCACATTCATGCATTTCGAATTAGTTAAAGGTTGCTTTCTTTATAACTTTAAATCAATGCTTTCAAAAGCAAAGCTTTCATCTTTGTAAAATTTGAAGCCACCTTCCCAATGCTTTCGAAAGTGTTCATGTAGCCACTTTTATCAATGGTTTCAAAATGGTGGTTTCGAAGCTATCCTTTTGTCCAATTCTTTTATTTGAAGATTAATGTTTTCAAAAGAGTTACTTTCGATTATATTCTCTTTGATCCAGAAGTTATAATTAGTGTTACCTAATGATTTCAAAAGAGATACTTTCAAATGGTTTAGGAGCTATGCTTTTATAAGTTCTACTTGAACTAAGTGGTTTCAAAAGATAAGCTTTAAATGTTTCGCAAGGTATATCTCTAATGGTTTTGAAAGGAAGGCTTCAATGTTTTCGAAAGAAATGTTTTGAGTGTTTCGAAAGGTATATCTTCAAGTTTTTGAAACGAAGGTTTGAATGCTTTTGAAAGGTATGCTTTTAATGGTTTCGAAAGAGAAGGCCTAGGGTTTTAAAAGCCTTAGCTTTCAAACGAGAAACCCAATCTCATTTTTAAAAAGTAAACCCATGGCAATATAAAAGAGTTTTGAAATGGCATTTAACTTTGGAGTTTTTGAAGAAGCTTTCCTTGCAAAAGATAGTGGGTTAAGGGTATTAACCATGTTTCCTTTAAAAAATGATTAGAGGGAAATTAAATCATGGATGTTTATATTGTTATGTTTTGATCAATTTTCATGTGTGCTTCTTCTATAAACATATTCACTTTATGATTAACCCATAACTGCATTTTTTGGGGTGTTAAGGCAGAATAAGTAGCTAGGTTGATCCAATAGTGAATATACATTGAGTTAACTCTTATGTGAGTCGATTAGCATCAAGGAGGTCAGGTAAACCATAATATAGGATGCCCAAAGGCTGATCAAAGAATTACTGATTTAGACAAATTCATAGAAAGCCTTTGAAAACTATGTACGGAAATTGTTATTGGCAGGGGCCAATAGTTTCTTAGTGATCCAACGAAAACTATGTCCGAAATAAGTTATTGACGGAGATCAATAGGTTCATAGTCATCCTATGAAAACTATGACATGAGAGAAGTTATTGGAGAACCCAAAAGGTTCATAGTAAGCCTATCAAAACTAAAATTGGATGATGTTATTGATAGATACCAATAGGTTTTTAGTGATCCATGAAAACTATAAAACTACATAGATAGTCCACAAGCTTGGAACATGTTATTAGTTAGCCTAAGAAAACTAATAAGTTAATAATGACCTTAAAAACTATAACCTGAGACAGATAGTCAGATGAATGGGGATGGTAAATCCAGAACATATTGCATGCTTGCATATATCATGATACATTTTCTTATGTTATTTCTTAATCATTTGGATGATGCACTAATATATAATTATTATAATTAGGTTAAAATATTAGTGAGGGAAAAGCCATTCTTCTAACCGGCGTGGTCTTACTAAATATCTATGTGGTCCGAGATGGTTGGTTATTATTCACACCAGGCTTTTTATCCGATCGAAGTTTATGTTTTTCCCTTAAACTCTTGGGTGCTCAATTAATTTTCAGTAGTTTGAGAGTTAAGGATTTTAGGTTCTCCTTTAGAGGAATAAGCATCCTGAGACGTACAAGAGGCAATCTAGCAAGTAGGAGTTCTTTCTGTTTGATTTTGATGGTAAAGTTGTTTATTTGCGTATATTTAGACTCTAATCGACCAAGGAAGCATCTTCATATGTCGCTCTTGGTGTATTTTGTTATGTTTCTTTGTACGTAGTTTACGAATTGGATTATGTAATGAATTTGAAATGTGATTTGAAGTGGAGTGAGAAATTTGTTTTATGATATTAAAATTTCTCATATCCATGTGTTTTTGCTATATCAATTTATCTAACATTATTGCATTTGGTCACCGAGAATTAATAACTATAAATGACTGCAACATCTATAGTCGCTAATTTTGGGCCTTCAAATAAAATATGTTACAAATTGGTATCGGAGCATAGGTTTATGTAAATTTAAAAAGAAATTTAAACCTAAAAGATTTTCAAAACATAATCGAATGAATCGTAAAATGATACCGGGGTTTGGGTAAATGCTATAGTAACGTACTTATACTTGTTATGTATATATCTATAAACACATACTCCCCTCTCTCCTAGACTGTTTTGTTGTATCCTAATAAGACTTGTATGTAGATTTATATGAGAAAGGAAGATATGGAGCAGGAAACGAAAAAGGAAATCAAGCTGGAGGAAGCACGACAACTAACGGAAATGCTCGACCCAATACCAAAAGGAATCTGGGTCGATAGGGAAATGTTAATCCAAATGCGAATGCCAACGTAGGTGTTGGAACCCTACCAGTAGATATGGGGATGATGTATCAGTTCTTTGTCAATCTGATGCAAGCTAGGGAAGATGCAGGAGTAGCTGGTGGAAATGCTATGAATGTTGGAGAAGCTAACCCAGTGCCCCGGTAGGCAATAACCATGCTAAACTACGCAAGGATTATACCAGTCTTGGTGGGAAGACATTTTTGGGAACAAAGAATGTCGTCGAAGTAGGGATTTGGTTATTGCACTGTGAAAGAATATTTGCTGAGCCAAGATTAAATGATAGCAAAAGAAGAGACTTGCTTTTAGACAGTTACAGGGAGCAGCACTTCATTAGTGGAATAATGTTACTGTGGGACCCGAGATTTCTCCAACCTCTCATAGTAAGAAAGGAAGAGAAGCTTATTGTCATTCGGGTTGGAAATGTCATTCGGGTTAACAAGTACATCTACTTTCTTCGTAGATTTGATGAACCGAGTTTTTCGGGAGCACTTGGATAGGTTCATATTGTTATTCATAGATGACATTTTAATACACTCTAAGGACGAAAGAGAGAATGAAGTTCATCTTCGAGTAGTACGTGAGACGCTGAGGCAGCATCAACAGAAAGCGAGGTGTTCAAAGTGTCATTTCTGGAAGAAGGAAGTTAAGTTTCTTGGTCACGTGGTCTCAGAAAAGGGTTTATCAATTGATCCGGATAAGATCGAAGCTGTTAGCAATTGGAAGAGACCACAGATGGTGACTGAGATTAGAAGTTTTATTAGACTCACTGGCTATTACCAAAGATTCATTAAGGGTTTCTCACGGATAGCAGCGCCTTTGACTAAGCTAGTCGGGAAGGACGTGAAGTTTATTTGGTCTGAGAAATGTGAGGAAGCATTCCTTAAGTTAAAGAATTTATTGACTAACGAACCTATATTAGTGGTTGCAGATGGAAACCAAGGATTAGTAGTGTATATTGATGTATGTGGAATCGTATTAGGGCTGTGTTGATGCAGAAAGGCAAAGTTACTGCCTACATTTCACGACAGCTTAGACCGCATGAAGTGAGATATCCTACTCATGATCTTGAGTTGGCAGCGGTGATCTTCGCACTGAAAGTATGGAGGCATTATCTTTTAGGGGAGATATTTGAGTTATACATAGATCATAAGTCCTTAATCTAATTATTCTCTTAGAAGGAGTTGAATATGAGACAGCAGAGATGGCTGGAGTTTTTAGCGGCTTATGATTTTGGTATAGAGTATACACCTAGAAAAGGAAATAAAGTAGCAGATGATCTTAGCAGGAAACATCAGAATGTAGTGTCAGCTATGTTAGCAGAGTGGAAAGACTTGGAGGCTTTGACAACTTGTAGTGTTCAATTAAGATCGACTGCAAGTTTTAGTCCTGGCACTTCCATGTTATCCTGCTTGGATGTTCGACCAATACTGATCAAAAGGATTTCTTCTAAGCAGAAAGAGGATCCATTATTAGCCAATAAGATTAAAAGGTTTGAGGTTGGATTAGAGATTGATGATCTAAAATATTTCAGTCCTGACTAATGGGGATGGTTGACAAGGAACAGTTGTTAGTTTCGAATGTTGGGGATATAAGGAGAGACGTCCTAGGGAATGTCATCGATCCAAATTTATGATTCATCCTGGAGGAACCAAGATGTACCAAGACATGAAGAGGAGTTTCTACTAGGAAGGAATGAAGAAGGATGTTGGCTTATGGGCAAGGATGTGTGTGAATTGTTAACAAGTGAAGACCGAGCATCAAAAGCTGAGTGGATTGCTTCAACCTTTGGAAATATCAGTTTGGAAATTGGATTCAATGTCCATGGATTTTATAGACGGATTTCCAAGGTAGATTCGAGGAAATGAAAGTACATGGGTCATAGTGGAGTGTTAACGAAGAGTCCCCATTTCATTCCGGTTAAGTTAACCAGGACGACACCTGTTTTAGATAAATTGTTTATGAAGAACATAGTTAGACTGCATGGAATTCCTAGTAGCATAGTGAGTGATAGAGATACTTTGTTTATTAGCGATTTTTGGAAGAGCCTATATGATGTGTTTGGAACGAGCTTAAGATGAGTATTACTTATCAACCTCAGTCAGATGGGAAGATAGAGAGAGTCAACAAGGTACTTGAGGATTAGTTAAGAGCTTGTATGCTAGACTTTGGTGGATCTTAAGAAGATCACCTACAATTAGTTGAGTTTCCCTGTAATAACAGTTATCAGACTAGTATAGGAATGACGCCTTTCTAAGCTTTGTATGGAAGGCCATGCAAATCACCAGCATGTTGGTTGGAAACTGTAAACAAATTAGTCTTAGGACCAGATCTGGTTAGAAAGGCTACACAGAAGATTGAGTTGATCCGAAGTAGGATGAGAGAAGCTCAGTCCAGACAAAAGAGTTACACATATAAGAGGTGTAAGGATATAGATTTCTCGGTTAGAGATAAGGTTTTCATTAAAGTATCACCAATGAAGGGTGTGGTATAATTCGAGAAGTCAGGGAAACTGACACTGAGATATGTTGGACCGTTCCCAGTTATATAGAGGCTTGAAAAGCTCGCATTTAGAGTAGAGTTACCGAGCATTTTGTCAGGTGTCCATAATGTGTTTCATGTGTCTCATCTTCGTAAGTATGTGTATGATCTAGAGACTACCATTCCTCCAACCGCGTTGGAAAATTTACTAATAGAATCGAATTTGACTTTTTTTAGGCAGCCAGTTCAGGTTGTAGCAAGAGATGAGAAGAGCTTAAGAAAGAAGATAGTCAAGTTGGTGAAAGTTCAATGGAGCGACAATGAGAGGGACTGTAATTTGGAGATAGAAGACAGGATTAGAGATGCCTATCCTGATCTACTGTAAGGGTATATTTTATATTTGCTTTATATAGACTATTTGCTAGTCAGGTAGGCTAGTATGGTAGTTAGTAGATGTCACAGATGATTACTATGATTAGTATTTAGTCCTTGCTGAATTTCAAGAATGAAATTCTTTAAAGAGTGGAGCCTGTAACACCCCTATTTTAAAATAATATTATTCAAGAGATTTAATTAGATATTTAAATAGAATAATGTAGAGATTATGGTGATAAGGGAATTGAGATTTGAAAACAAACAAATTAAGGTCATGCCATAACTAAATGCATTTATAAGAATGGTTCATAAGTTAAATACTTAGGAAAAATAAGGCAAGGGTAATATGGGGAATAGCCGAACCCAAAATCCCTAAAACCCTTACAACCATTCTATTCTCATTTCATTCTTACAAAAACAAAAACATAAACTAAGGAGATCAAGGCCGGCCATAACACTAGGAGAAAAGGTGTTCAAAATCAATTAGAAGCTAAGATTCAAGCTAGGAATATTAAAGTGAAGAACAAATCTCAAGTTATTTTTCCAAACAAGGTGAATAATAATCTAAACCATCACACATATTTTTTATTGAACATTTTAATTTCGAAATTATGTTTCAAAACCGTTTGGATGGATGAACGATGATATGATATGGTTATATGCCATGCTTTGATTTAAACAAGGACTTTTGTGTCATGACATAGTTCGATTTTAAGGTTAAAATCATGTAAATTGATTTTGAATGCCATGATGTTTGAATATGTTATGCAAAACACTATTTTGGAGCTTGTTTTAAATTTTCATAATATTCCAAGCTATCGATAATTTATTATGAATTTTTGAATGAACGAAATAAACAATTTTTGACTTAAATTATTTAAAGCAAAAATATAATGATTTCGGGACTAAAATTTACATATGTTAGAAATCATACTAAAAATGAATTATGATGATTTTTGCGGATTTTTCCTAAGTGTTTTAATATGGTTACTAAATTATTTAAGTCAAAGGACTTAAATGTTTAATTGAATGGAATGGTTAATTGGTAAAATAATTTCAATTACAAATTATTGAATTCGGCGGCCTTTTAAGAAAAAGATTTTTTTAAAGAATTTGGCTATTAATCATATATTAATAAATTGGGTAATTTAGGTAAAAAAATAATTTCTTTTAAAGGCATAAAATCGGTTTTGTTTTGATTTACACCTATGCCACTTCCTCCTGCTAACTTTCATCGCCATATTAAGCTATTGCTGCATTTTGAACATGTTCAAAATGTAGTTGCCGCACTCGTGCCTTTTGAATTAATTAAAGGCCGCTTTCTTTATAACTTTAAATCAATGCTTTCAAAAGTGAAGCTTTGTCCTTTAAAAATTTGAAGCCGCCTTCCCAATGCATTCGAAAGGGTTCTTGTAGCTGCTTTTATCAATAGTTTCGAAAGGGTGGTTTCAAAGCTATCCTTTTCCCCGATTCTTTTATTTTAACATTAGTATTTTCGAAATGGTTACTTTCGCTTTTGTTCTCTTTGACCCAGAAGTTATATTTAATGTTAAATCCAATGATTTTGAAAGAGATGCTTTAACATGGGTTGGAAGCTATGCTTCCATAAGTTCTACTTGAACCAAGTGGTTTCAAAAGATAAGCTTTAAATGTTTCGCAAGGTATATCTCTAATGGTTTCAAGAGGAAGGTATCAATGCTTTCGAAAGGAATGTTTTGATTGTTTCGAAAGGTATATCTATAAGTGTTTTGATGGAAGGTTTATATACTTTCTAAAGGTATATTTTTAATGGTTTCGAAGGAGAAGGCCTAAGGTTTTGAAAGCCCTAGATTTCAAACAAGAAACTCAATCCCATTTTTAGAAAGCAAACCTATGGCAATATGAAAGAGTTTTGAAATGGCATTAAACTTTGGAGTTTTTGAAGAAATTTTCCTCGCTAAAGATAGTGGGTTAAGGGTATTATTAACCATGTTTCTTTTGAAAAATGATTACAAGGAAATTAAATCATGGATATTTGTATTGTTATGTTTTGATCAGTTTACGTGTGTGCTTCTTCTGTAAACATATTCACTTTATGATTCACTCATAACTGCATTTTTAGGGTGTTAAGGGCAGAATAACCAGCCAGGTTGACCCAGTAGTGAATATACATTGAGTTAACTCCCGTATGAGTAGAATTGCATCCAGGAGGTCAGGTAGATCAGAATATATGATGCCCGAAGACTGATCAAAGCATTAATGATTTAGACTGATTCATAGAAAGACCATGAAAGTTATGAATGAAAATTGTTATTGGCAGGGGCCAAAAGTTTCTTGATGATCCCATGAAAACTATGTCCGGAATAAGTTGGTCAGCCCATGAAAACTATGACATGAGCGAAGCTATTAGAGAACCCAAAAGGTTCATAGTGAGCCCATGAAAACTATAATTGGATGATGTTATTGGTAGATACCAATAGGTTCTTTGTGATTCCATGAAAACTATGAAACCGGACAGATAGTTCGTAAGCTTGGAATAGGTTTTAATTAGCCCTTGAAAACTAATAGGTTAATAGTGACCCAAGAAGCTATAACTTGAGATAGATAGTCAGACGAACAGGGATGGGAAATCCAGAACATATTGCTTGTTTGCATTTTATCATGATACATTTTATTATGTTATGTCTTAACCGTTGCGGATGCAGATGTACAGTATATGGTTATTATAAATTGAGTTAAAACACAAGTAAGGGGAATACCCATTCCGCTAAGCGGTGTGGTCTCACTAGGTATCTATATAGTCCGAGATGGTGAGTTATTATTCACACCAGGCTTTTTGTCTGACTGAAGTTTATATTTTCCCCTTAATCTCTCGGGTGCTCAATTAATTTTCGGTAGTTTGAGAGTTAAGGTTTTCAAGTTCTCCTTTAGACGAATAAGCTTATGGAGACGTGCAGGAGGCAAGCTACCTAGGAGAAGTTCTTTTTATTGGATTCTGCTATGTTTTTGATGTAATGGAGAAGTTGTTTATTTCCTATATTTAGACTCTGATCAACCAAGGAGACATCTTTATATGTCTCTCTTGGCGTATTTTGTAATAATTATATTTCTCTGAACGTGATTTACAAATTGGGATTATGTAGTGAATTTGAATTGTGATTTGAAGTGAAATGGGAAAAAAAATTATGACTTCAAAATTGCTCATATTTATGTGTTTCTATTATATCAATGTATCTAACATTACCGCATTTATCATCAAGAATTAATAACTATGGATGACTACAGCATCTGTAGCCATTAGCTTTAGGCTTTCAAATGTGGGATGTTGCAATTAAGGCCATTTATGTTGGGCATTGCCTTTCTTCCATTTAAGAATTGAACTATTTTGAGAAGAAGTGGATTCTGTCCGGTTTTATTTTCATGTTTGGTTTGAATTTTCTTGAGAAGAAAACTGAGTGTGTAGTTTAGTCTACATCTTATATATATTGTAGTGCACTGGGTCGAATTCATTTTCGTTGGCTGTTAATCTTTGTCAAAATTTTAGAATGAGCAGATTTTTGCTTGTTTTTAATATTAAGCTAAAATGGGTCGTACGAAATTTTTTAGAATGGTAACTACCATATTTTCAAAGCTCGTCAACCATAAGTACAAGTGCTACTCTATTTACATTATCTGTTAACATTATCAGTTATTGAGAGCAACATTATTTTAATTTCATAATCTTAAAATAATAATTTTGAGTATTATTGACATTTTAAGTGAGATAAGTAAACTATTTCATTATACCATATGTCTCTACATCATAAACAAACTCATCTAGAAATGGGTTTATATTACTTTAACCTCTTTATATACAGATGTATGTATGTTATAATTATAATTTCACTATAACAATTACACATACATGTCACCTAAGTACGTCTCCTAAGTGTAAATTCAATTAGCGATTGATATTGAAAAATTCAAATATCAACGTTCATACGTCATCTTACTTAGTGGTATGACAACTTGGGAGAATTAATCGCTTATACATTTTTATTGATAAAATCCTATCACTCTTTTATATAGTATCCTTTAGTAAAGATTACTTACACCAATTCTTTTTGTCAAAATTATATCACTTTTGGACATATGAAATTTGTTTTTGGTCAAATTTAAAATATCATCCATATTCAATTCATTTGTCCAAACATAAAGACTCTGGTTCAATAATAATAATTAATAATTATCGTTAATTATAATGTTGTGATTTGTGATTTTGGATTTGAGTTGACTATAGTTGAACGTGGTACTAACCTCGTATAATTGAGGAGACGATAGAGAATAGTGTTTGACTTCCAATGCCTCAACTAATACCAAACGACAATTGTTCGATGGTCGCCATGCCATGATTTTACTATACTGGAAGTGGACTGTCCATATTGATGTTCAACAGTATTCTCAAGTAGAAAGTACTATGTAACATTATTACTTTGAGATCTTTTATTTGACCTTAGTTATATTTACCAACAAGAAACTCTCGAATTATTCATTCCATAGTTATCCAATAACTATTAATATGTAACCTCTTAGTGCCCTCAGCTACCGTGAGTAATAAACTAACTAGCATTCGAAAAGTATTTTGTACTCTAATCTCAATAGATGAATCAATATCCTTTTTCCAAACAGTTTGACTAGGAATATTTAAAACAATATGTTATTTTATAATATGATAAATTTCTCATGATTACAACGTTTTCTAATTGCTTTACATAACATATTATTTAATGATTTTCTATTAAATATATTTTAAATTACACATTTAATTAATATTTTCTAATATAACAAATAAATAATAGAAAAAACAACTTTTATTTCGAATGAGATTTTATTACAAAGCTGATAATTTCAGTAAATTACAGAATTGCCCCTACGGCATACCCCCAACTCTATCAATCTCCCACTTGCATGTGAGGCTAATTATGGAATCTCAATCTCATTCCTTCGATCAGTCTGCTTAGTACAAATAGAGTTAGTCCCTTCATGAATGGATCTATTATTTTGTCCTTAATGTTTGTAACAATCCGGGATTTTAGTCATTTAATTTTGAATATTTAATTAATTTTAATTATTAAAATATTTGCTTAAAATTTTTAAAACTCGATTTAAATTATATGATTGTTTAAAATCTTTGAAGTGTGAATAAATATTTGAATAGTAACTTAAATATTAGAATCGTGGACTTATTATTTGAATAATGATTTAAATATTAGTATTTCAAATCTAATATTAATTCTTTGGATTAAATGGACTTGTTTAACTCCTTTTAAAATTAATAATAAAAATAATAACAGTGAGTTCAATTTGTAAACTTATTTACAATAATAAATAGTTCAATGAATAATCATAAAATTTATTTTTATTTTTACGATCGGAATTCAATTGACGTATTTTAATTTTATTTTACTGTTCCATAATTTTTAATTTGGAAAATACTTAAGTTGTCGTTTGGCTAGTTTTGGGCAAACGGTGGTGTTTTTATGATTTTTCAAAATTCAATAACTGGTATATATTATTATATTTTGGAATCATGTCGATGAGAGCAATCATATTTTTATTTTTTCGATTCGGAGCCCGTATGCAAATGGAAAGCAGTGCAGCGAAATGCTGAAAAGTTCAATTTAAAACTAAATTCTAACTTAGACAATTCATACATGTCGTATATAAAATCTTCGTCCATTTTGTCTACATTCATCTTCATGTTCCCTATAAGCTTCTTTGAATTCAGAATTTATATAAACACACACACACTATCCACTTTAAACATTCAGTACGCATTTCTCTTATCCTTTCTGCTTTTGGGTTTCATTTCGTATAGACAAGTGGGAAAATAAATCACCGTCCCTTTTAAAATCCCAAAAAGCAGAAAAACAAAGAAACCCAAATCCTCTTTCCTTTTAAAACCCATCATTTGAAGATATAAAAAAAATAGAAAGCTTGCTTCTTTGGGAAAATGGAGTCTAGATTCTTATCTGGTTAGAGAAGTAGAGGTTGCCTCTTTGGGGTAATGTAGTTTTAAGTTCAACAGTGGATGAACTGAAGCATGGAGAATTTAGGTTGCAGTTTTTGGGAAATTGGAGGGGGAATGATTCAAGGCAAGGCCAGCGGTAGACTCGTGAGGTGAAAACGCCGAGATTGGAGGTAGTAGGAGGATGAGCGTTCGCTGTTGGTGGTTATGACCTTCTTCTCATCGCGTGCAGGGGAGTGTCACTTTCTGATTTTGGACATCGGACTTGAGTTTTTGGGGTGAAGCAAGAAGAGGAAGTGGAGTGTGAATCGATGGCGAAGTCGGATGTAACAACCCGCATATTTATCGATTGTATATTTAAATATTTTATTTAAATATTTCATCGTTCGTCGGATCTTAGTCCGAAACTCTACTTTTAGCAAACAGTCGAACTGGGACTCGAGACCCCTCTCATTGGGTTCAAAATGCTGTTTGCGACCTTTTTGAGTATAAACTTCGATATGTTTGGAGATAGTGAAATTTTGCTACTTTTTCACTTTGGGTTTGAGTTTGGGTTTCAGCCCAATGTTCCATCTTAAGACCCTAGCTCCACTCCAACTCTTCATTACTTCATTTCATATTCCTAACACTTTAAGCTTTAAGCAACAATGGGGGAAAAGAGTGGAAATTAGAAATTCCAAGCCCTAGTTTCATTGCAAATCCAAGCTCCAACTCCATATTCATAGAAGAAGCTTTGGTAAGCCTTCTCTTCTTCTTCTCCAACTCATTCTCCTTTCAATTTCAGAAATTCCTAAACCTAACTTAGGAAATGTTTATCTTTTAAGCTTAGATTCAAGCTTGTGGGGTTGGAATTGAAGTGTGATTGTTCTTGCCATTGCTCTATAGCTTCTTCTTCATAGTTTTGGGTTTAAAGGTGAGATTTTTATCTCACATCTATGACTATAACTATCTTTGGTTGTTAGGTATGAATTCCTAACACTTATTCATGTGCAATTGCTTTTGGTTTGGGTTGAATTGGTGAATATTCCAATTTTTAGTGTTTTGGGTCCAAATCTTTAAAATCCTAACTTTGATGTTTTGATCATGTTTTGGTGATGCATCGAGGAGCATATAGGGCGGGTTGCCTATTGGCATAAACCCTTAGAGCCAATGTTCGTCCGGTTGCATTTTGGAAGAGTTTGCTCTTTATTTGAATAGGCTGAAAAACAGCCCAGGCATGGTTTAGTCGACTAAATTCTCTGTTTAGTCGACTGAATTCTCTGTTTAGTCGACTGAACCTGGAAACAGAATGTTTCCAGGCATGATTCAGTCGACTGAATTCTTTGTTTCGTCGACTGAACCTGGAAACAGAATGTTTCCCGGCAGAATTCAGTCAACTGAAAATCTCTGTTTAGTCAACTGAATTTGTTGTTTAGTCAACTGAAAATCTCTGTTTAGTCAACTGAATTTGTTGTTTCATCCCACTTTGCCTTTTGGGATTGAATTTCCAATTTTAATCGATTCGTGATGATCCTATTTGTTGTTATCATTTATTATGACTTTGATGACTCCTTTTTAGGGATTTTTGAATATCCATTTCGATGGATTCTTTATCGCTTTCTTTGGATTTGATTCACGTCTTCTTATGTGGATTTTAATGATTGATTGTTTCTACAATCATTTTTATGGTTTGTCATTTTAAAATGCAAAGGTTTCTATACTAGTAGTAAATATTCAAACTCTTTATCAAAGATTATTTAAACTCTATTTTCAATATCGAACTCGTTTATAAAACCGTTTTCCAACCTATTAGTATATACAAACCTTTACCTCACTCGTATGAGAAATCTAATTAAACGGTTTAGTAAAAGTAGTGGTATGAAACGCTTGCGTTTACTTCGTCGGTTAATTCTTGGACTTGTTCGATTGAATCTCTTGTGGCAATTTTCTAGTGGAAACCTACAATTTGTTCGTAAATATTTAAGTTAAGCTAGTGGTTATGGGACATGAAGCTAAGCTCATATATTTACTAGCTTAGTGTAATTGACACTTCTTGATGATCGATGATGATCATTTTATGGTTTAGACTAGCGATGTGCGATGTCTCTTTTACGGGTTAGCGCTCATAGGTCTTCGGACCGTTCATGGAGCAATCGGCTCATAGGTCTTCAGACCGTTCGTGGAGCAATCGGCTCATAAGTCTACGGACCATTCGTAGAGCAATCGGCTCATAGGTCTTCGGACCGTTCATGGAGTAATCGGCTCATAGGTCTTCGGACCGTTCGTGGAGCAATCGGCTCATAGGTCTTCGGACCGTTCGTGGAGCAATCGGCTCATAGGTCTTCGGACCGTTCGTGGAGCAATCGGCTCATAGGTCTTCGGACCGGTTGTTTGTGATAGGCCTTTCCCCCCTTTATGTTTTCTGGATTTCTTGTTGTGATTTCTAGAATTTTTATTTCAACAATTTTTGTGATTAGCATTGTTATGTTTTATCAATATTTTTGATATGATGAATATGTGAAGGAATATGACATTCTTTTTAGTGTTTGAGATTTCTAGAGATATTGTATGACTTTGTTGATGTTTAATGCATACTTTTCAAAGTATGGCATTTTTGTTATCATACCTTTGTTTTTGTCTTATCTCTTATCCTATCCCACTTTATCTGATATTTATAGCTAGACTGATCCGTTTATTATTTTCTTATTAAATAATACTCGGGTCAGACCGAGATGTTACGGGTGCTTTTTCTTGACTCCTTATCTGGGATCATCATCTGATTTTTGGCTAACTATTTTAGATTAGTAGTTTTTGTTTGTTATACATTTGAGATATAGACTCCATGATGTATAACTAATCTTTTGTCTTGCACTTGTATCTATCCTTTTGTGATATTGTGGATCTTGTTTGACCACTACTCTGATGTACACTTTTATGTGTAATATTCATATATGTTTCCGCCTTTGTGATATGAACTTTTGTGACTGATTTGTGTTATGATATTTCTATATTTGTTTCCGAAGATATTATAGCCACTGTGTAGTAGCTTTGAGTTTGCATCGGTATGTCGGATTTCCTTTCGAGATGGAAAGTTATACTTTTATCTGGCATATCGGTACTCGTACAAAGCAATTATACAGATGGTCGCTCCTCAACAGCCTTATTCTCCGTGCTAGTTGACGACATTACTCCGTAGTGTTCTTGGCTAGCATGGGTATAGAGGTGGGGCGTCACAGCATGGTATCAGAGCCAAACTTCGGAACAATGTAGAATAGATTAACAAGGACCATCGTCCTAAGTCCATCTTAGGAGTCGTGCTTTAGGATTTAATTGGAGTCTTCGTACCGATCCATCCTATTTTCTTTTATGATTCCTTGTTTTATCAATCATTATTGCTTGATATTCATTTTGTGAATAACCTTTTTCTTCTTCTTCTTTCTTTCTTAATGAAGAGAAATGGTTAGACCTGGTCGTCCCAGCGTCGGTCAATCTAGTGCTACTCCCCAAGATGGAGTTTTTATGTCTGCCTAGCAGCTTCTTGAACTAGTAAAGAATGCTCAGATAGCCGGTTCTAAACCGTAGCCTACTCATCCTAGTCCGGTTTTGCACGCTTGTGCAGAGACTATACCGATTTGGGTGGAAGGCCATTCAAGGGATCCGAGAGTGTTATAGAAATTCAAGCTTGGCTCAAATCATGCGATCGCATCTTTTCTCGCACGAACCTTATTGATCTACATTAAGTCCAAGTGGCTTCTAGTATGCTCCAAGAAAGAGCATTAGATTGGTATGAGCTTTTGGTTTCTGAAATCGTTGAAGCAGGTCTTACTTGGGAGCGATTCCGGGAAAGATTCGAATTGAAATTTGTGCCGGAGGCTGAAAAGGTAACTTTGGCCCGACGTTTTATTGACCTTGTTCAAGGTGAATCTTCTGTGATGGATTACGTCGCATCTTTCGAATCTCTCTCTAAGTATGGGGTCGAGTATATTAATAACCCGTTGAAGAAAAATAAGAGATTCGTCTATGGGTTGAATAAGAACCTCAAGAAGTCATTACTTCTGAAACTAGAAGTTTCTTTTGATCAGCTTATTGATATCGCTCTTCGACTTGAAGAGGCCGATAAAGAAAGCGATGTTGAAGTTATCGGTGCCAAACAGAACTTCAACGATAATATGAAGAGGCCTATTAAATTCAAAGGCCCCAATCCCAACAAGAAAGGGAAACAAGAAACTCTGGTTGCCAAGACTCCTACCTCTAGTCGTGGACAATGCTACAATTGTGCTTCTATGGACCACTATGCAAGGGAGTGTCCGAAACCCCATTATTGTCACTATTGCAAAAATTCGGGTCACCATATATCTTCTTGTCCCAAACTTCAAAGTAGGAGAGAGGGAAAGCTAAATGCGCCTAGTGGCACTTCTCTTGGTCAAGGTATTTTTCATTCAATCCTTGATGACATTAGTTTTGTGATCTTCCTATTTGAGTTCTTGTTGATATGGGTTCATCTTATCATTTTTATATCAAAAGAACTTGTTGATTCTTTTTCTTTAAACATTTTGGGCTTGATGACTTCATTGAGATTTGCTAATCCGGTTGGCGGATCCGCAACACTCAGTTTCTTGTATTTATGTCGAGATTATTTTATGTGATTTTTCTTTCTGAGCCGATTTGCATGTTATGCGTTACTTAGGCTTCGAAAATTGATTTTTGTGGAAGGATTAGCTTAATCATTATGAAGCCATAACCTATGTCTCGTGTGGACAATTCATCTTCGACATTCTTAATCTGTTAAGCGGATTTCTATTTTTTCTTTGTGATTTCGATTCCAATTTGGTGGCATCATTTTATTCTTTAAAGCCCACTTGATGAGGAAAGTGTTATTTCTCCCATTCATGTAGTTCGTGAATTTTTGGGTATTTTTGAGCTTGTCTTAGGATTATCTCCTAGGCAATCTTTTTAGTGGTGTTAAGGTCTTTTCAGCTTGACCTTGCCACCGGTTTTCATTAGCTACGAGCTGCGGAAGTTAGCATTCCACTTACCGCATTCTGCACTCGTTATGATTCTTATGGATAACTTATTATGTCATTCAGTTTGTCCGGCTTATTTCATCCATTTTATAAATCGAGTATTCTATGAATATTTCGACGAGGCCATTCTTGTATTTATTGATTTCAGATGAACGGCAATTTAAAATATTTGCAAATCTTTTTCATAAGATTTATATATAAGAATAATTGGATTTTTGTCTTTGAAACGAACAAAGAATATTCGTAAAGTTTTTAAGAGATATTTTTATCATATAGAAGATGATTTTGTGATTGTATTTTCCATTTAGTGTTTTAAGAATTCTGGTCGATGCGCTTGATCAACGTTATCGATAAGAATCTCCTAAACGCTTTGATGAGACAGTCAGACACGATATATTGACTTGTGAAAATGTAAATTTTTCTAGAAAGATTGTTACATAAAGATAAATGTAATTTTGAAAGTTTTAACTTTTCGGAAAAGAAGATTATTTAAAAGAACTCTTTTTCGATACTCTTATTCTTGTGATTCCCGAAGGGAACCAAGACTTTATCTTTTGTATCGATGCTTATCGTATTGGTTTGAATGTCGTTCTCTGGCAAAAGAAAACGTGCTATCACTTGTGCTTCTAAATCATTAAAGCCGATCGAGACTAGGTGTGCCTCTCATGATCTAGTGCTCGCGGCTGTTGTTTTTGCTTTTAGAGTTTGGCATCATCATTTTTGAGGGAGAAATTTGTTCTCCACCTAGATCATAAATCTTTGGAATACTTATTTTATCATAAAAAACTTCATGTTGACTCGAGTTCCTGGCATCTTATGATCTTGATATTCGTTATACTCCCGGAAAGGGAAATCGTGTTGCCAATGCGCTTAGTCGTAGGCAACAAGTGGTTGACTCTTTGATGATGTCTGAATGGAATTATCTTTTTTTTTATTAAGTTCATCGGACATTTTGATATGCTTTGTTTTATTGAGCTTTATCTCATTCCTTTTACGGGCTAGCGTCCGATGTTCTTTTATGGTGTTTGGTTCAATTTGACGTACTGATTGTACTACGTCGTTGTTCCAAATTATTCGAGTTTCTAGTTTCTCGGGCGTACTGTTATTATACTACGTCGTTGCACCAGCTCAATTTTCTATTATTCATGACCTTTTTTTCATGTCTTTCTACTATGGAAATGCCTTAGGGATTTCGATTTTTATTCTTGTCCCTGTGTTATTAAGGAAATTGAAGTTTCACCAGATTTGACTTATGAGCAACATTCCATTCGCATCATTGCTTCGGAGGTTGAGCGCCTTCGGAATAAGGATGTTCTTCTTGTGAAAGTTCAATGGTTCTCAGATCCTAAGAATTACTCTTGGGAATCCTGGGAATTCATCAAGCGATCCCGTTCAGGCCTACTCTTTCATACTCTTTATGGTGAACTCCTATTTCAAATTTTCTTTTGGGATTGATATGCTTCTATGGTTGTTACTCTTTATTTTCTTCTTAAGTATTGCGAGGACGCAATTTCTTTAAGTAGGGGAGTCTGTAACAACCCGCATATTTATCGATTGTATATTTAAATATTTCATCGTTCATCGTATCTTAGTCTGAAAACCTACTTTTAGCAAACAGTCGAATTGGGACTCAAGACCCCTCCCATTGAGTTCAAAATGTCGTTTGCGACCTTTTTGAGTATAAACTTCGATATGTTTGGAGATAGTGAAATTTTGCTACTTTTTCTCTTTGGGTTTGAGTTTGGGTTTCAGCCCAAGGTTCCATCTTAAGACCCTAGCTCCACTCCAACTCTTCATTACTTCATTTCATATTCCTAACACTTTAAGATTTAAGCAACAATGGGGGAAAAGAGTGGAAATTAGAAATTCCAAGCCCTAGTTTCATTGCAAATCCAAGCTCCAACTCCAAATTCATAGAAGAAGCTTTGGTAAGCCTTCTCTTCTTCTTCTCCAACTCATTCTCCTTCCAATTTCAGAAATTCCTAAACCTAACTTAGGAAATGTTTCTCTTTTAAGCTTAGATTCAAGCTTGTGGGGTTGGAATTGAAGTGTGATTGTTCTTGCCATTGCTCTATAGCTTCTTCTTCATAATTTTGGGTTTAAAGGTGAGATTTTTATCTCACATCTATGACTATAATTATCTTTGGTTGTTAGGTATGAATTCTAACACTTATTCATGTGCAATTGCTTTTGGCTTGGGTTGAATTAGTGAATATTCCAATTTTTAGTGTTTTGGGTCCAAATCTTTAAAATCCTAACTTTGATGTTTTGATCATGTTTTGGTGATGCATCGAGGAGCATATAGGGCGGGTTGCCTATTGGCATAAACCCTTAGAGCCAATGTTCGTCCGGTTGCATTTTGGAAGAGTTTGCTCTTTATTTGAATAGGTTGAGAAACAGCCCAGGCATGGTTTAGTCGACTGAATTCTCTGTTTAGTCGACTGAACCTGGAAACAGAATGTTTCCAGGCATGATTCAGTCGACTGAATTCTCTGTTTAGTCGACTGAAACTGGAAACGGAATGTTTCCAGGCAGAATTCAGTCAACTGAAAATCTCTGTTTAGTCAACTGAATTTGCTGTTTAATCAACTGAAAATCTCTGTTTAGTCAACTGAATTTGTTGTTTCAACCCACTTTGCCTTTTGGGATTGAATTTCCAATTTTAATCGATTCGTGATGATCCTATTTGTTGTTATCATTTATTATGACTTTGATGACTCCTTTTTAGGGATTTTTGAATATCCATTTCGATGAATTCTTTATCGGTTTCTTTGGATTTGTTTCACGTCTTCGTATGTAGATTTTAATGATTGATTGTTTCTACAATCATTTTTATGGTTTGTCACTTTAAAATGCAAAGGTTTCTATACTAGTAGTAAATATTCAAACTCTTTATCAAAGATTATTTAAACTCTATTTTCAATATCGAACTCGTTTATAAAACCATTTTCCAACCTATTAGTATATACAAACCTTTACCTCACTCGTATGAGAAATCTAATTGAACGGTTTTGTAAAACAAGTGGTATGATTGCGTTTACTTCGTCGGTTAATTCTTGGACTTGTTCGATTGAATCTCTTGTGGCAATTTTCTAGTGGAAATCTATAATTTGTTCGTAAATATTTAAGTTAAGCTAGTGGTTATGGGACATGAAGCTAAGCTCATATATTTACTAGCTTAGTGTACTTGACACTTCTTGATGATCGATGATGATCATTTTATGGTTTAGACTAGCGATGTGCGATGTCTCTTTTACGGGTTAGCGCTCATAGGTCTTCGGGCCGTTCGTGGAGCAATCGGCTCATAGGTCTTCGGACCGTTCGTGGAGCAATCGGCTCATAGGTCTTCAGACCGTTCGTGGAGCAATCGGCTCATAGGTCTTCGGACCGTCCATGGAGCAATCAGCTCAATCGGCTCATAGGTCTTCGGACCGTTCGTGGAGCAATCGGCTCATAGGTCTTCGGACCGGTTGTTTGTGATAGGCCTTTACCCCTTTGTGTTTTCTGGATTTCTTGTTGTGATTTCTAGAATTTTTATTTCAACAATTTTCGTGATTAGCATTGATATGTTTTATCAATATTTTTGATATGGTGAATATGTGAAGGAATTTGACATTCTTTTTAGTGTTTGAGATTTCTAGAGATATTGTATGATTTTGTTGATGTTTAATGCATACTTTTCAAAGTATGGCAATTTTGTTATCATACCTTTGTTTTTGTCTTATCGCTTATCGTATCCCACTTTATCTGATATTTATAGCTAGACTGATCCGTTTATTATTTTCTTATTAAATAATACTCGGGTCAGACTGAGATGTTACAGGTGCTTCTTCTTGACTCCTTATCTGGGATCATCATCTGATTTTTGGCTAACTACTTTAGATTAGTAGTTTTTGTTTGTTATACATTTGAGATATAGACTCCATGATGTATAACTAATCTTTTATCTTGCACTTGTATCTATCCTTTTGTGATATTATGGATCTTGTTTGACCACTACTCTGATGTACACTTTTATGTGTAATATTCATATCTGTTTCCGCCTTTGTGATATGAACTTCTGTGACTGATTTGTGTTATGATATTTCTATATTTTTTTCCGAAGATATTATAGCCACTGTGTAGTAGCTTTGAGTTTGCATTGGTATGTCGGATTTCCTTTCGAGATGGAAAGTTATACTTTTATCTGGCATATCGGTACTCGCACAAAGCAATTATACAGATGGTCGCTCATCAACAGCCTTATTCTCCATGCTAGTTGACGACATTACTCCGTAGTGTTCTTGGCTAGCATGGGTATAGAGGTGGGGCGTCACATCGGATGTTGGAATCGTGATCCGGGGTGGTGTGTAGGATACATGACCGTGCACGATTTCATTGTATAGAAGGTACCATACGTTGAGGGAGAAGATGTTTATGAAGATATTAAGGGCAATTAGTTGATTAAAGTTGTAATTAGTGAATTATTTAAATTCAATATCTTGTAAATTGAATAACTTATTCATATGAGCTTCAATCGAGACGAAACTTCTTGCATTGCACTCATAATGGCGTCGAATGTCGTTCGATTTGGGCTTCACGATGGGATAGGTTAGGTTGAGTTTGGAGCAATTTGAAATTTGGGCTAACATCGGATGTCGTTCGATTTTAGTTCAAAGCGGAATACTTCGGTGAGTTTAAAACTCACTCTTTTTGGTTAATTAATATGTTTATAGCAAACAAAATTTATTTTCCTGTTTGGATTGTTGAATTTTTTGGTGTTGAATTTGCTCTAGGATCATGATATAGCATCTTGAAATGCTATTAGTGTAACGACCCATATTTGTGATAATTAAAACTATTGAATTAAATAAGATTTTGAAATTTAATATTGGGAGAAATTAAAATTCATGACTTATAAATGGAAGAAAAATCATTAGAATATGATTTAATAAGATTGATTGAATGAAATTGGCAACTATTTAATGCAATTTTTGTGATGCTCCGCCCCGAGACCCACATTAACCAAGAGTATTATTGGGTAATACCATCTGCTAATGCGGAGAATATGGCTGGTTAGGAGCGACCATCTATAGCCTTGTCTTAAATATCTATTGAATACGTTGACAAATGCTATATATATTTTTTCTCTATCTCAAGCGCATCGACATATCCAATAAATACTTAATACAAAGCCATAGGTGGCTTAGGATCTATTAGAATAAAATACAGCAACTCAAATGCCAAACACATCACAGAGCAGTAGATCGTGACATATACATATACATATACAGATACATCATAGAATATACAAAATGATACTTGTCAAGTGGTATAACGACCATTATATACAAGCGAGTCAAAAGAATATACATAATAGAGTAGAAACAAAAAGGACTACACAAAAGCTACAGCAAAAAGATCTAGCGGAAAAGTCCATGCGGAGCAGAATAGGCTAAGTCCAAATGTACCTAACCTGAAACACCTCGGTCTGACCCGAGTATAAATACACCGATCAGTCTAGCTGAAAAAATCAGTTTACAAGGTAAGCGATAATATGAGCATAAGGATAAAGTGATAAAATTCCCAAGTGAGAAGGGATAATTTAAATTGTATGGTTACATCAAGTGATAATATGGTATCACTACACAAAATACAATCTAAAAAGAGGTAAAACAATTCATAAAACTCTAAATGTAGCAAGCCTCGTATCATCACATGTCACAAATCATCAATAATGGTTTAGGGAAAATTATAGCTCCTAAAAATTAGAAATCCAAAACCCGCCATAATGGCAATCTCAAAAGCAACTCAAAGAAATTATCATCTCCAAACACACCACAAGGCAAATATATCTCCAAATAGGAGATTAAAATCTCAAATATATGTCATATCGGCAGTCTCAAATAAATGCCAGTATAGGCAACTCAAATCTCAAAGATAGAACTCACAAGAGTTCAAATTCCCATAAGGTAATCGTCGTATACATATAATATCCCAAATGACTCAAATGGCCAACAATAAAAGGGCGATAAGCTTGGGAAATCACAAATATCAATGAAATCATCTCAAAGGTATAACGCATGCTTATGGCCGAAGCCAGCCAAGTACCGTTCTCTCAAAATAAGGCGCCACGTCTCTTAGAAAAACGTCCCCAAGGACAAATAAATATGTCTCTGAGACAAACATCCCGAAGTACAACGTCCCGAAGGACAAATACATCACAACGGACAAATACGTCTCTTAGACAAACGTCTCGAAGGACAAATGACCCAAAGGTCCAGTATTGGGTAATACATCCCTTAGACAAATGTGTCACAAAGTTTCGGATAGGAACCCGAACAGTGTTAACGTGTGTCCCATACCGCACGTTCGCACTAAACGGTTTACTAACCGCTAGTAAATTTCACACTCAAATCGGTAAAAAGTTTAACTCATCACATCGGTAAACTCGACCCGAAGGTCAAAACGATCAAATAGACAAGTCGAAAATAACTGATAAGATAAACGCACATGTCACATACCAGATGTTTTACCAAACCAATTAATTCTCCTTCTCATTTGCTCGAAATGTGCAAGAACGTGTAATTTATATATAAAATAATTTACTTTGGAAAACAAGCTTTGAAAACCAATTTTCGGAATCAATTTGAAAACCCTATTTGAAAATTTCCCTTATCATAGAGAATAAATAGATTTTACCCTTGAAAATACTTTAAGAGATCATATAATAATTATTTCTAAATGCCCATTAATTTTAAAAATCATTTCAAAAAGATTTGGAGAAGACCGTGCTCGAAAACGAATAAAAACAAGGAAAATTACTCAAACTGATATTCAAATTCAAATTCAAAACAAATTCAAAATAATTCAAAGTTTGAATTTCAAAATCTCCATAATTTTTCTAGTCTATTGATAGACGTCATGCCTATAATCATCATCAAAATCATCTCGAAATTTGCATCAAAACAAATGACAAAACGGTCGCAGTTCCAAGGCAAAAGTCGAGAAATATGCTACGAAAGTATACGGAAAAAAGGCCACAATGCACGCACCTGGGCCAATAAGGGGGTTGACCTAGCCCAATGGCCAGGTCGACCGCCTGGTCGACCTGGAGGGTGCTGGGTCGACTTGCTTATCGACCCAGGCTACGGACTCTTCTCCAGGTTGTTTTCCAGCCTTGTAATGATTTTCCAGGGATATTTTGACATAAAAAATGGCCATAATTTTTAACAATAATTTGCAGAGATGAAGTTCAACATGCAAGCTACCAAATGCAAGAAATCTGGCAGCATTTCGATGCCGGAATCACAAGATATAATGGTTCAAAGATGTAATAGAAACTGATTATAAAAAAGGCAAAAACTAGCTACAGAAAACTACAGACATAGGCAAGTTCTTTATAGATCAAGCACTGGCACTTTCATTTTGGCTAATTTGGGAGTTTAACCTTTCTGATTTGTTGTAAAAGCACTGATTTTTGATGAAAAAGGAAGCTTTGCTTGAGATTACAAGCTTTTAAAACCTGTAGAAAGCAATTACATACATGCAAACAAATGTACAGTAAAAATTAAAAAACATTTACTATAAAAGAATCGGTGATGAAATTCAGTAGTTTGGAGGGGATTACCTTAGATTTATAACTAGCTTGCAAAAAGGTTTGAATTTGGTGGGTTTTAATTGAAAATTTTACTTGGATTTGAGAAATCGATAAAGTGGTTTACTGTTTTTGTTTTTAGGCTGAAGAAGGAAGAAGATAATATGAAGTGAACGTACAGTTAATCACTGTTTCTCATATCTCAACTGGTTAAAGGTTAATGGGCCTAATTGGGTTCAAAAATTAAAAGAGATAAATGGCTTAAGGTTTAAATCAACACTTAACAAATTAATATGTACATATCACATATACACATAAATAAAAATGCATTTCTCTCAAGTTTCACACAAGAAAAATGTGAAAACTTGTATATATATAAAACAAAACATTTTCTATCATTTAATAGATTAGTTTATATTGTTAAAACATTTTTATTATTAGAATCCTTAATTTAACAAAAATACACCATTTACTCAAATAAATGAACAAAACATTGTTTTTTTAACTTCTATAATTCTACAAAATTTATTTTCTCTCTTAGAAAAACATTTCAAACCATTTCAAAACATTATTTATAGCCAAAACTTTTTTTAAACCAATTTCCACCTTTTATTTCAATAAACCACCTTTAAAATTTACATCCTTCTTTTAAAAATTAATAAATGAAACAAATGGGTAATAATTAATATAATTATTGCATTTTCACTAAAATGAAATCATTTTCATTATTTAAAGTCCATATTCCATTTATTGTCACTCCAAGCAAAATAAAATAAAGCTTGGAATTTCAATTTCTCATTTTAAATTCTAAAATTCATTATTTATTCCAAATAAACAATTTAATTTCTCCAATTTTAATTTAATTTACAATATTAAATTATAATTATCACTATAATTTAATATTGAAAGGTAATCTCCAAACCAGGGTTGTTACAATTTCAATTAATGATAATAATGGAAGTAAATCAGGAATGTTGTATTAATAGGGAAATTATATGTTATTTAATCCAATTGGTTCTAATATAGAATATGAAATCTGATATTGGCAAGTAATTTACAATCCTTGTCTGTAACCAACAAATTAATAGGATTGAATTAATAAGGTGTAATAATTAATTTATTATCATCTTGTTATTTAATCCGTTTGAAATTATTTTTAAATCAATTGAAATTAATATAATGAAACATTGCAGTTAATCTGGTAAAAGACGTTAACTGTAGAATAATGAATATAATAAAATATAGACTAATGTTAATTATATTCATAAGGTAATAGTTGATTCAATAATAAGAATGTAAATCGAAATAAAAGAATTTGATTGAATTATAATTAATTGGGATTTTATTACAGTTGCAATTTGACGCTGAAATTAATATAATGTTTAAACCTTGAGATTAATATTGAATATTTAATTTTTAAAAGATTATTAATTTCTATGTAATCAAGAATGAGAAAATTGTTAACTTTCAAATTTGAATTTAAAAGTGATTAAATCAATTCTATAATAATTTATTTAATTAACGTGTGAAATTAGCCTTTTTGAGTACTGTCTCAGATTTCGAAGAAACTAGTTTCATTGGATCCGTAATAGTGAATTATTATAGGATTTCAAGTTTCGTAGCGATCAGACTTATCGTTTGATCACGCGAGCTTGAAACGTGTAGAAATCAATTAATGGAATTTAAATGAATATAATTTGATTTTAAAAGATAAATTCTGTATATAATGGAATTAGGTTTTGAACTAGTTCCATAGAGTTTAAAAATATCAAAAACCTATATTTTGATATATGGGATGACCTACTTTCGTTTCAGGAACGAAATGGGCTTTTTGGGTCGTTGTTATCGCTTTGACACAATTCGATCTGTCCATTCATTCTTATCCATTCCTATCTATATAAGTAGATATTTACTGAAATCCTAACAGTCTTTTTTTGTTGTCTGTACATACAATTTCAATCTACCTTTTCATAATCCTTCTCGATGGTAGAAAACCCAAATTTCCCAATTTCAAATCAAACTTCAGAATTCAAACTCCTCGAAACCTATCGTATTATATATCGTTGGAAAGATCTCGATGAACGTAATCTACATCTGCAATTCTTTGTTAATAAGAGGTTTGGTTTGGCGAGAAATCGGCATTTTACTCTCGACCGCCCATATTAGGTTTTTGATTTCAACGATGGATCGTCGATTTCACGACGATCGGAGGGTACCATGGCCAAGAGCTTGACGAATATAGTCGATCCATGTGGTTAGTTTGGTCTATAATTGCCTTGAATTAGCCAGAAAATTGCTTGAAGATGGCGGCGGCGAAATGCTACAGGCGGCGGCGGAGCACCTCGCGCGGCCAGGTGGAGTTCGCCTGGAGGTGGGGTGGCCAGCGACGTTGTCTGATCTGGGGTTAATGGGATGTAGGAGGAGGCGACGGCGGTTGAAGTATGGCGGCCGTGGGTTCTCGAGCGTGATAGGGTTTGTTCGACCGAAACATAGGGTAAGGAAGGTAAAGCTATTTACGATTATGCGCTTTGTTGTATTTTATTTTTAATTTAAATTTTAATCTTCTAACCTCAATAACTTTTCCATTCGAGCTCGGATTTGGAAGCGGTTTCTTCCATTGGGATCATATCGAAATTCTGGACAGTACGGAATGAGTTTGGTTGACTTCTGAGATTGTTGGAATTTTGGGCTTTATTTGGATTTTAAATCGATTAGAATACTAAGGTGAGTGATTTAATCCACTCACGAAATACTAAACCTTCTTATGTTAGTTAAATTAAAATTTATGAATTGACAAGAATTTTATTGTTTGTTGTTTCGTAATTTAAATTGTCATTTAAATTTGATTTGAATTACTTAAATTAATATTGACTTTAAATTGATAGTTAAATACCTGATATTGATAACCAGTTAATTGCTATGATTTATTGACCGATTTAGATAATGACTGTGATGGATGTTTATTTGTGGACATTTTGGATGATTGCATGTTATGTTTATATATGTTGTTGTCACACTGCTAGTTCCCTTAGTTTATTGTTAGGAAAATCACTATGGGTTGAAATGATATATATCGAATGATCTTATAGATTAGGGAAAATCGTTAGGGTTGAATGATATATACCTGAGCGATTTTATTGATTTGGAATTATTGATTCGGGATACGGGTTGAAATGATATATACCCGGAAAATTTAACTATTTTGGGATTGAAATGATACATACCTTATCACTTGACCGTAGGGTAGAAAATTATATACGGACACCGTTGGTCAGTTTCAAATTATTTTTTAAACGGTAAAGTATGTTCGATTTTTAAATAATTTAAAATTTTAATTTAACAAAATATTTAATATAGTTTTAATATATATATATATATATATTAAATTTAATTTAATATAATAAATACAATTTTAATTCAAGATAATAAATATAGACTTTGATAATAACTTTAATAGATAAAATATTTTTGTAAAAGATTTTAGAATTTTATAAAAGGTTATGTAAGAAATTTATAAAAAATTTGCAAGAGATTTTATAATAGATTTTGTAAAAGGATTTTTATAAAAGATTTTTATTTATAAAGGAGTTATAAAGGTATTAAAGGATTTTATAAAGGGTTTTATAAAAGAACTTGTGTAAAGGGATTTGGAAGCGTTTTAAAGGAATTTGCGTAGAGGTTTATGAAAAGGAGAAAAGTTGTAAATTATTTTGGAATTTATAAATATCTTTATAATTGGTTCTAAGGCATATAAATGGTTTAAGAGAGATTTATAAATTATTTTTGAAATTGATTAAAAGGAATCTTCCTCGGTATTTATGAATATATTTATACTTCTGGAATAAGTATATAGATATCTTGATATGAAAGTATGAACTGTTTTCTGGATTTATTATTATAAGTGTTCTATAAAATGATTGCGGTGTGAAAATATAACAATTGGTTGTTAAAGAGACCAGTGTCGGATATTGTCATTCTCTCTGCCAATTCCGAAACCACTTTAACAACTGTGCACGTGATGAAGAATCCATAATGAAGTACGATGGTTTGGCGAACGTTACTGTTATGAGGTAAGAACGCATCCCTGACCTTTAGGTCAGCTTGATATAGCTAAAACATGACCTATCTCGGGCCAAGTGAGGTCGCACCTCCGATCGAACACGCTTCTTCAATACCATATATGTTATTTTATGATTGATTTGGTGGCCGCCCTCGATTTGATTATGGGAGTATGTTCCGAGGTGGGCGGTAGTAGCTGCTATGCGTTACCACCAGTCTGGACGTGCAAAATGGTAGAATCCTACCCTAGGCATTGTCTCACATGCCTTGTCATATGCCTTATCGATCCCACTACGATTTTGGTTTGTGCTGTACCTATGCAGTGCTCCCCGATAGCACATCGGTTTGGTGGAGTTTATAGTACTGTATAGACTACGACATTTATAAAGTGTGTTAAGGGGGATATGGGTAACACCTTAACGCTATTTTAATACTTTACTTTACTGGTAACATTATATATAGCGTATATTACTACAATAGATAGTTTAACAGATCCTTAGGAGATGGAAAATCCCAAAACATTTCTTAAGTTATTGCATGCACGTTATACACTGGACAGGAGATGTAAAATCCCGTAAACATCTCTGAAGCCATTGCACTCATATTTACTTGTTGTTGATTTAACTTACATAAGATCTTTTAGTTCTGACTCAAGTGATTTTTCTTTTCATTATGCTCGGGTCAACCTGAGCATTTCAGTGTTTAATACTCTATTTCTGGAGGACCGGATGGAGTTTGATATATTCTGTTTTGTTAGTAAATTTTCCACTGCATCATTATTGGTATGTTGTTAATTGTACTCTGATTGTTGTAAAATTTGTGTAATCAAATGTATATTATAAAACAGCCTCATGAACTGTTTATTTGATTATTATATTTTGTCATTCCGCTGTGAGATTCTGTGTTTTGTTTTTCCCTTCTTTTCTCTTATTTTTTTATTTACCCCATCAACAATCCTCCCTTTTGAATGGTTTGAGTTGGACATATGTGGTTTAAACCGTCCAAAAAGGTGGGTCATTACAATTAGATTGGTTGAATTTGATCTAGGATTACGATATCGCATCTTGAAATGCTATTAGATTGTTCGAGTTTTAAATGTGTATTCAAAACTTGTTTAAAATAATAGATCTATATGTGGTGATAAATTGGCATTGATTTTGACTAATATAACTACGTTGTTAAAATTATAACGTAGTTAATGTAAGCATACTTCCTGGTGTTATCTATTTGGCCAAATAACACCGTTTAATAAATGTAAGAGTTTATCTTTGAATGATATTGGTTAGCAGAATAAATTTCCATTCTGCTATACTATTGATTTGAACATTTATTTAAGTGTTAATTGATCGTTAATTATGGATTGGTTTACATATCTGCCTGATCATGTGAATATCGACAATTTGACTTAAGAAGTTAAATGAAAGGTAATGGTAGCTTATTAAGTACCATTGGGATCACCGAGACTTTTCTTGGTTCGAAAATTATGGATCTGATAAATTTCCGATTTCATAAATTAGATGAAAAAACTGTTTCTAATTATCACTATATATACAGGGAGTTTTGTTTAATAATTAATTTCAAATGTTGTAATATATGTGTGTGTGTGTGTGTGTGTAAGTTAATTACTATATGATCTATAGTGTTTAAAATAAATTATTTTATTAATGTTTTTTAGGATAATAATCATTTTGTTATTAGTTATTTAAAACTAGATAATTATTTCATTAAAAATATTATTCAAAATAATTAATTTTATTTAAAAGGTTGTTTAAAGTTATTTATTTTATTTATCTATTGGAGATATTTAAAGGTTTAAGAGTTTATTTATTATATTATTAAAAATGTTTTTAGTTATCTTTCTTTATATTATTTAAAAATGATTAAAGCTAATTTTATGATGTTTAATTTATTTATTATAAAATAAATAAATTGTTATAAAAATGATTTATGTAAAGGAGTTTATAAACTTGGGAAGATGAGTGGAATTGGAAAAGAAGTTGGATTTTGAAAGATTGTGAAAAAGAGGATTTTAAATGGTTAATAATTAAAAAGGAAATTTTTTAAATGGGTTAGGAGATTACAAAAGAGTACTTTTATAAATAAAACTTGGGAATTTATAAGGAATTCTATAAATAGATTATGGGAATTTATCAAGAAGATATTTTAGAATAAAAACAAAAGAGAGTTAAAGAAAGGGGGTATTTTGGGATATTTATACCTTTGTTTAAAGGATACTAATGTTTTATCATTTTAAATATGATCTTGAAATAAGTAAATCATTCTAAGTGATCGATTAAGATACTTATACCATTTTGTAAGTATATGGAAAAGGTACTTTAAGTTTTGAAATGAATGATTTGAAAATAAAATTATACCATTAAGATAAGTACATGGTTATATTTTCTATCGAAAATATTACATTTTGTGAATATACTATTCTGTTGAGATAAGTATATGGAAGTGATTTCTCGGTATTTGAAAAGTGATTTTAAATTAATGAATGTGAGGCTCAATGGATTCCATGGGAAATGAAATCTCTGATTGAATGTTTGTATTCGACAGTTAAATAACCGACTATTGAATTTGGAACAAAAAGTAACTTTAGAAATATTCAGGAGAAATACGTGAGTTATATGGCATAGTCATCTCTGATGATGCCGCAATGTGCGTATAAATCTCGTCTCGTTCTCTTAGGGTAATGATAAGGAAATTCATCCACTAGCGATTTGGAGGTGATCTCCGCTCTTATCTTTGGCTGCTTATTTCCTAAAGAGCGGGGGTTGAGTTTATCAAAAAATGTCGAATGTTGTTTCGAAGAGATCGGGATCGGATATGTTATCTGAAAACCACTTTGATCCAACTTAAGTGTCGTGAAGTGAAGTCCTCTTGAGGATGAGGGGAATTCAGAGATGGAGCTCTCAAGTGTTTCGTTCAATCCCAGAACGAACTTATATGGATGAATGCTGGCATTGCATTGTTGCCTGGAAGGTAGTGTTAGCATTCCAAGTGGGAAGTGCTATATAAAGGTAATCGTAGCCTCAAACCTCATCAACCGGGAAAATGACTAAAGTAGGGAAATACGGCAGGACTTTATGAGTCACTCCCATTAGGGTACGATCATCCCAAGATCTAATGTCCATATCTCTATATGACTACACCAAAACAGGCAAACTCTAACATTCATAAGTGTTACAAATAATTTCAATAACACTTTTTAAGTGTTACTAATGGACTGTGAGGAATGGAGCGGCCAAATTTGTAACACTTATAAGTGTTACAAACATACGTATTACTAACACTTATAAATGTTGGTACCTAAATATACATTAACGCTTATAAGTGTTGTAACGAAATATCCGGTAATACTTATAAGTGTTGGTACAGAAATATACGGTAACGCGTATAAGTGTTGGTAACGAAATATACGGTAACACTTATAAGTGTTGGTACATAAATATATGGTAACGCTTATATGGTAACGCTTATAAGTGTTGGTAATGAAATATACGGTAACACTTATAAGTGTTGGTACAGAAATATACGGTAACGCTTATAAGTGTTGGAAAATGATTATTTAGTAACACACACACACACACATACCAAAACTTAAACACAAAGTTTAAATATAAACACTCTGCAAATAATGGTTTCCATATCACAAATAATTCATCATGCATATTCAATGCAAAGTTTAAACACTCTGCAAATGTAGTATAATATAGGGAGATTTATTGTAAAGGACAAAATATCCAAATAATTTATCCTCAAGGACACATGCCTATAATTTTATCCCCAAGGCCCAAAGCCCATTTTTTCTCAAATGCACAAATCTCTCTTCCCCGTGCCCATTCAATCCCGTTTTCAGCTCCGACCACCTTATCCCGCGTCAACGCCACCTCCTCACCAGCGCCGCCACCTCCTCACCAACGCCACCATTGCCACCTCCTCCTTCACCCGTTTTGGAGCAACCACCTCGTGCCACCTCCTCCACCCGTTTTGTGTTCACCATCGCCGCAGCGTCACCTCCTCACCAGCGTCGTGCAACTACCCCATGTCACCTCCTCCACCCGCCAACGCCGCCCCCTCACCAGCACCATGCTCTTAAAAGCTGATACTGATACCAGTTTTTAGGTATCAGTTTTGAAATTTTAGGTATCAGTTTTGAAATTTTAGGTATCAGTTTTAAAATTTTAGGTATCAGTTTTGAAATTCCTTCTGATGCAAATCCTACCCATCGCTTCCAAATACCACACACTATACCACCACCTTCACCGTTTCGTCAAACCAATAACCCATCAGAAATTTACCACCAAAAATCCATACTATTTCCTAAACCACCACAAATCCATACTATTTATTTTATTAAAACTAATACCACATCGCATACAAAACCGATACTGTGTTATTTTATTAAAACTGATACCACATCGCATACAAAACTGATACCCAAAAACTGACACTTGTTATTTTATTAAAACTGATACCACATCGCATACAAAACTGATACCCAAAAACTGGACACAGTAGAATGATTTCCATCCTCTCGTCGTCGCTTCCTCCTCTTGTCCACGGCCTCCTTCATCGTCTTTTCGAAATCCTCACTCACGTGCTTGATCTCCATCCCTAACTTTTCACGGTCGCTCTCCGCTTCCTCGCGTGCTCTTTTCTTCTCCGCGAGCTCCTTCGTCTCAGATTTTTTCACAGACTCCATCTTCTTCCGAATTCGCCTCTCGAGCTCGAACTCCGCGCGCAGGTCCTTGATTTCTGCCAAGGTGTTGTCGAGATCTGAGAGGTCGACGTCTCGGTCGGAGTTTATTGGGTTGGAGAAGGAAGCGATGGTGTGGGTTTTGTAGCAAGATCTGGAGTTGGAGAGGCAAGTTGCAGTGATTTGTCCTTGAGGATAAAATTTTAGCGGGCTGTCCTTGTGATTAAAAAAGCCCTGATTTTTGTCCTTCACGATAATTCCCTCTATAATATATCATAAACAATTATTTACATATCAAAGATACCATAATGTCATATATTTAGATATTATTACAACATAAGCTTCAAAAAATAATTTCAAAATACACTTAAAGTTTAACTTACGGTTAACCTAACCATTCAATTTTTTTTTTCAAAATACACTTAAAATTCAAACTCACAGTTCAATGCTGTCTCCATTAATTCTGCAAATTAGTCATCAAGTCCATGGATTAGTTGGCCCATTGTTCTCTGCAGTCTGTACTTTAGCCGACACCTGAAAATGAAATTTTCCCGGTAAACAACAGGCCACAAGAAGGTAAAAGACAAGCATTGTTATCTTATAAATAGGTAAATAAACTGGACGAAAAAAAGTTTATAGTTCATAAGCACAAGATTGGTCAGTAGTAAAATGTTTGGAGAAACAAAATAATAATTAATTATATAAAATAATGTATAGTAAAATATATTCTTTAATATCTTAAAATTTACAATGTGTACTGGAAAAGGTGATTCTAGTCATCAATATTTGCATATTTTTCTTTTCCAGTTTCTTGAACTGGGCAGCAATAATCATCAATAATTCAATATCATATTTACGCTTCCAAGTAAACTTCTAGTGATTTAAAAAACCTTTCATGATCTAAATGAATTAAGAAAAACATATGAAATATAGAAGAAAGGTCATGAATGAAAATCAAGCATGTGCTATATGATACTAAAACTAGTTTCTTTTTTTACTTGGTGGTAGTTTTTGTAGTTCGCGTCTACATTAAAAAAAATGTAACACCAAACATATTATAACTATTAATAATGAATAAAGATGTCTAGAGGTTCAATGATCCGCTACTAGCACCATTTTTAAATTCAAATTTGCATGTATACTTGTCATACTGTGAATCCTTTGTATGAAAAATGATATTATATTTACACCTGTATGTTTATATCAATTGTGTTGAACCAAATATGATAATGCGAGTCACTTATGCATATATATATATACATCCTAACACAGACATAAATCTGCACTTTGTTGAATTGAAAAGGAAAATAATTATGGTAAAAATTTAAAAAATAAATTGCTATACAAAAAAAGATCAAACTTATTGCACTCAATTTAATAAATACTTTTGTCGATACTCACAAACAAACCATATGAATTATGATATTTTCACATTTCAAACATTCACAAAGAGATAAATTGATAAAATAGCTCATAAGTGAATTATTGTCGCATTGAACTGAAGAAATTAAATTTATTTGCAATCTTCAGATTAAATATTATCATCTACGAATAAATGAATTCTTGCCCGAACTGGTGATCCAGCAAATTCTAAAACCTGTGCAGCAAGTTCACCAGCAGCTTTCATCCGAGCAATACCTTCATCATTGTGTATTTGATGCTCTTTTGCTATTTCTGGCAAGAATTCTGAAGCAGCATATGGAGGTCTAGGAATATGTTTTGGTACCGGGAGGCGTCCAGAAACATTTTCAGGCCTCAGTGGTGCTCTTTTTGTATTTTTCTGTTATTCTCTAAGCTCTCGAGATCTTTATGTAGCATGAAAAAAAAATCAACTATTAGGTGAAAGATTATTTACAATGAGAAGCGGTAAAGAAACTTGTATGATGCAAAATAAAAAAGTGAAATTTGGTCACATAACTTCTCTATTTACAAACTTCAACAACTCTCTATTTACAAACTTCAACAACAAATTGCCCACAGACATGTTCGACCAAACTTCTGCATCACCCACCAGAACCTATATCACAACCACCAGCAACTGCAAACTCAAACCCAAATACATACGGTAACCATCTTCTGCCAAATCCATCCCTCTTCTGTACAGTAGCAAACAACTCCTCTTACACCATGTATACCCAAACCAAAGCTCCAACCTTCATCACCAAATTGCCAACAACTCCTCACCCCTGCATCTTCCAAAAAAAAAAAAAATCTACCGCACCACCTACAATCCCTCGGCACCCGAAACCACAACCTGCCTTGATTTTCAAGCAAACCCAAACCCTCAACTACACCCAATCACCAACCCCTCACTGATATCTTCCTCGTCATCTTCATCTCCCCATCACCTTTTATCACTTCTATGACAATTCAATCCACCTCAGCAACAACCTACCAAATCACCTCATTCTGATTGCCTCACCAAAATTTGCCTCACTTTGGTTCCTTAAAAATTTATGTTCGCCAAAGAAATTACCAAATAGCAAAACACCCTTACAATCTACATCACCCACGACCAAGTTTTGTTCTATTTTAATCATAAATGTTAGGGTCAGTAAAGTTTTAGCTTATTCCAAGCAATGTTAGGACGTATTCGTGCAAGATCATTAGACAAATTCAAAAACGATTTAGAAACTTCTTTAAAATGCAGGAAAAGTTTTGTAGAAGCTACTAATACATGTACACACTTTTCAACTTATAACTATTTCATTTTCTTAGTTATTTCAAATTTTGAAATACATCTAAAACATTTGTTATCTACATTTTGCAAGATACCATGAAAAAATTATCAATATTTTGTACAACAGAAGCACGAGATTGTGTTTTTTATACGGACTCGATTAATTAACATAAATTTATATAATGATTACTAAAATGATCCATTATTTTATTTAAGAAATGTTAACACGTGCCATTAAATATATGTTAACGATGATTGAAAAATAAAAATTCAAAAGAAAGAATATGGTAAAACACCCCTTTTACCCAATGTAATTTTTGTCATGAGTTGAGTGATCAAAATAAGGCAATTTAATACAATGTTCGTTTTTAATATATGTAGTCAGTACCAAGTCAAAACAAAATCTTTCACTTGCATAAAACATTTTTTTTGGCAATAATATAGCAAGGACACACCTTTTTCATACTCTGTTGGCTTTAAAATCTAAGATGATAACGTTAGCAGGACCATGTGTGATGTGTTATATAATGCTTAATATTATCACCCAGTAAAACGAGAAACTCCCAGTATTCAAGATCAGATTACTGAATTTTGTTATGTTATCCTACTTTAATTGCTTCTAACAACTACCCAAATATTTTACAATAAGCCAAAAGTGAAGCAGCTGCTGCCTCTGGAAATGATGGGATTCATTTGGAAAAATGCATCCTGACCAAGACACATTGAATTTCAGGTGCAATATGGCTTCCTATTTGTTTTGCAAAAAGAATACAAGCTCATAACTGAAATTCTACTAGTTTTTTTAGTAATTTTCAAATTTTATTATAAGATCATATACTCTTATATCATGAGTTACAAGTTTTCCATAGGGTGAATAAGCTTGTCAGTAACTACTAACTTAAATCAAAATATTATTTATTTTTCAATAACAAAAAATTTTCCATAAAATAACTACCTAATCAGTATGCAAAAGAATATTCAAAATGCACAAGGTATTAAAAATGAAAATGTAAATGGTTCAAAAAAAATCTTGCGTAGGCTTTTTCTGCAGATGGAAGAACTTGTCTAGATTTCTTATTTATATGTCCCGCCTTTCAAACCATTGTCCACCTAACTTTCTCTTTCGGATTTTCCTTGACCTACAAGAACAAATATTTAATGCCATGATAAATTATATTTGTAGCAAATTTACAAAGATACAGATTATAGACAAAGCTTCAGAGAAACAATTTTGAGTTCAAGCACGCAAAATAAAATTTTCAGCAAGTTCAATGAACAAATATGTACAAGATGAACAGAAAGTGAACAGGTTACCCATCATTCAAGTAAACTACCAATTCTCCTTTACAATCTTGGACTTCTCAAGAATGAATTTACCTTCTTTGTACTTTTGGGTTGCTTCATAGGCCCTTTCATACTTCCATCCTAACACCTCACAGCATTCAGAACATGATATGTCCGCAATAGTGTGAAGCCCAGTCATGAGTTGTCTATCCTCCTTAGGCCCTACAACCACGTTCAATGCGTGAGAGAAGAGAAATGCTCTACCATGTCTCACCTATAAGTAAATGAACACAAAAATCAAAAATTTATATAATGAAGAGAATGATTGAAGATTCCTTTAGAGTTTAGTTTAGATAGACTAGTTCAATTCAAGATTTGCATGAAATTAATAAATGTAGGCGGAGTTGCCTTATATGTCATACTTGGCAAATAATGTTTAGTTCATCTACTGAAGAGAAATTTTAAGAAAAAATCATGCATAAAATACAATTAAACATTGACACCTGAAAACTATACACTACAAGCATCGTTTTTCATTGTTAACATTGAAAGGACACTAGAATGCTCCCTACAAAAAATGACTAATGGATCAGTATTCAGTAATGGTTTTATTCCCAAATCTTTTTGAATGGAAATGATCACATATTTCTTTTTAAATACTCTCCTTGGATAATCATAGGAACACACACTTACTACTTTATAACAATCACTTGCTTTATATAATATAAGTCTGTTTTTCTTGTTCGCCCAAAAATGCTAGAATTGACAGCTGTTAAACTATGTAAAAGTGCTTTTCAGTAACAAATTTTGATAGTGTACTTTGTAGTGACGCCTTAAACAAATACTTGAAAGAAATAATCAAACAGATTGTCCATTAGGTAAAATTTCATGCCAGAACATGTATATCTACTTCTTACTTGATATGCATCAAACCCATACCACACCATTTATTACAAAAAACTAATAATAAAAGGATATTAAAAGATCTAGAGATCAAGAGCAGCAATATACAGTCCAATGCTGCGATACCCGCTCCCAAAAAAAAATATGCTATCACTCTTTAACACTTTATAGTACTTATTTGTTCAGTAATATACTTTCCGGTGACCAAGAATTTGATTTGTGCCATATTGCAGACGTGGCAAAAATTCTTGCTTTGAGTTACATCCTTTGTTGACTTAATGTTTGATCCTTGCTCTAATGCATATTGGGTATTTGAGTACGTTGGAGGGTGCATATGTATTATAAAGTAACAAGAGCTAGGTACATCAAAGAATGAGCAATTTGGAATGAGGATAAGAGTGTACATTATAGGGTCAATAAATAAACACCTATACACATGACACTCGTATTTTAAGTGACAATTCTCCAGGTCATTGTTAAAGTTGTATTGTACTTAATGCATGGGATATGATTGAAGAAAATCGTAAATGCATATGTAAACAGCACATCTACAAGATGGTTTTGACAAACTATTTTGTTGCTTCTTTAAAACTTTTTTTTTGGAAGCCATAATACAAACACCAAACGCTCCTTACCGTTTCTTGGTTAATATCACGTCATAGTACTAATTATTCAAATTAAGCAGCAAAAACCCCTAAATACCGAAGCACAAAACATAACCCAAGTTACCCAACACAACAGTTCGCACTAAATCACAATTGATATTACTCCGGTTCTTTATTGCACGATAAAAGATACATCAACAATTACAATTAAAATATAAAAAGGATACAATACAATAAATCAAGAACAAACAAAAAACAAAACGAATAATTACCTGAAAAGCTTTAGAAATAATTTCATCATGAAGGCAAACATGATTTCTACAATTGTTGCAGCTGTAGATTCTTGGACCAACTATCTCATCCATCAAATTCTTGCATGTATTCATCGAGATTCAAGTATTCAAATGTGATGCTCCTTAATGCCATGATAGATTTAAAAATAAAGAGTTTGACGCTCAATTGGAGATGACGCGCTAGTTGAAAAGGGGAGCCCTAGTCTTAAGTCGCTCGATGTTAGATGCCTGGTAGCTTAGAGGATGCGTGAATGGCTGTCGACGCTAGTTATGGAATGCACGAAGGGGAACCCTAATCGAATTGAAAATTATGTGGCCGATAGTGGTGATGGAAGGGGAAAGCGTTAGAAAATTCTACATATACAAGATTACATAAGGGTCCAATTTTTAGTGAGTTATTTACAAACTTACCAATCGTTCTAACACTTTTTTGTGTTGTAAATTATAATTGATGTGTTGGAAAGTTTATAAAAACATTATTTATATTTCTCAACACCTTTTTAGGTATCCTAACACTTTTTTATTGTCGGTAGGTTGTAACATTTATAAGTGTTAGAAATTAACAAATATAAAATGTTGCAAAATCACTATTTTGGTGTAGTGTATGTATGCATGATGGTTGTTTATCAACCGTGGGGTGATCATATTCGGCACTATCCAGTAAGGAGTAGGTTCGGTCCTGAGTAGCTGAGGTGCAACGTGTTGTAGCCTCCCATACTTTTTATCTAGAGGTGTACGGATTCGGTGATTAGATAATTACCCTTTCAAGTTGGAATTCACTCTTGTAACGACCCGCTATTTTGGACCATTCAAATCGATAATAAAACCGTACATGTCCGACTTGAATAATTCAAAATACCGAATTGTTAATAGAATTTGGCAAAACTTAAAATATACAGTAAATAAATCAATCATAGATCACTTACACAGAGTAATACAATGCAGCGGAATAGATAAAGAATAGTAGTTCATGAAGCTACTATATACCTCAGAGTTAGAAATAAAATACAATCGAATAGTTCAAATTGAAATCTTCAATGCAACAGATGGCTTCTCTGAACCAATCAACTGGATGACTGAAGGGATAGATAGGTGGATCTTCAAGCAAAGCTCCAACTTCGAAGATGAGTCTCAAATGTTGTATCTCTCAGTCTGACCCGAGCGTAAAGCAAAACACAAAACACTCGAGTCAGGATTAACATTCTTATATCTATAAATCTAACTCAAGTGAAATATCAACTGAAATATAATTAACTTAGAGGATGTTTGGGATAACCATCCTCTAAGGGTCCATGGAACTAAGGGTCCATGGAACTATCTAAAAGATAGAAATATACACTATAACACCGTAGTCTTTTCAACTTAATTTATACTTCAAAACCAAATATCATTTTCACTTCAAATATCTCTATACTTCCCAAATAGTATTTTTATATATTAAATAATTTGTACAGTAAAGAAATTTCAATTCCCTCAACTTAACAAATCGTTTAACATCAACCCGACCACCCCATTGAAATCTATTTCAATCTCAATTTATTAATTTAAATTCAACTCAATTTCTAAAATAACCACTTCAATTTTATCGATCTTAAATTTGGATTTGAAATCACAAAAATACCCTTTATGTTCAATATATTTCAAAACTTTAAGTATTCAACGTTTCAAACTAACTTTTTCATCAATTTAGTTTCTAAATAATAAATTCAACTATACTGATTTCAAATACATATCTGAATCTCAAAATAAACCATTTAAATCCCAATATAGTTCAAAGCTTTAATATTTAATTAAATGTTCAATTTAATAGTTCCATATAGATCTCGATTTAACCTCATTATTATCTAGTCTTAAAATAATCCCTTCTTAGATACAATATCATTTAAGTAACCTTAAATTACATTTTACTCAATATTTTCTTTAACTTATTTAAGCGTGAAATATTCATTAAATCACTTAAATAAAAATCCAGTTACAAAATCATACCCTTAAATTTCCCATTCAAAAATTTCAAATTGATTTAATTGAATAAATCCTTATTTAAATACCATTTAGATAAACCCACATTTATCTCCCAATCTTAGTAAATTGCAGAATACTTTTGGAATAAAATTTACATAAATATTTAGCATAATTTATGTATTAAATCAAATTTTGACTAAATTAAATATTATTAAATCTATATATCATTACCCTTTATATATAAAAAAATTTAAGGATTAACATTTAATAAGACCATATATTTCTTTCCAAAACAATGAATTAAATTTCAAAATATTTATATATATGGACCAACGATGTCTGTATATATTTCTTATCATATGGTCAAGTGTTATGGATATTTATCATTTCAATCCGTACACTAAATGTATACGGGTGGATAGCATTTCAACCCGTAATCCCAATTCAATTAAATGAAAATCGTTTGGGTTTATCATTTCAACCCATAACGATTTTCTCCTATTCTAAAGTCTGTTCGGGTATGTATCATTTCAACCCATAGTGATTTCTATACTAACAGGGAACTTGCAGAGTGATAACAGATATGTAAATAATAATAACAACAGACATATATCATCAAAATAAATATATAAATAATAGGATATGGTGTCATATCCCATAAGTGAATAGTTACAGATAATAGCATATATAACAATTTAAATAACTACAGCCTCATATTTCAATTGTCGTCTCAATTGAAATCAAATTTAGTAAATAAAAGAATGTTAATCATGAGTGATTTCTCACCTTTCGAGGCCAGAGAAAAAGAAGTGAGTTATGAAATCCAGATCCGAATTCCAAAACAAAGCTAGATGGACGCGGTTCAATGATCAAAGCTGATAATAGGAATAGACGAATTCAAATCAGAATTGGATCAAGGAAGATAAATAGGATAAGTGAGTTTATATACAACTAGCCAATATATGCAGACACAGTTTATAAAATATGCAACAAAATATGAATGCCTCGGTTAATATATATACATAGGTGTGCAGACCGACTATATTAATATAACCATATATATACTATATAACATTTCCTCTACCAATTTGTATATGACTATACATATGACTATACTTGAAATCAAAATACACATCCCTTAAAAAAAAAATCCAACGTATATCAGTCAGTGCAAACAACCTTAAGGCTGACATGAAATAAACTTTTGAAAGCATATACTGTTGAAATTATAAAATATTGATATAACTTATACTGTAAAACTACCATAGAAAATTTATATATATACCTACATTTAAATATAACTTATGTAAATTGTTGAAAATAAAATAAAATATAGTACGGTAGACTCTAAAATACTAAAACAATCATAAAAATATATATATTATAAATTGACCTATCAAACTTGTGCCCACCAATTTTATATAATATATATACCAAAACAGTAACGAAAATTGAAATACTATATTTTATATATCTAACATATGAAAGCTAATAAAATAACATATTTTATTATAGTTGAAACTGTTATAACCAAATATATAAAACATGTAAAAATACGTATATTAATAGAAGGCTGCCAAACTTATACCATATATACCGTAAGCTATCAATAGTAAAATAAAACGCGTATATATATATATATATATATATATATATATTTAACTTATCAACTTGTTAGTAAAACATACGTATCTAAAAGCCGTACGATAACTATATGCTAACAAAAGTCAAAAACTATATACCGTAAAATCTTAAAATATATACATAATACAGTATAAATATATACTAACCTTTATATATGAACAGAAGTTAAATATTTATATACACGTTTATAAATATAACAATTATCATATATATACTATTATGAAATATATTATTATTTTTAAAGTTCAACTGTTAGGGAATTCAAAATCCCCATAGTTGCAGTAAACATATAAAACAAAACTTATGCACAATCTATACTGTTCTTAATATATAAAATAGACTTATATCAAATAAAATGCGTACTTACTTTTAAAAACCAGAGAGGAAATGTTTTGTCAACTAATGCATGCGGCCATGGGGAGGAGGCAGGCCAAGGAAAAGAAAAAGCTCATGCTCAGGTTTGGAAGAAATAAGAAAAGATGGAGGGGAGATGAGAATAGGCGATTTTTAAAGGAAGAATGCATGCGTGATTCAAGCAACATGACATGGCGAAGGGCATTCTTCAGGCAACAGAGAAAATGCTAGTTTCTTAAATATAAAGGTAGGTCTGCATCTGATATGTGAACGTGCTATATGACTTTATATAATATTTACAAAGCTCTCTCCTCTTTTAATATTAATTTGAGGGCAACGAATAGCCTACAGAGAGAAAAGAAGATGCAATCTATGCTATATTATATATATATATATATTCCTAGAAACACGGAAACGCAGAGGTAAAAGAGGGAAGAGAAAGAGGCGTATAAATGAATGGTAAATAAATTTAGATTTCAAATGAAATAAATGGAACAGCAGAGATTAAAGTATGGATGTAAATCCTAGAATAATAAAAAGCAACGGTTATATGTTGATTAAGAAAAATAATTAAAACAATTAATGGCTTAAATGGGGCAGCATGTTTCAAATTTTTGAAATGCAAAAGAAACGTACACTATAAATATAAAGTTTTCAAAAGCAAAAGAAACGTAAAGCTGTCCATTAATTCATCAAAACGTTATTTAAGTAATAAATTGAAATTGAAAAAAAAAAGTAATTGTAACGGTCAATAGTTGATTTAGCTATACACTTAAAGCAATAAATTTTTGTTTGTTTGTACAACACATAATGAGTTTTGAAAGTCAAGGATATAAAAATGGATAAAAGGAAAGAAATCAGGAAATTTTTGTGAGCAATAGCTTTTCAAGGAAAGGTAGGCTTACATTATATATACATGCTGAGATGATTAGGCACGTTCAAAAATTTTGAAGCAATGAAGGAATTGAAAATAAATATAAAATGAAAGAAATTTGAAAAGTCCGTTGCTATGATTTAGCCAAAATTTATTAAAGCCATTTACTAGGAAGGTTGGAACCGAAATAATAGGGAGAGGAAGGCACACTAAATTTGATGACAAAGTTGTGTTCGGATCTATAAGCAAGTGGTTTATATATTATAGGCCTTATGAAAGCGAGGGAAGGAACGGATGCTACTAGCTTGATGATTTGAGATTCTTTCAAGCGTTAAAAACAAAAATAAAGAGAGACCAGAATAAACACACCACCATAAATATAAATATACGCTTCAATTGCAAAAGAAACGTATAGAGAAAATTATGGGTAGTGGGAAAGGTAAAGTCAGTGCACGAAACTACAAGAAATAATAAAAGCAAGGTCGATGATCTCAAATTTATTAATGGTTACGAATGGAAAAGTCTACCTAGATTGGAAAAGTATTAAGCAATAGAAATCTTTAACGGTAGTAAAAAGAAATCGTTACGCACTGATTCAGAAATCAATTAAAGCAATTAATAGCTTGAATTGGACAGCACGTTTTCTCAATTAAATAAACTTCCATAAAATTATTTGAAAATTTACAATCTGCTATATTTAAATATGCGTATTCTAAATATATAAACATTTTATTTAAAAATTCAATTATTATAAGATTTCACAAATATTCAATTAAATACGTTATAGAATCAATTAAAATTGTTAAAATTTTCCGGGTCGTTACAACTCTCCAATAAGCGCCTTCGGTTTTGATTGTAGAACCTAGCATGCTAAAATATAATAATGAACAATTTTGGCTATAATTAATAAGTATATGTATTCTAGACATTATTATAATATCAATGGATTTCATATGAAATGTTTTGTTTATCGTAAGGTAAAAAGCGGTTAGTATTTATGTGCGGCGTGGTCTTACAAGATACCTTTGTTTTCAAAGGTTTTTATAACATTAAAATCCAGTTGGGCTTGTTTTTCTCACACTAGTTTTCCAGACTAACTCAGGTGTTATTTAATTATAATGTTCAGGTCAGACCGAGCATATTTACATATTGCTTTGGATGCACTGGAGCTCAGAAGATGAGTTGGAAGTTTTCAAATCGTATTCTTGTATATGTTTTTTTCCGTTGCTTTGTTGATGAAATTATTGGTAATTGTGAGGACAGGTTGTTATAACTGTCCAGGCTAATAATTGCGATTGTTGTTGTACTCTGATGGATGCATGTATATAATAGTTTCTCTTTTGTAATAATCATTGACATTATATTATATGTTGTTCCGCTGCGATTGTGAGATTCTATGTCGTTTTAGTTTCTTTTCTCTTCTTCTTCTCTTCTCTTTTTCTTTCTTCTTTCTTCCCCAATAACTATCTGTCTTTTTGTTCGATTTGGGTTGGACATGTGCGGTTTATTGTCAACTTGAATCATACGGATTGGCGATTCTCGACAATGTCCATTCTTTCAATCACAACTTCTATGTTAGCGATAAACACCCTAATAAGGTGGAACTTTCAAAGAATATATCTTGATTTCTTGTGAGGTCTAGGCTCCTTCACGATCTACATTGCCACATTGTTATCACATACCAACATTATGGGTTTCTCAATATTTGAAAACACCCTTAGCTCAGTCATAAAATTGTACATTCATATTGCTTCTTTAGCTGCTTCGTTGAGAGCAATGTATTCAGCCTACATCGTTGAATCGTCTATCGTCTCTTGTTTGAAACTCTTCCAATTGACAGCTCCACCGTTCTGTGTGAATACATAACTAGGCAATGATTTACCGTCATCAGTATCACTTTTAAAGCTAATCTGTATGCCCCTTCATAAGTAGGTCTTCGTTTACATATATAATGAATAACTAGTATTTCTTAAATACTTTAGAATACATTTTATTGTCATTCACTGCTTTTCTTCGAGATTAGACTGACATCATCTTATGCATCCTAATACGTAAGCCACATCGGGTTTGGTACATAGCATGTCATACATGATGGAACCGATTGCGGATGCATGCAGTACATTTTTCATATGCTCTTTTTCCTTGTTAGTATGAGGAGCATCTTTCTTAGAAGGGATTCCAAATTACGTCGTAATATATCCACAATTGAAATTTTCCATATTGAACCTTTTTAGTATGGTATATATGTAAATGGAGACAACATTTCCGATAACCTTTAGAATCTATCTCCATGGATCCTTATATCTAGTATATAGGTTGCTTCTTTCAAAACCTTCATAGAGAAATTTTTAAACAACTAAGCCTTCACCCATTGCAACAGCGCAACGTCATCGCCAATTAAGAGCAAATCGTCGACATATAAACCTAAGAATACTATAGTACTCCCTTGTTCTTTTGGTATACACACGCTTCCTCTGTATTCTGGTAAAAATCAAACTATTTGATTGCTTTATCAAAATACTTGTTCTAAATTCTTGAAGCTTGCTTAAGACCATAAATTGATCTCAACAATTCGTGTGCTTATGGCCCAGAGCAGTTGCAAAATGATAATATAAGGCCCCGTTTGGTTTGCTATTTTTAGTTTTGTATTTTCGTCTAAACAAAAATTCGTATTTATTATGTATAGTTGAAAACACACAATTTTGAAAAATGAAACTAACGTAGAAAATAGAAAACAAGTTTATTTGATTTTTCGTGTTTTGAGACCTAGTAAAAAATAAAAAACAATTCATCTCCTCCATTTTCCGTCCATCGTCGCGATGGCTAAGAATTGTAAAAAAAAAATTCACAATTTCTTTTGTTTTGTAGTGTATGTTGAAAACAAAAAACTCAAAACGAAATCAAACGGGGTCTAAACTGTTTAACAGCTTTAAGCCTTTGCAATTCCTGTTTTAGCAATGGCTATGAACTGTTGCTAAATTGTGTAATTTATTTAATAATATTTCCGTTATGCCTTCTGCTCCTACAATGTCACAGATATTTATAAATTTAACATAATATCACAAAGCAAACTCATTAAAAAAAATAACCATTTATATATTCAACATGACATCACAAAGTAAAAGTTTGAACCCCGTTACAGAACACCACCAAAAAAGACAAAAGTATTATAAAGTTTCGACGCAGTTAACAACAGAACAGGACCAAAGTTCCTCCATTGTCAACACCAGGGGCAGGCATAATCTTTGAACAATCACCACTTCAAGCACGTAGACATTTGTATTTGAAGCCAAAACTTGTTGATCCTGGAACCAAAAGCAGTGAAACTTAGATATCTAACTATTAACATAAGTTCTATACCATTTGGTTCTGTGAGATAATAGCGGTTGAAAAAAAACAGGGAAACAAAAAAAACTACGTTGTGTAGTGAAATAAAAGCAGGGAAATAAAAGTAGCAAAATAAAAGCTGCTACAAAAACCAATTTACACAAACACCCACAGGTCCTCGCATCTCCACTACTGATAAAAAACAACAAAATTATTACTTTCATATATTTCTTCTACCAAGGTTACTAAATATGACCACTCTCTTCCTCTTGCTTACATATCACTCCCTGCAGCACAGAGCGGAAAATTACTAAGTTTTATAGCAATCTACAGTTCACATCCTATTCTAAACTTATCACTGCACGATTCCACTTTATTACTTTTACATGTTACTATGATAGACATAAGCATGGAAAAACAATGTCGGTTGCTTTCAGATGTAACTTTAATAGTTCAAACTGGGTGCACATCCTAGTTAGAGTGTTGAGATTCTGAATTCAACAATGAAATGGTAATTACTTTGACAAATTCAATACCTTCTTGATGTCAAGTAAGTAGGTTAATATAGTTTTCAATTCCAAATTTATAATGTCATGGTAATTACTTTGAAAATTAATTTATTGTTAATTTATTAATCGACCAATGACATGGTAATTTATAGTAAGAACTGCATTGTGCAGTTTATATTTATAACCGATGTTTCAAGCATAAATAAACTATAGCAAAATTTTGTTTGAAAAGAAATGTCATTTTTGGCTCTGAATTTTCAGTGGTAGGTGGGTTGAAATTTTGAATAAATAATATTATAGATGATAAAACTTCTACAGAAGAGTCATTAAGCATATGAGCTTTCTCCAGTGGTTACGTTTCTTGGAAAATAGGCACAGTTACAGGCTTATATCTATTACCTATGGTCTTGACACTTCATTCTGCAATTAAATGCCGCAAATTTAAATGCATGTATCGTAGTCAAGTTCGAAAAAATTGCATCAAAATAAAGCTTATATGGTTAAAAATGGATAATCCTTATTTCAGAAAATGGAAACAATAATTAAAAACGCATTGTTCTATTTCAGGAAAAAAGAAAAAAAATTATCTCACATGCGATTGGGCGGGTTTTAAGTCTAAAGTCGAATACAGATTAAATGACATGCAGTTTTGCATCGCACTCTTTTTTTTTTTTGCAAAGAGTTGTTGGATGTTTATTATCTTTACACTAGCCTCCAATATCTCATTTTATTTTGAAGACTTTTCTCAAATACTGTATAGAAACCAAATAAGTTGGTATAGAATCATATATCATCAATTTGGTAACTTGCAGAAGTTCACTATATTACAGCCGTGGTGATCATGGCAATTTGTTCATTATTTTCGCATTGGAGTTTAAAATTAAAATTTATACACACGTGTAAGTAAACATAATTAATGGAAGAAGAAAAACATGCTAGTAACATTTACTTTCTTGTTGGGTAAACTGAGAGACAAGACTGTACATGGCCATGAACATATGTAACTTCATCAATAGAGGAACAGCAAGGACCACATGTAAATGCCTAGTAGTGCCAGCATATCAAAGTTAGTAGCAACAATTATTATACTCCAAAGTAAAGCTAAAGAGATAAAAAAAACGTACATCAAAGTCCAACATAAAAGAGAGGCATAATGGCTGATTGATGGCTTTTCCCATGTGGTAATTTGACACAAAGCAAATGTCCAATTGGCAAAAGAAAGAAATTCATAATACTATAAACCAATCACATCATAATCACATTACAGCAATTTATATAACCTCATGACAGCTGTATGCAGGCTAACTTTTGCATTTATATACAGCCATCATCTGTAAAGAGTTTCAATCGTTCCACAACTATCCACTTCACCTCTATTATTTCCGCACTTTCTCACATCTCCCACTGAAGAAAACATATTCCTACTTACCAATGATAATCCACATTGGTGACACTTTAAGTTGTTGTCTTCTGCGTACTCTGGCAGCAGCATTGGCCATTCTGGTAGCTTATAACAATGTAGGCTGTGTGTCTCCAGACCCTTATTTTTACTCTTCACCCCCACCTCCTTATATTTACTCATCACCACCACCGCCACCTTATGAATACAAGTTACCTCCACTACCAAAGAAATCTCCACTACCTCCATAACATTATCTCTCTCAACCACCACCTAAAAAATCCCCACCTCTTTATCAATTTGTGCCACCACCACCTTCGGAAAAATCTCCACCACCTCCTTACCACTATATATCTCCTCCTCCAGTTTAGCAAATGCCTCCTCCTTATCACTAGTAGTGCATACGCACATGCATTGCACGTAAGTATTCGAAAGTTTCATTTGCAGAAGTCAATTTATAAATTCAGCTCATAGAATTAACAATTTTTTTTTGGAATAATGCTATATCTTGATCGGTAATAAGTAACTACATTTGTGTTACTAAAAGTTTTTCAGCAAAAAGGATGTTAACTTTTTCCCAACAGAATTTGATCTTTGCCATTTTATCTAAGCATTAAATCCACATGAACAATATGGTTACTTTGTTTCATGAGCTTTAAATCCTAGAATTATTTAAAGATACATAGTAAGTTTTCTATGTAAGTAAACCCAAAAGCAATGAGGGTAAATCTCGTTCTCCATATGTTTGTCCACAATGCCTAGGTATATCCATGGTATATCATTTCTCATGTCACTATGATACATTTTATGCAGTCAATCCATAGTAAAATGTAGTGTCGGCTTAATGGGCACAGTAAAATATATTTCGGTTACTATAATTTATTTTCTATAATCAATTTAATTAGCTATACCACATACTTTATCTGATTCTTGGTCAATATTTATTTCTTAAGGACTACATTGATAACAACGTTGTACATTAGAATTCGATGTGCCATATGCTTTTATGTTAAGTAATGTTTTTACTCTGGTAATTGTAAATATATTTTGTATTTTCTATTTAAAGTTATAGTTTAACTCATATAATTTAACGTATCTTTTGTAATATACATAACTATAGTTATTGCACATGATGAATACCCATACATTGGGTAATGTACAACGAATATACATAACTTAAAGTCTTATCCCATTACGATACACCTTTTGACAACTGTATTAATGATGTGATAATATCATAACTTAACCTATATTGTTGATAAAAAACACATTAAAATTATAAATACCAATGTATATTTATACTACTGTAACTGCACATATATTGATCTTTTGTGGTTTTAATACTTATACCTTATTGCTTTAATATAGAAATATATTACATACAAATACAATGTATTTATGAGATGGATAATAAATTTTGATTTCAAATTGCAGTAATTTATACAAAATATTCGTATATACCTGGTTACTAATGAGTATGTGTATATATGAGATTTAACCCACAGTCTGCAAATTTTGTGAGATCAGCTTACACAATCCATATTCCTACTTAAAGTTTCAAATTTTGAAATGGTTGGTAACTCAATCTTTTTTTATTCTTACTTCATATAGTTATAATTTCATGTTATTACTCCAAAACAAGCTACCATTTTTATGGCAAAAATTACAATATATAAGCGAACACATTAATCAGTAAATAAATTCTTTGTTAATATAGGTGTTTTAAATAAAATTGAAACATGAAATATTAACCATAAATATTTTACAATAATAAATTAGCCAACCGGTTTAGCACAGGGCCAGGGTCGTTCCTAGGACTAAGGTTTCCCTAGGCGAGATTAACTTTTTGTCTTCATTTTTCACGTCAGACTTATTTCTAATTGAATGAGATTTTATCAAAAATAAAACTAAATATAAACATAAAAATAATATGTTACCGTTATTAAAGAATTATGATAGAAATTTAATTTCTAAAAATAAGATATTATTACGTGATGAATATTAATTGAACGTGATGATGAAACAATCTTACAAACAATTAAAAACAATTCAATGTTAGAAAATGTGTTAAAAAAGAGTTCGTGTAAAATCTTAAAAAATGGTATAAAAGGAAGAAAAAGCCTAAATATAAAGAGAAAAGATGTAGCAGATCATCGGTTGTACAAACAATTAAAAAACTGTGTTAAAAAAGAGTTTGTATAATAATTTAAAAAATGGTATAAAAGGAACAAAAAGCCTAAATATAGATGGAAGGTAGTACAAAAATATTAGAAAGAAATAAGAAAGAGAAAAGGTTGAGCAGATCATATTGTAATCATTTCACCAACCAAGCTAAGGGGACAATTGGTTATACCGCTTGAAATAAACATTACTATTTAAGAGTAATATATCATCATTATAATCATTTATTTTGACGTTGATTGTCCGTTGACCAATGAGGCACCGGAATTAGGCTTGTTCTACGTCTTTCTTCCCTTTTATATCATTCTCCAAATTTCTATACAAATCCTTTGAACACATATTCTTACATTAGCTTATTTTTAATTATTTATAACAATATTTTATCGTCAGTTTAATTATTCTATACAAATTTGATTTCTGTCATACTTTCTTTTATAATAGTAAAATTATTATTTTTTATGTTTATACTTAATATTACTTTATAAATATCTTATTTAATTGAAATTAAATCTAACATGAAAAAATGAAATAAGGCAAAGTTAGCAAATCTCGCCTAAGGCAACCCAAGTGCTCGGACTGAGCCCCGCACAGCATTAAACATTAACAACAACTATTCATCATGCAGTCAAAAATAAACATAAACTTATGTATACTAACTGAACATATAAAGAATATATTCCATTTGTTTCCTTCTAGTTCACACAAGAAAAATGATATGAGTCCCAACTTCAAGTGGAAGTTTTTCTCCCTATAACATAACCACAGGACCAACATAAGGAGTCAACCAGCCTTTAAACATTTAATGTAAAAGCAGCGCAACTGCAAAGAGATGCAAAAGTTGAAAGCCAAGCCCCTGTAGAAATCATCTTCAATGGAAACTTTAGCATACTAATTTGCACTATAATAAAAACATACATCTCAGAAAAAATAAACCAGCAGAAAACAGCCGAGCCTGCAGAAATCCAGTGATTATCGTATATCAGACTTTAGTTCATGAACACAATTTTGGATGTATTTCCCATTACTTATAATATAAGTAATTGAAAGAATGATAAATGAAGAATTATAGTAAATTAGTATCGCTTTAAATGAACAAGTTCATTAGGAACTGAAATGTCCTATTGACCGAATTAAGAAGTTGAATAATTCAAAGAAATTCGGTACAAACAATAATTGTAAAGAGGAATGTACTTTTACTGCCCAGATCATGGTACACACCACCAAAATAGATCAACAAAAAAAATTTACAGACTTAAAAATATAAATAAACCACAACAGCAACTAAGTCATAATTCCCAAACAAGTTGGGGTCGACTAGAGACGGAACCCAAAACTAAAAGACAAAGTGATCAATTTATAAGTCATAATAACAAAAATAATAATAAAAACCATGATAATAATACTAAAATAAAGTCAAATAAGTAAACAAAATAATAATAACAACTAAGTAAGATGAACATAAAAATATATTAAAAAAACCATGATGATAATGATAATAATAATAATAATATTGATCGAAGACCAAACACTATGTCCTAGGCTTTTATTCACTAATCTTATAATCTAAAACTTATAACACTAAACTAAGTCAACCTTAAACAAAAAAACTCTTAGTCCATGGTTCTGCTATGTGGATCGCTAACATCTACGTGCTTCTATTCGACATCAGCTATTCTGGTATATTCTAATCCTTCAAGTTCCTTTTTACTATTTTCTTTCATGTCAATCTTGGTCGACCTTTATCTTTCTTTGAGAATTCGACGCGGCCTATAATTCCAACACGCACAGGTACCTCGGAAGGCCTCCGTTAGAGATGTCCAAACCATCTTAAGAGGTTTTGGACTAGCTTTTCCTCAATTGGCGCTACTCCAACTTTATCACGTAAACCACAACCGCACCCAAAAAAAATTGAAAAAAATAACTTCACCAGCACTAAAACGTACAAAAGCATAATGATATTTGTATGTGGCCACCAAATGTCCACATGCAATAAAAATAGCACTGCAGTGGTAGGGAAGCCTTTATATTGCTTTAGATTTTCACAAGACAAAAACAATGATTCAACATTATCTTGTCTAAAAGACATGAATATAAAGCTACAAAGCAATCAATTAAAAAATTCTCCACCACTTACAATAGTGATCCTGCAATTGCATTCCTAAATCATTACGGTAATGTATAATTAATTATCAAAACAGAACCTAATAAATTTATTTGTATGCTATTCCAATATTTTTCTTATCATACCAGAATTACATACATATAAATTACACTAGATACATTTTTGACAATTAATTATACAGACGTAATGCACAGAGGAATAAGTATCATGAACTATAGCTAAAATAACATTGTTTGAAGGTTAGGAGTCCATTGCTCGAATGACAAGATAATGAGGCAATCATATTTTTAACAACTAATTAAAAATCATGAATATGAAAAAACAAACAAACAATGTTACTATAGGTCTAAACATGTCAATGAATACCTAGAAAACCGAAATCCATCCGCATCAATTTCCGAAAAATAATAATTTCTAATCTAATATCAAAAAGCATATAGATATCAAGATATCCGTATCTGGAAAAAATCCATCCATCTTTTCCTAAAGATAATAATTTATATCATGTGTAGTTTAGTGTAATTATAATAGTTATTGTCATATCAAAATAACAGTTTATATTATATGTGTATATAAAAATGCATATTCACTGCTCAAAACTATTTTTATCATCTATTATTTTTATTGTACTTTCCTCATCATCGAGAATGAAACAATTATATGTTAAATCGAAATATCCTATATTGTTAAAAAAAAAAATTGTCGGTTGAATAATATCATATATCAATCGACATCCATGGATACTAATATCCAACGGTAGAAAGTGATTTTGGATACAAATGTGGATATACCACGATCCACATCTAAAAGCATCCGTTGAAGAACCTGATTATTGGATCATTTATTAGAACTAATGAATGGATTTAAAGAAGATTTATATAGGGTTGAGACTTGGAAACGCTACATTCATTTTAGTTTAGCCTCGAGGGACTGGATAATAAAAATACTTTGCTAACTATATCCAAAAATTAGAAATCAAAAGGACTATGAACCAATAAGACATGAGGTTTTTTTTCCTATTTTCTTTTGAATGTAAGATAATTGCCAAGTTTATGCCCAATAAGAATGAGGTTTATTTTCCTATTTTCTCTTGAATGCAAGATAATTTAACAAGCGATTTAATTTCCAAATTCTCACGACGACGCTGGGAATAGATTTTTGTTTTAAGTTGATGGAAGGAGCATTAAAGCAAAATAAATAATAAAGTCAAAACCCAACAAATATTAAATACTACTTTAGCAGCATACAAGTGTGTTTTCTTTCCTACGGTTTTATTTATATGCAATTGATATTTAAATACCAGTTTAGCAACATTTAAGTATTTCTTTTCCTTCTATTGGTTGGAGGTGTGTTAGGTGCATATTTTGTTTTATTTGTTGGAGACGTATTGGGCGAAGATTTTGTTTCAATACAAGTAAATAAATAAAATAAGATAACTTAGTTCCTTAGATGTTCAATGATTCTCTAATCATACCCAAAAAGCATTACAAGTCTGTATGATAAAGCATCATTGTTATGTTGTGAGTCATCAAACTAAAATGTATATAAATGATATTTATATGCGGTTCCAATATTTTTCATATCGGAAACAAAAAAGAATAAATATATAAAAAATTACAATGGATTAATAATACTTCAAGGGTAGTAGTTCGTAGGGAATTGAATATCCAAATGAAAAGATAATGAAGCAAACATATTTGTAATAGCTAAAACAAAATTATGAATTTAAAGGAAAATAAAAGTGTTTTTTATTGAAAACAATAGATTTAAAAGAAGATTTATGCAATGCAGGGTTGAAAAGATAAATCATCCTTTAGATGCACGATGATTCTGCAATCATACTGGTCTGTATAACGAATCATCAATGTAACTTTTTTGTTTGTCAAACCAGAATTGAACAAATGATAATGTTGTGTAATTCCTATATTGCTTGTCATAGAAACAATGAAGAAAAAGTATATCAAGAAATACAGTAAATTTATATTGCATCAAGGTAGGAGTGCATTAGGAAAAAAATTGTCTAAATGACCAGATAATGAAGCAAACATATTTACAGTGATCAGATAAAAATTACGAAGTCAAAGAAAATAGATAAGTTATCCACCAGAACAAAAGAATGGATTTTTTTTATAAAAAAATTATGCAAGGTAGAAATAGTACTTAATATAAGTGTAACCTCAGGAGACTCAAGTAATTAGATGACGAAAATATAACACTACTAGTCAAATTCAGAGGCATGCAAGTATATTAAATTATAAACAAATCAAAAGGATTATGGATTAACCAAAAATGAGATGTTTTGCTGAATGCATGGTACATAGTTGCAAATTTTGTTGGGGTTGTGGGTGAAGGTCTGATTTTAAACATTTGGACCTAATTCCTAAACATTTCAGTGTTAAACATCTCAAATTTTGTATCAGCACTAAAAACAAAAAAACTTATCAGTGAAAGCTAAAGCAAACACACTAAAACCCCTATTGTTAATATTACAGCAAAGCCTAATGAAATGAAGATTTAAACATACTACCTCAATGAAATTATGTCAAAGAAGCCTACATATAAGGAAATTTTGAATCTTGTGAATTAAGAAAATGCAACTCATCTCCGTAGATTTCAGCGAATGCATCATAACTGCGTATTATTATAGGTTTGTGTTGTTTGTCATCATACTCATCTTCTAATTATCAAAATCCAATTGGACAGCTACATTTTGTACGTACTTCCAATTATATTCTAATGAAAAATATTAAAAATGAAAATTCAAGGGGGCAGATTCATTGGGAATTGACTGTCCAAATGACTAGATAATGGAGCAAAATCGTTCATTATTATTGATCAAAAAGACAAATTTAGGATAGTGAATGTACCTTTACCGCCTAGCTTTGTAGAACAAGCCAATGCAGATCTACCAATATAAATTGTGGAGGGTTGAGAAAACAAAATTGGCCTTTTGTTGTTGCTTCAGAGAATCGATCAGGTAATGAAAACCTACGCTACCGACCAGATTAAGAAGCATTTCAATCTGATTTTGAACTAAAGCACAACTTAAAATTACTCGACTAATTTAATTCGAAACGGATGTAACAAGGATCGCATTTTGGTGAGGAGGATGCTGTTAAAAATGATGGCTAGGAGATAATTTATAACAGGTAGGATATGGTTTTGCTTTGGGCCCGAGAAAACAAGGCTAATTCTGTCGGGCCTAATGAATTTCCTGGGCCTTTTCTCCAAGGCTCGTGAAAACCGAGAAAGTTAGAATTGTCTCAAATCATTTCCTCGCTTGTTCAAGTTTAAACATTACAAGGGTCATCAATATTCGGTTAGAACCGAAATAAATGACCAAACTGGTTCATTTCAGTCTATCCGGTTCGGTTATGAAATTATACCGGTTTGAATTCGGTTTGTAAAATAATTTTATTTTGGTTATCGGTTTAACCGAACTAACCGAACTTTTATTATATTATCTGAATTCATGGCATTGTAATACTCTTAGCAATTAGTAATAAAAAACAAAACTTATCTATTAAAAATAGGTTTATTTTTCTTATAAACTTAAAATAAACACTCAAAAAAGTATATATAAACATAAATATATGTTTTCTATTGACTAAATCAATCATCTAAATAGTAACATATGGTAAATTCTCTTATTTTCTTTGTTAGTTTGGTTAAACCGGTTACCGACCGAATCGGTTCGGTTTTGACTTTTTTCGGTTTCAATTCAGTTTGACGTTTTTTAGCCGACAGAGCTGGCCGAACGCTCACCCCTAATTACAAAGTACCATAGTTGGATTAATAGGTCAACATAAGGCTTAAGGTCACCATAAAGAAGTGGGGCCAAAGGATTACAAAACGGTGCGGCCAAGGATTGCTAAGTTTTATCTTTTATAAATAGATCGCTTTTTTTCTTTTGCTTTTTTTTTTCCATTTTTTTACTAACACTTTATTTACTAACTATTATTCTAAATGGAAAGTGAAAAAATAACAAGTTGAGGGTGAAAATTAGGAAAACCTAAATTCAAGGATTATAAAATTTATCCCTCGTAAATAATTCTTCTCTTTTTTTCCTTCATTTACACTTTATACTAAATGCTATTATGAATGGGTAGTGAACAAAATAACGTTCAAGTTGAAAGTGAAATTAGTACTAAATATCAGTTGAATACCCAATCTAGTTAAAGGTCAAAATCTAAGCAAACCAAAATAATTACGTAGCACTTTAAAATTCAGCCACCAAAATAAACTTTAATTTGTTTAGTTTGAAGATATCTACGCATGTTGTAAGATTAGTCGCTCAAGTCAAGTTACATGGAGAATCCAAGAATTACAAAAAATGGGGAACAAGCACGAAAGCTAATGTATTTCATCTAATATAGTATTTTATATGATATGGTGTTTTATCATCTAATGTGATGTGTCATTGGATGTAGTATTTCATATGTTCTATAGTTTCATGTGGGTGTTTGTTGAAATTTATTAAAACAATTTACATGAATAATGCATTTGTAGCTAAAATAGTAATTTGTTTAATTACTAGCTAAAATAATAAAAATGGTCAACGAATGAACTTATATATAACAAATTGAAAGTTGCTAAAAAATTCTTTACATTAGGATTTCTAGCCTCCAAGGGCAGCTGTAATGATCCTCCTTTTCGACGATTAAAAATCAACACTAATAAATCCACGGTATTCGTATGTCGATTATTTAAGTGCGAAAAGACATTGTTTGTGATGAGTAATATATAATATCCAAATGATCTTTCCAAAACAAACTTTAATACTCATCAATCAGAATCTAATATATCATCAAGTTGAACAGTTATAACAACATGTCTTTACAGATGTTGATAATTACAAACAAGTAATGTTGTTGAAATAAAAGTATGAGAACACGTCTTTAAAGCCTTCAACCCGTCTTCTGAAGCTCCAAAGTGTCAAAAGTTAACTTTGAAAAAATTCAGGTCTAATCTGATAATTGTAAGAAAAGAACACCTGAAGCAGTCTAGTAAACCAGTATGAATGTAACATCGACTATATCATTGTTTTATAATGTTTTTGGCGAGATTATTTGATTTAGTTAAGATATATATGTTTCATAGCATGTTTGGTATTGTTAGAATGAATGTGTTTATTTTGAGTTTGAGGGTTAGAAATATAGTAAAAATGGTTTAAAAAAATTATTTTAAAAATGGCATTAGAAAAACGTTGGTAATGTGTGGGAAAATTGAACATTGTAGTTGAAATTTTCTGTCGCCGTGGCATTGGAAAATGATCTCGGTAAGATGTCGAAAAGACGTTTTCCAATGTCATACAGATGCCATTTTAGCGTCGGTAAATCAATTTTCTGTTGTAGTGGCAATTACCAATGCCTACCAACGATTTCCATCGGCAAGATACCAACAGCTGCCGACACAAGTGCGGTTAAACCATAGTTTTTCATATGTACATGGCGATCGTCGAAAACGCCGTTGGAAGCCATCGAAATGCATTCAACGGCGTCGTTGAAAAGCTATTGGAAACACTGGTTGGTGACGACTTTATTTCCAACGTCCTTTCTCAACGGTTACCATCGACTTTCGACGGCCATCGAGGATTTTGAGTCGTCGAAAATTGGATGCTTTCTTGCAGTGAACTATTTCATCAACAAAAAAACTTTAAAATTCAAAATCTAACTATTTTTTTATGTAAAATTCTAAATTTAAACCATATTTATAATTTATTTACTTAACTATTTAAATTATAACCTGAATTAATCAAATTAACTTACAGTTTAAACTAACTTTTAAAAGTTTGAACTGATCAAAATTAACTTCAAAATTTGAACTAATTAAAATTAACTTCAAAGTTAAAACTTAAAACTAATTAAACGCTACTGTTAAACCAATATAACACATTAAATTAGAAAACAAAAAACTTTTAGGCTACAGATCATGTTCAACGACAGGGAGTGGAGGTGGCGGTGGAAATTAAAATGGAGGCAGCGGTGATGAAGAATGGCGACAGTCTTTTATTTTTTGTAATAGAAGGGTTGTCTCGTGCTCGAAATCCTCCCCTTCAACTTTATATGTTTTATGCTGGAGCAGAAACTTTTGAGAAGCTGGTCTCGTACTCAAATTACACTGGTTTTCATGATAAAGGTTTGGGTATTGCATATAGTCAGAAAAAGTCAACCCTTTTGTTTTACACAATATACATATACATGCACGGCATTTGTATGTATACACTTTCTATAGGGAGTTTGTGTTTGTTTTTGTATCTGTCCGATAATTTTATGGAGTAGTGAACAAAAACAGCAATTTGTCAACATGCTTAACCGCAATTTAACAGTAACAGAAAGAGCCTTCTCTTTTATAGTGGGGAACTACCAGAAAGAAGACGGAGTTCAAGTTCGTGAAGTATTGAGGCCATTTGTGGAGTTCTAGTTCCTGAAGTATTGAGGTCATTCATGTTGGGCATTGCCTTTCTTCCGTTTGGGAATTGAAGTATTTTGAGAAGAAGTGGATACTGTCTGGTTCTATTTTCATGTTTGGCTAGAATTTTCTTGAGAAGAAAACTAAGGGTGTGTAGTTGCTATCTACATCTTATATATATTATAGTGCAATGGGCCAAATTCAAATTTTAAATAGAATGTGTTGGTTAATTATTTATGTTTGCATGTTTTGGATACAATTGTTGGATCGAGCATTAGGCAACGGGGACAAACGAGGTAATTTTCAAAAAGTAATCATCATAAAATTATTGCTCTAGATTCTTAACATGAATGATTCACTCAAATTGAATCAAATTTAATAGTAATTTGATACGATGAATGTTTTCTCATTTGGAATTGATATTTATTTAATCTTGTGTAAGAATTAATGTTAGTTCACCATTGCACTTTTTGATTTATATGAATTTGTTAAATGTTAGGATCTGAAAGAGTTTAAGTTGTATCAGATGAAGTATAGAATTTTTGTGTCAGATGATCTGTAATTCACCATGTTTCATTGCTAGGTTTTATACTTAAATTCCTTCTACACTATATGTTAGCATTTACTATTGAGGAACAACATGCAAGAACAAGAACAACAAAATACAAATGGCTCATTCTCCCTTCTTTTGTCTTCTGGGACTGGGACCACTAATCAAGTAGATTGATTGCTATAATGTATTTATTTTTTAGATGGAGAAATATCATAATGCTGAAGATGAAGAAGACGTTGTCGTGTTGATTTTTAAACAATTTTGGAAACTCTAGGTAATTTATTGTACTTGCAACATAACAATGTTTTTGATTTTATATATTTTTTTTCGAAAAATAGTTAGTCATTTATTATCCTGTAAAATTATCTATCAATGCAGTAATAGCACTTGGCCTTTTTCCATAGTTGAGATGTACTATTTCTGATTTTATATTAATATAAATAGCTATAAACAAACGGAATCTTATCTGAAAGTTTTGGAAGGTACATTACCTGAATCTGATGGTTTTTATGAAGGTGAAATATGGGTAATTTATTACACTTGCAGTATATGTAACAATTTATTTGATTTCATTTGTTTTTTCAAAAATTAGTAGGACACTGTGTTTAACTTTTGTACCATCAATTTGTTAGGCAAACTCTTTTATTCGATGTTCTAATGTTTTTAATCTTGAAATCAATTGAAATCAATTTGTAATTAGTTTATTTTGAACTCTTTTCATTTTATTGGCAATTATTTTAGTATTGCTACTATTGCAAATGCATTATGTAGATCTTTTCAAACAGAACATTGCGTACTAGCACTTGGTATGCTCGAAAACCTTCTCGATCTATTTCTAGGAATTTTGCTAAAGCAATATGGTAAGCATTTAAATTAAGGTATAATCTTAACTCATGTTAAGCTCCAGCAGTTCGAATTTAGCCTTGAATATTATGGAATGCAGCCCTAGTCGTCTGTTCAGCCTTTAATGTTAAGCTTAATATTCAGTTTTCGATTCAGAATACTGAATTGGGCTTGAGCGTCCATTAAATAGGCGTCAAACCACTGGATATCTCAGCCCTGTTGTCGGCTAAATATTCAGTGCTCTGAATATCCAGCCCGTAACCCACTGGAGATAGCCTAATAGGATGTTAATGCCAGGGCCGACCCAATGACATTTAATGCCCTAGACGAGCTTTATTTTTTCATTTATTTTTTCTTTATTTCTTAAAAGAGAACGAAAATTTTAAATGTAGAAATAAAATAAATTTTTTTAATGTAGAAACAATATGAAAACTCTTTCATATATACAACGATTACAAAATATTGGTCTACTAAGTCATTTAGAGTACATATCAAAAACCAAAATGTCAACATGATATCATAGCATACTAATGCAATTAACGTAAATAACTCCTCACATTTTTTAAAGCAAACTCGTCTATTATCTCTTCATAATTAAGCATATCCAAGTATTCATTTTCAATTGAAATCATAGATAATCCGCTTAACCTTTCTTGCGACATAGTAGTCTGAAGATATGTTTAATTAGTTTAAATTTTGAAAAACTTATTTCCACCGAAGCAACCGTTGCTGGAATAGTCAAAAAAAATTCGATAAGCAACCCAACATTCAAAAATCCATTTATATCTCGATAAGACCTCAAAAAAATTAAAATATCAATGAATTTAGTTACTTTCGATGATAGAATCCTTTTTGATTGTCGAAACTCGTAGAATAGTTCTTTACCACAAATATCTTGCTCTTTATTATGTTTCAAAAAACCTTCTAATTTCATGCAATGGTTCTTCAACTCACCATCGTCAATATTTTTAACTTCAAATTTAACAAGAAACCAAAAGTTTCTTCATAAAGCTTAAATTGCTCAAACCGGTATCTAAGTGAAGTTAAAGCTTGATCTATTATATGAAGAAAATAAGTAACTCCAAAATTATCTTCAGGGGATTGCATACCATTATTCTCTTCGATATCTTCATCAAATTGTTTTTCTACGAACAACTCTCTTTTCCAAAAAGGTTGGATCAATACTGACTTCATTACAATTTCTTTAGCTTCATTCATCGTAGTTTCAGATCCATCTTCTCTGAATTTTTCAAAAAAATGCTACAAGCTCTTTAATGTTTGTATTTGCAACAAAAACAATAAACTTTATCATACTCATCCGAGTACACAAGCCGTTTTCTTTGATGCTCTTCTCCCCGTAGATAGCCGCCGATGTAATGTTTAAATGAAAAGTGTCTACCATAAATCTTATTTCTTGGGAATATATCATTTTCTTTCACTGTTTTGATGGGATCACGTTGAATTAGCATAATTCATTTAGTAGCGGTAATTTTTCCAGATAATCCCAGATCGCAATTTATATCAACATCCTTTTCAATCTCAAGTATAGCTACATCCCCGACATCTTCATCATCAACGTGTACATGTACGTTATTATCATCATTTACAACTTCTACAACATGTTGATCATCAATTTCTACTTCAACATCCTCCTTCGTAGACACTTCATCTTCATTTATCTCGATATCGGCATCAATTTCATCATGCTCAAAATTAATTTCTTCAACTTGAATTGATTTTGAAGTTTGAGATTTCTATTGTCTTGCTTTGAATAAATTTGAAATTGAGCCTACCAATGATTTTGCTTCTTCATCTTTGCGTTGTTTTGTCTTCCTATTTTGAAAACCGAAATTTTGTTTCCGGTTCCTATCTCGAATTGAAATACAACACGATATTATTAACAAGAAAAATATAAGCACACGCATTTTAATTCTTTTAAGCTCAATTCTAGTAACTAATCATAATTTAATTCATTCAATAAAATCAACGTTGTTCATTTTTTAAAATTTTGTTCATTCACAAAAAGAATTAAATCAACGCAATTAATATTCAATGAACAAATTTGCAATTTTATTATGTTCATTGAATCATTTCCAACAGTATTACAGACCAATTTGAAATTTTGTCATGTTCATTGAATCATTTCCAACAGCATTGCAGCAATCATATTTATAAGAAACTTGATAAAAAACCGGATATCTAACAACAATCCTACTTTCAGCATAATCAAAGAGCAATCATATTTATATATAAAAATAAAACTAATAAAAAACTTACATTTTAGAAAATCACAGCAAAAGCAATTGCACAGCAGCGCTGCACAAATTAGGGCGGCCTAGCACAAGCACAAGGGAAGTAGAGCAAAGCTGAGAGCAATAGCGGCGAAACAGAAAATTAGGGCAAAAATGGATTTGGAGCTGCTTTCGTTCTTAGTGGTGGCGCACCCTGGTGATGGCTTTCGTTCCTGATGGTGGCACGCTTTCGTTCCTGGTGGTGGCGTGGCGCCCTGGCGAGAGGTTTTGGAGAAGCATTTTCTTCGGTTCGTCGTTTCGCGAACGAGAATTTTATTTTTCTGTTGCCCCTTGCATGCTTGTTGCCCTAGATATAAGACTTGTTTGTCTTGGTCTTGGGCCGGGCCTGGTTACTACATATGAAAGCAGAGTTATTATCTGTTATGTTTGACTCATTAGAAAATTTACTTGTTCACAATAACTGCTTTATCAAACTATGTAAAGAATTGTTCACACTGCACAACTGAGTTTTTGTAATTGAAAATAGACTCACTGCATAATAGAAGATGTTATTTACAAGACATTACTTCTGAGGTAAAGTAAAAAAAAAATTCAATAATTATTCATTATCTGTAGTTTTCAAATTTCTTTTTAGCATAACGTCAGCCAGTCATACAAGTATTTTCCCTTTTTCTAGATTTCAAAAGCAAACTATTCTATCATATAATTGTATCTCATGATGTTAAGTTTTTTCTTACCACTGGACACATGTTTTGAATTTTGTGTTCACGCTGCATAGCTTCACTTCCTTTGAAATATTTGTGCATGCATTGTTAAAATTTTCCTCATATTACAGCATTAAATTAGTTCTATGTTCTAAGCATTATGTAGGAAAACTAGCAGTATATATCTTCTTTTCACGTTGATGATAGAGTTTTACACAACCTCCATATCAAACTCATTTATATATTACATTAGTATGACTAATTGGTTGTTCTTTCCTATTATATGGCCGTCCACATGCAGTTCTTCTAATAATGTTGCTATGTTTTGTCATATTTCATTTTTTGAATACACATTAAGCGTTTTATTATATAACGTTTTAATTGGACTAGATTACACTTTCCAGAAATACAAGAAATGACTGAAATTTTTCTCTCTATCATCATTAATATCCTACATTTTATTGAGCAAGAACATCATATTAATATAAGTGCTAACTTCTCCTATGAATATACAGATCAAATGGGCAGGGCGAAATGGAAGATGATTATGTTCATGCTGCAGCTTTCCCGATTACTCTCTGTATTTTTTGTTGTATATTTGGTTAAACTTTTGTATTCTTTAAGTTGATCAGCCGTTGTTCGTATTTTTATTTCAGTTGTTTTGTCAATAAATTAATGATCTGTTTGTTTTGTATTCTTTTGGCTTAGCTCACTGATTTACACATACTTTGATTGTACGTTCTGTTTTAAATTTGAATACATTTTTAAGTATAATATAAGAAATGTACAAAAATACCATGAATGTATGGCTTGTAACAAAAACATCGTTAAGAAGTATATGTATAAAGTACTCAAATTATTCAATTAAGACCTGGATTATGTCTATGCAACTCCAGCATCGGGTTCAATTTTGAATTTGCATTACTCTTCCGCTTGATGCTATGAACATTATTAAATTTATGATGACTGGAACTAAATGGGTAATTGAAAGCAACAACTGCATGTTATATATATTGATGCTTATGAGGGACATGTATACACTATATATATATATATATATATATATATATATATATATATATATTATTTATTGCTACTTTGAGAGAGATGTAAGGATATATATTAGAGTGTTTGACGCATCTGATATAACTCGTTGGAGTGATGTGGACTAATTGGCATCCGAAGCATCCGACGCATCTGATATACTTCATACGTTGATTCTAAAGTTAAAAAAAATTATTTAATTCACCCCTTTCGTAGTATCCGTTTCAAATTACCTTTTTCCTTAACAAAAACACAACGAACAGTTTCTATTTGCTACATGAAACTTTCAATAAATAGAGCTACAAATTTACTATGGAGTACATTTAAATATGTATTTAACATGTGTTTCTCCAGATCACTGTTGTGTTATGCATGTCAGGAAAGAGATAAATTACTACTCTATAGATGGAGTGATCTATCACGATCCTTCCTAGCAAACAATAATTTCACACTTTTATCGTCTGTGTTTTTTTTTTTTTTCATCGAAGTTTTTGTTACGGTTGTTTCATTGAAACAAACATGATCTTCTATAGATTTCTTCTTCTTACCTATGTAAATGAAATTCTCATCAAACTACATTTCTTACAAAAAAAGAATTATGACTTCATGATTTAGGGTATAACTCATTAATTTCCCCATCACCGTTGAAATACATACTTAATAGTTACATGTATAACACCGCCCAAACTCCAATTTGACTATAAACAATGCTTGAATTGTCAACATGTAATTGGATGACACAACTATTCAACTCTCATAAATTCAGCTTAAAAATAAATAAATATTAAATTATACGTATTGCAACATATATATACTCAACCAAAACCACAATACACATTGAAAATTTTAAATTAATTTGATAACAAACAATATCTCATATCACACGTTGTGTCATATATTACACATTTCTATTTTAATTGCCCATTCACCTGTGAATTCGTGCAACGCACGGGCTTTTCACTTGTATACGTACTCGCGTATGTATGTATATTATCCATTTGTTTTACACGTACACACTTTATTTATTCAATTGGTAGAGGTAGTCCTTAGAGTTTTGAAGGATTTGTTGGTAATGTTGGTTATGTGTGTGTTGTTAATACCCTAGGTATTGATTTTGATGACAAAAACCATATAAATATTACTACTAACATATCTTTGAGTTATGCAGTCATATTAGATATACTATGGAGACATTTACAGAGATAAATAAGAATTCAGCGGAAGCAAATGAATTATAGAAGAAGGTAGATCAGAGCAATTTAAGAACAAAACCCAATTAGAGAAGAATGCTGAAGCATAAAGGTGTTTGAAGTGATAAGGAGTTGGCTGAACCTTAGAATATCTTGTTAAAGATCTCATGACAATTATACTTAAAGATCATCAACCATTGACCTCAACCGAATCACAAAAATCCACAAATATAAGGTAATTTGAAATGCTGAAAATTTGCAACACTTGTTAGTGTTGCTGTTCATTTTGCAACACACCCGTGTCGACATGGGGTACTTGGGCATGTCGACATACTAGCAGTTTTTCAGAATTTCAAATTTTAAATGAAAAGACATTTCCCTCCACCTCTTCACCAAAAGACACGTCTCTTCAACCACTATATAAAGGCCTCTGAAAATGAATTTTCACATCAAGAACTCTCATTTTCTCTTACTCCTTCTCTAAACATTTGCAAAAGAAATCTATTGCATACTCTTCAAATCTCCATGCAAATCGTCACTCCAATTCTTTACTAATTTGCAAGCCACACAATATCAGGGAGTTGTACTTTAATTCACATCATTCTCTCTCTGATTTAATCATATTCATCAAAGAATTCAAAGATATATTGTCATTGGAGGTCTATAGGATCATTGTACCGAATCTGCAAGAATCTGTACTGAAGATACGAGTACTTGCCATAGTTTGTTGTTGCTAATAAGAAGAAGGTGTTCTTGTAGCCTGTAAAATCAAGAGGGTGTGTCTTGTAACCTGTGAAACCAAGATTGTAAAGGTGTTCTTGCCACCCGTGGAAAGCAAGCGACTATAGTGGAATTATGCACGATAGAGTGCAGGACTGGATGTAGGATTGGTTAATTCGAACCGGTATAAAAATCCGGGTGTTATTTACGTTACTGCATTTTACTTTATTACTTACTTATTCTCTGATTACTTCTTTCTGTTTGCAATTTGAGTAAATACAGTTTTATATTCATAAGTAGTTAATACACAATTCACCACTTCTAGTGTCTGAATTGCCTTAAGATCCAACATTGTGTTATAGCCACCCCAGTTTTCTAACATTTGGTATCAGAGCCTTGGTTTTCAAAAATTCATAACTTGGTTTTTGAAAAATATAAATGCCTTAAGTTATTGCATGCACGTTATACACTGGATAGGAGATGTAAAATCCCGTAAACATCTCTGAAGCCATTGCACTCATATTTACTTGTTGTTGATTTAACTTACATAAGATCTTTTAGTTCGGACTCAAGTGATTTTTCTTTTCATTATGCTCGGGTCACCTGAGCATTTCAGTGTTTAATACTCTTTTTCTGGAGGACGCGGACGGAGTTTGATATATTCTATTGTTAGTAAATTTTCCACTGCATCATTATTGGTATGTTGTTAATTGTACTCTGATTGTTGTAAATTTTGTGTAATCAAATGTATATTATAAAATAGCCTCATGAACTGTTTATTTGATTATTATATTTTGTCATTCCGCTGTGAGATTCTGTGTTTTGTTTTTCCCTTCTTTTCTCTTATTTTTTTATTTAGCCCATCAACAATCCTCCCTTTTAAATGGTTTGAGTTGGACATATGTGGTTTAAACCGTCCAAAAAGGTGGGTCATTACAATTAGATTGGTTGAATTTGATCTAGGATTACGATATCGCATCTTGAAATGCTATTAGATTGTTCGAGTTTTAAATGTGTATTCAAAACTTGTTGATTATATATGAGGTGATAAATTGGCATTGATTTTGATTAATATAACTACGTTGTTAAAATTATAACGTAGTTAATGTAAGCATACTTCCTGGTGTTATCTATTTGGCCAAATAACACCATTTAATAAATGTAAGAGTTTATCTTTGAATGATATTGGTTAGCAGAATAAATTTCCATTCTGCTATAATATTAATTTGAACATTTATTTAAGTGTCAATTGACCGTTAATTATGGATTGGTTTACATATTTGCCTGATCATGTGAATATCGACAATTTGACTTAAGAAGTTAAATGAAAGGTAATGGTAGCTTATTAAGTACCATTGGGATCACCGAGACTTTTCTTGGTTCGAAAATTATGGATCTGATTAATTTCCAATTTCATAAATTAGAGGAAAAAACTGTTTCTAATTATCACTATATATACAGGGAGTTTTGTTTAATAATTAATTACAAATGTTGTAATATATATATATATATATATATATATATCTGTGTGTGTAAGTTAATTACTATATTATCTATAGCGTTTAAAATAAATTATTTTATTAATGTTTTTTAGGATAATAATCGTTTTATTATTAATTATTTAAAACTAGATAATTATTTCATTAAAAATATTATTCAAAATAATTAATTTTATTTAAAAGGTTGTTTAAAGTTATTTATTTTATTTATCTATTGGAGATATTTAAAGGTTTAAGAGTTTATTTATTATATTATTAAAAATGTTTTTAGTTATGTTTCTTTATATTATTTAAAAATGATTAAAGCTAAGTTTATGATGTTTTAATTTATTTGTTATAAAATAAATAAATTGTTATAAAAATGATTTATGTAAAGGAGTTTATAAACTTGGGAAGATGAGTGGAATTGGAAAAGAAGTTGGATTTTGAAAGACTGTGAAAAAGAGGATTTTAAATGGTTAATAATTAAAAAGGAAATTGTTTTAAATGGGTTAGGAGATTACAAAAGAGTACTTTTATAAATAAAACTTGGGAATTTATAAGGAATTCTATAAATAGATTATGGGAATTTATCAAGAAGATATTTTAGAATAAAAACAAAAGAGAGTTAAAGAAAGGGGGTATTTTGGGATATTTATACCTTTGTTTAAAGGATACTAATGTTTTATCATTTTAAATATGATCTTGAAATAAGTAAATCATTCTAAGTGATCGATTAAGATACTTATACCATTTTGTAAGTATATGGAAAAGGTACTTTAAGTTTTGAAATGAATGATTTGAAAATATACTTATACCATTAAGATAAGTACATGGTTATATTTTCTATCGAAAATATTACATATTGTGAATATACTATTCTGTTGAGATAAGTATATGGAAGTGATCTCCCAGTATTTGAAAAGTGATTTTAAATTAATGAATGTGAGGCTCAATGGGTTCCATGGGAAATGAAATGTCTGATTGAATGTTTGTATTCGATAGTTAAATAACTGACTATTGAATTTGGAACTAAAAGTAACTTTGGAAATATTTAGGAGAAATACGTGAGTTACATGGCACAGTCATCTCTGATGATGCTGCACTGTGCATATAAATCTCGTCTCGTTCTCTTATGGTCACTACAACAAAAAGATCCTATTACAACTGTATTTTTACAACTGTCAGAATTTGTCAGTTGTAATATAGTTTTTTGCAACTTTTTTTCTCAGAAAGTTGTAATAAATTTACTTTCAACAACTCTTTTTTTTTGCCAGTTGTAAAAGATGTCTATTGCAACCTTTCTTTTTTGCCAGCTGTAATAGATATCTATTTTTAACAACTCTTCTTTTCTCTCAGTTGTAATAGATCTTTGTTACAACATTTTTTTGCTAGTTATAATAGATGCTTATTTTTTACAACTCTTCTTTTCTGTCAGTTGTAATAGATGTCTATTACAACATTTTTTGGTAGTTGTAATAGATGCATATTTTTAACAACTCTTTTTCTCAGTTGTAATAGGCGTCTATTACAACTTTTTTTTACCAGTTGTAATAATTAGTTAATAATTATAATTAAATATTAATATTTAATAATTAATTAGAGAATTAATAATAAATAATAATTACTATTAAATAATAATAATTAATTTAAGGTATGGAGTAATTATTATTAATAAGAAAAACGATAATAAATAATAATTACTATTAAATAACAATAATTAATGGTTAATTTGAAATATGAAAAAATCAATTATATAATTATTATTCAACATAATTAATATTAATAATTAATAAAATAACTAGTAAATAATAATTATTAAATAATAAATAATTAACAAATAAGAATTAATTTTTAATAATTATTAATTAACACTAACAATAAACTACAATAAAAAGACTTATTCATATTTTTACAACGATCATAATATGCCAGTTGTAATTAAGATTTTTACACCGTTTTGTTATAAAATATTGTAATAAACTTATTTTCAACAACTTTTTTTGTCTGCTATAGTAGTCCATAAGACTATTACAACTATTTTATTTTGCCAGTTGTAATAGATGTCAATTTTCAACAACTTTTTTTTTGTGCTAGTTGTAGTTGATACTTATTAAATGTTTTTGGTTTGCCTATTATAAGAAAATAGTTAATAAGTAATAATTACAATTAAATAATAATAATTAATAATTAATAAAAAACTAATAATAAATATTAATTAAATATTAATATATAATAATTAATAGCTACTATTAAATAATAATGATCACTAATAACTTGAAATATGAATAATAATTAATTTGTAAGTAATAATTAATAAATTAATAACCAATAACCAATGAATAAGTGATAAATAATTAATTAATAATTAATAATTTATAACCAGTAATTACTATTAAATTATAGCAACTAATAATCAATAATAAAAAATTTATAATAAATATTAATTAAATAACAATAACTAAAAGTTTAAAATTAATATTATATAATAATAATAATTAATAATTAATAAAAATTAATAATATTTAGTATTTACTTTTTAGTAATTAATGATTGATAAGATACAGTTTTGAAAAGGGAAATTCTACTAGAATAAAATATACATACAAAATGGAATAAAAGAGACCTTGTTGTTAAATCTACCTATTACATGTAAAGACAAATAAATACAATAGTCTATGTTTATTGTCATATTTTGTGTTTAAGTTTACAACTCTCCTCAACTAAAATTTTATAGCCCCGCCTCATCCAAAATTTTAAAGCCCGCCACAACTTGCTGCCAAACACTTTATTTTTCCCTAAAACCCTAACTCCCAAATCGTTCATCCCAATTTCAATAATCCAGTAATAGGAACAATATCCAACGCCTCCTTCATCTCCCCTTCCAGTCCAGGATACAAGCAGCTCACCACGTTCTTATCCCTTAGTGCCACCTACCCAAAAACTAGCATCGAAAGCACCGCGTGCACAAAATCCACCACCCTCAGCTTCTTCATCGCCAAATCCGACAATTTGATGCTGCTTGAAAAGTCGAAGACGAACGTCCCATGCCTCACAGCGAATCCAAAGTCGACGCTGCTGTCCTGGATGAAGCCGTCGGTGAAGCAAGCGAGCAAGGCTCGAGAGAGCGGTTTTGGAGTTGCAGTGATCGGAGTCGTTTGATGTTCTTCTTGGTCTACAGATACTGAATTGGTAAAAAACTTCTATTTTGTTGTTCTTTGTGACATTTTGATTGCTGTGGAAATGGAATGAGGAATCATGATGCAGTGTATTGTGATTTTGTAGATATGTATCATGTATGTATATGTAAGGTTGGATAGAATTGTTTGGTTTTGGATTTGACATGAATGTCAATTTGCTAAACAAATTCTTTGACTTTTCTTTCATTTATTACTAATCCAGAAAAACAGCAACTGCCCACGAGATTGATGAAGTATAGAATTACTTATATGAAAAATAATGTAAGGCATTATGAGAAATAAGACTAACTTCAGAAATTAGAAGAGATTTTAAAATAACCACTTACCTAAGTTTCCATTTATTTATTTTAACCAGCTCATTATGCTCATTGGTAAAAATATGTATATTATATTTTCAGTGAGATCTATCAACTGGGTTGTATGGATATTTTTTTGTGTTGCTTCTAATTCTATGTTCAAGAAAACTGTACAAGTACGTTGTTTCGTTATTGACTTTCTACATCAAGAACAAATCAGCAATATATAAGAACAGTGAGAAATGTTTTACTGCTACTGTTATTTAGATAGTTAACCGAATTATGTATAAAAAATAATTATTTGTTATAGTTTAGCTTTTTATTTTTTTATTTTTAAATAGAATTGTTGGAGTACATGCGGATTATACTGAATATAAAAGTTGAAAAAACTACAATCTATAGTTATTATTTACATAAATCTTTTCTCAAATTTGATACAGAGAATGCAGTGTTCAATCATGTCAAATTTAAAGGCACATTTACTTACAGCGTGTTCAGTATCGGCAAATACGGCAGCAAGCTCATAAACGTCGTAGCAAGTGATGAATTACCGCCTCGAAAGCCATTGTTAATTGCATGTACAATCAAGGATGGAGAGTATCCAGCATTGATATTACTTCATGGCTACCTTCTTAATAATACTTTCTACTCTCAGCTCATTCAACATGTCTCTTCTTATGGATTCATCGTTGTTGCGCCTCGGGTTAGTTTGTTTTAAAATTGTTTAACTGCTTTTTAATCGATGATATACTGAAGCCGATTGTTTTCTTAAAATTGTTTAACAGCTTTAAAATTGGGTTATTTGACTTGATTATTCAATATTACTCTTTTCCAAAACAGCTCCTCATTGCCACATACCACCTTCCAGTGCAACTTTTACACTCACATATCAAACTAACAACACTTCTGCCAAACCAAACAGTTCACTGATCAACTGAACTGCCTTCAACACATCACCTTCAATAAACTTCTATGCTATCCATTCACCACTGTCAACATATACACTTTCCACCCTGAACCCCCTTCATATCACACTCCATTCAAACTGTCTGCACATCTCAGCTCTTTGTTACAAATCAGTGCACATGAACTACCATCCTAACTGTGCACATATGCTAGCTTCCACATTACAACTTCATTTCTGTAAAAACCAAAATCCCACTGCCATAACTGTAATCAACCTTGCTTCATCAAACCACCACAGAACAGCATTTCAGACAACATCACTACTGACAACTCTCATACAAACCAATTGCCCCACATACAACAGTTACAACTGCCCTCACAACCTCTTCCCCCACATCAACTATCTCTATCCCAAAACTTCTCCATACCATTACATACATCCAACCATACCCAATCATCACAAACTCCCCCCTGCCGTGTCAAATTTCCACTGCATACAATCTCCTTTGCCAACTTCATTTCCTATACTATATACAACATACCACCACTGCAACCTAACTTCACACCACCATCATCTAATTCACTGACAATCATCATAACAACACTGCTCTTATACTACTCAACAACTTCATCTCAACAAACATACAGTTACCAAACTCTTCAGGCATTTCATACCATAATACCATCTGAACATACATACCTCACTGCACAACATTCTTGCACTTCAATACTGCTTGGGTAATACCCCCTTTCTTCTGGTTTGACCCATGGGTCAGGGGGTCCAATGATTGATAAACTAGGTAGGGATTTGATGTTTAGCACAAGAACAGAGAAGATGATTGCAGGTGACCTTTTAACTGGTCAAGGATGGAATATTAATAAGTATAATCTTTTGAGTTTGGCTAAAATCGACATTGAGAAAATCAAAATTCATAACGATTTTTTGGAGGAGTTTTGGATTGGCCATATTCTAATGATGGAAGTTACAGGTTTAAAAGCATTTGGAAAACAATTAAAACTGAGTATGACCATGTTGGATGGGCCAAGAAGTCTAGAAAAAAGGATCATTCCCAAAATGTCAATTTGCGTGTTCAGAGTTTTCTACTCACTAACCAGAGACTTACAGCTAGACATATTTACATCTATGAGGCTTGTTCATTTTGTAAGGCACAAGAAGAAATGAGTTTTCATCTTTTCTTCCAGTGTAAATTACGACACTCATTTGGAAATGATGCCGTGCAAAAGGTATCTGGTTAGTAGGGCACACAAAAGCAATCCACTTACCGATAGAAATTGAAAATCTTCTGCTCAAATTTAGTAGTAATAATTTAAGGATATATCAATTTTAGTGTTATCTTTGGATATTTGTTGTATTTGGAAAGACCAGAACAACGGGGTTTTTATTAATCTTCAAAATACTGAACAAAAGGGTTGTAGACGTATAAAAAGCATTATGATGATTCGAGCTCTCAAATGTCTAGGCAACACAGATAAACTAATTTATAATGAACCGGTTTTGTAATGTTCATACCTACCATCATTTGTTCGGTGGTGAGGACTAATAGTGATTGAATTGTTCCTGAATTGATGGGACGCCAAGCGAATGGATATGAGCTTTTTTCCGGTGTTATTTTTGTATTTTCTCTTACAATAAAAGAATAAATTACAGATTTGGTGATAAATACTCTAATATTTATTTGAGTTTTCTTCCCCTCTGAACTTTCGGCATATATCAGTAGCTCAACCTTCAAGGACACAGATGGATGCTATAATAGCACGCGCATGGATTCATCTGGAAGAAGTAGCTGCCAGAGATGTTACTTAGCTTTTTTAAGCATGTAGATCATTTGGGTCTATTATATTTTCAAATATACAAGCTCGTCAGTTAAGAGTTTGAAGTAGCAACAACTGTTAGCTTGCTTGGTGGAGTGAAAAGTATTTGATGTATTTATATTCACGTATGTTATGGACAAGTTGGTCAGGTATGTATTTGATGTACGGTGAATGTATCTATATTTATATTGACGTATGTTATGGATTTAGTTATATTTTGTAATAAAATTATGAATTCAAAAATGGTGTAAAATTGAATTGTTTTAGTTTTTATTAAATGTGAATGGTTCATGTTGTTTCAATTAATGTTAACGATTGTAGTTATTATTAGTGAAACATCGGTTTTAATTATAATGTTGTGAAATTTATGGTTAATGGAGTTGTCGGAAGATGAATTGCAATTGTTGGTAGCAGTTGTCAAAAGATTTATTGCAACTGTCAATAACAGTTGTAAATGAATCTATAACAACTGCTAAAGCAGTTGCAAAAGTTATTGTTGCAACTGCTATTAGCAGTTGCAAAGGAGACCTACTACAACTGCCAATGCAACAGTTACGATAGACTTTACCACAAATTTCAAAAACAGTTGTAAAAAGCATTTTTACAACTGCTTCTGCAACTGTCGGCAATGGTTGTAAAAATATTCAACTCTATTACAACTCCGGATATTAAGACTGACGACCGCCCGTTGTAATAGACCTATTACAACTGTTTTTGGCAGTTGCGAAAAGGTATTTTTGTTGTAGTGGGTAATGATAAGGAAATTCATCCACTAGCGATTTGGAGGTGATCTCCGCTCTTATCTTTGGCTGCTTATTTCCTAAAGAGCCGGGGTTGAGTTTGTCAAAAACTGTCGAATGTTGTTTCGAAGAGATCGGGATCGGATACGTTATCTGAAAACAACTTCGATCCAACTTAAGCGTTGCGAAGTGAAGACCTCTTGAGGATGAGGGGAATTCAGAGACGGGGCTCTCAAGTGTTTCGTTCAATCCCAGAACATACTTATATGGATGAATACTGGCATTGCATTGTTTCCTGGAGGGTAGTGTTAGCATTCCAAGTGGGAAGTGCTATATAAAGGTAATCGTAGCCTCAAACCTCATCAACCGGGAAAATGACTAAAGTAGGGAAATACGGCAGGACTTTATGAGTCACTCTCATTAGGGTACGATCATCCCAAGATCTAATGTCCCTATCTCTATATGACTACACCAAAACAGGCAAATTCTAACATTTATAAGTGTTACAAATAATTTCAATAACACATTTTAAGTGTTACTAATGGACTGTAAGGAATGGAGCTGCCAAATTTGTAACACTTATAAGTGTTACAAACATACGTATTACTAACACTTTTAAATGTTGGTACCTAAATATACGTTAACGCTTATAAGTGTTGTAACAAAATATACGGCAATACTTATAAGTGTTGGTACAGAAATATACGGTAACGCTTATAAGTGTTGGTAACGAAATATATGGTAACACTTATAAGTGTTGGTACAGAAATATATGGTAACGCTTATACGTGTTGGTAACGAAATATACGGTAACACTTATAAGTGTTGGTACAGAAATATACGGTAACGCTTATAAGTGTTGAAAAATGATTATTTAGTAAATACACACACACACACATACACATATATATATATATACACACCAAAACTTAAACACAAAGTTTAAATATAAACACTCTGCAAATAATGGTTTCCATATCACAAATAATTCATCATACATATTCAATGCAAAGTTTAAATGCTGTGCAAATGTAGTATAATATATCATAAACAATTATTTACATATCTAAAATACCATAATGTCATATATTTAGATGTTATTACAACATAAGCTTCAAAAAATAATTTCAAAATACACTTAAAGTTTAACTTACGGTTAACCTAACCATTCAAATTTTTTTTTCAAAATACACTTAAAATTCAAACTCACAGTTCAATGTTGTCTCCATTAATTCTGCAAATTAGTCATCAAGTCCATGGATTAGTTGGCCCATTGTTCTCTGCAGTCTGTACTTAAGCCGACACCTGAAAATGAAATTTTCCCTGTAAACAACAGGCCACAAGAAGGTAAAAGACAAGCATTGTTATCTTATAAATAGGTAAATAAACTGGACGAAAAAAAGTTTATAGTTCATAAGCACAAGATTGGTCAGTAGTAAAATGTTTGGAGAAACAAAAAAATAATTAATTGTATAAAATAATGTATAGTAAAATATATTCTCCAATATCTTAAAATTTACAATGTGTACTGGAAAAGGTGATTCTAGTCATCAATATTTGCATATTTTTCTTTTTCAGTTTCTTGAACTAGGCAGCAATAATCATCAATAATTCAATATCATATTTACGCTTCCAAGTAAACTTCTAGTGATTTAAAAAACCTTTCATGATCTAAATGAATTAAGAAAAACATATGAAAGATAGAAGAAAGGTCATGAATGAAAATCAAACATGTGCTATATGATACTAAAACTAGTTTCTTTTTTTACCTGGTGGTAGTTTTTGTAGTTCGCGTCTACATTAAAAAAATGTAACACCAAACATATTATAACTATTAATAATGAATAAAGATGTCTAGAGGTTCAATGATCTGCTACTAGCACCATTTTTAAATTCAAATTTGCATGTATACTTGTCATACTGTGAATCCTTTATATGAAAAATGACATTATATTTACACATGTATGTTCATATCAATTGTGTTGAACCAAATATGATAATGCGAGTCACTTATGCATATATATATACACACATCCTAACACAGACATAAATCTGCACTTTGTTGAATTGAAAAGGAAAATAATGATGGTGAAAATTTAAAAAATAAATTGTTATACAAAAAAAGATCAAACTTACTGCACTCAGTTTTAATCAATACTTTTGTCGATACTTACAAACAAACCATATGAAATATGATATTTTCACATTTCAAACATTCACGAAGAGATAAATTGATAAAATAGCTCATAAGTGAATTATTGTCGCATTGAACTGAAGAAATTAAATTTATATGCAATCATCGGATTAAATATTATCATCTACGAATAAATGAATTCTTACCCGAACTGGTGATCCAGCAAATTCTAAAACCTGTGCAGCAAGTTCACTAGCAGCTTTCATCCGAGCAATACCTTCATCATTGTGTATTTGATGCTCTTTTGCTATTTCTGGCAAGAATTCTTGATGTCAAGTCAGTAGGTTAATATAGTTTTCAATTCCAAATTTACAATGTCATGGTAATTACTTTGAAAATTAATTTATTGTTAATTTATTACTCGACCAATGACATGGTAATTTATAGTAAGAACTGCATTGTGCAGTTTATATTTATAACCGATGTTTCAAGCATAAATAAACTATAGCAAAATTTTGTTTGAAAAGAAATGTCATTTTTGGTTCTGAATTTTCAGCGGTAGTGAAATTTTGAATAAATAATATTATAGACGATAAAACTTCTAAAGAAGAGTCATTAAGCATATGAGCTTTCTCCAGTGGCTACGTTTCTTGAAAAATAGACGCAGTTACATGCTTATATTTATTACTTGTGGTATTGACACTTCATTCTGCAATTAAATGCTACAGATTTAAATGCATGTATCGTAGTCAAGTTCAAAAAAATTGCATCAAAAAAAAGCTTATATGGTTGAAAATGGATAATCCTTATTTCAGAAAATGGAAACAATAATTAAAAACGCATTGTTATACTTTAGGAAAAAAGAAAAAAAATTATCTCACATGGGATTGAGCGGGTTTTAAGTCTAAAGTCGAATACAGACTAAATAACATGCAGTTTTGCATCGCACTCTTTTTTTTGCAAAGAGTTGTTGGATGTTTATTATCTTTACACTAGCCTCCAATATCTCATTTTAATTTTGAAGACTTTTCTCAAATATTGTATAGAAACCAAATGAGTTGGTATAGAATCCTATGTCATCAATTTGGTAACTTGCAGTAGAAGTTCAATATATTACAGCCGTGGTGATCATGGCAACTCGTTCATTATTTTTGCATTGGAGTTTAAAATTAAAATTTATACACACGTGTAAGTAAACATAATTAATGGAAGAAGAAAAACATGCTGGTGTCATTTACTTTCTTGTTGGGTAAACTGAGAGAAGACTATACTTGGTCATGAACATATGCAACTTCATCAATGGAGGAACAACAAGGACTACATGTAAATGCCTATTAGTGCCAGCATATCAAAGTTAGTAGCAACAATTATTATACTCCAAAGTAAATCTAAAGAGATTAAAAAAACGTACATAATAGTCCAACATAAAAGAGAGGTATAATGACTGATTGATGGCTTTTCCCACGTGGCAATTAGACACAAAGCAAATGTCCAATTGGCAAAAGAAAGAAATTAGATGCTTCCCTATCGAACCTCACAACATATAGTTTGACAAAAAATTCATAATACTATAAACTAATCACATCATAATCACACTACAGTAATTTATATAACCTCATGACAGCTGTATGCAGGCTAACTTTTGCATTTATATACAGCCATCATCTGTAAAGAGTTTCAATCGTTCCACAACTATCCACTTCTCCTCTATTATTTCCGCACTTTCTCACATCTCCCACAGAAGAAAACATATTCCTACTCACCAATGATAATCCACATTGGTGACATTTTAAGTTGTTGTCTTCTACGTACTCTGGCAGCAGCATTGGCCATTCTGGTAGCTTATAACAATGTAGGCTGTGTGTCTCCAGACCCTTATTTTTACTCTTCACCCCCACCTCCTTATATTTACTCATCACCACCACCACCGCCTTATGAATACAAGTTACCTCCACCACCAAAGAAATCTCCACTACCTCCATAACATTATCTCTCTCGACCACCACCTAAATAATCCCCACCTCTTTATCAATTTGTGCCACCACCACCTCCAGTGAAATCTCCACCACCTCCTTACCACTATATATCTCCTCCTCCAGTTTAGCAAATGCCTCCTACTTATCACTAGTAGTGCATACGCACATGCATTGCACGTAAGTATTCGAAAGTTTCATTTGCAGAAGTCAATTTATAAATTCAGCTCATAGAATTAACAATTTTTTTTTGGAATAATGCTATATCTTGATCGGTAATAAGTAACTACATTTGTGTTACTAACAGTTTTTCATCAAAAAGGATGTTAACTTTTTCCCAACAGAATTTGATCTTTGCCATTTTATCTAAGCATTAAATCCACATGAACAATATGGTTACTTTGTTCCATGAGCTTTAAATCCTAGAATTATTTAAAGATACATAGTAAGTTTTCTATGTAAGTAAACCCAAAAGCAATGAGGGTAAATCTCGTTCTCCATATGTTTGTCCACAATGCATAGGTATATCCATGGTATATCATTTCTCATGTCACTATGATACATTTTATGCAGTCAGTCCATAGTAAACTGTAGTGTCGGCTTAATGGGTACAGTAAAATATATTTCGTTTACTATAATTTATTTTCTATAATCAATTTAATTAGCTACCACATACTTTATCTGATTCTTGGTCAATATTTATTTCTTAATGACTACATTGATAACAACGTTGAACATTAGAATTCAATGTGCCATATGCTTTTATGTTAAGTAATGTGTTTACTCTGGTAATTGTAAATATATTTTGTGTTTTCTATTTGAAGTTATAGTTTAACTCGTATAATTTAACGTATCTTCTGTAATATACATAACTATAGTTATTGCACATGATGATTACCCATACATTGAGTAATATACAACGAATATACATAACTTAAAGTCTTATCCCATTAAGATACACCTTTTGATAACTGTATTAATGATATGATAATATCATAACTTAACCTATATTGTTGATAATACTGTAACTGCACATATATTGATCTTTTGTGGTTTTAATACTTATACCTTATTGCTTTAATATAGAAATATATTACATACAATTACAATGTATTTATGAGGTGGATAATAAATTTTGATTTCAAATTGCAGTAATTTATACAAAATATTCGTACATACCTGGTTAGTAATGAATATGTGTATATATGAGATTTAGCCCACAGTCTGCAAATTTTGTGAGATCGGCTTACACAATCCATATTCCTACTTAAATTTTCAGATTTTGAAATGGTTGGTAACTCAATCTTTTTTCATTCTTACTTCATATAGTAATAATTTCGTGCTATTACTCCAAATAAGCTACCATTTTTATGGCAAAAATTACAATATACAAGCAAACACATTAATCAGTAAATAAATTCTTTGTTAACATAGGCGTTTTAAATAAAATTGAAACATGAAATATTAACCATATATATTTTAAAATAATAAATTAGCCAACCTGTTTAGCACAGGGCTAGGGCCGGTCCTAGGACTTAGGTTACCCTAGGCAAGATCAACTTTTTTTGTCTTCATTTTTCACATCATACTTATTTCTAATTGAACGAGATTTTATCAAAAATAAAACTAAATATAAACATAAAAATAATATGTTACCGTTATTAAAGAATTATGATAGAAATTTAATTTCTAAAAATAAGATATTATTACGTGATGAATATTAATTAAACGTGATGATGAAACAATCTTACAAACAATTAAAAACAATTCAATGTTAGAAAATGTGTTAAAAAAGAATTCGTGTAAAATCTTAAAAAATGGTATAAAAGGAAGAAAAAGCCTAAATATAAAGAGAAAAGATGTAGCAGATCATCGGTTGTACAAACAATTAAAAAAATGTGTTAAAAAAGAGTTTGTATAATAATTTTAAAAATGGTATAAAAGGAACAAAAAGCCTAAATAGAGATGGAAAGTTGTACAAAAATTTTAGAAAGAAATAAGAAAGAGAAAAGGTGTAGCAGATCATATCGTAATCATTTCACCAACCAAGCTGAGGGGACATTTGGTTATACCGCTTGAAATAAACATTATTATTTAAGAGTAATATATCGTCATTATAATCATTTATTTTGATGTTGATTGTCCGTTGACCAATGAGGTAACGAAATTAGGCTTGTTCTACGTCTTTCTTCCCTTTTATATCATTCTCCAAATTTCTATACAAATCCTGTTAACACATATTCTTACATTTGGTTATTTTTAATTATTTATAACAATATTTTATCGGCATGTTTAATTATTCTATACAAATTTGATTTCTATCATACTTTCTTTTATAATAGTAAAATTATTATTTTTTATGTTTATACTTAATATTACTTTATAAATATCTTATTTAATTGAAATTAAATCTAACATGAAAAAATGTAATAAGGCAAAATAAGCAAATCTCGCCTAAGGCAACCCAAGTGCTCGGACTGACCCCCGCACAGCATTAAACATTAACAACAACTATTCATCATGCAGGCAAAAATAAACATAAACTTATCTTATGTATACTAATGCAAAATGTGACCGTATGCCTACTAACTGAACATATAAAGAATATATTCCATTTGTTTCCTTCTAATTCACACAAAAAAACGATATGAGTCCCAAGTTCAAGTGGAAGTTTTTCTCCCTATAACATTACCACAGGACCAACATAAGGATTCAACCAGCCATTAAATATTTAATGTAAAAGTACTGCAACTGCAAAGAGATGCAAAAGTTGAAAGCCAAGCCCCTCTAGAAATCATCTTCAATGGAAACTTTAGCATAATAATTTGCACTATAACAAAAACATACATCTCAGAAAAAATAAACCAGCAGAAAACAGCCGAGCCTGCAGAAATTCAGTGATTATCATATATCAGACTTTAGTTCATGAACAAAATTTTGTATGTATTTCCCATTACTTATAATATAAGTTATAGAAAGAATGATAAATGAAGAATTATAGTAAATTATTATCGCTTTAAATGAACAAGTTCATTAGGAACTGAAATGTCCTATTGACCGAATTAAGAAGTTGAATAATTCAAAGAAATTCGGTACAAACAATAATTGTAAAGAGGAATGTACTTTTACTGCCCAGATCATGGTACACACCACCAAAATAGATCAACAAAAAAATTTACAGACTTAAAAATATAAATAAACCACAACAGCAACTAAGCCATTATTCCCAAACAAGTTGGGGTCGACTAGAGATAGAACCCAAAACTAAAAGACAAAGTGATCAATTTATAAGTCATAACAACAACAATAATAATAAAAACCATGATAATAATACTAAAATAAAGTCAAATAAGTAAACAAATAATAAAAAAACAACCAAGTAAGATAAAAATAAAAATATATTTAAAAAACCATGATGATAATGATAATAATAATAGTAATAACGATACTAATAATAATATTGATCGAAGACCAAACACTATGTCATAGGCTTTTATTCACTAATCCTATAATCTAAAACTTATAACACTACATCTAAGCCAACCTTAAGCAAAAAAACTCTTAGCCTATGGTTCTGGTACGTGGATCGCTAACATCCACGCGCTCCTATTCGACATCAGCTATTCTGATATATTCTAATCCTTCAAGTTCCTTTTTGCTAATTCCTCTCACGTCAATCTTGGTCGACCTCTATCTTTCTTTGACCATTCGACGCGGTCTATAATTCCAACACTCACAGGTACCTCGGGAGGCCTCCGTTGGAGATGTCCAAACCATCTTAAGAGGTTCTGGACTAGCTTCTCCACAATTAGTGCTACTCCAAATTTATCACGTAAACCACAACCGCACACCCAAAACAAATTGAAAAAAATAACTTCACCAACACTAAAACATACAAAAGCATAATGATATTTGTATGTAGCCACCAAATGTCCACATGCAATAAAAATAGCACTGCGGTGGTAGGGAAGCCTTTATATTGCTTTATATTTTCACAAGACAAAAACAATGATTCAACATTATCTTGTCTGAAAGACATGAACATAAAGCTGCAAAGCAATCAATTAAAAAATTCTCCACCACTTACCTCAAGTGATCCTGCAATCACATTCCTAAATCATTAACGTAATGTATAATTAATTATCAAAACAAAACCTAATAAATTTATTTGTGTGTAATTCTAATATTTTTCTTATCATACCAGAACTACATTAAGTAAATTATACTAGGCACTTTTTTGATAATTAATTATACAGATATAATGCACAGAGGAATAAGTATATCAAGAACTACAGCTAAAATAACATTGTTTGAAGGTTAGGAGTCCATTGCTCGAATGACTAGATAATGAAGCAATCATATTTTTAACAACTAATTAAAAATCATGAATCTGAGAAAACAAACAAACAAATGATGTTACTATAGGACTAAACATGTCAATGAATACCTAGAAAACCAAAATCCATCCGCATCAATATACGAAAAATAATAATTTCTAATCTAATATCAAAAACATATTGATATCAAGATATCCGTATCTGGAAAAAATCCATCCATATTTTCCTAAAGATAATAATTTATGTTATGTGTAGTTTAGTGTAATTATAATAGTTATTGTCATATCAAAATAATAGTTTATATTATATGTGTATATAAAAATGCATATCCACTGCTCAAAACTGTTTTTATCATCTATTATTTTTATTGTACTTTCCTAATCATCGAGAATGAAACATATATGTTAAATCGAAATTTCCTATATTGTTAAAAAAAATTGTTGTCAGTTGAATAATATCATATATCAATCGACATCCATGGATACTGATATCCAACGGTAGAAAGTGATTTTGGATACAAATGTGGATATACCACTATCCACATCTAAAAGCATCCTTTGAAGAACCTGATTATTAGATTATTTATTAGAACTTATCAATGGATTTAAAGAAGATTTATATAGGGTTGAAACTGGGAAATGCTACATTCGTTTTAGTTTAGCGTCGAGGGACTGGATAATAAAAATACTTTGCTAACTATATCCAACGTATTAAATTAGAAATCAAACGGACTATGAACTAATAAGACATGAGGTTTATTTTTCTATTTTCTTTTGAATGTAAGGTAATTACCAAGTTTATGCCCAATAATAAGAATGAGGTTTATTTTCCTATTTTCTCCCGAATGCAAGATAATTTAACAAGTGATTTAATTTCCAAATTCTCATGACGTCACTGGGAATAAATTTTTGTTTTAAGTTGATGGAAGGAGCATTAAAGCAGAATAAATAATAAAATCAAAACCCCAGAAATATTAAATACTACTTTAGCAACATACAAGCGTGTTTTCTTTCCTACGGTTTTATTTATATGCAATTGATATTTAAATACCAGTTTAGCAACATTTAAGTATTTCTTTTCCTTCTATTGGTTGGAGGTGTCTTAGGTGCATATTTTGTTTTATTTGTTGGAAACGTATTGGGCGAAGATTTTGTTTCAATACAAGTAAATAAATAAAATAAGATAACTTAGTTCCTTAGATGTTCAATGATTCTCTGATCACACCAAAAAAGCATTACAAGTCTGTATGATGAAGCATCATTGTTATGTTGTTAGTCATCAAACTAAAATGTATATAAATGATATTTATATGTGGTTCCAATATTTTTCATATCGGAAACAAAAAAGAATAAATACATAAAAATTACAATGGCTTAATAATACTTCAAGGGTAGTAGTTCGTGGGGATTTGAATATCCAAATGAAAAGATAATGAAGCAAACATATTTGTAATAGCTAAAACAAAAATATGAATTTAAAGGAAAATAAAAGTGTTTTTTATTGAAAACAATAGATTTAAAAGAAAATTTATGCAATGCATGGTTGAAAAGATAAATCATCCTTTAGATGTGCAATGATTCTGCAATCATACTGGTCTGTATGACGAATCGTCAATGTAACTTTTTTGTTTGTCAAACCAAAATTGAACAAATGATAATGGTGTGTAATTCCTATATTGCTTGTCATAGAAACAATGAAGAAAAAGTATATCAAGAAATACAATAAATTTATATTGCATCAAGGTAGAAGTGCATTAGTAAAAAAAATTGTCCAAATGACCAGATAATGAAGCAAACATATTTACAGTGATCATATAAAAATTACGAAGTCAAAAAAAATAGATAAGTTATCCATCAGAACAAAAGAACGGAATTTTTTTTGAAAAAATTATGCAAGGTAGAAATAGTACTTAATATAAGTGTAACCTCATGAGACTGAAGTAATTAGATGACGAAAATATAACACTACTAGTCAAATTCAGAGGCATGCAAGTATACTAAATAATAAACAAATCAAAAGGATTATGGATTAACCAAAAATGAGATGTTTTGCTGAATGCATGGCACATGGTTGCAAATTTTGTTGGGGTTGTGGGTGAAGATTTGATTTTAAACATTTGGACCTAATTCCTAAACATTTCAGTGTTAAACATCTCAAATTCTGTATCAGCATTAAAAACGAAAAACCTTATCAATGAAAGCTAAAGCAAACACACTAAAACCCCTATTGTTAATATTACAGCAAAGAGTAATGCGATGAAGATTTAAAAATACTATCTCAACGAAATAATGTCAAAGAAGCCTATGAATAAGGAAATTTTGAATCTTGTGAAATAAGAAAATGCAACTCAGCTCCTGAGAGTTTCAGTGAATGCATAATAACTGCATATTATTACAGGTTTGTGTTATTTGTCATCATAACCATCTTCTAATTATCTAAATCCAATCGGACAGCTACATTTTGGACGTACTTCCAATTATATTCTAATGAAAAGTATTAAAAATGAAAATTCAAGGGGGCAGATTCATTGGGAATTGACTGTCCAAATGACTAGATAATGGAGCAAAATCGTTCATTATTATTGATCAAAAAGACAAATTTAGGATAGTGAATGTACCTTTACCGCCTAGCTTTGTAGAACAAGCCAATGCAGATCTACCAATATAAATTGTGGAGGGTTGAGAAAACAAAATTGGCCTTTTTGCTGTTGCTTCAAAGGAACGAATCGATCAGGTAATGAAAACCTACACTGCCGACCAGATTAAGAAGCATTTCAATCAGATTTTGAACTAAAGCACAACTGAAAATTACTCGACTAATTTAATTCGAAACGGATGTAACGAGGATCGCGTTTCGATGAGGAGGATCCTGTTAAGAACGAGGTACGCTAGAAGCTAATTTATAACAGGCAGGGTAGGGTTTTGCTTTGGGCCCCAAAAAACAAGGCTAATTCTGTCCAGCCCAATGAATTTCCTGGGCCTTTTCTCCCACGCTTGTGAAAACCGAGAAAGTTAGAATTGTCCCAAATTATTTCCTTTCTTGTTCAAGTGTAAACATTACAAGTAGGGGTGAGCAATATTCGGTTAGAACCGAAATAAGCGACCAAACCAGTTCATTTCGGTCTGTCCGGCTCGATTATGAAATTATATCGGTTTGAATTCGGTTTGTAAAATAATTTTATTTTAGTTATCGGTTTAACCGAAGTTTTATTATATTATCCAAATTTATGGCATTATAATACTCTTAACAATTGGTTTAGTAATAAAAAACAAAACTTATCTATTAAAAATAGGTTAATTTTTCTTATAAACTTAAATAAACACTCAAAATAGTTTATATAAAAATGAATATATGTTTTTCATTGACTAAATCAATCATCTGAATAATAACATACGGTAAATTCTTTTACTTTCTTTGTTAGTTTGGTTAAATCGGTTATCGATTGAATTAATCGAAATTAATTCGGTTCGGTTTTGATTTTTTTCGATTTCAATTCGGTTTGATATTTTTTAGCTCAAAACCGACCGAAGTTCACCCCTAACTATGTAACGACCCTAAATTTTCGACCCCGAAAATTCGACGCTAATACGTTCACTGTAGGAGTGCTGTTAACCCCGTTCTTGCTCACGAGTTAAAGAAATCAACGAGTTAAGGCCTGGGGTGAGCCACGACTTAAGGTGTTTAACGGCTCAGGAAAGATCTACGACTGAGGAAGCCTCACGACTCATCGAGTCACCAACTCACTAAGTTAATGACCTAAAGCTCAAAGCGACTTAAAGGGTTACGGCTCAAGGGAGTTAACACCGACTCAACTGATTACCGACCTAACATATGAACCGAATCAACGACCTATCTAGTTACGACTCAACAGGCAAACGACTTAGTAACCTTAGCAGCTTAAGAGAATAGTCCGACTCAACGTCCTTAAGGAGTTACCGACTCAACGACCTTGAAGGGTTACGACTCAACGATCTTGAAGGGTTACGACTCAGCGACTCAGGAGGGACAGCGACTCACCGGGTTATAGCCTTAGCGACTTAAAAGTAACGGCCGACTCAACGGGTTAACGACTCATGGAGTTAACAACTCATGTGGCAGACTGACCTAAGTTTTCAAACGACTTAAGTGACTTAAGATGTCTAATGACCTATTATAAGTCGCTGGCGACCTAAGCAACAAGGAGCAAACTCAATGCCGCTTCCCTTATGTCACTGCCTGTTGACTCGTGATATTTAAGTCGGTCACGACTTACGACTCATACTGAGTCGGTCACGACTCATGACTTAAACAACTCCAGCCCAGAAATTTGCCTATAAATACATGGCCACCTCCAACATTCAAAGGACCTTTTGGCTCATTCTCTTCGAGCGCCGTTACTCTGCTGCATTCCAAACCAATCCAACACTTAAAGCTCTCAAGACACGAAAAACGCTACAAACAACTTCGAGAAAAAGATCACACACATCCAACATGGATTTGAAGACTCTAATCTCCACTGAAGTTTAGGCTACTTGTTCTAAGTGACTTGTAATCCAAAGTATATTGTACTTGGAAAGAATTGTATCAGCTTGTAACGAGATCATCAATAAAAGTACTTAAAGTGGACGTAGGCTATACCCTTAAGCCGAACCACTATAAAATTGTCATTGTTTACTGCTTTTCCGCTATTATCTGCTTGTAATCTGTTCCCGAGTTATCGGGTGGTGCTTTCACAACTATAACTCATACACCGGGGTGTTAGCGTTCAAATTTTAGCGTTAACATTTTTGGTGCTTTCACTAATTGAACTCAGGCGAGTTATCATCATTGCTTCACAGAGTTTTGTGGAGAGAATTTCCTTGAAAACCAGAAGTCTATCCGAGATTATGGCTCCTGGAAGGAAGAGTAGATCTGTCAGATCTGGGAATATTCAAGAGGGAACCTCCGCTTCCCCTATATCGAATCAAGCCACTCCAGCTGTCGGAGTTACAAAGGCAGAGCTGGATGCTGCAATTTTAGGGCTGAACCAACAGATCAATGCCCAAAATGCACAACTCGAGGCTCAAAATGCCCAGAATGCCCTAATTCTAAATAGGTTGAACGATTTGCTTGGGGCAAACCGTCAACCAGCAGGTAATGAGAGGAATTTTGCTGGCAACCTTCATGATGCTGAAGAAAGAAATGCTCCTGAAAGGGCTGCTAGCCCCTTTGAACAAACACTTCCAGAGGTTGGTGGATCTAGAACTCGACATGATGAGGAGTATCTTTCTGGAATGGTCCGACAAATCATGAAAGAGAGTATGCAGAGGGTTGAAGACGAGAAAGAATGGGGTTTCGCCCCAAGTAAGATTCCATTTACTGAGAAAATCTTAAAGGCTGAATTCCCAAGGAAGTTTGTCCCTCCAACCATTCCAGCTTACAAGGGGACAAGTGATCCGAACGAATTTCTATACAAATATGATTGGCACATGACAGGTGCCAGAGCCTCTGATGAAATAAAGTGCCGATATTTCCCTGTGTATCTCGAAGGCGTAGCTCTGCTATGGTTCACCAAGCTGCCAGTCCGATCTATCGATCAGTTTTCTGACTTAACCCGGAAGTTCAAGGAGCAGTTCAGACTATATGCCTCAAAAGCCAAGGATATCATGTCACTGTCAAGTTTGGAACAGAATCCAGGAGAGACTATCAGATCCTTCTTGAACCGCTTTAATATAGCGTTAGCTGAGGTGGACAATGCAGAACCGCGAATGATATTGACTTATCTGATGAAGGGTATTGACAAGTCGAGAGAATTTGGGAAATGGCTAAACATGAAGGAACCAAATTCCCTTGAAAAATTCTATAAAAAAGAAGATGAATTCATACGCTTAGAAAGTCGTCCCGTACCTGTAAAGGCAGTGTTGGAAAAAGCTGAAGATAACACTGTTGCTCCACGCAAGAATGAATCTGTAGGGCAAAAAAGGGAAAATAACAATGGGAAGAAGCAGAGTAATCTGAAGAAACCCCGATCCTTCAAGCCATCAGAGTATACTCCTTTATCAGATACGCCGGAGCGTATCTACCTTGCCATTAAAGATTCTGTTGACTTACCTAAACCTCCTCCTCTAAGGACCGGGAAAAAAGCTATACAGAGTGGGAAGTTCTGCCGCTTCCATAATCAACCCGGTCACGAAACCGACGAATGCCGCCAGTTGAAAAATCTGATTGAAGAGTTGCTAAGGGAAAACAAACTGCAGCAATTTGTGAAAAAGAATAGCAACAATCCTGCTTCATCTAGTCAGGGGCAACAGGCTCCTACTCAACAGCCTAGGACAATTGAGAAGGCTGCAGGGCATGAATCTGGAAGGCCCATTATTAATGTCATTACAGGAGGACCTCACCCAGCAGGCAGAAGCTGGGGCGAGATGGAAAGGTGTACCCGAGCTTTAAAGTATGTACCGACCGAGGAAGATGTATTTGTTTTGGAAGGTGCTACGCCCTTGAAGCAACAAAAAACTTTCAATGATGATATTGTGTTCAGAGCTAGGGATTCCGCAGGTATTGAAGCTCCTACTTTGGATCCTCTAGTCATCTCGGCTAGTATCGGACCAGCTATTGTCAGAAGAGTTCTCATTGATTGTGGCGCATCCTGCAATATTCTCTTTAAGAAAACATTCGACCAAATGAAGATCCCTATGGCTGATGTGCAAGCCTCATCGCAAAAAATTGCTGGTTTCACTGGGGAGCCAAAGCAGCCGGTAGGGACCATTGATTTGTTTGTGGAACTTGGAGAAGGAGAGAGAAAAGTGATCCGCAAGCAAACTTTTGTGATTGTCGACGAATTTTCTGCTTACAATGCTTTTCTTGGTCGTCCAACTCTGGCAGCGTTCAAAGCTGTTCTTGCCCCGTGGTGTCTCACTATTAAATTCCCTACAGACAATGGAGTAGGAGTTATAAAAGGTGATCAAAATGCTGGGCGAGAGTGCTATCTAACAGAGCTACGAGAAACCAGAAAAAGAGAAATGGGAAAGAATGCGGCAGCCCCAGTCCGCATCAAAGAACCAGCCTTGTAGCAATTACAGGGCGGACCCTGCACTGGCGAGCATAGCGGAGCAAGGAAAGAGATGGATCCTAGAAAAGTCAGTGCAGGGGAAAATAGAGTGGTACCGGTGGAAACGACAATACCAATACCTGTTGACCCAAAGGACCCAAACAAAGTGTTGAATGTGGGTTCACAACTTAATGCGTCAATTCAAAATATCTTAATATCTTTTTTAAAGGAAAATCTGGATGTTTTTGCTTGGACTCATGCCGATATGTGCGGAATATCCCCAGAAGTTGCAGTGCATGCTCTAAATATTGATCCAAAATTTACGCCTGTGAAGCAGAAAAGGAGAACTCAAGGTCCAAAAAGGTCGGCGGCATTAAAAGAAGAAGTTGATCGGCTCATGGAGAATAATTTTATCAAAGAATCTACTTATCCGAATTGGGTTTCAAATCCAGTGCTGGTTAAGAAAGCCAACGGGAAATGGAGAGTGTGCATCGATTTTTCAGATCTAAACAAGGCCTGCCCCAAAGACTGCTTCCCATTACCCAGAATCGACCAACTGGTAGATGGAACAGCAGGACACGAATTGTTATCTTTTATGGATGCTTACTTCGGATATAACCAGATCATGATGCATGAGCCAGATCAGGAGGATACGAGCTTTATCACCGACACTGGTCTTTACTGCTACAGAGTTATGCCCTTCGGGTTGAAGAATGCAGGGGCAACATACCAAAGACTCGTTAATGCTATGTTCAAACCGCAACTGGGCAAGACTATGGAAGTCTACGTCGTTGACATGTTAGTAAAGTCTAAGAAAGCAGTGGATCACATAGAACACTTAGCAGACATGTTCGCAGTCCTCCGAAAATACGGAATGAAGCTCAATCCTTTAAAATGTTCATTTGGAGTGGAATCCGGCAAGTTTTTAGGTTTCATCGTGAGCGCTAGGGGCATTGAGGCCAGTCCAGCTCAAATTACTGCATTGAAAGAAGTCAAAGCCCCTAGAACAAAGAAGGAATTGCAAAGTCTCAATGGAAAAGTCGCCGCCTTGAGTCGGTTCATTTCCAAAGCCATAGATAAATGCATCCCATTCTTTGACGCCCTAAAGAAAGGAAAGAAAAACTTCGATTGGACTCCCGAATGCCAAAAAGCCTTCGATGAATTGATTCGCCATATGGAGACGCCTCCAATACTTTCTAGGCCTGGCGATGGCGAGGATCTTCTTATATACTTGGCAGTATCATCTCATGCTTTAAGTGCAGCGCTGATACGGGAAGACAAAAGGATTCATCATCAAGTTTACTATATCAGCAAAAGACTCACTGGGGCAGAGATGAATTACTCTAAGTTGGAAAAACTCGCCTATTGCTTACTAATTACGTCTAGGAAGTTGAGGCAATATTTTCAAGCTCATCCTATCAAAGTCCTCACTGATCAACCTTTAAAGCAAGTCCTGTTTCGCCCTGAAACTTCGGGTCGTCTTCTAAAATGGAATATTGAACTCAGTCAGTATGACATCACTTATCATCCCCGAAAAGCAATCAATGGACAAGCTTTAGCAGATTTCATTGCAGAATTCACAGATAAGGGTAACAGTGAGGAGGAAACAGTCGACGATTCCCCAATCCAATGGAAGTTATATGTCGATGGTGCGAAAAACGACTACTGTTCTGGAGCCGGAGTTGTACTTGAGACCCCTGAAGGTCGATCATTATGCTATGCACTAAGATTGGAATTTCCTTCAACAAACAATGAAGCAGAATACGAAGCCCTTATCGCTGGCTTAAGGATTGCTAAAGAATTAAACATCTGAGCGTTACAGATATTCAGTGATTCTCAGCTCATTGTATGCCAAGTCAAAAAGGAATTCCAAGCAAAAGGGGGGAATCTGCCCGCCTACTTGTCAAAGGCTTGGGAACTCCTGGGTGATTTCGATCATTACATGATAAGTCACATTCCTCGAGAAGAAAACATGAAAGCAGATTCTCTCGCAAAGTATTCGAGCACAGGCGAAGCTCAATTTCTGGGGCTAACTCCAGTGGAGGTCCTGTCGACTCCTAGCATTGATGAGATGGACATTGATTGGATCATGAGCATGTCTCAAGAGCAAGAATCATGGATGACTCCGATAATAGAATATCTGCTCAATGGATCCTTACCAGGGAACTCAAAAGAACGACAAAAGCTACTGAGAAAAGCCTCTCGATACATAATCCAGGATGGCCAGTTATACAGACAGGGATTCTCAATGCCATTACTTCGATGTGTATCCAAGGAAGAGTCTAAAGCAATCCTAGCAGAGGTACACGGAGGAGAATGTGGTGATCATTCAGGTGGCCAAATATTAGCAAAGAAAATTCTCCGATACGGATATTTTTGGCCAGAAATTAATCGAGATGCAGCAAAGTATTCCCGAAAATGTGACAGATGTCAAAGATTCGCCAAAATTCCCAGAGCTCCTTCCACTGAACTCACACAGATGGTCAGTCCATGGTCGTTTGCAATATGGGGGATAGACCTTGTAGGACCGTTACCAACTGCCAAATCTGGAATTAAATATGCCATTGTTGCTGTAGATTATTTTACTAAGTGGGCAGAAGCTGAACCACTGGCTACTATCACCTCAAAGAAGATGATAAGTTTTGTGACTAAAAACATCATTTGCAGATACGGTGTGCCTCAAAAAATAATTACAGACAATGGAACTCAGTTTGAAAGTGAAGAATTCCAAGATTTTTGCAAGCGATTCAAAATCCGGAAAAGCTTCTCAGCAGTAGCTCATCCGCAGGCAAACGGGCAAGTGGAAGCCGTGAACAAAATTATTAAGTCAACCATCAAGAAGCAACTTGAAAGAGCAAAAGGTGGTTGGGTCGATAAGCTACCACTGGCACTATGGGCATACAGAACCACTCACAAAACTGCGACTGGACACACCCCGTTTTCATTGGCATACGGGTCAGAGGCAATGATTCCGGTAGAAATAGAAGTCCCTTCACACAGAAGAATCCATTTCAATCAAGCAGAAAACGAAAAGCTACAGCTCGAAGCGCTAGATCTCCTTGATGAAAAAAGAGATGAGGCTAATCTCAGAATTGCAGCTCATCAGCAAAGAATAGCCAGACATTTCAATTCCAAAGTTCGCCAACGCAGCTTTGAGATTGGAGACCTAGTCCTGAAGAGAATTATGATAGCGACAGGTGTGTTTGGGCCAAATTGGGAAGGACCATATGTCATAGGTCAAAAGCTTCTTGACGGCACATTCAAACTCACCACTGTTGAAGGAGATCAAATTCCAAGGGCATGGAACAGCAACCATTTGCGTTCATACTTTACTTGAAAATTTTGTTGAAATATTGTAAAAGGAATTATAAATGTATGATTCTTGTAATTAAAGGCAATTGTAAAATTGATGCAAGTAAATAATGAAAGAATATAAAGTGGATGTAGGTCCAATTTCCTGGCCGAACCACTATAAATCTTGTGTTCCTTATTATTATTACATGTTTGCTTTATTTTCGATATAAAAAGTACATAGAATGTATTACTGAAATGTCGATTTAAATTTTTGCAGACAATGGAAGTGAAACTTGCACATAAAAAGACCAAGTGATCCTCGCCAAATTTCAAAAAAGCCCCGAATTCAAATCCTAGATAGGAAGTACTTCAATTGAACGGCCTATGATTTCGACTGAAACGGGTCTTTGCTAATAAATTGAGATCGTTTGAACAAACAAACATCCAATTAAGAAGCTAATGCTCGTTCTCACGAAATTGCCTGACAATGAAGCACACTTCCTTGGATTAAACAAGTTACTTGTGAGAAAAGGGAATGAAAGCTGAAAAAAGAAAAAAAAAAAAAAAGAGGAAACAGAGGATCATTGAAAAAGGCATAAGCAAGTGGACAGAGGAACAACCAAAGCCGTCATCGGCAGCACAAGCCCTCTTCGGAGGCACAACTCTTCGGAGGATAAAGACCTCTAATGGGTCATACGCCACAAAAAAAAGAAAGTTCTCTACTCAACAAAAAAGATTGGAGGAGTCATGACCCTACAACCATGAGAGAGTAACTTCCAGGCGATGAAAACCCTCTCTGAGGCACATTTCACCAGGAGTTGAAGTGTTACGACCGCTCTTCGGAATTTCACTTCACCAGAGTTGAAATGCAAACAAAATAAAGACCTCTTCGGAGGCACATTTCACCAGGAGTTGAAGTGTAGCAACCGCTCTTCGGAATTTCACTTCACCAAAGTTGAAATGCAAAACAAAATAAAGACCTTCTTGGAAGCCCACGTTTCACCGAGATCGAAATAAAACTTCCAAGTGTTGAAACGTGAAAAGGCTTTCTTCGAAGGCACAACTCTTTGGAGGTACACGTTTCACCGAGATTGAAATAAAACTTCCAAGTGTTGAAACGTGAAAAATCCCCCCTCAGAGGTACAACCCCCTCCCGGGGACACAATTAAAGAGAAAGACCTCTTCAGAAGCCCACGTTTCACCGAGATCGAAATAAAACTTTCAAGTGTTGAAACGTGAAAAGGCTTTCTTCAAAGGCACAACTCTTTGGAGGTACACGTTTCACCAAGATTGAAATAAAACTTCCAAGTGTTGAAACGTGAAAAAAATCCCTCCTCAGAGGTACAAATTTCTATTTAAAAGAAAAATCCTCATCAAGAAGCATACTTTAACTTTCAAAGGAAGAGTAATTTACCTATTCTAAAAAAAAAAAAAAAAAGAGGGAAGAAAGTTAAAGTACATTCAGAGGTCCGCTTTACCACATAGAAGAATTCACTTGGCAAAATGTGTACATACGCAAAAGGAAAAAGTGATTTCTTCGAAGGACAAAGCGTAAAAACTTATATGAAAGGAGTTGTACTCTATGAAAAATTTCTTCACGAATGAAATAGTCATTCTACAAAAAATAAGAGTGCAAGTCTCCTCAAAGTATAAAATATTGCAGCAAGCTTATGGCATGGGGGCAACACGGTATAGTTACATACAAAATACCACAAGCTCACTGCAATGTCATATAAATAAACTTGTGCAAAAATGAATAATAAATGCATTCTCAAATTCAAACAGGAGTTTATACAAAGAAAGAGGAATCATTTTATTCAACATTACTTTATATACAGGTACAAGTTTCAACAAAAGAAAAGCGGGGGGCCGATACCCGCACAATTCTCGACCATTACACAAAAAAGGAGTCAAAAAGCCCGAAGTCCGACTCTTCACTTCTTCTTGCCACCTTTGGACCCTTTGCCTGGCCGAATGATTAATTTTTCAGGTCTACCTATAGGCATAAGAGAAGAAGGAGAGGGAGGTGCAACCGGTGCAACTTCCGGTTCCTCTTCAGTAGTGATGATTTTCTTCCCCCTCCTCTTCGATGTTCCGTGCTTCTTTCTTCTCTTCGAAGAAGACTCACTCCCTGGAGTAACAAGAGCGGACAAAACTACGTCATCAGAGGGAGTCCGCTCCGGAGAGATCTCGCCTCCTTCAAGTCCCTCGTCCTTCTGCTCTTGCGAAGCAATAGGGTCATCCAAGCCATGAAGAGCCTCAATCTGTTCCTCTTGTGACCCGGGTTGTGAAGCAGAAGGAGGAGTCACCTGAAGAGACGGAGGAGGGATAACCGGAGGAAGTGAAGTCTGCACAACACTTGGCGTTTCAACTGCAGAAGAAGAGAAATTAAAAATATTAGTATCTCCCCGAAAGAAGGGAGATATGGGTTCGTCGAGATTTAAGAAGTAATCGAGAAGCTCATCAAACTTTTGAAGAGTAAGCAAGCGGTCCACCTGAATCGGACCAATATCAAAATTACCTGAAGATGTTTGCTTCGTAAGTTCAATCTCATAATTCTGAGCCCCGATATCCTCCAAAGCCTCATCATCAGTAGGGGTGATTACCCCGGTTCTTATAGGAGGCGGCGAATGAGCACTAGAGCCTGTAATGTCCACTTCGGAAGAAACTAAAGGGCGTTCAGAAGAGGTAGGCGGTATTTCTTTCTCAGAACGTTCCTCTTCCGCCATTCCGGCCCGTACCTTGGCGAGTTGCTCTCTTCCCTTGGCAAGAGCGGCGCGGGCATCATCATCGAGATAATGCTCTTCAAGAGCTGTCTCAGCGTAGCCAGCACCTTTACCACCTAGCATATCAAGTGCTGCCTCCCAGACTTCAGCTAATGTAATTTCGTATTTAGGGCCTAGAAAGGCAAGGCTGCCATGCCCCAAAATGCTATGCAGATAGAAATCAAATAATGTGGAGCTAATATCAGCTTTGGTTGCTTGATGGGCCTCTTCGGCCGCGAGTTTACCAGCAACAGCCTCATCACGCTCCGTTTCGGCTATAGCAAGTTGAGCTTTTAGCATCTCTATCTCCAAGCTTTGAGAATCGGCCTGTTCTCGCAGCTGTAAAGTTTCAGCACGATATTCTTCTATGACCTTCTCTTAGTGTGTAAGCTTATCTTCGACTGCCCTTTAACTGGCATGCGCATCTCGTACTTGTTGCTGAAGCATGCTCTCCTTTTGAGAATGGAAAGTAGATGAAGTAGCTAATTCTTCCTTAAGCTTTTCTACTTCCGCTTCCAGCTTTTCATTATAGGAAGCAATACTTCTCATTTCGGCGTCATGCTGTTCGAGAGTCTTCTGCCACTCAGCCTTATCGTTCTCCATTGTGAGCATGGCCTCGAGATTGGCTCGGTTAACCCTCTGAAGTTCGTCGACAAGTTTTTGCCAGTTCGACATTCTTTCAATATCGGTCCTGACAGTATCAAGATTTCGCAGCATAGCCGGTTTGTCGAGAGGAACCAAGTCGAGATCAAATCGAACCCCTCTCAAGCACCACTGAGGAAATCGACTTTGAAGAGTGGGAGGACGTTGCCCGACTTGGTATGCGGGCCGGTTGATGATTGCTTGAATGTCGGAGCGAACGGGAGCATGAGATTGAGCAGGAACATGTTCAGAAGCTGTCGGCATTATTTCTTCGGTAAGTCTAGCCCACTTGCTAGAAGAATCGTCTATGTGACCTTTACCTCTCTCATCGTGAGCTTTTCTCTTTTGAGTATCATCATCTCTGTGGGGAGGGTCATGTCTTTCTTGTTCCCTTCGGTGACGTTCTTCATATGCTCGTCTCTCGTCGGCTTTCCTGATGGCCCTCTCTTCATCCGATTCTCTGTAAGAGGGGAGGTAACGCCTGTAATCATACTGGCTACGCCTCCCGTAGTGCTGGAAATCATCATAGTACGAGCCGCTGCGCCCCATAGGAGAATCTGGAATAAAAATAATAAGCTTTAGAAATCTTTAAAGTACAAGAAGATAAACGCGTAGAAGTGATGAAAAATCCTAAGTGTTGTGTAACGTGTAAACTACACGCATCAAGTTACAGACCACTCTGTGGAATAGATGTAGTGATAACTTGAGTAGGAGGAGTTGACGTTTGTTGTAGAGAAGATGTCGCCTCAATTACAGAAGAGACAGTTTTGGAAACATCATCTTTGAAAAGTTCTTGAGAAGTCACAATTAAATCGCTCAACCCCTCGAAAACATCATCGTCATCATGTTTTTTGGGACTGGCTTTTTCAACTCCTTCGTTGGCAGATCTTCCGGAAGATCGTGGAGTTTCTTCCTCTTCGATAACTGGGGCAAGTGCAGACTTATCAGACGGCCCCGCAACGTCCTTCGGAATTGAACATCTCACTAGTGGAGTTTCCATAGAGGTTCCTCCCTGCATGTGCTCTTTAATAGAGACCGGGGCATCAGGAGTTTCTGCCGGAGAATCGGGAATTTCAGTTGGAACTTCACGAAGTTGAGTAAAGCGAGAAGAATGAAGAAGCCCGTATTGATGTAGAAATTCATCATTTAACAAAAACTTGATACTCCTCTCTTCTGCCGTCACGGCGTTCAATCTCTCGAAAGTTTGTTTATAGCACGGATCTCTAGAGGGAGGAGGAAGCGCTAAAACAGGAAAAAATAAAGAAGCCAAGTTAGCAGTTAGCAACTCAGATTTCGAAAAGCCCAAGAATGGAGAAATAAGAACAGGAAAATCTTACTTCCTACTCTCCAGATGGCATAAAACCCTGGAGGGCAACGAACAAAGAAATACTGGTTTAGGAATCCATGAACACTTTCAGGAAGGTCGGTGATGAGCTTGCGGTTTCGAGCACTCCTTATAACTACGATAGAGGGATGATCTTTAATTTTTGTGAATGAGCAAAAGTAGCAGACTTCCTCGAAGCTCGGTAATCGGCCCAGAACTCTATTAAATAGTACACATAACCCCATCAGAATGGCATGACCATTGGGGTGCAATTGGAATGGAGAGATAGATAATCGAAGCAAGAACTGCTGAAGGAAGTCATTGAAAGGTGGTATGGCACCGCTCAAGCACATTTGGCGGTTGACAGCAATAAAGCCAGAAGGGGGCCTATCTGCAGTATCATTTGGCCCCGGCAGTAAGGCATCAGCTTCGGCAATGCCAAATTGGGTGAGCAATTGATTAAACACCCGCTGATTCAGAGTGGTGGGAGTTCTCTCCGGAGGATTATCCAACAAGTTGGCTACTGGGAAGACATCTTCAGCCTGGCCCATCGGTGCTTCTTGTTGAGATGTCATTCTACACAAGCAACTGGGTGTTCAAATGCGAAGGTGCACGTTTCCTAAAAGTGTGAAGTGTTGTGCAGAACTAATGAAAATAACAAGTAAATATAACTGGAATTAAACTGGTTGACAATTGATCGACTATGGTAATTTCAGAACTTGCTAATTTAGAGTTCAAGCATAATATTAGTGCAGGCTGGTCAGTTTCAATTGATTGTTTCAGTATTGCTTTAATATTCTACTTGAAATCGATAGCACTTCATTCACGCGATTTGTTTAAATTAATTATCTGTTATTAACTAATCTGTCATTTGATATGGGCAATCGATGACAGTATATTCGTCCCAGTTTTCTGTTAATGTTGTATTGAACAGGTTGTTAGCCTGCAAGTCAAAATAACCTGTGAATGAATGCAATAAAATTCAACAGTTCAAAATTAATGCAATGGTCCAAAGTTCAAACAGAATTCGCGCAGGTCATGACTCGTCAGCGGTTCAAAAATTCTGAGTCGGCAGTGCCCTAAGTCATGAGTCGCAGAAATAAGGAGATTATCTCCAAGTCTTATCTCGGCCACGACTCAAGGTTTAGGTCGTGGAGTATGTTAAAGAAGCTCTGGTTCAAAATAATAAGAAAATCTCCAAGTCTTATCTCGGCCACGACTCAAGGGTTTTATCTCGGCCACGACTCAAGGGTTTTATCTCGGCCACGACTCAAGGGTTTTATCTCGGCAACGACTCAAGGCTTAGGTCATGGAGCATGTTGAGTCGTATCATGGATAAATCGCAAAGGTCGCTGGATCGTACAAAAATAGCCGAGTCAAACCTACGGCAATATTCGAATCAATCTGACCCATTAACCATCTAACTCCTGACCCATTAACCATCTAACTCCTAACCCATTAACCATCTAATCCATAACCCGATAACCTCACAATGGTTAACCCCAGTTCCATCACACCACTAGGTCGCCTCAAATCTCGAATCGTTACAAGTAAGATCAAACCGCCTGCCTTTAATCCATCAATGTCCGATGTAATAATATTCGCAAGGATCAAGGGGGAAAAACAGAGGCGGAGATCGGCAATCATCAGCAATTGAAAAAAGATGCAAAATCTCTTACACGGTGTGATGCTAAAGATGATCGAAGAAAAATCAGGTTGGAATCGCCTTTGAGAGCTCGAAGATGCGTTAATGGCAGACACGGTTCAAAGGATAAGAAATAAAAAGTGGGAGATAGGAGGAACGAGTCAAGCGCTTTATACCTGGAAGAGCTGGAACTTGAATCGGCTCGCCCGAGTTATGATAAGTCGAAGCACACAACTTACAACTTAAGCGTGCGCTTCGAGGGGCAAATGTTAACCCCGTTCTTGCTCACGAGTCAAAGAAATCAACGAGTTAAGGCCTGGGGTGAGCCACGACTTAAGGTGTTTAACGGCTCAGGAAGGATCTACGACTCAGGAAGCCTCACGACTCATCGAGTCACCGACTCACTAAGTTAATGACCTAAAGCTCAAAGCGACTTAAAGGGTTACGGCTCAAGGGAGTTAACACCGACTCAACTGATTACCGACCTAACATATGAACCGAATCAACGACCTATCTAGTTACGACTCAACAGGCAAACGACTTAGTAACCTTAGCAGCTTAAGAGAATAGTCCGACTCAACGTCCTTAAGGAGTTACCGACTCAACGACCTTGAAGGGTTACGACTCAACGATCTTGAAGGGTTACGACTCAGCGACTCAGGAGGGACAGCGACTCACCGGGTTATAGCCTTAGCAACTTAAAAGTAACGGCCGACTCAACGGGTTAACGACTCATGGAGTTAACAACTCATGTGGCAGACTGACCTAAGTTTTCAAACGACTTAAGTGACTTAAGATGTCTAATGACCTATTATAAGTCGCTGGCGACCTAAGCAACAAGGAGCAAACTCAATGCAGCTTCCCTTATGTCACTGCCTGTTGACTCGTGATATTTAAGTCGGTCACGACTTACGACTCATACTGAGTCGGTCACGACTCATGACTTAAACAACTCCAGCCCAGAAATTTGCCTATAAATACATGGCCACCTCCAACATTCAAAGGACCTTTTGGCTCATTCTCTTCGAGCGCCGTTACTCTGCTGCATTCCAAACCAATCCAACACTTAAAGCTCTCAAGACACGAAGAACGCTACAAACAACTTCGAGAAAAAGATCACACACATCCAACATGGATTTGAAGACTCTAATCTCCACTGAAGTTTAGGCTACTTGTTCTAAGTGACGTGTAATCCAAAGTGTATTGTACTTGGAAAGAATTGTATCAGCTTGTAACAAGATCATCAATAAAAGTACTTAAAGTGGACGTAGGCTATACCCTTAAGCCGAACCACTATAAAATTGTCATTGTTTACTGCTTTTCCGCTATTATCTGCTTGTAATCTGTTCCCGAGTTATCGGGTGGTGCTTTCACAACTATAACTCATACACCGGGGTGTTAGCGTTCAAATTTTAGCGTTAACAAGTGCCGAGCAATCGAACGCCGGAAATTCCAAATTGTTAGGGTTAAGAAGAAAGAAGAAGAAGAAGAAACATAAAACAACAGCACAGTATCTCACATTCGCAGCAGATTAAAATATAATATCGGGTAATAGCATTTATACAATGAAAAGCTGTAATTGTCAGTTTACATACAATACACCAGAGTACAATCATTCATGATAAACTGGATAGTTGTATCAACATGTCCCAGACTACTATCAATACAATTTCAAATACCCAACGGAATATATTCCATACGTTCCTGCCTTCCAGCTCGCCTCCTGAGCTCCAGAACATCCTAGCTTGAAAAGTTTGTAGTACTCGGGCTGACCCGAGCATTACATTAAAGTAACATCCGAGTCAGGCTGGAAACCAGCGTAAGTAAACCCATATAATGTGAAATACTAAGTTATAAAAATTCATAAAAACCCCGGGTAACTCGTACCTCACTACGAGTTCTTAATTTATTGTAGTCAATCACTTATTACAAAACAACATCTAAGAACTGTTACTCAGTTTTAAGTGGCCAAGTTCACTTAATTTATTTCATTCTAGCCCATTTGATTTTACAAATTAAATCTATAAAGAATTATAAATTACTAATCGAAGTGGTTCCGGATACCGCTGATATCCGACCCCGATCTCTTCGAATCCAATGTCATCCTTAATCCAAGTTGTTTAAGTGAATACAATTCAAATTTTAAATACAGGATGTCACATATACACAGCAATTCATCATCAATAGATAACCTATATTATCACAGTTCAACCCAAACATATCATATCATAGAACATCACAAATTATCGGACTAGATATTAATCTAATCATTAATACGATTTAATCATCCATAAACAAGATTAATTAGTCCATTTCTAATTAATTTAATTTAATCACAAAATAAATTAATTACTTTTAAATCCTGCTTGATTTAATTAATTATAAACCATTTATTATTATTATAATTAATTAATGAAATTAATTAATCATCCTTTAATTACTCACATTAATTAATTATCCTTTAATTACTTAAGATCTTAATTAATCTAAGATAAACCATTTATCTTAATTAATTACTTACTTATCATTTAAATTATAACGACCCAACTTCCAGACTCCAGGAAGTCGCATCATTAATAAGAAAGAAAGGGATAGAGAATAGAAAGAAGGAGAAGAAGAAAGGAACAACACATCAGAATCTAAACAGCGGAACGAATAAATTATATTAATAACATAAAATATTACATAGTTTACAACACTAATAAGAGTTACACAGCATATACATCACATACTAGACAGTTATAATCACCTGTCTAGTTATACAACTCAATACAAGAGATACTACACAGAGAATACACACAGCGGAACTATATATTTATCGCAGAAGCCTCCTGCTCCATTACTCCTCCATAATTCGTCAAAGCTAACCTGAATCCCTTGGCTACTCGTAAAAATTTGAGTACCCAAGAGTTTATGAAAAACAAAAATAAACTCCGGGTCAGACATGGGTCTGGTGTGAGTAACAGGTTAAAGTTGCTTAACTTTTAAAAAACCTTTTAAAAGAAAGGTATCACGTAAGACTTCCCACACATAAACATGGAAAAGTTTTTACCTTACGCTAACTAAAACATTTGATAGGAAATCCAGTGATATTATAATAGTGTCTAGGGTTTTCAAGTAAAATACAGAAATAGCTGGAATGCTTACATCTCACGTTCCAACATAGTTGGGCACAACTAATACGTACGGCACTTATTGGATTTTGGATTCCATCAATGGCAGGGCTACTGGGGTACCGCCCGTCACAGTACGTGGCCTAGATCACCGTACCGAGGAGTACTCCCACTCCCCTGCAACACAAAGTCGGACCCGTTCCTTACTGAACAGTTCCAAACAAGACAACCCCGCAGTTGGCGTACGTTCCAACCGCCCACACAGCCTATTAAAAAGGGACTTCTAGACAGGGGAAAATCTTGCTCTCCAGTGGGAGCTACCAACGAAGCCTTGCTGCACCTCCCCTGTTTTAGCCATTCCCGGTTGATGAGGCTTGAGGCTACGATTACCTTTATAGGAGATATCACTTAGAATGCTCATCATCCACCTGACGATGTTCTGAAAGCATTCAATCCATACAAGTTCGTTCCGGGTTCGAACGAAACCGAAGGCACTATCTCGTTGCACTCATATTGGAATCACCCTCAGAGTCAACGACCATAGCCCTTGCACTCTAAATCACCATCTCGAACCTATAAGCACTATTCTGTCAAACTCATTACGGAATCACCCACAGAGTTATACTGACGTATAGCCCTTACACCTCGAGTCTTCACTCGCTCCACTTGGATTCACGACCTAACATTAATTTGGATCGATGTGGTTTTCGGATATCCAAATATGAAAACCCGATCCTGGTCTCATCGAAATCCAAAGCGTGTCTTTTAAGGTCAAGTTGTTTTAAAGTTTTAAAACAATTCAATTTTCATTATCTATATACACACATATAGATAATATACAGATTCATAATAGATAATTAACATTATCATTATCAAAAGATAATCCAAATCATCATCACAATGCAACCATGTATCCATATCACTCAATATTACTTATCTCATTTCTGAGATTCAAACCAATCAAGGCAAACAATCATTATTCAACCATATAAGCAATGATTTACCATACCAATTATAATTAATTTAAAATGAATTAAATTAATTAGATCATCCAAATTAGTTTAAAGTGAATTAAATTAATTACTTAATCAATATAAATCTTATTTACATCATTATTAATTAATTACAATTAATTAATTAATTAATCTTTAATCAATCACCTTAATTAATCACCCTTGATTAATTAGTCATTAATTACATTCAAATAATTATCCTTTAATTAATTTCACAAATTAATTATACTTAACCAAATTCAGTAATTAACATTTAATTACTTTCCAAATTAATTACTTACATTAATCCTTAATTAATTACATCAATTAATTACCTTTAATCACTTATTAATGATTAATTAATCTTTATTAATCAATCTTAATTACATCATTAATTATATCAATTAATGATTTCTAATTACAATTTAATTAAGTCCCTTATTTAAATTAATTACATTAAGTAATTAATCTTAATTTAACCCATAATTGTTAATCACCGTTGATTAACTCCATTCAATAATTAACCACTCTTAATTACTTTACCAAATAAATTAATTACTCCATAATTAATTATCTCTAATTAATCCCTTGATTAATTCATAAAGTAATTATACTTAAATTACTTCAATTATCAAATCATCTTTAATTAATTACATCCAGTAATTACCATTAATTACTACCCTAAGTAATTTCTCTTTATTAAATTACATTAAATAATTATACTTCACAAATCATCAAATGATTATTTTAAATTAATTAAACTGAATTAATTAACTTAATCTAATCAAATTTAAACTCAATTAATTATAATAAGTAACTAATTCCTTAATTACTTCCATAAGTAATTATACTTAACAATTTACATAAATGATTATCCTTAAATTAATTAATCCAATTAATTATTAAAAATTAATTGAACTGATTAATTATTAAATAATCCTTAGTTAATGACATTCATTAACTATTAACAATTCATTAATTATTTTCTAAAATAATTAACTTATTTTAATCATTATTAATTACGAATTAATTAATCATTAATAACTCACTAATTAACCCTTAATTAATTAAATAATTAAGTGTTAATTAAAACTTAATTAATCCATTATTACTTGATTAATTAATTATTAATCATTAATTAAAATTAAATTAATTATTCTTAATTACAAGTCATGTAACGATCCTGACTCGACCTTCGAAAATCGGCACCGAATATGACACTCGTATTCAAATGCCGCAGATCCAAACATCGAATCTGATTCGCCGGAGCTTATAACACATTAAGTACAACACAGCGGAAGAAAATGAAATAACAGATATCATATACAATATTGGATACAATAACTGATACAACATGAATGGTACAACAGAATGTTACAATAGAAAGATACAATAGACATCAACACTATCAGAGATACAAAGAATAGCAGCGGAAAGATAATGCCTTCAAATGCCAAACTCCAAGGACTCCATCTCCAATCCAAAGCTAGCTCGTACAAATGTGATCCACAAATCCAAAAGGCTGGAAGCTAACGAATCTATACCTATTACAGGATTATCTGAAAACCCAACTCTAGACTGCCCGTGTGGAAAATAGTGGGCACCCAGAGTTTAGGAAAGGAACAATAAACTCCAGGTCAGTCATGGGACTGGTATGAGCAAACAAAACAGTTTTATCTTTTAAAACAAACAACAAAGCTTTTAAAGTTTAAATCCGCAATGTTTTTTAGAAAATGAAACTACCATAAGGCCTCTCGCCACACACACAATGCAAACGGAGAATTGGAGGAAATTTCTCCTTATGATAGTCAAATATGCTTAATACGTGAAAGCCATTTAATATTATTATTATAAGTGCACAGTGGAAAACAATTTCGAAAGTATAATATAAATCCTAGCCAGCATAGACATTCCGAACTATGCCTACTATAGCTACCATCTAAACAGTGGTGACCACTATAAGTAAATGGCAGGTTCTACAACTAAAACCGTACAAGGCTCGTATTGGATTGAATGGATTTCCAACAAATGGTCAGGCTAAGGAACTTCCTATTGCCACATGGGAACGCCTCTGGCGGGACGCCCCGAGAACCAACCTGTTCTCTGCTAACACAAGGCCGGCTACCCCCTTCCCGGGGAATAAAACCTGAGATATGCCACCCCCGGTCCTTTGGGACCTTTATCCGAGAGCTCTCCAACAACAACATCACACAGTAATAATATAGTGTGTCCACATGAGTAAGTATCTGGGCTCCATACCATGATACTACCATTTTCCAGAAGGAATGGTCATACCCTAGGGGAGCTACCCCTGAAACCTTGCCGCATCTTTCCTGTTTCGACCATTACCGGGCTGTGAGGTCCTGATGCAGTCTCGACCACAAAGCTACGCTTTTCCACAAAGCCATGCTTTGATCAACAAATGATCATCAATATACAGCAGCACTTAGCGTGTCACACTACCAAATTGGGAGTATATCGCTGACAACTTCAGCAACATAACCTCTGAGCTCGTACGTCTCAGAGAAGGGTGTTAAGCTAAGAGAATAAATTCTCCGCCACCAACAGATATGTATTTGAAAGGAATCGGCTTTATATCTCAAAGTGTAGTGTCAGACACACGACCATACAAGTATGTTCCGGGCTCGAACAGAACCGAAGGCACTTCCGAAGAAGCCCTTGCAAATCCGGGTATTCACAATCCCGATCGGACTTCCCATCACTTAGGGAATCTCTATACCGGCGCGACTCAGTGCAGAGACAATCGATAGGTCATCCTATCGTTCTCGCAAATACCCGGTCTTCACCACCGGTCTTCAATGCTATCCATAACGACGTATCACATATTCGGAATGGGCTATATGACACAAAGGTCCTCTCCCGGCTAAACCGAATAGTGAGCGCAATAATTAAAAACATATGGATATGGGATTTTTGTTAAGTCACAACTTAAAAATCCAAAGCTTTTTCTTTCAAAATGGTTAAACAAATCACCATTTTAAATCTTTACACAAAAAGATTTATTTCACAAAGTTCACCCAGTTTCACAAAGATCTATTCATGGATTTCAAAACAATTCCCATTCAATTTGGATTAACCTAATTAAATCTTTAAATTAAAGATTTATAGCTTTCAAAACACGTTTCCAAAGATTTATCTATAATTTGGAAAACTATTTTCATTTTAGACTTGAAATCCTTTAACACAAATTGGAAATTCATTCTTATGTGAAAGCTTCAATCATTTGAAAACGAATAGTTTTCGTTTCAGAAAAATCAAATTTCATCTTTACAAGTAAAAAAATTTGGGTTAAATTTAAAGTTCCCAAAACAACGCTTTTAAAATGGTTTAAAAACCTATATAACACATTTATAAGTTGAGTACCCTTTTTTTTAAACCATAGTTTCCAAATCATAGGATTCGATTTCAAATATTGAGTACAAATTTAAATTAAATTGTTTAAATTTCAAAACTCAATCAAGTTATTCAAATAACTTTTATTTTTGAAATTCATTTTTTTCAAAATCTTCAATTCTAATTCCAAAACTACTTTGGATTCAAAAATTCAATTTTAAACCAATTTCAAAATCTGTGACTTAACCCATTTCCATGTGCAATCCATATTTGTGTGTGTATAGTGTGGTCCAGGGGTTTTACACAATAAAAGTGCCACATCATCCATCAACACAGATTCAATCATATCGATAAGCGGTATAACCCATAACGCTTATCTTAATTCACAGATTCATAGATAAAATAAATTATCAATCACAAAGGTTACCATTATGATTCGATGTGGGTTTCGGATAACCAGCTGGAATCCGACTCCCTGTCGCATCGAAATTCAAATGTTGTTCTACGGGTCAAGGGTTTGCATAACAATATATACATCACAGTTATAACAGCCTAGCACAAAGCATCACATAGCATCACATCACATATCAAATATATCAATCCAGTACACATCATTCAATAGCAATCAAACATCTACAATTAAGGTGAATAAATCGTGTGGTTTAAATCTATTACCCACATAATTACTTCTATTTGAAATCTTTAAATCAATGATTAACTATCATTAACTATAATTAATTAAGTCTTAACCACCTTCATTTATTAATCATCTCTTTAATTAATTATATTAATTAATCTACCTTTAATTGTAATTAATTAAACCTCAATTACTTTTATTAATTGATTATTCCTCAATTAATTACTTTAATTGGTAGACCCTTAATTATTAATTTATTTATCTTAGTTATAATTAATTGCCCTTAATTGATTAACCAATAGATTTATTTTTCCCTTAATTAATTACAATAATTAATTACTCCTTAATTAATAATGATTTCTTAATCACTTTAAGTTAATTAACCTTAATTTATTATTCTTAATTTAGCTACCTTAATTAATTAACCACATTAATTAATTTTACTTTAAAGTAATTAACCTCAAATATTTGATAAATCAATTCTCAACCTTTAATTATCTTCTCTTAATTACTTTCACTAAGTAATTACTATTTTCATTTTGATCATTCATTAATTACTTGATTTATTGACCTAATAATTTAATGAAATCAAATCATTAAATTCTATTTATTTATTTTTAAGATAAAACATCTCTTACTTAAATAAAGCATTTAAAACAATTTGCTTTCAAATTTTAATTTTAATTTCATTTTAGATTTAGGATTTAAAATGAACACGAATTTAACTTAAACAAAATTTTAAAAACAATTCAAAAACCTTTCTATCTCATAAGTTAAAGAAATGTTCATTTTTTAAAAGTGGTTTAAAAGAATTTTTAACCAAATTCATTTTTTAAAATTAAAATCAATTAAGAATACACTATAACATTCAAAGTTGTTTGAATTATTTTTAAATTTAAAAACTTCCTTTTATTCTAAAACTGGAATACATATTTAAATTTTTGATTTCAGGCTACATACATTCAAAGACTTACTTACATTTAAACTTTATTTTAAATTTCAAAACATTTAACCATTCTTAAAGTAGTTAAACAAATAAAATCTAAAACTTTATTTTATTTTAAAAACTAAAGTTTAAACCCAAGTCCAGATTTCAAAACTCAGATTTAAACTATAATTTTTTTTCTATTTTATAATTTGAACTTTCAGTTTAATTTTAAAACCAATATTCTTTATACTTTGAAAGTTGTTTAAAACCAAATCTAAATTTCAAAATTTAAATTATTTCAAATTTAGATTCAAACTTCTTGAATTCAAATTCAATTTCATGTTTTAAAATTAGTTTAAATTTTTAGTTCATATTTTAAAACTTGCTTTAATACTTTGAAACAGAACAGGTCTTCTGTTTAAAACCTGAACATAATATTTGGGAATTTTTTTTTATTATTTACTTCGAGTCAGAACCTCTTTGCTTCGAGTAAAACATCCCACAACTTCGAGTCACTCACGATATTGACCCTAAAAAAAAACTTAAGCATTTTCCCTCTGGTCCAACCCATACACTGACACAACCCACTACCCTGTGCACGTGCCCCATCATCGCAGCGAGCTCCGATCATCATCGATGATCTCCTCAGGTCGGCGAGCACCCCCGCATCCCATACTGATCATCAAATAGATCGATACTATCACGAATTCGAATTTGCATGTTCATCATCAAACCTGGAACCACTTAAGACCCCCTCCACCAAAACCTGTCAGCGCCTTTTTCTCGAAGCTCCGACCACCGCTACCTCTGACACTTCGGCAAAGTCCTCGTCAATACCCAAGCCAGCATTACCCAAATTCCCATGCAACTCGATCCATCAAGGGGAGAGAACAAATCGAGATATTCAACCCAGTGAAAACTAGGGTTACAAACCCAAATCCACTTCGCACTTCCCCAAAATGGTTTGATTAATGTTCTTGGTATTTTTCCCCTAATCTACGATCATTCAACAAGCTCCAGTGATGATCGCATCCACCACGGCCACTCAGATCACCAGAAATTGCCAAAAATATCATTTTTGATAAAACTCAAACTGTCCTCTTAATTTGAAACTAAAAGTTGTGGTTCCACCTCCAAAAATCAAAATTTTGTTTGGGAATTCAATTTACATCCCTGGATCAATGAATTAGGATAGTTGAATTTTACTTATATTTAACATGCACTGTGCTTTGTGGTTTTTTTTTCCAGTGAGGTTTCAAATTTTATTTCATCTTAAATAAATTTTTTAAACTTACTTAATCAATTAACAAACCAATTTTATTTACATTCCAGAACCTAACAACGATTAAATTCTAGAGCTAATGAATTTTGAACTGAACTTGAGGCTGGAAACTAAGACAGAGAAGAAGCATCTTATCCCCCTTTTTTTTTCCTGAACTGATTAACATAACAGTTTAAATCTTTGCTACAATCCTCTTCCTTCTTAAAATATTGGCCTAACATCAATTATACAATGTGAATTTTCTTTAAGAAAATGTACCCTGACTCATAACAGGGATATGCATTGATACATACTCATACATTTACATCCATAAAAATGTATAAATTCAAACATGCAATCATCTAAACCATCATACTTCAAGAGTCTACCATAAAATTAGAAACATATAGGTAGATAAATGAGTTTGCTCACCTTGGAGTTGTGCAGTGGAGACAAGAACAGAGACAGAGATGAATTTCTTTTGAGCCTGAACTATTTTTTTTTTCAATCTTTTAAAGATTAGATCTGCAGAAGTTTGTAAATTCAAAACTTTACTCAAACTCCTGTTTATTTACTTGTTTACTTCATCAATGACAAACAATAGAATTTATTTACTTACAGTTTGAATTTGTTTAAAGCTTCAAACTTGATTTATTTTCCACGCTGTAGACTTCAATTCACATTTGCTTTCAAGTTGAATCTGCATTTTTGATTTTGTTGAACTGTTTTAAACTTATGCTTTATCACTGATTAACAACATTAAATTAAAAGCTTTTAAAGAAATTTACTTATCTCTATTTAAATCGCAGAGAGAACTGCACTGTTCTAACCCATTTCAGGTTGAAGCCTTTGCATTCCATCTGAGTTTGCTTTGTTTTTTTTTTCATAAATCTGCAATTCAAGTTTTAAATTTGTTGTTGAAATTGATTAAAAATCATAATTCTATAAACTATACAGTTAAAACAAAACTCACCTGAATCTACATCACTACACCTTGAAAACACTTCAGATTTTTCTTTTTGAATTGAGTTGAAGCAAGCTTATTTTTTTTTGTCTACAGGTTTGAGATGCTCTGATTCTTGTTGAGTTGCTTCTAGCTTTTGTTTTTTGAACCTGAACTTTGATTTGCTCAGGTTCTGTTTGAATCTGCTTCCAGATTTTCATTTGCATTGAATTTTTCTTTTCTTTGCTTTTTTTTTCTTTTTGCATTTCGAACTGAGTTGTTTTTTTTTTCTTGAACAGCCTTAATATTGAGAATTGTGGAGGCAAATCTTATTCTCAGATTTGCTAAGATAGCCATGATTACACATGGGAAAATGGAAAGCTTCTTGAAATTCCAAATTTGATTTTTTTTTTTTAAAAATGGTGATGCCATTTGTTCATATATATGTATATAGATATGTATGATGTTAATGGACATTTACATTTATTTGCATATATACATATACAATATTCTTATGTTTTTTAAAAGAAATGTTCTCCCCTTTTTTTTTGTTAACATAAGACAAATTTGTACTATGTATATCTCATATCTCTAATACTTGTAAATGTTTTTACATTTTAAAATATATTGTGTTTCAAAAGAAGATGTATTTTTAAATCTTTTTATCAAAACGAATAAGTAAGTATGTAATTGAATTAAATTCTTTAAATAGCTTTTTTGTAGATTCAAATTCCCAATTCATTTATTCTTAAATTTCAAATTTAAATCTCTATTTAAAATCAAAATTATTTATCTATTCTAAGAATTTTCTAATTAATTCACAATTTATTTCCAAAAATTAATTTAATTGCCAAATTAAACTTGATAAATTTTCAGGGATGTTACAAGTCAATTATTCAAAGAATAATTAATCTTAAACCTTTAAGATTAAACCTTTAATTACTTTGAGTAATTATTTATTTCATTAATTCATAAAATAAATTAATTATCCATTTAATTATCTTATTAATTAAATGAATTATAAATCATTAACTTCTAATTTAACTTTAACAAGTTTTTAAAATTAATTTAAAACCTTTAAATGATAAATAATACTTCCACTTAAAAAAGAAATTTTACAAAGGTTTAAATCAAATTCCCTTTTTAAATTCAAAACATTTAAATTTTCCTTAATCATTCAAATTTGATAAACACTTCAAGTTTTTAAAACTTAAATTTATTTTAAACCAAAGATTCAAACTAGATTTGAATCAAATTTAAACTTGTTTAACACATTCTTTTATATTTCAATTTCAAATTTAAAATTCAAATTTCTTTAAAACATTTCTAAACAATAAACCCTTTTTAAAGTTTATTTAAACAAATTTGAATTTAAAACTTAATCATTTCTAACTATGATTCAAATCAAAACTTGAATCCATAATACAAAATTAGATTTTTAAAACATATTTTAAATCTTTGCTTAATGATTTAAATTCTCAGTTTTAAAATTTGAAACATGACAAATTTTAATACTGCAAACTAACCCGAACTTAAAGGATTCACTCGAGTAAACGCTAAATAAATTCGAGTAAAACTCAAGTAGCTTTCATTCTAAAATCTTTCAAACTAACAATTTACAGGTTTTATACAAACCTGGAACTGTCAACCCCACCCGAGACCACAACTCAACCCCTTCGAGTCTCCTACTTCACTGCTTCGAGCAAATCATGTTGCAACCCGACACCATACTCGAGAAATCCTTCTTCCCCAAAAATAAACTGCTGACACAACAAGACAACCGTGCACCTGCACCAACTTGGCAAACATCTCCGGTCGTTCGCGACCCTACTCACAAGTCAACGATTACCTTCCCACCCATTTCCGACCATCCAAGAAACTTCAGAATCCCTAAATTGAATTTGAGCATTCGAGCTCAAAAATACAGCAATGGCAAAACCCAAAATTTGGTACAACACTAAAATCCGATCACCAGAGAATCCTCCCTTCCGGCCACGAACTACTCCACAGCCCATCTATCATCAACTCGATTAGGGGACCACTCGATCACCTCAGGAGGTTGCGGTGATCACTTTCCTGAGGAATAGAAAACTAGGTTTAAAGTTTTCAATCCAAAATCCCCTTCGCTTCACTGCACAGATCCACGTTCATCTATTTATTTCCAACTCTCCTATCACCATTCTATCACCAGGAACGTCGCTGGCCACCACGACCTTCTTGATTTACAGTTCCCACCCAAACTATGATTTATGATTAAACCTGAATTGCTCAGTCATTCTTAAATTAAAATTCCTGATTTTAGTTTTAAAATTCAAGTATTGGTTTATGTAATCGATTTATATTCTTGAATTAATGAATCAGGGTAATCAAGATTTTTTTTTTTACTTATATTCAATTGTTCTGTTATTACTGAGTTTACAGAAACATGACAGTTTTTATCTATCTTTCATATTTACTAAAATAAAAAAATTTACTTATTACACACATGCTAGTTAAAATCTTAAACTGTAATAATGATTTTAACATGAAGTCGTGATTTTTTTGAACATACAAAAATCTGGAATCTAGAACAGGCAAAACATCACAACAAGCATTCAACATATAATAGAGGATATCATCATATTAATCCATTCAAACATGCTTATCACAGTGGTAGATCAAGCAACTATATTACTTAAATTGTTTTAGTTAAAATGTTACTCACCGATTTCCTGAGCAGAGCAACCATGTACAGAAAATGCTTTGAATCCTGAACTTGAAGTGTGCTTTACATTTGAAAGCTTCAGATTCTACTTTTATTTTTATTTTTATGACTTGAACTTCAATCTTATTTAATTGCTTAAGCTCCCTGATGCATGTAAGTTTCAGAAAGAAAAGAATTGCAGGCCTTGTTGAAGAAGTGTTCAAAACAGTAAAGAAATTTGCAGGCTTCCAGCTATATAAATGCATGCTTGACTCAAGACAAGATGTAGGTTTGATGAAGTTGCAAACTGATTTTCCAGGTATTGAATTTGAAGATCAACAGGTAAAACTTGATTTCCTTTATGAATTTCAGGTTTGGAATGATTTTCATATAGCTTTTGGGTTTGAGGATCAAATTGTTTCAGAAATAATTTGAGGACAACAGAATTTTTTTTGCAGATTTTGATTTTAGTTTTTGAAGAGATTTTTTTTACAAGTTTTGTTCTCTGTTTTTTTTTTTGAAGATTATGTTTCAGATTTTCATGGCTGAAGATCTTATGTTTTTGAAGAAATAGAAAAGAAAATAAATGAACTTTAGAGGATATGAATTTATATAAGTATGTTTTGATTTTATTGAAAATACAAGAACAAGAAAATTAAGACACTTGTTCAATTTTTAAACATTTGTCACTTTAACTAGTTTAGGACTTATCACATGTCTCTTTAATTATTATTTTTTAAAAATCTTAATAAACTTACACATGTATTTTAAGCATTTTAGTTTTATTTTAAATTGTTTATAAATACCTTTAAACCCTAAATTCTTATGTATATAAATGAATTTCTTCCCACTTTAAATTTATTAAAGAAATGAAACAAATATAAATACGAGCTTATACAAATATTTTTAAATACTTATCCTTTTTAAATTTCAAAACATCAAAGTCAAATTCAAATTAAATTATAAACTTCAAAATAAAAACCAAGTTATATATGTGTGCATATATATAACTCTTATTAAATTTTAAAATAACAAATCCTATTTCTAACAAAATTTATTTATGTTTATAAAAACTAAGTATTCTCAATATCATTTGAAAATAACAAATTAAACAATATTTAAAATGATTTATAAAAGATATCATAAATTACTTCTATTACTTAATAAATTAAGATCATATGAAATTTGTATTTTAACTCTTATTTAAAATTTTAAGTAATATTAAAAATAAAATAAAACAAAGCTTAAATGTTAATCAAATTTTAAATTCATCTTTTTTTTTTTGAAAGGTAAGCGGGGTTGACTGGTCCCCTACCAGGATGTTATTAAAATAAAGAAAAGAAAGCGACTATGAACATGCTCACAATCGCGAAAAACTAACAAAAAAAAACAAGAAATTACAACACTCACAAGAACATACAAAAAAAGGAAAAAACACAGATAAGAAGGAGCACTATATCCAATCATTCAAGACAAAGGATGTAAAATCAAATTTACTGTCCTTTATTCCCATTTTTATGCTTGCATGAAAGGCATGCATCAGCTGATCACTGTTCCTCATCTTGTTCTCAAAGCACCTCAAATTTCTTTCATCCCATACGAAGTTAAGATATCTCTTGATCACAAAAAAATACACAAATCTTTCTTTTTTCTTCCACCTCGTTGCCTTTCCAATGAGATCCCACTCTTCACTGGCAATACCATGGATATGATTTATACTCAAAACAGACATGAGGTACTTCCACATTCCCAAAAGAGAGCTACATTCAAAAAATAGGTGACTAACCGTTTCAGGAAGCAACTTGCAGAAGAAGCAAAGGGGATCAACAAGCATCCCAAAACTCATTAATCTGTCTTTGGTAAGTAGAGCACTATTAATTACTTTCCATAACATTAGGTTATCTCTGTGAGATGAATATCTGGTCCATAGCACTCTGTGCCATTTTATATTACTAGTAGCAGGAGAATTAACAAGCAATCTGTAAACAGAAGCAATAGAGTGTGGTTTTCCTTTCCACTGTATTTCATCAGTCATGGCAGGCATGAAACTCATAGATTGATACTTGTTCCAAACAGCTCTAATGACTTGATTACTGGTGTATGGTAGAGACAATTTCCCATCAGTAATGTAATCAGATGCAAACGCATCACGATTAATACCAGTTTGCATGATTTGCTGGGGAGTGAAAATGTTGGATAATATCATACCATCCTCCAACCAAGGGGAATTCCAGAAGCTAGCATCACTGGTGGGTGAGAGCTTAACCTTGATTAGTGGAAGAAAAGATGCTCTTGACATCAGAATACTTCTCCAAGTCCAACTGGAATTTTGTGGCACAGTCATGGTCCAAAATATCTTTCTACCCAAGTTATGGGTTCTAGTCCACTGAACCCACAAGTTGTCAGCGTTGTTTAGTAAGGCATTCATAAGCGTACTGATAGCAGCTCTATTCCATGTTTGTAAGTTAAGAATGCCAAGACCACCTTTGTTTTTTGGAAGCTCCATAATACCAAAGGAGCAGGGTATTAATTTCCTATTATGGATGGTTCCAGACCAGAAGAACCTTAACATAGCTTTTCTTATCATTTTAATGAGTTTGATGGGGAGAATGAATGCCTTAGCCCAGTACACAATCATTGAGGAAATGACAGATCTGATGAGCACAAGCCTGCCAGCTTGAGAAAGAAGTCTATTTGCCCAACAGTTCATGGTGCTACAAATTTTGTCATACAGTGGCAATTCATCTTTAAGCTAATTAAAATATAAGTTTAAACAAATAAGATTTTCTTTTAATATAAACCATATAATTATTTATTGAATTGCTTTGAAAAGTTAGATGTTAAATTTAAATCAAATTTCAAATTTATCAATTATAAATTAAAATTAGAAAATTGATTCATTTATTAAGTTCTAAATCAAAGTTTATCAATTTACAATATATACAATTATATATTATAAACAGGAAATAGTTTATTAGCTTTAAAAGATAGAATCTACCAATTTAAATATTTATTATAAGATGATTATTATATCAATTCAAAATTTTATTATCAAGAATTATTAAATCAAATAAATTTTTAAACACAGATTATTAAATTTATATTGCCCAATTTTCCGGGATATCACATACTTATTTAATTTAAATGCTTGAAATTAATTTGTAATAACATACAAAATCACTTAAGACCTTTTTATTGATTAAAGTTTGATACACTTAACCAAATCACTTACTTAATTACATCTTTTTTAAATTCCATTTGAAAACACTTAGGAAGTAATTTATTATTATCCTCATATATAATTATTTCAAAACCAAATCAATTTATTTTCAAATCACATTTGACTTTAAAATTTAAGTTTTGAAACTTGTTTGAAAAAAACTGATGAATACTTTTACTTTGAAACTTGGTCAATATTTTCTTTTGAAAATTTGTTTAATAAATTTATTCTGAAACTTTGTTAACATTTCCTTTTACCTTTGCTTTTAAAAACTTGTTCACAATTTACTTTGTTTTTAAACCTGCATTTCTTGTTGCTTTCAAAACCTGTTAATGTTTTCGTTTAAAATCCTGGATATCTTAACAAAAATCAAACCTGAGTCCAAACTCAAAAACCCTAAGAAAATACCCGAGCTAAAACTCGATCATCTTCCCTTCGATAAACCCGAGAACAACCCCGAGCAAAAACCTCTTCTTCCTTGATGCATCATAACACAGCAAACAACCCGGCACGGCTAATACATGTGCACGTGCACATGGCGTCGGAGCCACTCCGATCAACCATGACGACACCACCAAGTCACCGATGATCATCCCGACCCAAACGAATCCACGTCGACCATGCCAGACGGAAACGAGTGAAATCGAACATCAGAGTATAGAACCCGGTCACTAACAACCTCCTTGCGTCGTCACCTCCAACCACGAGGGACCTCGTCGTCGTGCCAGAGTCTTTGCTACAGTTAAGTGCTCCTCTTCCCTCCACTTCGGTCCCACCCGATGCCGTCATGTTGTCGAAATCACCTCGATAACCACCTCGTCCAGTTTGACACCTAAAACCCTAAATTGACTCAATGAAACCAACACGGCAGAACACTATATATATCTACACGCGGAAGCCTCCTGCTCCATTTCTCCTCCAGAATGCGTCAAAGCTAACCTGAATCCCTTGGCTACTCGTAAAAATTTGAGTGCCCAAGAGTTTAAGAAAACAGAAGATAAACTCCGGGTCAGACATGGGTCTGGTGTGAGTAACAGGTTAAGGTTACTTAACTTTCAAAAACCTTTTGAAAAGAAAGGTATCACATAAGACTTCCCACACATAAACATGAAATAGTTTTTACCTTACGTTAACCAAAACATTTGATAGAAAATTCAGTGATATTATAATAGATCTAGGGTTTTCGAGTAAATAGAAAATAGACGAAATTGTTACATTATTAAATTCCAGCTACTAGCCACAAAAGTGGGTAATACAATCAAAACCGATGGCACTTATTGGATTTTGGATTCCATACAATGGCAGGGCTACTGAGCTACCACCCGTCACAGTACGTGACCTAGATCAACGTACCGAGGAGCCACCATAACTCCCCTGCAACACAAGACCGGAACCATCCCTTACTGGACAGTCCCGAATAAGACAACCCCGACAGTTGGAGCTCACAACTGTCCACACAGCGAAATAAAAGGGACCTCTAGAAAGGGGAAATCTTGTCCTACTTGGGCATGACCCACTTAGCCTTGCTGCACCTCCCCTGTTTTAGCCATTCCCGGTTGATGAGGCTTGAGGCTACGATTACCTCTATACAACACATCACTTAGAATGCACATCGTCCACCAGACGATGTTCTGAAAGCATTCAATCCATACAAGTTCGTTCCGGGTTCGAACGAAACCGAAGGCATTATCTCGTTACACTCATTTTGGAATCACCCTCAGAGTTAACCATGATAACCCTTGCACTCTGAATCTTCATCTTCACTTGAGATTCACGACCTATCGTTAATTTGGATCAATGTGATTTTCGGATATCCAAATATGGAAACCCGATCCCGGTCTCATCGAAATCCAAAACGTGTCTTTTAAGGCCAAGTTGTTTTAAGGTTTAAAACAATTCAATCGATTATCTATATACACACAGATAGAAAATTCAAAAATCACAATAGATAATCAACATTATCATAATAAATAGGTGATCCACATTATCATTATAAAAAGATAATCCATGCTATCAACAGAATAGATAATCCATAACACCACAATGCAACCAAAGCATTCATACCACTCTGCATTATTAATCTCATATCTGAGATCGCAAACCATTCAAGGCAATCAATATCACACATTCATACATAAGAAAAGATTTACTTAATCACATCATCTATAATTAATTTAAAATGAATTAAATTAATTACCTTCATCTGTAATTAATTTAAAGTGAATTAAATTAATTACTCCATCTTTAATTAATTTAAAATAAATTAAATTAATTACTTCATCATTATAAATCTTGCTCATCTAACCATTAATTAATTACAAATCAATTAATTAGTCATTCAAATTAATCACCTTAATTAATCACCCTTGATTAATTATCCTTAATTACATTCAAGTAATTATTATTTAATGAATTTCACAAATTAATTATTCTTAACCCCTTACAGTAATTAACCCTTAATTACTTCATAAATTAATCAATCCTTAATTAATTACATTATTTAATTACCTTTAATCACTTATCATTGATTAATTAATCTTAATTAATCAACCCTTAATTACATCATTAATTGTATTAATTAATGATCCCTAATTACATTTTAATCAATTATCTTTTTTTAAATTAATTACATTAAGTAGTTAATCTTAATTAAACCATAACTATTAATCACTCCTGATTAACCACATTCAGTAATTAACTAACTTAATTACTTCACTAAAATAAATTAATTACGTCGTAATTAATTTTCTTAATTAATCCCTTGATTAATTACAAAGTAATTATACTCCAAATTACTTTCATTCTTAATTCATCTTCAATTAATTACATCCTGTAATTACCAATTAATTACTTCACTAAGTAATTCCAACCCATTAATTACATTAAGTAATTATCATCAAATCATTCAGTGTCTGAAATTAATTAAACTTAATTAATCAATTTAAACAATCACATTAAACTAAATTAATTACATTAAGTAATTAATTTCTTAATTACTTCCATTAAGTGATTACACTTAAAAAATTCACAAATGATTATCATTAAATTAATTAATCTAATTAATTATTAAAAATTAACCACATTAATTAATTGTTAAATAATCATAGTTAATGACCTTTATTAACCATTCTTTAATTACTTCCTTAAGTAATTATCTTAGATTAACCATTGTTAACCACAAATTAATATATCTTTAATTATCAATTAATTAATCTCTAATTATTTAATTAATTAATTGTTAACTGTAACTTAATTAATCCTTAATTGCTTGATTAATTAACCTTGATTATAACTTAATTGCTTAATTAATAAATTTTTAATCCTTAATTAATAATCTTTAATTATTTAATTAATGATCTTTAATTACAAATTTATTAACCCTTAATCACTTATTTATTGATCCCTAGTCATTAATTAGTTATTCCTTAATTACCTCATTAATTTAATTAATTTCAAATCATTAATCTTAATTTAACTTTAAGATAAAAACATTTATTAATTATGACTAATTTGTCATTAACAAATACATTTGAAATCAATCTACTTTAAACTTTTCTTTCAAATTTCATTTTAAATTTAAGATTTAAAAATGAATACAAATTGACTTTAAACAAAGCTTAAAGACAATTCAAAAAAGATCTTTAATTCACATGTTAAAGAAATATTCATTTTATAAAGAAGTTTAAAAGAAATTTAAAACCAAATTTATGTTTAAATTCAAACCGTAGTTAAAAATACACTTTAATATTCAATTTGTTTAAAACATTTTAAATTTGAAAACTTCTTTTTATTTCAAAATTGGAATGCGTATTAAATTTTGATTCCAGATAAATCTTTAGATTTAAAAACCAATTTACAATATAAAACTTCATTTTTAAAATACAAACTACTTAACCCTCTTTAAAGTAGTTAAATCAATTCAAATTTAAAAACTTTACCTTATTTGAAAACTGAGATTTAAATTTTAAACTTGGATTCTAGATTTCAAACTGTAATTTAAAACTTAGTTCAAATTCTTGCTTTACATTTATAAACTTCTGTTTTATAAAATTTTAAAACAACATTACAGGTTACTGTAAAAACCGTAACCTCTTTTAAACCCGAGACACCATCCTATAAGCTTCGAGACAGACCCCTCCTTACTTCGAGCATTACCCGATACTTACTCGATAAAACTCGAGTTCTCTCCACTGCTTTACCCAGATTCACCAGGAATCAAAAGTGCACGGCATGCACCATGATTCTGACTAATTCCAGCCATCAATGATGGCTTCATCATGTCAACATTCATCTCTGCACCTTATCGCAAGCATAAAAGCATCAACCCATTCTCAAAAATCGAATACGAGCTGCAACTCCAAACTTGGAAACGACAAGGACACCCCAACCTAAACCTGTCAACGCTACGTTCTCGCCACTCTGACCATCTGAAGGTCCGCAATTCTGGCCATGACTTCAACTACGACCCAACTTCCATTTCCCAAAAACTCGCTGCACTCGATCAATCGTAGAACTCGTGGTTGATCGAACAACCAAACCCAGATAAACTAGGGTTCCAGAGAAAATTTCACTGCCGCAACTTCCACCATGAAATTCAACACCAACTAGCATTTTTCCCATCAACTCCTAACTCTCCTCCATCATCTGGAAGAACCCCAAGCCCTCAAGATACATAGATCATCAGAAAAACCAAATATCCCCATTTCAGTCAATACCCAAACTGCACCTTTATCTTATTTCTAAAAATCTTGATTCTTTTTTTAAAAATCCTGTTTTAGTTAATGTATTTAATCTACAATACTGAATTTATAAATTATACAGTATGAATTTTGATTTATATCAACATGCATTGATGTTTTAAACACTTCCGGAGACCGTCAAGTTTTAATTTGACTTGATTAAATTTTTAATCTATAATTTAAGTTAAATCAATCAACATTAGTTGAATAATCAGATCCTATCAATAACTAAATTAAGTGGTAAGGATTTTAAATACAAATTTTAAGCCTGGGTACAAAACAGAACATATACACAACATGCATACATATAATATTCACTTCAAACATTCATGCAATACACTTTTTTTTCAAACATACCAGCATGCAACCAGATTTATTTTTAAATTTTTAAAGTTACTCATAGATTTATAAGAAGGCAGAGCCTCAGATTGAAAAGCTTTTGAATTCTTTTAACTGAAATGCTCCATATTTTTGAGAACGACCCTTTTTTATACTTTGAACTCTTTAAAAACTGAAATGCTTCTTTAAAAACTCACACTTGAATGCCTTGAAGCTGACTTGCTTATTTGTAACCGAGTTGCTGGAAAGATTTGCATGCAGAGACAAAATTCCAAATTTTATAAAAATGCAGATTTGCTTTTGATCATGAACTGCAGGTTTGAAAAGAAAATGCTTTTGCTTTTTGTTTTTATTTTAAAACTGTTTGCATGCTTCCAGATTTGATAATGAGGAGAATTACTGATTTGCATGCGAACAGGTTTTAGATTTTGGTTTTGAAGATTTGTTTACAGGGAAGTGGTTTCGGGTTTGAGAAATAACAGGTTGAAATTTCTTTGATTAGAAAATGAGAAAAAGAAGTAAGGGTGAAAAATGTATCCTTATATGGGCTAATTTTCTGATTTTATAAAATAAAAGAAAAACAAATTTAAAGAGGCCACTTGTAAATTATTTCAACATTTGTCACATTGAAATGTTTATCTTTTAACATTTGTTATATGATGCTTAAGAAAACAACACATGTCCCTTTAAAAGTAATTAATATCAAATTTAAATGTTAATATATAAGTTATGCCTAATTAATTGGTTAATTAGTATTTAATATGTATAGAATTTTTTTTTTAAAAAGAAATAAAAACAAACTATACTTATAAATAAAAGCTTATGCATATAAAAATCAAAATAATTAAAAATCTATACTTTGGATTTTAAAACTTTATATTCAAATTCAAATCAAATTCTAAAATCTAATATTTAAAAATCAAATTATATATACAAATTAAATTTGAAATAACAATGCTATTTTTATTAAGAATCCAATTGTAAAACAATACACTATTAATATTGTTTTTTAGAAATAACTCATTATCAAATTAAAATAATTATAAAAGAAATTATGTCTTAATTAATAAATTACTTATTTTATTAAGCTATATTTTAAAAACAAAACAAAACAAACCTTTTTGTTAATTAATTTAAATTTAAAACTTAAGCCAAAATCATTTTAAGCATTTAAACATCTTTCTTAACAATTTTAAAATCATATATGTTGAATATACGCTTATGTGATTTTTGTTTGATGATAATAAACATATATACATTCGTTTAAATGTATTTGTTAATGTACTATTTTATTTTTCATAGATTAAATAAATATTTGCTGAATAAAATTAAATAACACAGAATTTGAATTCAAACAGAAATTTTATTCAAACAAATATTTATTACAATTTTGAATAGTACAAATTCAAGCTCTCACTGTACATATACAATTTTGATTACAAATACATCACAATTTCATATTTACATTTAACCTCACTACACATCACTCATTCACTCAATTCGTATTTTATCTTCAACTTCATTCCAGTTAGAATCCAGCATCTGAGCAATCTGCAAAAATATTCACTAACGCAGTAAAATTGAAAAAGAAATATTTTTGCAATATAAAATAAAATGTGAATTTTGAAAATAATATTTGCCTCAGTTATTTGGGTTGTTCGTCACCATTTACATTTGAATTCATCACACACGAACAATGTGACATGCACAGTGTATCACTGTACATGCCACAATGCCGTGCACACCGATATACACTTGATAATGTTACAGGGACAGGTGAGCACAAGGTCAAACCCAAATAAAAAGACGGGTTCAACTCAGGTGCAATATAAATAAAGTCTCGACATCAGCACAAGGTCAAACCCGAGTTTTAAAACTGGATTCAACACAGGTGCACTTAAAAATGTGCAAGTATGGAAAAACGGTCTCGACAACTAAAACAAGTCTCGACCAAAAATCAGTGACATAAGTCAAAGCCCGAATCCAGACTATATCAAACAGTGACAATATGTATGGGGCAATGCACAAGAGGCTAAGGCACAATACCACCAACATAACAGCTAACAAATGCTAGGACAAACAATTACAAACATCAACTACAAGCCCAAGTGAAACCAGACCACAAAGCCAAGCATGATACAGGTATGAACAGTGCACAAGGGCAGATCAATGTTAACCAAATCAGTGACGAAGTCGCATTCTCAAAACCACGACCATGCTACTGTTCAAAACTGAAAATACCCATGTCCAGACTCAATGCAACATTCAATACAGTTTAATGTACAGAAGCAACAACAATCAGAGAACAAAAGTTCCTATGACAGCATAGTGATCTGGAGTCAGCATCACAGTCAACCCAGATAAAAAGAAAGCAAATGACAGAACCAGATGCCACCCAAAAAAAAACCAACAAAGACCAAGGCTACAAATGTGAAAACGCTCAAACTCAGAGGCAACAAAGGTCAGGGACCAAGTGCAACAGATACGATGAACCAAATGCCCGTACTACATGAAATACATGGAGACAAAGCAACTTCCACAAGACCACACAGCAGTATACATGAATACGAAAACAGGTGAATGTGCAGACCCAACCAAAGAAATGAACCAGTGGCCAGAAACTAGATTACTACATAACACAGTAGCAATGCAATAGTATCGAATACAATATGGACACAACAATGCTCAATGACACAGCAATGCTCAAGACCAAGGTACAAGTGACAATGCTCAATGCACAGTGCAAACATCTCATGAATATAAGATGTCGAAGCCACAAAATCAAAGCCGAGTGAACTGCAAGTATCAACCACTTCAACAAGACACGTGAATATGAAGATCATCAAGTATGATACAACTTACAAGCCCAAATGACAACACAGCAACTACAAACTACTTAACAATGCTCAAGTGAAGTTCAGGTCTGACCACACATCAAATTTGCTATCAAGTATGCAGTAGCAAAGAAATACAGACACAAAAGCCAATGTCGAATTCATTCCAGCAAAATGACAATGAACCAAGTGCAACTGGAAATCCAAAATTGCAAGCATACAAAATGCTCAATGCAAACAACAAAAGTGCAAGCTACAACTTCAAATGAACCAGTGACACAGCAACAATGAAACTAACACAATGAAACTGACTCGAAGCAAACTCAGTGCACAACAAGCAAGTGTACAGTTTCGATCAATATCCAGAAGTTTAGTTTAAAAAATCAAATGGTCGAAGTAAACACGATCAGTGAAGACGGAGTTCAACATCAAGGTTGATCAAGTAAAAAATCAAGTTAGTCAAAACCGAAGTCACAGTAAAATCACCACAGAACAAGTCAAATTGGAAAGCGTGATAGCAAAGGCAATTGACCGAGTTAAAAATTAAAGCCGTGGGACGCAAGTGTCAGAATATACGAAATTGAAAAAGTCAATCAAATCATCAACGTTCAACAAATATCGATCGGCCGAAAGCAAAGTATAGAAAAAAACAGACGAACGCAATTCTAGGTTACAAACCCTATATAAGGAAATCATCATCGGCAATTTCATCCATGGAGTTCAATCAAGCATAACAGAATAGCATAAACAAAAATCACATACCGAATCGAAGTCGAACTCCATCAACTCGAAGTAGCCAGAGAGAGCAACGAGAAATCGATCGAGCAAGGCAACTCTCGAACAACCACAGATTTGATCGAAGTAATAACGGCTCTTCGCAGGCCCTAATTTGGATCAAGGACGCAAGCCCTAATTCAGTTGCAAAGAGGAACGAACGAGATTAACAACGGCGGCCATTTTTTACAAAGGAATGAAATAAAGACAACGGGACAATTAATATAAAAAAAGGGGCCGGGCTTGTTAAAGAATAAAATAGGGTTTTGGTTTTAAATTAGGGTTATTTTAATTTAAAATTGTTTTTAATTTGTATTTTCCTTTTTAAACCGTTTAATTTTCTAGTCGTGTGACTAGGGGACAAGCTACGTGGCGTAGCTTGAGAATTCGCAACTCAGTGGCTGAGTTATGGCAGAGTTTTGAGCATAGAGTTAGGTTTAGTCGATAGCGGGTGTCACGAGTTTACGTGCGTAAGCGTCTGACTATCTAATTTCTAGTAGAAACCTTGGGGGCAGCACATAGGCAGGGTTTTGCCGAAGCTGGGTAAATTCTGTGTCGTTCTATTTCTGCATTTATTATTCTGCTATTATCTGTGCTCCTATTGTTTGTGATCTGTGTTGAAAATATTTTATAAGCTTCCGCAATTAATTTTTATAATTTATACTATCACCATATTCACCCCCCCTCTAGGGTGAAATCGATCCTACAAGTGGTATCAGAGCTAGGAACAAAAGCCGTTTTTGTTTTAAAAATTTGATTTTACAAAAACCAATTTTTGTTTTAAAAATTTGAATTTTTAAAATGGCTTCTTTTAATACTGATTTTGCTGAGGGTCAATCAATAGTTAGACCACCAATGTTCAATGGTGAATATGCTTATTAGAAAAATAGGATGGAAATCTTTCTAAAAACCATTGACGCTTGGAATATTGTTGAGACAGGTTATAGAACACCAACTATAACTGTAGATAATCAGGAAGTAGATAAACCAAAGGAACAATGCACAGAACTAGAAAATAAATTACAAAATACTAATGTTAAAGCTATGAATTCTATTATCTGTTCATTGGATCAATTTGAATTTAATCGTGTCTCACATTGTCTAACTGCGTAGGAAATATGGCACACACTAGAAGTGACTCACGAAGGAACATCTCAAGTCAAAGAATCTCGCCTTGCCATGCTAAGCAGCGAATACGAGAACTTCACAATGGCGAGGGAAGAAAATGTTAAAGATATGCACGGACGACTTTCCAATATCGTATATAAATCAAAAGCTATTGGAAAATCATACACAGCATTGGAGATAGTCCGAAAAATCCTTAGAGTCCTTTCACGAAAATTTGAAGCGAAATTGACTGCCATTCAAGAATCAAAAGACTTAAAACAAATGAAAGTTGAAGAAATCATCGGAAATCTCACCTCTTATGAGCTAGAAATGAAATTCAAGGAAGAGCGTGAAGGAGGAGATACTCGAAAGAAATCGATAGCACTCAAAGGAACAACCGAAAGTGATGATGATAACGATGATGATAATGGAGCAGCAGAGCTGGCACTACTAATAAAGAAATTCAAAAGGTGGAATCGCAAATACGGAAATCCAGCTCGAAATCAGGAATTGAAAAGCAGAATAGGCAAAGCACTTGACTACTCAGAAGAACATGAGATCATCTGTCATAAGTGCAACCAACCCGGACACATCAAGCCCAATTGTCCTCGAAATCGACGCGACTTCGGAAAGAAACAGAAAAAGAAAAGTTTTGCAGCCACTTGGGATGAAATGGATAAGAATGATAAAAGTACTAGCAGTGAGAGTGAGAAAGCGGATATGTGCCTTCAAGGAAATATAACTGATAGCGACGATGACGAGCCAAGCGAGGTATCAAAACTTACTCACTCTGAATTACTTATTTATTTCCACGAAGTAAATGGCTGTTTTGAATGACTTAGGGAGAAATATGCTAAACTTGAATCACAAAAAGTTACTTTAATAGAATTAAATGAACAACTTGACCAATTAGTTAAAACCTATCAAAGTTGGATCCCTAAGTGTGATAAGTGTCCAACATTCGAAAACGAAATTAAAAAATCAGAAATCAATATAAAATCACTTGAAAATGAAATTCTGATTTTAAAAGAAAGTGAAAATACTAGGAGAGAGAATTCTATCAAAAAGTGCACTCAATTGTTGAACGAAAATGAATCTCTCAAAACACAAGTCCAATATTTGTCAACGACTTTAGATAAATTTTCCAAAAGTAAAAAATCGTTGAACATGCTATTAGGAAAGCAAACTGTTAATACGTTTAGACAATAACTTGGATATAGTCATTCTGAAATTGTTGAAAGCAATATTAATCAAGTCAATTCTATGTGCAAAATTTGTAGAAAATTTGGACACATAATAGTTGTTGGTATAGACCCAAACACATGAAAATTATACCAATTTGGGTTCCAAACGGCACAAATATAAAATCTCTCAAAGTTAAACGAATTTGGGTGCCAAAGGGAACAATTATAAATAGTTTTGGGTCTTTACAAAATTGTTTTTCAAAATTTTCTGCCACTAACAACCATGGACCTATAAAAACAAATAGGTCACATAAATCTTCTTCCGTGTTGGTGTGGTGGCAGGCTAAGGAACAACAACAGTGTTCTCTGGATTTTTGGCTGTTCCAGAAACACAACGGGCGACAAAGCAAAGTTCCTTAGCCTAGTATAAAGGTGATAGAATCACAATGGGCAACAACGAAATAATATCGTAAAGGTAAAATAGGTAAATATATATTTACGATATATTAAACATGATAATCTGCACCATATTCTGAATTAAATCAGCCAATAATGAGATGACGAAAAAATGATGATTTTGATTGTTGGCCAATTATATTCTTATGCCAAAAACACTATAAAATTCTCTAAATTCTTTGAATTACTTCATATATATCAGTTTGGATTAAAAATAGTGTTTTGTTGGATAGTAATAATACATTTGGTTATAATTTGGCTAACCCTATATTCACGGTTTTTGATTATTTACACGGCTTCAATTCAAATTCAAAAGAATGTCATTTAAATTGCTGCAAAATTGAGTTTGAAATTTTTGGTGCACACTTCATGGTTTGGTCAATCGAATTCAATTAATGATAATTTTGAGTGAAAAAGAAATTCAGATACAGATTACACTGGTAATCTAGTTGATAGAAAAATTACTAGTTGAACGTGATTTTTGAGACATTTAGTAACTGCATCGTTTTTCAAAGAAAATATCTGCATATTTTTCATTTCAAATAATTTTCAAATAGCAGAAAATTTTCTTATAAAACCCCCTCGAGAAAATCATTTTTGACCATATTTTCAGATTAGTCATTTTGAAAAATTAATTTCATAATTATTTTTGAATTTGATTTTAAATGACTATTTTGACTAATCTGACTCCCTAATGATTATCGAAAAGAAAAATAGTGATTGAAAAAGTGATGAGTGTTGATATTTATTATATATTATGACTCGAGACGATATAATTAGTAAATTTCTTTAGAAATTTAAACAAGAGTTATAAAACTTTTTGTTTGTAAAAATTCCATGACCATCTCTATATCTATCATATTTCTAACGACCATCACTCATCAAAATTCTATATAGTTTGTCGATATGTGGTACTTTAAACAGGAATCGTTCGTTTTTCATTTTTACATTTTAAAAAAAAATACCAAAGTATTCACTCTCATTTAAAAGTCCTCACGGTTATGCATGGGTGAATTATTTGGAATTTGTTATGTGCTTCCATGCTCATTTAAAAGTCTTCATGGTTACGCATGTATGGAACGCATTTCAAAAGTTGATTTTTAAATAATAAACAAGTTGATTCTAGTCCCATTTAAAAGTCCTCACGGTTATGCGTGGTTGGAAGAAACTTGAATTCGTTTTTAAAAAATTTTTTGGAATACTACTAATCTCATTCAAAAGTCCTAACGGTTATGCATGGTTAGTAGATATTCAAATTCCTGATATAAATATACCACAAATAGACACAACTGTATGGTTTTATATGATGACATCATTCCCATCATTCTAAAAGTGGAATATGCGCCTAACAAAATATTTATGATTTTTGTTTGATTTTTTATTGAAATTTAATATTTATATTCAATTGAGTTTTAATGTTGAATTAATATCGATCACTTTATCTCTATTTTCTCTAATATTATTATTCTTTTGCTGATAACAAAAGGGGGAGAGAAAAGTTAAGATTTTGTCAATTAAAATCAAGCAAAGGTCAAATAATTTTCTATTTGCATCTAGGCTCATTTGCATATTTTTATTTGTATGCATATATATATGTAGGGGGAGCTTTGTGTAGAGAGGAAGCATTTAAATAGGGGGAGCAATTAGAGCATATCAATGATCAAATACATTTAATATATTCAAAATCTTAAATATATGTTTGTTATCATCAAAAGGGGGGAGATTGTTGAATATACGCTTATGTGATTTTTGTTTGATGATAATAAACATATATACATTCGTTTAAATGTATTTGTTAATGTACTATTTTATTTTTCATAGATTAAATAAATATTTGCCGAATAAAATTAAATAACACAGAATTTGAATTCAAACAGAAATATTATTCAAACAAATATTTATTACAATTTTGAATAGTACAAATTCAAGCTCTCACTATACATATACAATTTTGATTACAAATACATCACAATTTCATATTTACATTTAACCTCACTACACATCACCCATTCACTCAATTCGTATTTTATCTTCAACTTCATTCCGGTTAGAATCCAGCATCTGAGCAATCTGCAAAAATATTCACTAACGCATTAAAATTGAAAAAGAAATATTTTTGCAATATAAACTAAAATGTGAATTTTGAAAATAATATTTGCCTCAGTTATTTGGGTTGTTCGTCATCATTTACATTTGAATTCATCACACACGAACAATGTGACATGCACAGCATATCACTGTACATGCCACAAGGCCGTGCACACTGATATACACTTGATAATGTTACAGGGACAGGTGAGCACAAGGTCAAACCCAAATAAAAAGACGGGTCAACTCAGGTGCAATATAAATAAAGTCTCGACATCAGCACAAGGTCAAACCCGAGTTTTGAAAATGGATTCAACACAGGTGCACTTAAAAATGTGCAAGTATGGAAAAACGGTCTCGACAACTAAAACAAGTCTCGACCAAAAATCAGTGACATAAGTCAAAGCCCGAATCCAAGCTATATCAAACAGTGACAATATGTATGGGGCAATGCACAAGAGGCTAAGGCACAATACCACCAACATAACAGCTAACAAATGCCAGGACAAACAATTACAAACATCAACTACAAGCCCAAGTGAAACCAGACCACAAAGCCAAGCATGATACATGTATGAACAGTGCACAAGGGCAGATCAATGTTAACCAAATCAGTGATGAAGTCGCATTCTCAAAACCACGACCATGCTACTGTTCAAAACTGAAAATACCCATGTCCAGACTCAATGCAACATTCAATACAGTTTAATGTACAGAAGCAACAACAATCAGAGAACAAAAGTTCCTATGACAGCATAGTGATCTGGAGTCAGCATCGCAGTCAACCCAGATAAAAAGAAAGCAAATGACAGAACCAGATGCCACCAAAAAAAAACCAACAAAGACCAAGGCTACAAATGTGTAAATGCTCAAACTCAGAGGCAACAAAGGTCAGGGACCAAGTGCAACAGATACGATGAACCAAATGCCCGTACTACATGAAATACATGGAGACAAAGCAACTGTCACAAGACCACACAGCAGTATACATGAATACGACAACAGGTGAATGTGCAGACCCAACCAAAGAAATGAACCAGTGGCCAGAAACTAGATTACTACATAACACAGTAGCAATGCAACAGTATCGAATACAATATGGACACAACAATGCTCAATGACACAGCAATGCTCAAGACCAAGGTACAAGTGACCTTGCTCAATGCACAGTGCAAACATCTCATGAATATAAGATGTCGAAGCCACAAAATCAGAGCCGGGTGAACTGCAAGTCTCAACCACTTCAACAAGACACATGAATATGAAGATCATCAAGTATGATACAACTTACAAGCCCAAATGACAACACAACAACTACAAACTACTTAACAATGCTCAAGTGAAGTTCAGGTCTGACCACACATCAAATTTGCTATCAAGTATGCTGTAGCAAAGAAATACAGACACAAAAGCCAATGTCGAAGTCATTCTAGCAAAATGACAATGAACCAAGTGCAACTGGAAATCCAAAATTGCAAGCATACAAAATGATCAATGCAAACAACAAAAGTGCAAGCTACAACTTCAAATGAACCAGTGACACGGCAACAATGAAACTAACACAATGAAACTGACTCGAAGCAAACTCAGTGCACAACAAGAAAGTGTACAGTTTCGATCAATATCCAGAAGTTTAGTTTAAAAAATCAAATGGCCGAAGTAAACACGATCAGTGAAGACGGAGTTCAACATCAAGGTTGATCAAGTAAAAAATCAAGTTAGTCAAAACCGAAGTCACAGTAAAATCACCACAGAATAAGTCAAATTGGAAACCGTGATAGCAAAGGCAATTGACCGAGTTAAAAATCAAAGCCGTGGGACGCAATTATCAGAATATACGAAATTGAAAAAGTCAATCAAATCATCAACGTTCAACAAATATCGATCGGCCGAAAGCATAGTATAGAGAAAATCAGACGAACGCAATTCTAGGGTTACAAACCCTATATAAGGAAATCATCATCGGCAATTTCATCCATGGAGTTCAATCAAGCATAACAGAATAGCATAAACGAAAATCACATACCGAATCGAAGTCGAACTCCATCAACTCGAAGTAGCCAGAGAGAGCAACGAGAAATCGATCGAGCAAGGAAACTCTCGAACAACCAGAGATTCGATCGAAGTAATAACGGCTCTTCGAAAGCCCTAATTTGGATCAAGGACGCAAGCCCTAATTCAGTTGCAAAGAGGAACGAACGAGATTAACAACGGCGGCCATTTTTCACAAAGGAATGAAATAAAGACAACGGGGCAATTAATATAAAAAAAGGGGCTGACCTTGTTAAAGAATAAAATAGGGTTTTGGTTTTAAATTGGGGATATTTTAATTTAAAATTGTTTTTAATTTTATTTTCCTTTTTAAACCGTTTAATTTTCTAGTCGTGTGACTAGGGGACAAGCTATGTGGCATAGCTTGAGAATTCGCAACTCAGTGGCTGAGTTGTGGCAGGGTTTTGAGCGTAGAGTTTGGTTTAGTCGATAGCGGGTGTCGCGAGTTTACGTGTGTAAGCGTCTGACTATCTGATTTCTAGTAGAAACCTTGGGGCAGCACGTAGGCAGGGTTTTGCCGAAGCTGGGTAAATTCTGTATCGTTCTATTTCTGCATTTATTATTTTGCTATTATCTGTGCTGCTATTGTTCTGTGATCTATGTTGAAAATATTTTATAAGCTTCCGCAATTAATTTTTATAATTTATACTATCACCCTATTCACCCCCCCTCTAGGGTGAAATCGATCCTACAATATACTTATTTATTAAGTAGTTTTTGAAAAACTTAATACTAAATTAAACCAAATTTTCCAAATCATTAATATATATATATTAGAATTTTAATTCAAGATTCATTTATTAAATTTAAACCAAGATTATTTACTTAATAACATTGAAAAGCTTTGTATTAAATAAAAAAAATTCAAATTACTAAAGATATTAGAATTAGAAAATATACCTTATTTATTAAATTTAAAACAAGGCTAATCTATTTGCAATATAAACCATATATTTATATTATAAATAGAAACCAATTTATTAGCTTTAAAAGATAAAATCTACCAATTAAATATTTATTAAAGGAAGATTATTAAATCAAATTCAAATTATTATTAACAATAATTATCAAATCAATTTAATTTTTAATACAGATTATTAAATTGATATTGCCAAAAATTCCGGGATATCACAATCCTCCCCTTTAAAAGAACTTCGTCCCCGAAATTTAAAACAAAGGTAATTTAATAATCTCATCAAAGATTTTAATTTTTAAACACAAGCATATATCAAACATATGCTAACAACCATAGGAACCAATTCATCAAATCAAACAAATCTAACTATCCAGACAAAAATTCTGGATAGAATTTCCTCGACTTTCCCCAAGTATGAATACTGGGATACTCGCTCTACAGAATCCAAACAATCAATCAATATTACTAAGCTATAGAGCTCCTATTCATCTATATCTACAAAACTAGACAAGATATCAGACTACAGACGAGTCTAACTACAACTCCTGAACTGCTGGTTCAAAAACCAGAGATAGATCATACACGTATTCCCTCAGAGATACGTGAAACTCATTGAATCCCAGTTATCCAAACTGACAATTCAATCCTGTAGATCAATCACTTATCCTTACAAGAAAGATCTGAAACACTTCAGAGCTAGCTTCCCAGCCTTATCCAATCTTATAGCTCCCTTTCAATTGGAGAAAACTTATCCAAAATCAAATCTCCGACTTCAGAATTCAAATTCCTTTGTCTCTAATTCACAAAAATCTCCGGACGATCCTAGGCTACCTACATCCTTATTGATCAGCTCAACCTTCGCTGATGTCTCTAGATACGAACAAAACCAATCAACTCAACAAAATGATCTCCTCGAGATCAACCAAGGTCCAGGAACACAAATTCTACTCCTCAAATATCAGAAGACTACACTCACTTCTCCTATCCGGAAAAGAAAAGCAGGTGCAGTTTCAAACTGCTTCCGCTGCACAACTCCGATCCGAAGTAGATGAAAATTCTGAAGAAGAATACGAGCACAAACTAGACAACACATCCCAGAAATATGGCTCAACATATCCATAAAGAAAACTCAGAAGTTTCTCCAAAACCCTGAGTTGCTACACCAACTCAATCTCTAGGAACCATCCTTCTACTAAACTGAACCACCGGTACCACTCCTGGAATCCCAGTCGATAAGGAAACTCAATCTCCAGATGCGAACAAACCTTTGACTTCTCTGAAGACATCCCCAAAAACTCTAATAACCCAAGAGAACACTCAACTATCGCAAGTCACTTTTGCGATTCAATCCAAACCAAATTCAAGGAAAACTGTTCTCCCTTTACCAAACAGAACAGCTTACACTTATCTAGCCAACCCATCGAAGAAACGGGTCCACTCAGCTGTTTCTGAACTCCTCCTTCAGAAAAACTACTAATCCAGAAGACTTCCTGCTGACATAGAGAACACTCCAAGCTGCATTGCTGCCACAGATGCCAAAGATCTCCTAATCCAAAGCTCTTCTAGAAACTCGGACCTCAAACCAACAGAAACACCATGCTGAACATAGCCACAACATCGAAGCAGACTCACTTTCCTAAACTTGTTCCAAAGAAATATCTTCGGAAACATCCATAGTCACTGCATCTCATCTCATAGCTACTACTTCCTGAGGTATCAAGATACCATTACTCACTTCTACCAAACCGACAGATCCAAACTCTACTCATCCAACTTCAAAGATAAACTCCGAACCTTTAAAAGGTTTCCTTTAGAGATCGATGAAATCCCTACACCAAGCAATGCTCACCCGAGACGGTATTAGGTCTATAGTCTCGACAGATACACTTCCAATCCTCAAACATCAAACTCCAACCAATCGTAGTAGTCGTGTTACACAAACCACTACCCCATCTACCTTTATAACTTATATTGGAAAACCCGAACAGGTAACCCAACAGATAGGTAGAATAAATAAATATATATAAATATATTAAAAATTAAAAATACGCTCTCTCAAGATAGACACCACTCTAGAGCCTAGGTATTCGCTCAAACTAGCGCTCTGATACCAAAATGCGACGACTCGACTTTCCCACCATAGAAAATCGCATCATCTTGAAGAAAGAAAGGGATAGAAAAGAGAAAAGAAAGAAGAGAAAGAAGAAACAACATCAAAATCTCAACAGCGGAACGAATAAATTATATTAATAACATAAATATTACATAGTTTACAACCATTATCAGAGTTACACAGATTACACATCACATACTAGACAGTTATAAACATCTGTCTAGTTATATAACTCAATACAATACAAAGAAACTACTCAGTGAAACCAACACAGCGGAACACTATATATATCTACACGCGGAAGCCTCCTGCTCCATTTCTCCTCCAGAATGCGTCGAAGCTAACCTGAATCCCTTGGCTACTCGTAAAAATTTGAGTACCCAAGAGTTTAAGAAAACAGAAGATAAACTCCGGGTCAGACATGGGTCTGATTTGAGTAACAGGTTAAGGTTACTTAACTTTCAAATACCTTTTGAAAAGAAAGGTATAACGTAAGACTTCCTACACATAAACATGGAAAAGTTTTTACCTTACGCTAACCAAAACATTTGATAGGAAATTCAGTGATATTATAATAGGTCTAGGGTTTTCAAGTAAATACAAAATAGCTGAAATTGTTACATCATTAAATTCCAGCTACTAGCCACAAAAGTGGGTAATACAATCAAAACCGATGACACTTATTGGACTTTGGATTCCGTACAATGGCAGGGCTACTGGGGTACCGCTAGTCACAGTATGTGGCCTAGATCAACGTACCGAGGAGCCACCCTAACTCGCCTGCAACACAAGACCGGAACCATCCCTTATTGGACAGTGTCGAACAAGACAACCTCGACAGTTGGAGCTCACAACCGTTCACACAGCCGAAATAAAAGGGACCTCTAGACAGGGGAAAATCTCGTCCTACTTGGACATGACCCACTTAGCCTTGCTGCACCTCCCCTGTTTTAGCCATTCCCGGTTGATGAGGCTTGAGGCTATGATTACCTTTATAGAATACATCACTTAGAATGCTCATCGTCCACCGGACGATCTTCTGAAAGCATTCAATCCATACAAGTTCGTTCCGGGTTCAAACGAAACCGAAGGCATTATCTCGTTACACTCATTTTGGAATCACCCTCAGAGTTAACGATGATAACCCTTGCACTCTAAATCTTCATCTTCACTTGAGATTCACGACCTATCATTAATTTGGATCGATGTGGTTTTCGGATATCCAAATATGGAAACCCGATCCCGGTCTCATCGTCCAAAACGTGTCTTTTAAGGCCAAGTTGTTTTAAGGTTTAAAACAATTCAATTCAATTATCTATATACACACAGATAGATAATTGAAAAATCACAATAGATAATCAACATTATCATAATAAATAGGTGATCCACATTATCATTATAATCCATACTATCAACAGAATAGATAATCCATAACATCACAATGCAACCAAAGCATTCATATCACTCTGCATTACTAATCTCATATCTGAGATCACAAACCATTCAAGGCAATCAATATCACCCATTCATACATAAGCAAAGATTTACTTAATCACATCATCTATAATTAATTTAAAATGAATTAAATTAATTACCTCATCTCTAATTAGTTTAAAGTGAATTAAATTAATTACTTCATCTTTAACTAATTTAAAATAAATTAAATTAATTACTTCATCATTATAAATCTTGCTTATCTAACCATTGATTAATTACAAATCAATTAATTAATCATTCAAATTAATCACCTTAATTAGTCGCCCTTGATTAATTATCCTTAATTACATTTAAGTAATTGTTATTTAATGAATTTCACAAATTAATTATTCTTAACCTCTTACAGTAATTAACCCTTAATTACTTCATAAATTAATTAATTCTTAGTTAATTAATTACATTATTCAATTAATCTTAATTAATCAACCCTTAATTACATCATTAATTGTATTAATTAATGATCCCTAATTACATTTTAATCAATTATCTTTTTTTAAATTAATTACATTAAGTAATTAATCTTAATTAAACCATAATTATTAATCACTCCTGATTAACCACATTCAGTAATTAATTAACTTAATTACTTCATTAAGATAAATTAATTACTCCTTGATTAATTTTCTTAATTAATCCCTTGATCAGTTACAAAGTAATTATACTCCAAATTACTTTCATTCTTAATTCATCTTCAATTAATTACATCCTGTAATTACCAATTAATTACTTTACTAAGTAATTCCAACCCATTAATTACATTAAGTAATTATCATCAAATCGTTCAGTGTTTAAAATTAATTAAACTTAATTAATCAATTTAAACAATCACATTAAACTAAATTAATTACATTAAGTAATTAATTTCTTAATTACTTCCATTAAGTGATTACACTTAAACAATTCACAAATGATTATCATTAAATTAATTAATCTAATTAATTATTAAAAATTAACCACATTAATTAATTTTTAAATAATCCTAGTTAATGACCTTAATTAACCATTCTTTAATTACTTCCTTAAGTAATTATCTTAGATTAACCATTGTTAGTCACAAATTAATATATCTTTAATTAGCCATTAATTAATCTCTAATTATTTAATTAACTAATTGTTAACTGTAACTTAATTAATCCTTAATTGCTTGAGTAATTAACCTTGATTATAACTTAATTGCTTAATTAATGAATCTTTAATCCTTAATTAATAATCTTTAATTATTTAATTAATGATCTTTAATTACAAATTTATTAACCCTTAATCACTTATTTATTAATCCCTAATCATTAATTAATTAAATACTTAATTATTCCTTAATTACCTCATTAATTTAATTAATTTCAAATCATTAATCTTAATTTAACTTTAAGGTAAAAACATTTATTAATTATGACTAATTTATCATTAACAAATACATTTGAAATCAATCTACTTTAAACTTTTCTTTCAAATTTCATTTTAAATTTAAGATTTAAAAATGAATACAAATTGACTTTAAACAAAGCTTAAAGACAATACAAAAAAATCTTTAATTCACATGTTAAAGAAATATTCATTTTGTAAAGAAGTTTAAAAGAAATTTAAAACCAAATTTATGTTTAGATTATAACCATAGTTAAAAATACACTTTAATATTCAATTTGTTTAAAAGATTTTAAATTCGAAAACATCTTTTTATTTCAAAATTGGAATACATATTAAATTTTGATTCTAGATAAATCTTTAGATTTAAAAACCTATTTACAATATAAAACTTCATTTTTAAAATACAAACTACTTAACCCTTTTTAAAGTAGCTAAATTAATTCAAATTTAAAAACTTTACCTTATTTGAAAACTGAGATTTAAATTTTAAACTTGGATTCTAGATTTCAAACTGGAATTTAAAACTTAGTTCAAATTCTTGCTTTACATTTATAAACTTCTGTTTTATAAAATTTTAAAACAACATTACAGGTTACTATAAAAACTGTAACCTCTTTTAAACCCGAGACACCATCCTATAAGCTTCGAGACAGACCCCTCCTTGCTTCGAGCCTTACCCGATACTTACTTGAGAAAACTCGAGTTCTCTCCACTGCTTTACCCAGATTCACCAGGAATCAAAAGTGCATGGTGCATATGCACTGTGATTCTGTTTAACTCCAGCCATTGATGATGGCTTCATCACGTCAACATTCATCTCTGCACCTTATCGCAAACATAAAAGAATCAACCCATTCTCAAAAATCGAATACGAGCTGCAACTCCAAACCTAGAAACGACAAGGACACCCCAACCTAAACCAGTCAATGTTACGTTCTCGCCACTCTGACCTTCTGAAGGTCTGCAATTCCGGCCATGACTTCAACGACGACCCAACTACCATTTCCCAAAAACTCGCTGCACTCGATCAATCGTAGAACTCGCGGTTGATCGCACAACCAAACCTAGATAAACTAGGGTTCCAGAGAAAATTTCACTGCCGCAACTTCCATCATGAAATTCAACACCAACTAGCATTTTCCCATCAACTCCTAACTCTCCTCCATCATTTGGAAGAACCCCGAGCCCTCAAGATACATAGATCATCAGAAAAAAAATATCCCCATTTCAGTCAATACCCAAACTGCACGTTTATCTTGTTTCTAAAATTTTTGATTCTTGATTTAAAAATCATGTTTTAGTTAATGTATTCAATCTACAATACTGAACTTATAAATTACACAGTATGAATTTTGATTTATATCAACAAGCATTGATGTTTTAAACACTTCTAGAGACCATCAAGTTTTAATTTGACTTGATTAAAATTTTAAACTATAGTTTAAGTTAAGTCAATCAAATTAGTTAAATAATCTGATCCTATCAATAACTAAATTAAGTGGTAAGGATTTTAAATACAAATTTTAAGCCTGGGTACAAAACAGAACATATACACAGTGTGCATACATATAATATTCACTTCAGACATTTGCAATACACATTTTTTTTCAAACATACAGCATGCAACCAGATTTATTTTTAAATTTTTAAAGTTACTCACAAATTTATAAGAAGGCAGAACCTCGGATTGAAAAGCTTTTGAATTCTTTTAACTGAAATGCTCCTGATTTTTGAAAACGACCCTTTTTGATACTTTGAACTCTTTAAAAACTAAAATGCTTCTTTAAAAACTTGCACTTGAATGCTTTGAAGCTGACTTGCTTATTTGTAACCGAGTTGCTGGAAAGATTTGCATGCGGAGACAAATTCCAGATTTTATAAAAATGCAGATTTGCTTTTGACCATGAACTACAGGTTTGAAAAGAAAATGCTTTTGCTTTTTTGTTTTGATTTTAAAACTGTTTGCATGCTTCCAGATTTGATAATGAGGAGAATTACTGATTTGCGTGTGAACAGGTTTTTAGATTTTGGTTTTGAAGATTTGTTTACAGGGAAGTGGTTTCAGGTTTGAGAAATAACAGGTTGAAGTTTCTTTGATTAGAAAATGAGAAAAAGAAATAAGAGTGAAAAATGTATCCTTATATGGGCTAATTTTCTGATTTTATAAAATAAAAGAAAAACAAATTTAAAGAGGCCACTTGTAAATTATTTCAACATTTGTCACATTGGAATGTTTATCTTTTAACATTTGTTATATGATGCTTAAGAAAACAACCATGTCCTTTTAAAAGTAATTAATATCAAATTTAAATGTTAATATATAAGTAATGCCTAATTAATTGGTTAATTAGTATTTAATATATATAGAATTTTTTTTTAAAAGAAATAAAAAAACAAATTATACTTATAAATAAAAGCTTATGCATATAAAAATCAAACAACTAAAAATCTATACTTTGGATTTTAAAACTTTATATTCAAATTCAAATCAAATTCTAAAATCTAATATTTAAAAATCAAATTTTATATACAAATTAAATTTGAAATAACAATGCTATTTTTATTAAGAATCCAATTGTAAAACAATACACTATTAATATTGTTTTTTAGAAATAACTCATTATCAAATTAAAATAATTATAAAAGAAATTATGTCTTAATTAATAAATTACTTATTTTATTAAGCTATATTTTAAAAACAAAACAAAACAAACCTTTTTGTTAATTAATTTAAATTTAAAACTTAAGCCAAAATCATTTTAAACATTTAGACATCTTTCTTAACAATTTAAAATCATATACTTATTTATTAAGTAGTTTTTGAAAAACTTAATATTAAAGAAATCAAAATTTTCAAATTATTAATATATATATATATATATATATTAGAATTTTAAATCAAGATTCATTTATTAAATTTAAACCAAGATTATTTATTTAGTAACTTTGAAAAGTTCTATATTAAATAAAAACAATTTTTTTCAAATTACTAAAGATATTAGAATTAGAAGATATACCTTATTTATTAAATTTAAAACAAAGCTAATCTATTTACAATATAAACCATATATTTATATTATAAATAGAAACCAATTTATTAGCTTTAAAAGATAAAATCTACCAATTAAATATTTATTAAAGGAAGATTATTAAATCAGATTCAAATTATTATTAACAATAATTATCAAATCAATTTAACAGATTATTAAATTGATATTGCCAAAAATTCCATGATATCACATCTCGATCCTAAACAAACTTAAAAATTGTGATAATATGATCAATATTCATCATATTCAAATTCGAAACAGGTTATATAATCAAATCGTGTAATTTAGATGATTGATTTTCTGACTTTAATTGATCATCACTGTTAATTCTCATTTTCGTAATAATTACTTTATATATTCACTTGAAATTATTTTTAAAATTGATGTTACATTCATACACATATTTTCCCTTCAAAAATCATAGCCTAAAATTGAATATGTGAAGAGAAATCGAATTTATTTGAATTTTCTTGAGCCTGCTATACAAACAGGGACATATATACACATTTACACAGACATGCACAAATTCTCATATTTATCTGCATCGACCACATTAATTCATCCATGCAAACATTTACTCACAACATCACTACAAGATTTATCACATGCATCAAGGTATAAATAGATTTAAGCTTAGAAAGAAAATGTTTACTTACCTTAAAACTTGGAACAGAGAACACAGAGTTCTGCTTGGAAAAGGAAACTGCTAGCTTGATTTTTGAAATAGCAACTTGATCTTGATTTACTTGTTTAAGTTGAGTTGAATCTTTTAATCTCTATGTTAGCTTTGCTCAGTTTGAATTGAAGTTGTTGTGTGGTTTTATTTTTTCTTTTAAGTTTTAGATTTAGAGAAGTGAGAAAACAAAGAGGAAGAAAAATATGATCTGTATACACCCTATTCCTTTTTATTATTATATATATTTAGTTTAAAAGAAAAGAATTATTGCCACTTGTAATTTTCATGTTACACCTAGCTCACAAATGTCTTAAACATATATTACATACTTTCTTATATTTTATTAATTTATGTTTTTATGTTTAATACTTTTATATATACAACTTATATTTATTTCATGTATATTTTAAAGAAAACATATTAACCTTTTATTAATTCCTATTTTAAACTTAAAATATTATAATTTAAATTAATATATACTATCTTTAGTGTATTAAACATATAGAATTTAACTTTAACTAGCTTTTGAATTTTTTTTATATGAATTCAAATCAATGCTTCCAAATCACAATACATACATACATATATATATATACACACACTTATAATTTTTAAAATTATAAAGTTTGCATATATCTATTTATATATTTATTAATTTACTATAAGATTTATCATTTCCAGATATTTATAGTTCAATGTTTATTATAGTTTCAAATCCATTTATGTACATCCATATATATTTTTTATTATCGAAATTTTATTTGTTCAACCTATAAATCAGTATTTTAAATAAATTAATCCAGTTAATTACTAATTAATAGATGTTCAAAAATCCGGGTTATCACATTCCTCCCCCTTTAGAACTTTTCATCCTCGAAAAGGAACGAAGCCAGAATTTTAATTATACTGCTAATTATCAGTCAAATTATCCTTTAAACAATTTGAACTCTCAACTCCCATTATTTAAAATTTTAAAAACCTTTTAAAATCTACATAATATTGCAAAAATAGCTTTATAAAAATATTTTTTATAACTCGATGTCTTAACAAGTCCATCCTTGTTCTCACAGAAATTCAGTCATACGTTGATCAGGCATAGGACTGAAAATCTATAAGTACTTGGTAAACCCGTTTTCAACACCCAGTGAAAATACTTGAAAAACATTTTGCGAAAATATAGAAAATATTTTTGGTTAGAATGCTTTGGAAATCAACATCCCCTCCATGGTTGCATTTAACCTGATGGTTAAGTTGCCATCCCGACAAAACCATAGAAAACTGTAGGCCTCCGCACCCCTCGATTACACCATGGAACCCACCACAGATCGCAGCTACACCCAGGTTTTACGTTGCCATCACGGAAAAAACCCATGTAACTATAGGCATCAGCGCCCTCGAATTTCGCTGCCAAATGAAACTTCACCACTCCCATATAGATCGTAGACTACATCAGTCGAGTCCCAATGTAGCATGTAGGCACTCACTGCCATGCGACTTTCACTATGTCTTCATAGATCGCAGTCTACCGATGTTACGTCGCCCTCACGACAAAATTAAATGTAGACGTAGGCAATCGCTGCCCCTCGACTTCCGCTATGGTGCACAGTAGATCGCAGTGACGTCGAGTTACACTATTGTCACAACATAATCCAAATGTCTCTGTAGGCATCAGCGCCCTCGACTTTTGCTACCCAACCAAAATCCTCATGAACTTCAGTTAGTCCCGACTTCCTCCCAGAATTAAATTTAGAACCTCCACTTAGGGCTCAAGGCAGAACCACCCCGTGGATCTCATACTAGAAGTTCATTTAAATGGGAGCGACTTTTTTCCCACAGCCATTCTCAAAACATTTTATACTATACACATATAGTATCTTTCAAATCATACTCTTTATATGTATCATATATAAATCTCCTTTACACAAAATCGATATCTCAAAATCGATAATTCTCAAACTTGGTTTTCTAAAGTTCCAAAATTGATTTTATTCCTAAAAATCAAAAGCCTTTCAAAATCAATGGGTTCCAAAAACCCTTTTTCCCAAAATCATTCTCATAAAAATCATTTATATATACATATATATATATATATATAAATATATATAATCTTGAAAAATTTTGGGATCGCTTCATATTTATATAAATTCCCATTTTGTACTTTAAATAATCTTTTCAAAAATCTTTTCTTCTGGTTATAGATTCAACAAGGAGAGTTTATCATTTAAGACAATATATATATATATATATATATATATATATATATATATATATATATATAAAAACTTTTATTACGCCAAATCAAATATTCAAGTTTGATTTCTTTTATAAAGTTACTTGCCATATTTCTGCCTTTTTATAAAATGAATTTTAGTTATAGTGATATCCAATTTCCACTCTTATTCATCATATATTTCAAAATATATTTTTCTATTTCAAAAATTATTTTTTTACACTTCTTTACAAAATTTTCAATTTCATTCAAGCACGTACGATGTACATATATCATCTGTATGCAATATCAAATTCGATTGCTCACTCGATCAAACAATTTCACTTCCGAACTAGTATCGTCCATCCGACTTCCTAGTGCGGACTCAGATCTGGTTTCTTGATCAGAAACCGTCATTCTCCTTGCATAGCCATAACTATGACAGAGAATTCCTAAAATCAATCAAAAATCCATATCCACGGTTCGCTGTCGAAAATCGAGTGAAAAATCCCAACTCCGATCGATATATTATCTCGAAATTCAATGTTCAAATCTGGATCGAATCGTTATGCGAATAAAACAATATACGTACATCCTACGTATTTATCTTCATTTTGATTCTATTCACCTATTCACAATTGCTTCCATTTCCATTTGGGTTATCACTTCAATTATAAACAGTTTGCACTCTGACCAACTTGAATTTAGAAAATAGCTTGAAAAGCTTAAAATAGATAAGTAGTTGTAAAATAGTAATTAGTTGTAAAATAGCTGTAAATAGTTAAGTAGTTATGAAATAATTATAAAATAGTTAAATAGTTGTAGAATAGTTAGATAGTTGCAAAATAGTTGAGTTTGTAAAACAGATGTGAAATGGTAATTAGTTTTCAAAATAGTTGTAAAATAAGTATAAGATAGTTTGGGTTTTAAAAAGAAATGTTGTATAGTAAATAACTAGAAAAATAGATTTAAAACGGTATATATTAAAATAATTTATTTGAAAAATAGTCTTAGAGTCAAACTGTTCAATTTTCCAATCTCCATTTCCAATCAATTTCCAATTTCCACTTCCATTTGAATTGATTCAATTCCAATTCGAGTTGAATTAACTTCAATTCCTATCCCAAATTCAGATCGATTTCCATTTGAATTTTAAACTTATTCAACTTCAATCTCACTTCCAATTAATTAAAATCAAATTCAATTTGAATCAATTTCAATTCCAATCTCAACTTTAAACCATCTCGAATTATATAAATTCGAGTTAAATTTTCAAATGTTGATTTAATTCCCTTAAATCAATTTAACTCTTACTTAATTTAACAACCTAAGTCTTTAAACAATTCAATTTTTGAGTCAAAATTTACCTTACTTAACTTATTTCAAAATTTAAGTAAGAGTTCAAATCTTTTTTTAACAATTTAAATCTTCGTAATCAAATTTACTACCTAAGTTTAACTTCAAACTTTGGAACCAATTCTTAATAATTTTAGTTTGCAAGTTCATCTTAAACATTTAAATCTTAAGTTCAAAGTGAGTCCATTCCATAATTACAATTTCATTTCAAAAATCAAAATCTTTTTAAATAGTTTTCAAAATAAGGTTTTATTACCATTTAATTTCAGTAATGGATATATATTATCAATCCACTTCTTAATTCAAAAATGATCCAATTCATAGTTTTATAGATTATCAATAACAACAGGATGATATCAGGATAAGTCAAGGTAAATAAACACCCAAATTATCTAAAACACCAACCAATAGCATCCATTACCAAGTTTTAGAACTCAAACTTGTTTTGAGATCACACATAACTCCTATTTCAATTCAACCCATTTAACTTCCCCAAGTTAAATCCCAATTTCATCTTGAAATTTCTAATTCAGTTTGTTTGTTATTTAACTTCCCCTAGATTAAATTCAATTTATTTAATACAGTCAACCTTACTCAATTTGAATTCTTCATTTCTATTTTTAAACTTTTTATCAATATCCTTTCCCACTTGTAAGTTCAAAAACTTATTTTACTTTGGGTTTTTTACATCACATTCCAGGGGAAAATTCAAAACTCAACACTTAGAGTTTATTTCAAATCATCTTGATATTATAAATATCTACTTATATATACATATTTATTACATTTGCACACCAAGTCATACTTTAAAATTTTAAACCATTCTTGGTTTTTAATTTCAAAGCAAGTTCCTTTTAAATTTTTTAAACAACTCTTGTTTTAAAATAAGGTTCCTATATTTAAAAATATTATTCAATATATCTTTTAACGTTTTGAAACAAATTAAATTGTCTGGACTTAGATTTAAAAACTTCACAATTTAAATCCTTTTTTCAATTTATAAGCCATACTTATCTAAGTTGGTAGTTCCTTAAAACATTCCATTTTGTTTATCATTGTTTATTTTAAAAACAAACATCCCATTATTATGATATAATGCCCAATTTATAATCTTTTCATATCTAGTAATCATATACACCTTATATTCTATAATCATTTTGCTGGAAAATCATACCAAGGTAACTTATTTCAATGCTTTGGAAAACTTTTCTAGGATTTTAAATTCAGTTTGAATCCATTTCTAGCTTATCTTATTTGTATAGTTCACATTATCCGATTCTTATTTGGTTGTATTTCTATTACCACTTAATTTTTATTATTTAATTCCAATAATCAACAACCAATTACTTTAATATATATAATAATTAGAAAAACTATTGCTTTATATCAAAATATATGTTTATATAAAAACTAATTCTAAAACCGTTTTAAAATCTTATATAAGAAAATAACAAATACGCCCTCATATATAATACACTCAACTCATTCTAGGGTACTACTGACCCTATCCTTAATGAGTAACTCGCTAGAGCCAAGGTTCTCGCTTAACCTTCAGCTTTGATACCAAAATGTAACGACAAGAAATTTTCGACCCCGAAAATTCGACACTACTATATTCACTGTAGAAGTGTCGAGCAATCGAATGGCGAAAATTCCAAATTGTTAGGGTTAAGAAGAAAGAGGAAGAAGAAGAAATAGAAAACAACAGCACAAAATCTCACATTCGCAGCAGATTAAAATATAATATCGAATAATAGCATTTATACAATGAAAAGCTGTAATTGTCGGTTTACATACAATACATCAGAGTACAACCATTCACAATAAACTAGACAGTTGTATCAACCTGTCCCAGACAACTATCAACACAATCTCAAATACCCAGTTGAATATACTCCATACGTTCCTGCCTTCCAGCTCGCCTCTTGAGCTCTAGAACGTCCTAACCTGAAAAATCTGTAATACTCAGGCTGACCTGAGCATTATATTAAAGTAACACCCAACTCAGGCTGGAAACCAGCGTGAGTAAACCCATATAATGTGAAATTCTAAGTTATAAAACTTTCTAAAACCCCGGGGTAATTCGTAGCTCACTACGAGTTCTTAACTTATTATAGTCAATCACTTATTATAAAACTATATCTAAGAACTGTTACTCATTTTTAAGCGGTCAAGTTCACTTAATTTATTTCGTTCCAGCCCATTTGATTTTACAAATCAAATCTATAAAGAATTATAGATTACTAATCGAAGTGGTTTTGGATACCGCTGATATCCGACCCCGATCTCTTCGAATCCAGTGTCTTCCTTAATCCAAGTTGTTTAAGTGAATACAATTCAAATTTTAAATATAGGATGTCACGTTTTCACAGCAATTCATCATCAATAGATAACCCATATTATCGCAGTTCAGCCCAAACATATCATATCACGGAACATCACAAATTATCAGACTAGATATTAATCTAATCATTCAATACGATTTAATCATCCATAAACAAGATTAATTAGTCCATTTCTAATTAATTTAATTTAATCACAAAATAAATTAATTACTTTTGAATCTTGCTTAATTTAATTAATTATAAACCATTTATTATTATTTTAATTAATTAATGAAATTAATTAATCATCCTTTAATTACTCACATTAATTAATTATCCTTTAATTACTTAAGATCTTAATTAATCTAAGATAAACCATTTATCTTAATTAATTACTTACTTATCATTTAAATCTTATTTAATTTAAATGCTTGAAATTAATTTGTTATAACATACAAAATCACTTAAGACCTTTTTATTGATTAAAGTTTGATACACTTAACCAAATCACTTACTTAATTACATCTTTATTAAATTCCATTTGAAAATAGTTAGGAAGTAATTTATTATTGTCCTCATATATAATTATTTCAAAACCAAATCAATTTATTTTCAAATCACATTTGAATTTAAAATTTAAATTTTGAAACTTGTTTTGGTGTTTTATTTTGGGTTCTCTAGACTGAAGGATTAAATTTCTGTGATTTTAGGTCAATTACAATGGCAGCACTCCCAGTAGAGATGCCTGATTTGAAGATGCCGACTCTCTTTGGATGTGGGGCCGTGCTTCTTCATGGTGATGGGTGCACGGTTAATGACCTTATCGATCGTGATATTGATGTGAAGGTAAAACTTCCATTTGTTTGTTGGTTGCAATCTCTATAGGTACCTTCTTAAGATTTCTTGGGATTTGTGGCATCTGAAACCATGCCTAAACTATTTAAGTTTATGCCAATTTAATTTGTGATGTTAGAACGTGTACCTTTTCCAAAAAAATGATTAGCTTTGGGATATTATTTATTCACTGCTTGAGATTTCTTTACTGAACAGGTTGAACGCACTAGACGTAGACCAGTTGCTTCTGGTAAATTAACACCATTTCAGGGGTATTGTTGTCTTGGTGCTCAGCTTCTGCTTGGCTTAGGGATTCTTCTTCAACTAAATACTTATAGCTTTGTTACATACCACGTCTTCACCCGTACGGTTTTTTTTTTTTGCATGTACCATGTCTTTTGAATTATCGTGAACGAAAATTTTGTTCCTGATCGTTTTTTTATTCCACTTCAAAGCTGGTATTAGACTTCTGAAAATGGGCTATAGTTCGGTCTAGGAAACTTATGGCTACTTGAAATTATTGACCAATAGTTTGAGGTTGCCAAATTACATTTTAACATTTTTGTGGTTTATAAAGAATAGTTGCTATAAAAATGGCCTGACTGCAATAAACTTCACTCTTATATTGATTTTTTGCTTGACTTTTCTTATCCTAGTTGATCCATTTTACTCCTCATGCCTTGTCAAACCTATATGGTATAAATGATGAAAAAAGGCTTCTGTAAAAGTTTATAAGAAGAACAAAATAGCAAATATGTAGGAGAAGCACCAGATTTTCCATCACTTAATTGAACCGAGAGCAAAGAAGTAAGAAGGCAGTCCTATAAAATTAGGTATCTGGGTACAAGATTAGCACTGATATTTTACCTGATTTTCTTAATGAAAAGATGTTTCGCTGACTCAGCTCTTTTGTTCTAGGCATATTATTTGTTTATTTGGTGGGCTAGCCTCACATACCCACCTAAGATTGTGATGGGATTTTTGCTAAAAAAACACAATGTGTTATGTACTCATGAGGCCTCTGTAGTTTTAGTCGCTTCAATCTGCATAATGGGCCTTCAACAGGCTTGTTCTTTAGTTAACGATATCAAAACAATTGATATTTTGTGTAGGTGCAAATCATGTGAGATGTTTACAAACGGTTAATGTCATAATCATAGTTTATTTTTGTTATTAAGTCCAACTTTTTTTCTTTCACATGTAGCCAAATCCTGGGAGCTTCATCATTACTTCTAGTTTTTACTTACCCTCTCATGAAGAGGTTAACTTTCTGGGTAAGGTTAACTTTCATTTAAAGCTAAATCTTGGGCTATATGTAGAACAACATCCTCCATGCTTTACCCGTGCTGTACTTGAAATATTTTATATCCCACCTTTCATTTATCAGTAAAAAAAAATCCAGAAATTCGCCTAACATACTTTAGTTATAATTGCTATTGAACAAACTAGCATTGATCACACATGTCAGAAGTGTGAGTCTAAATAATGTTAGGAAATTGGTACGTGTGTAATAGGTGAATTTTTGAGGCATTAATATGCAAGTGGCCCACTGATATTCTGATCAATCAAACATGTTTTTCCTTTTTTGCCCTGCTTAATTGTTGGCACTGTTTTAAACATCCTCAAGCATATTTAGGTTTGACATTCAATTAGGGAGCTCTTTTAGGATGGGCAGCAATAAGAGAGAGTATTGATCCTGTAGTTGTCATCCTGTTATATACTGTTGGTATTTGTTGGACACTTGTATACGACACAATATATGCACATCAGGTTCTTTCATTTGGGCATTTTCTTAGTTGGTTATTATCCCCTATTTTTCAGCAAACTGATTTTTATTAATGTAGGATAAAGAAGATGATGTTAAAGTTGGTGTAAAATCTACTGCGTTGAGATTTGGAGATCTCTTGGATCAGTGGATTTGGTCTAGCGTGTATTGGAAGTCTTGCAATTAGTGGCCACAATGCAGAACTTGGTATAAATTTGATTTACGCTTCTATTTTCTTATACCAGTAGTTTTGCATTTATTACTTATTGCTGGTGAGAAAATTGCTTATAGATGCACAACTTAATGTTGTTTAGTATTCCAGACCGTTCACTCTCATTTTATCGTCTTCACACTGTCACGCATGAGTGCAAAGAAAAGGAAAAAAAATGATTAATAATAAAACATGCAACTGATACGTTATTTGTGGGTAAAGCATTGAATGTTCTATTATTTGATGCTCATTCAAATGTTCTAATCCGCCTTGCATGATTTGTTAACAAAAATACTAGCATCTTCCTAAATTATAAGCCAGCAAACTTAGTTTGGCTAAGTTGCTTATTTTCTGAGCTTGTTCGTAATTCTTTGCTGTGTTCTACTTTTCTTTATCGGTTACGTAAATTTTAAGTTTAGTTTTCTCTTTCCTTTTCAACTAAAATGATTTTTAGCACGTTCTACATTTAGCGTTCTTACAACCCTTGCTTACTGACTTTTTGTTGCTATACTCGATACTAGCATTTACCCTCGTGTTTGTTGTTTTGTATTATTTTTATGCATTTTCTTTATGTTTGGGATTTTGAATCATCGTTCGACGTTTTATGTCAAGTTCCACCACTATTTCTAGTAACGATGCAACTTATATGAAGTGTGAGATATCCTAATTTCTTGTTATGTTTTAGATGCATTTGTATATCAAACTAACAAAGCAAGTATAATTTAAATGACAGCATGGCCATTCTATCCTTTCCTTGCAGCAGCTGCTGGTCAAATGGGTTGGCGGATTTTAAATGTCGATCTGTCTAGTCGAATAGATTGCAACAGAAATTGAGTGACATATTAAATACACACATGCACATACATACATATAATTGAATCAACTTACAAACTGGCTATGTTTCATTTTTTTCGTTTTATGTCAAATCTCTTGACATATTCAATGCTTGGGCAAAAATTGATCATGTATATTTTAGAGCCTAGAGGAGCGAACATCTCAGCAATTTCAACCATAACCCATGAAATGACATCAATGTTCAATAATCTAGTCATCTCTATCTCTATTTAGTAGTTAATAGAGTTGGTTGTATATGATTGACTGGTGCTGTCATCTAGGTTGCAAAAACTCTCATTGTCATGCAGTAATATAAATGACAGTATGCGATTAGATGCAAGCCTAATCAGTATTAGCCAAAACGACTTATGAGATATGAACTTCAAATCTTATTCGAGAACTCCAATCTAAAGGTGTAATGTGTTAAAACATCGGGATTTGCTTGAATATAAATTAGGGAACTAATTTTAGCGTGGTCTAATCCTGTCTTTCAGAAAGTGCTGAAGTTCATATTTCAAATTTCAAATTCTGTAAGTGATTAAATACCTATTCAAGTTAAGTGCTTAAGATCCTTGTTGAAGGATGTAGCAGATTAACATCCTATTTGAACTGTCAGTATTTGATGCTCATTGCCTATGGTTTTAAATCAGCTAGGTTACATTCTAATGCTAATTGTTGCAGAACATGTTATCTCTCATATTTGTGTGTGTGATGGTGTTTTGCTTGAACATTCTATGGCTGATGATATTTGCGTTATATTCTTGAATTTATAACTGTTATATTCAAATGTTCGTTGGTAGTGTAAGATAGGTTTGCACCTGATGCTAATCCAGTTATTATTTCTGTTCTAATAAATTAATGTGCTAAACTGCCACTTTATAAACAGAAATCTATAGACAATTTGACCATGATATAAGCATTTTCCTCTTCCAGATTTGTTTCTAATAAGTGGTTCAGAGCTTTAGTATGTAGAGGAATCCTATTTGGTCGGCTTGCATCATGATAGGTAATCGTTGTACTTATATGCACAGTGCAATCTCTATTTATACATAAATCTATGTAGTGTGAATGAGTTTTTCTCTGTTGAATGCTGCTAGAAACTAATTTAGTTAATTTGCAGCAAGCTGTCTTTAGGGATATTTTAGAAGCAAAGTGCCATAGATTGTTGAGTTTATTTTTTATTTTTGAAACACAACGATTTCAAAATTGTCATCTCATGTCCACCACTGGATTTGGGTTCCTTTTGTTTAAAATACAGAATTCTGATTGTTGGCCGAGTTTGTTTATAATAAGTTCTGCATCCCAGTTCTAATTTATAAATCAAAACTTTTTATGTTTATTTTTTATCAATGTTCCAAATAAAGCCATTTATTCAAACAAAATAATTAAGAAATTCAATTTATTCTTTTGTAGTTCTAATTTATATAGCTTGTTGGTTTCGCACCCTCTGACCTTGGTGCGAATTTTTTTGCTGTCCTTTTCGTCCAAATTCTTAAAGGTGTCTATTCTTCTCATCATCTTACTTATTTAACTAGATTAGATTGTTAAACTGCCTTCTCCTTTCTTACCTATGGGTTTTTATTTAGAGATTCAACTTGGGGATTTTGGTAAGATTACATGCAATGGATTTACGATTCTGGGTTAACTAAATTTATTTGTATGCAAGAATTTTTATTAGCTTGTACTGTTATTATTTTTGGAATTACTGCTCAAGCATTCAAAAATTATATTTCACATACAAATCAGGTTCGTTGCATCTACTATAAGATTGGAAATTTTATTTACAACTTACTGAAAATCTTGCAAGCTAAATCAGACATATTTCAGACTTTTTTGAATGCTTATAACTCACTCCTTTATTCCAATGGTTCCTATTATTAAAGTTTAGATGAAGTATCATTTTTAGGTTACGAAGATACATTGAACAATGATATAATTGCCTTATACCATTTATTCACATTGAAGCTGAGCTGAGCTACCTAGTTACTTGTACCAGATTTGTATAGTATATTGCACAGTCTTCTATTTCACATCAATTATCACTATCATTTTACATTTGGTTAATTAATATAATAGATACGAAAGTGCTATATTGTACATAACTATAGAAAAATTATACTCATAAATTGAACCTAAACCTATAAGCCCTAAAATGCTATGAAAGTAAATACAAATACTCTATCAACTCAACTCTCAGGAAAACACCTATTAATGTGCATTCCTTATTTTCCCATTTAAATTTAATAGCACATTATGAATGAACACAAAATAAAATTTAGCATGTTGTTAGAGTGACATATGGGAGAAAAATAACTATTTATTACAAGAAAATTATACGAACTCAAATTATAAAAGAATGAAATAATTATTTAAATAATTATTTTTTATAACAAAATGTGTGCAAAAAGGTTCAGCTCCTTTTGTAATTGAATTTTTCTATTTTATTAATCAAGAAAAATGAATTATATGAAGATATCTCGATACATGAAAGTACATAGATTTTTAGGTTACAAATTACCATGTCTTTAACAAATGTAGCAAAATAGTATTGTTATTCCTACAAATAGTATATGGGCCTTCCGGCTTTATGCTAAATAAAGTTTCCATCTAATTGAAAATAGACTGAGTTTTGGACTTGGTTGGTTAGGTGCAACTAGTACAACAAAAGAAGGATGATATGCACTCGGTCATCTTACTTTTAATCAACTATGATTTTGATCATTTCTCTGTAAGTTACTTTGGCTTTACCAATGAAGTTATTTTTACAAGATATCAATGGGGAATAATATTCACATGATAAGACTAGTTGGGTAGTACATGTGTTATCTAATTGTGGATAAATCATATTGTTTTTTATTAATTTTATTTTAATTTACTATTATTTTGATGTGTCTCTACTAGTTATTATAATCATAATTACCATTTTCGTGTTCTATATGTCATGCTTATCCTCATCTAAATATTATTGTATATTGTCACTATGTGCATGTGTATCTTTTTAGTAAAAATTAATGAGCCTCGTAGGAAACATGTTCATCCTCATTCTTTTGATGTTATGGATATTTTGCAGTGACTTCATGAAGATAATTAGTCGTTCTCTGGTCATGCTTGGGTGGATTCATATAAGTGGATGAATTTATATATTGTGTCGATGATAAGAAGTTTTTTGTGATCACTTCATGCAATATGGGATGGCTCAAGGATACAGGAAAACAAGGTTAGAGTGGTATATAGGGACCATGAGAATGTTTCTCCACTTGGAGACGAAGAAAAAAGGGTATTGAACACTTTATTCTAATTTATTTTCAAATTTTATTGCATTCTTTATATTTAGATTGATCGGATTTGCAGTTATCTTTTAAAATCAACCGAATTAGCCAAATCGGTCTTTTTACCAATATTAACTATGTCGAATGAATGTTAATGATAGTCTAACTTTCCATTTCTCATTTTAGTATTTTATCAGCTTGATGCCTCTAAAAATAAATTTCCTTGGTTGTTCAAGTTTCTTAATTATAACTTTTAAGTGAACTCAAAACATTTTCTTTGTTAGTTTGATGCAATCTTCAACTTGTACAATAATACTTATAGACAAATGCCAAATGTTGTTTAAAATTTCAAACTTATCATCATTACATGATCATAATATTTGATTATTTAAATAAGTAATTAATATATATTTTTCTTGTTGTAGCTTTGGTTTTACTATGAGAGTAAACTGTGCTTCCTTTACAAGAAAAGAATCGGCTTTCTCCTCCAATCAACATTTGTAACACCATTAATAAGCAGATAATACTTTGGAGACCGGTGGTAAAGTTTGATGTTTTGGAGAAGTTGGAACATAGAGCATGGTTTTTTACAACAATTAGGAGCTACATTAATTATTAGATCCAAAAGTCCTCTGCATTTCTAGGCTGTGAACTTTGTATTCTGTGTACATCAAATCATTGTAAATTTGTCATTTATTTATTAACACATTTGCTTTTTATTATGATGGTTTGTCATTCTCGTGTACTATGTTCATATCCAGGCACTAGTTTTTCTCATTACTGTAGTGTACATAATCCGTATTATATATACCACCACCATAACTGACCTAGATAATATTTTGCAGACTGGGATTCTTTTTATGCTTCAATAATGCGTTTATTTATTTTTCCTACTCTGATAGTTCCTTAATTTTTCAATATTTTGATACCTTGTTTTTTTGTATCATAATGAGTGCTATTTTTTTAAAATATTTTTACCTTTTGTTTCCAATAATAAATAAATTTCTTTTCTATCAAACACATTATCATTTTAATTGAAACTAATTGATAAATTATAACAAATGTTTTATTCTAAAATTTTGAAACTGAACGGTCGGTTTTTCCCACCGTTGTACGGTTCTACTAGTTATACATGCAACTTATCAAACAATGCAGTAACAAAAACATGTGCTTTGTGTTTTCAGATGTTATTCTACTATTGAATTTATAGTAACAGAAATACTGTACTAACAAAGGGATACTGTCTTTAGCTTTTGTACTATCAATTTGTTAGGTAAACTCTTTTATTCAATGTTCTAATGTTTGAAACTTGAAACCAATTGAAAGTACTTGACACAAAGGTAACTTACAAATTTTCTTTTCATTTTATTGACATTTATTCAGTATTACTACTATTATAAACGAATTATGTAAATCTTTTCAAATAGGATGGTTTTGAAGTCACATTGCATTGCGTATTAGCAGTTGGTAAGCTCGAAAATTTTCTCGATCTTTTTCTAGGAAGTTCACTAAAGCAATATGGTAAGCATTTAAATTAAGTTATAATCTTAATTCATGTTTAAATGTTACTGCATACGAAAGAAGAGTTATTCTGTTATGTTTGACTAATTAGAAAAATTATTTGATCACACTAACCGCTCTATCAAACTATTTAAAAGATATTCACACTGCACAACAGAGTTTTGCAATTGAAATTACATGGAAGTACAGATTGATTTAGTATTTGTTTTGTTTGACTTGCTAGATAATAAAAGATATTATGTACAAGAGTAATTTTGGAGGTAAAGTAAAACTTTTTCAATGATTATTTATTATCTATACTATTCAAATTCCTTCTTAGTGAAATGTCAACATATGAGTCTTTTTTGTTTCTCTGAATTTCAAATATAAATTATTCTATCATATAACTGTATCTCATGATGTTAAGTTTTCTCTTACCATTGGACACATGTTTTGAATTTTGTGTTCACGCGGCATAGGTTCACTTCCTTTGAAATATTTGTGCATGCATTGTTAAAACTTTCCTCATGTTACTTGCATTAAATTAGTTCTATGTTCTAAGCATTATGTAACAACTCTAGATTTTTGCAAATAATTTAAACTTGACTTTATTTTATTTTGAAATTATTTAAACTTGTTTTATTTCAAACATTTCATTTTAAAATATAAATTTTGATTATTATATGAATTATAATTTCAAACTGGTATAAATTGAATATTTTCCTTAAAAAGGGATTTGTGGTCAAAACTGGTCAAACTTTGACTTTTAAATTTTAAATTTAAATATTTGAATTCTTAAATTTTACCTTTTAGTATTAAATTATATTTAATAACATGAATATTGCTATTCGTTTCGTTGAAAACGGATTTAAATTGTGAAAGTTATATTGTTTTAAATATTGTGTGTATACTGAGTTATTTAACAATATTCTTTGTTTTAATTTATAAAAATGACATCTTTATTTGATATATCTTATTATAATTTGTGTATTTATGTTATATTATATATATTTTGACTTTTAAGTATTTTTAAAGTGATTATAAAAAATTTCTAAAGCTTATTGAATTTATTTCCAAATTTTAAAGCCTAGTTTCCATTTTTCGGCTATTTTCTTTATTTAAATTATATTTAAATTTAAAATTTATATATTTATTTGTGAATGTATTTTATTTTTATGTTATTATCTTTGTTATAAATATTTTTACAAGTCCATATAAATTTTCCAAAGTTCATTCTGTTATTTTCCATTTTTCTAGACCAGTTTGCAATTTTGTGCTATTTTCTTATTTTAACCTTATGTAATTTATAAATATTTATATATATTTTATGTTTTGTTATATTTTCGAATTTGTGACTGAAATTATTATTATTTTCAGTAATATAAACTTATATAAATAAATAAAAGAAATTTGAAAGGTTTTGTGACTCTTTAGTTACTTGAGACTCTTTGTTTTTCCGCCTTTTCATTTTCTTAACTCTTGCATTGATGTTTCTTTGGCCGACTTTCTCATTTGCTCGGCCGCATATCTTTCTCATTTTTCACGTATACACTCTTTCGCATCTCCAAAAAAATAGCCGGCCATCATTCTCTTGCAAAAAAAATTGGTAAAGACTCCTTTTCTTTTTCATGTTTCTTTGTTTTCTCCTTTGTTTTACATGGATTTGCCTTGCCTTCATCCCCTTCATTGGATCGGCCTGCCCTCATCCACCACCTAGGCCGCCTCCACCACCATCCCCTCTGACCAACACCTCCTCCATCCCCTTTCCATGCCATAGCTGAGCCCTTTGTGATGAAGAACCACCATAGTTTTGAGCAACATCTCATATATATGCAAGCAGAGCACACCTAGGCCTAGCACCACCTCTTTCAACCATCTAGGCTGACCAACCACCACCACCACTAGCCTGATCTTGACCTAACACACCTCTGCACACCCTCACCTGACCATACCTGAAGTGGCCATGCCTTCCATGCATTGGCCGAACCATAAGATGCCTTGAAACCCTTGCTTTTGCCTTGTAACATTAGCCTCTTGCCTCACAAACTTGTGCACCACTTTCTCTGGGCTAGGCCGACCCATTTCAATCCATAACCTGATCCAAATACATGCTTTGACCGTGCAAACCTGATCCATAACTGAAGCATATGATGTTGAAAGCAAGTGCAAGGTCTTTGAAGATGATTTATGCATTCATTCCTAGCATTGTTTATGTATATTTGTGTTGTTTTCACCACTACCCACCTTTGCACCATCAACAACCAAGTGTAGGCCGACCATACCCAACCAAAACCTGATCCAAATCTTGCCTTAGACCTATAGTACACCTTATGGCTGAACCTGAAGGTTGTTGGAAGCAAGTGCAAAGCAATTCTGCTTTGATTCGTGCAGTTGATTCTATCTTATTCTATCGTATTTTGCATTAGAAAACTTATGTTATTATTATTGTTTTGTGTGACTTGTATTCAAGGGATTTGATACTTTGGCTCTTTCACTCATCTCTGTGTCGTGTTATCGTGCTTGTGTGGTTCCCTTTCGTGCATTCATCGTTGTGTCTCCAGCTCAAACCAGGGAGTAATTCTCACAAGACAATTTGTACGTATATAACTAGTAAACTGACCACTTTTGGATCTGTAAAATGCATTATCATGTTACACCTGCTATATTATGATCATATGATGTTCACCCATGCTTAAACACCTCTTATATCATCTGTTACTGTTATATTATGCTGTTATGTTATTTATATCAGTTTATCACACTGCAAATTCCCTTTAGATTAGAATCACTATGGGTTGAAATGATACATACCCGAACGGACTTTAGAATAAGGGAAAATCGTTATGGGCTGAAATGATAGGCCTGAATGATTTTTAATTATTTTCATTTACTTGGGACTGCGGGTTTGAAATGATAAAACCTGGACTTTTCTTTGTAAATTACGGGTTGAAAATATATATTACCCGTATCACTTACCTAGGCTAGAAAATTATATACAGGCCTGTAGTTAAAATATGTTTTTCTAAAAATTTTAAAATATTTTAGAAATGTAATTATTATAATATTTTGATAAAAAATAAATAAAAAATGAATTTTGTAAAGTAATATTGATTTTCTAGAAATTTATAACTTAAATAAATTATGGAGAATTTAGAAAATCTAAATGTAAGTTATTTTGGAAATTTTGATTTAATTATAATTGAAAATTAAATAAAATATGAAATTATGATAAATTTATGATAATTTGAATTTAAAATGAATTTAGAGTGATTTTATAATATATTAATGATTTTTGAATAAAATTAAAATCTGAAATGAATGATTATTTAAGTTAAAATTTTGAAATATAACCAAAATGGGAGTTTGTGAATTTGGCTAAAACGTGAATATTAAGTTAAGTAAATAAATTTGGGATTAAGTCATATTTTAAAATTTTAAAATTAAGTGTTAATTTGAAATTTAATTCAATGAATTTAAAATTGAATGTTGAAATTTAATAAGTGAATTATTATTAAATGTTGATTTTTGAATGGAAATTTAACTTTATAAAATCATGAACTTAAGGAAAATTAAATGTTGTTTGTAAATGTGAAAATGTATGATTTTATAAGTAAAAAAAATGTTCTAAATAAAAATATAATTGGTTGTGAAATTATATTGAATATTTGAAGTTAATTAACTGCATTTTTTGAAATGTTATTAATTGCAATGTAAATGATATTACAGCATTTGTAAGTGCTGTAGTTGATGATAATGAACTAGAAAGCTAAATTGAATTAAAGGCTATTATAGCAATTTTTGTAAGTGCTATAATTGTTGAATTCAACTAAGTTTATTTGAAATTTAAGTAAACCCTATTACAGCATTTTTAAAATGCTGTCTTTAGTTAAATTGAACTGTTTTGAATGTAACTTTCCGTAGCATTTTCTAAATGCTGCGAAAAGTGAATTTTCACTGTTTTGATAAACTTAAGTGAATAAATGAACTTTGAAAGTTGAAAATTTTGGAAATTTAATAATTTAATTATTAAATATAATAACTTCATTTTAATGATTAAAATGATTTTTGAAATATAAACTGTTTTGAAATGTGAATTGAAATGGTATTTTAAATTGAATGAAATGAATAATGATTTGAAATGAAGTTTTGTAAAGATATGATATTTTAATATATTGAAATGATTTGAAATGAAGTTTTGTAAAGATATGATATTTTGATATATTAAAATGGCTGGAAATGAAGTTTTGTAAAGATATCATATTTTAATATATTGAAATGATTTGACATGAAGTTTTGGAAAGATATGATGTTTTTGAAATGGTTTGGAATTAATTTAATCTTTATTTTGATAAAGATTTGGATTTGAAATGATATTCTGTTTTGAAGTATAAATACCATTTTAAATTATAACTACGGGTTATAATAACGATTGGTTGGCAAAGAGACCGGGATCGGATATCTGGCATACTCTCTGTCGATACCGAAAACCACTTTGACAACCGTGTATGCGGTGGAGATTCCAGAATGAAGTAGGATGGTGGCGACGTTCTTGAGATATATTACATGAACTCAAGTCCCGTAAGTTGGCATAAGGTGGCTAAAACAGGAGCGATCTCGGGCCAAGTGAGGTCATTCCTCCGATCGGACACATTCCTTCGATACTATACTCTTACTTGTGTTTGATTAGATGGCCATCATTCGATTTTGGTTTGGAGTGTGTTCCGAGGTGAGCGTATGTGGCTGCTACGTTACCACCAGCCCGTATGCGTAATTGGTATATCTACCCTGGCATTGCCTTGTGTGCCGTGTCACCTACCACATCGAGCCTTTACTACGAGTTTGTTTTTCTCCCGTAGCCCATGGAGTATTTAGGGTAGTCTCTCGAAGATATGCTGATACTGGATGGATTACTGGGACTATTATGTGTGAAGGGTAATATGGGTAGCCCAGAACGCTATTTAAAAGTATGTTTATTTTACTGTAGACATTATTATAATAGCGAAATATTACTACATAGTAAATAGTTTAATGGATCCTTAGAGGATGGGCGGTCCCAGGCATCCTTTAAGTTACTTGTACTTTATTACAGTTCACTTGAGTTGGTTTACATTATATAAGTATATATTGTCCTGACTCGAGTGTTTGTATTTTATTTACGCTCGGGTCAGCCTGAGTTATTAACAGATTTGGATTCCACTTTCTAGAGATTGGAATCGCTGGAGATCATCTGCTTATCTAGTTTTATCTATTTCAGTTCTATTGTTCTATTCAGCTTGTACTTGGTTATCATCTTGAAACTTCTGTTGTACTTTATTTATTCTGTTGTATTTTATTTAACTTTGATATATTTTCATAGTAGCTTCATGAACTACTATCTCTTTTACTTCCGCTGCACTATTATTACTCTTTGTCTGTGATCTATGATTATTATTTACTGTATATTCTGAGATTTGCCAAATTTTATTTACAATGCGGTATTTTGAGCAATTCAAGTCCGACATGTGCGGATGCGAATGGTTGAAAATATCGGGTTGTTACAGTTGGTATCAGAGCTTTGGCTTTGAGGAAAAACTTAGAATGTTTGGTGAATTTAGTTACAGAATCACTTTCATCCAAACTTGAATCTCTTCCTCTTTGATTCAAATTTCCTTCGAATTTTGGAACGTTCCCTACAGTTCCAAAATCCATTTGTATCCCTCACTATTCATCTTCTTTTGATTCTGGAGTATCCTATAACTCCGCTTCGAATGATCTTTTAGTGAGTCGGCGGTCTCGCCAATTTCAAATTCATTTGTAAAAGAGGGAAACTCCTTTACAATTAGCATCGATTCACCAGAGATTTATATCTATCCTTGGTTTAGATGTTAATATCTTTTATTATTCCAAACTCTATCTATTGAGATCGAATGTAGATTTACCCTAGAAAATCCACATCGATCTTATTCTTTAAGTCACGGTTGACTAGTTAAGGTTGCCCTTGATTTATTTAAGCTTATCCACCTCCCTATTTTTGTTATTTAGTCATCTTGTCTTTTGTTTCCAATCTATCTTCCAAACATTTTGAATTGTACTTGTTAATCTATTTTTTGTTTTATATATTGTGTTGTTTGAATTGTTGATATTGATTTGGGTTTCCGATCGATTCGTCTGATCAAAGCTATCGATAGGATTTCTAAAACACATTGACAGAACAAACTGACACAATATTATTCTAAAATTTGGTTAATGAAATAAATTTAGATATATAAGTAAATTTACGAAACTTAATAAACTGATTTAAATTGATAATTTGAAATGATAATACTTGATTTATCATTTATTGTTCTATAAATGAATTTATAAATAGTTGTTTATAAATTGATTTGGGAACTGAAATAAATATAAAACAAGATATTTGAGAATTTAATTTCTGATGGTTTTAAACCTCGTGTTTAAGTTTTGAAGTACATTATTTAAAGCATTTTCGTAAGAATATATTTCCAAAGAATTCTAAAGTTTAAAAATCAGTGCTCTTTTCTTTGTCGTTGGGAAATAATTTCGGTGATGACTGCAGCATCACCGACATTCATTTTCGAGTTTCGAAGTGAAGAGACCGCTCTGTAGTCTTGCTACAGCTTTGTTTTAGGAAATTAAATTGATTTGAATTTCTAAAATAAGATTGAATTTATAATATATATAGATATATGATTTAAATTTGATTTGATATATTATGTATATATATTTGTTTACCTCTAAATGGTTTGAAGGAATCGGAAATTTTATTCTTAAACTTTATCTTAAAGAATCATTTCAATTATAAAAAGAAAATCAAAATTTTAGATAAATGATTCAAACTTGAGACAAGGGAATCATAAAGTTTTAATTGTATATTACTCAATTGCATTTAAATATAACTCACCTAAATTATACAGAAGTTAACAATTGTAATTGGATAATATACAATATAAAAAGATTTTATAAATAAAATTTGAATGGTTAAAATAAATGTTATACACTTCAGTTTTAGTTATAAAATTATTAACAGGAGTAAATAGAATAAAAGGTTAATTGAATAATTTACAATATAAAATGATGTTAATGGAACTAACAATAAATTTAAAGCAGTTATAATAAGAGTAAGTATAATGGGCATAGATGATAAAATATATTGAGAGGAATAAATTTAACTTTAAGTAGGAATAAAGGAATTAAATTTAATAAGTACATTATGAGTATAATGAATGATTATTTTTTTTCAAATCCATGATCTTAGATATTGTTAATTTAAGATGATTAGAAGATAAGATAATAAAATTTGAGATAGTTAAGATTTATTTAACTTGTCTAAAAAAATTAATTATTTATTCAAGTTGAAATTTCAATGGTCTCTAACTTATTATCTTATTTTTTTTTCAAACTATCTTTTGGTTGTTCTTATTTTCCTTATCTTGCTTCAGGTTGGTGTAAGCATTTTCCTATAATTTTTCTGTTTAGAAATCTTTCTATAATCTTTGATAATCTCTACCTTGTTAAACTTACCTATAACAATAGTTATTAGGTATAAATTCATTCTCCTTGTCATCTTGTCTTAATCTTATTTCACTTTATCTTTTTCCGTGCTTTCCCGTACCTTATTCCTTTTCGGGGACGAAAAGTTTTGAGTGGAGGAGAGCGTAACAACTCTAGTTTTTTGCATATAATTTAAACTTGAATTTATTTTATTTTTAAATTATTTAAACTTGTTTTATTTCAAACATTTCATTTTAAAATATAAATTTTGATTATTACATGAATTATAATTTCAAACTGGTATAAACTGAATATTTTCCTTAAAAAAGGATTTGTGGTCAAAACTGGTTAAACTTTGACTTTTAATTTTAATTTTATATATTTGAATTCTTAAATTTTACCTTTTAGTATGAAATTAGATTTAATAACATGAATACTGCTTTTCGTTTCGTTGAAAACAGATTTAACTTGTGAAAGTTGTACTGTTTTCAATATTATCTGTATACTGAGTTATTCAACAATATTCTTTGTTTTAATTTATAAAAATGACATCTTTATTTGATATATCTTCTTATAATTTGTGTATTTATGTTATAGTATATATATTTTGACTTTTAAATATTTTTAAAGTGATTATAAAAAATTTCTAAAGCTTATTGAATTTATTTTCAAAATTTAAAGCCTAATTTCCATTTTTCAGCTATTTTATTTATTTAAATTATATTTAAATTTAAAATTTGTATATTTATTTGTGAATGTGTTTTATTTTTATGTTATTATCATTGTTATAAATATTTTTACAAGTCCATATAAATTTTCCAAAGTTCATTCTGTTATTTTCCATTTTTCTAGACCAGTTTGCAATTTTGTGCTATTTTCTTATTTTAACCTTATATAATTTATAAATATTTATATATATTTTATGTTTTGTTATATTTTCGAATTTGTGACTGAAATTATTATTATTTTCAGTAATATAAACTTATATAAATAAATAAAAGAAATTTGAAAGGTTTTGTGACTCTTTAGTTACTTGAGACTCTTTGTTTTCCCGCCTTTTCATTTTCTTAACTCTTGCATTGATGTTTCTTTGGCCGACTTTCTCATTTGTTCAGCCGCATATCTTTCTCATTTTTCACGTATACAATCTTTCTCATCTCTAAAAAAATAGCCGGCCATCATTCTCTTGCAAAAAAAATTGGTAAAGACTCCTTTTCTTTTTCATGTTTCTTTGTTTTCTCCTTTGTTTTACATGGATTTGCCTTGCCTTCATCCCCTTCTTTGGATCGGCCTGCCCTCATCCACCACCTAGGCCATCTCCACCACCATCCCCTCTGACCAACACCTCCTCCAGCCCCTTCCCATGCCATAGCTGAGCCCTTTGTGATGAAGAACCACCATAGTTTTGAGCAACATCTCATATATATGCATGCAGAGCACACCTAGGCCTAGCACCACCTCTTTCAACCATCTAGGCCGACCAACCACCACCACCACTGGCCTGATCTCGACCTAACACACCTCTGCACACCCTCACCTGACCATACCTGAAGTGGCCATTCCCTCCATGCATTGGCCGAGCCATAAGATGCCTTGAAACCCTTGCTTTTGCCTTGTAACATTAGCCTCTTGCTTCACAAACTTGTGCACCACTTTCTCTAGGCTAGGCCGACCCATTTCAATCCATAACCTGATCCAAATACATGCTTTGACCATGAAAACCTGATCCATAACTGAAGCATATGATGTTGAAAGCAAGTGCAAGGTCTTTGAAGATGATTTATGCATTCATTCCTAACATTGTTTATGTATATTTGTGTTGTTTTCACCACTACCCACCTTTGCACCATCAACAACCAAGTGTAGGCCGACCATACCCAACTAAAACCTGATCCAAATCTTGCCTTAGACCTGTAGTACATCTTATGGATGAACCTGAAGGTTGTTGGAAGCAAGTGCAAAGCAATTCTGCTTTTATTCGTGCAGTTGATTCTATCTTATTCTATCGTATTTTACATTAGAAAACTTATGTTATTATTATTGTTTTGTGTGACTTGTATTCAAGGGATTTGATACTTTGGCTCTTTCACTCATCTCTGTGCCGTGTTATCGTGCTTGTGTGGTTCCCTTTCGTGCATTCATCGTTGTGTCTCCAGCTCAAACCAGTGAGTAATTCTCACAAGACAATTTGTACTTATATAACTAGTAAACTAACCCCTTTTGGATCTGTAAAATGCATTATCATGTTACACCTGCTATATTATGATCATATGATTTAACGACCCGCTTTTTTAGACTATTCGCATCCTCACATGTCGGACTTGAATAATTCAAAATACCGAATTGCTAATTTAAATTTGGCAAAACTGAACATATACAGTAAATAAGTAATCACAGAATCACAGACACAGAGTAATAATATGCAGCGGAAGCAAAAGATAGTAGTTCACAAAGCTACTATATATAACAGAGTTAAATAAGTTACAACAGAATTCTTGAATACAATAGTCAAATACAAGAATCGGAATACATCTCTGGAATCAACTGAATATCTGAATGCTGGATAGATAGCCGGATCTTAAAGCGAAGCTCCAACTCCAAAGGTGAGGCTCGAAAGCTGGTACTCTCAGTCTGACCCGAGCGTAAAGCAAAACACAAAACACTTGAGTCAGGATTAACATTCTTATATTAATAAATCCAACTCAAGTGAAATAACAATTGAAATACAAATAACTCAAAGGACGTTGGAATAACCGTCCTCTAAGAATCCGTTAAACTATCTACTATGTAATAACATGCACTAAATAGGTAATGTCTATCAGTAATATAAAATATCAAAATAGTGTTAAGGCATTACCATTATCCCCCTTAACACATTTTTATATAAGCGTTATAGTCTATACAGCACTGTAAACTCCACCGTAAACTAGTGGGATATCAGGGAGTATTCCATAGGTATAACACAAAGCAAATTCGTAGTGGTCGCGTATATAGGGATAAAAGTATGACAAGGCACATGAGGCAATACTCAAGGTAGTGAAACTACCGTTTTCCTGATCCGGACTGGTAAAAACGCATCGCCGCAACGATCGCAACACCGCGAAACAACACTACCAAAATTTCGAGGGTGCACCAATCAATAACAAGTAATGAGTAGTTTACGAAGAAGTGTGTTCGCTCGAGGTAGCTAACCCCATTTGGCCCGGCACGGCTCCTATTTTAGTCATTTCCAATTTGACACAAGTGTCAGGGCTATCCATTATCGTTCTCTTTCTTCAGTCATCACGTACATCATTCCAACCACTTCATTCTGGATCACACTCCGCGTATAGTTATTAAAGTGGTTTTCGGTTTAGGCAGAGAGTATGTACATAACCGATTCCGGTTTCTTTAATAACTTTCGTAATTATAACACCGATTGGTCATTTAACAATTTCAAAACCAAATCAATTCCAATTTCAGTTAGAATTTATAAATCAACATTTCATTTGTCTTTCTAAAACAATTCCTATAATTTACATTTCAAAACTTCCAAATTACTATTTCAAAATCTTATAATTCGATTTCATTTTTTATTTAAACAATTCAATATTGATTCATGTTCGTATATAAGTTTCCTTCCGAAATCATTTAAATTAATTTAATTTAACATTCCAATCAAATTTAAATTCATTTATCGATTTTATTCAATATTTGTTAAGCTAATTTATCATTTAAAATAATTTTCATTTAATTTCCAATTCATTAAATCAATTACTTACGTTCAACATCATTATATCAAAACTTCAAATTTGAATTAAATTAGATTCGTCAAATCAAATTATATTTTACTTCTTGTTAAAGAAAACAATTTCACTTATTTACTTACTTACAAATTTCAAAACTCAATTAATACAGAAACTAAATTTCACATATTCAATAAGTTCAATTTCACTTATTAACTTACTTAAATTTTCCAAAACTCAATTAATAAAGAAACCCAATTTCATTTATTAACGAAGTTCAAATTCACTTATTCAGGGTTTAATTTTTCTTATCAAGAATTCAAATTTTTATTTAATTATCAAATAATTCAATCTTATTCAATTAATAAATAATTTCAAACTTAATTATAAAATAATTTCAAACTTAATAATTTCAAACTTAATTATAAATTCAAACTTAATTATTAAATCATTTCAAACTTAATTCAATGAATAGTTCCAAATTTATTGTCAAATAATTTATTTTAAAATAGCGTTCTTTCAATAATTACTTTGTTAATATTTCATTTCGGATTTTTAAATATTAACATTACTTTACATAAAATTTCAAATTCCAACTTCTTTTCAAAACTTAATTATCTATTCAAATAAAATCTTTATTTTATTTTTAAATCAAATTATTGACCAATCGGGTTTGTATTTAATTCTCTACCCTAGTTCAAGTTCATTTGGGTATTTATCATTTCAACGCGATTCCATTTAAATTCAAAAATCAAAGCATAGCAAAGGGAACTTGCAGTGTGATAACTGGGATGGTGTCAAAGTAAATAAACAAGCAATAACAACAATCAATAACAATACTATAATTAATTCAAATAATCCCAAAATAATCGTATTAATTCACAATGTTGTTTGTGCAAATTAATATAATTTTTTTTTAGAATCTACACTATCATTTCATGTAGATTAAAGATTTATTACACTATTATTTTATGCGGTTCTACACTTGACATTTATTATTCGATTTCATACTATATCAATTTATAAAACATAAATTTAAATGATTCAAGGTGTAATTAACCATATTTATACATGTCAAGTAATTAAACATTTAAGAGGGTCATATTATACAAAATTTTTATCTAATCAATTCAACACATATCAATTCAAATTTGTTAACTCCTACGTCAATTTCAATTGTAAATTATTTACCACTTCATACATTAACAATTTAACATCCAATATCAACATCATACAATCAATCATTTATCAACCAAACTGGATTATCATCGTATAAATAACAGATAATGGTGTCAGATGTCACAGGTGAACTGATACAGGTAATAACATATATATAACAGTGTACATAACTAACAGCAGCATATTTCAATTGTCGTTTCAATTAAAATCAAATGTAATAAATAAAAGAACATTAATCGTGATTGATTGCTCATCTTTCGAGGCTAGAGAGAGAAAAGACAATGGGATGAGTTACGGATCCAAGCACGAATTTCAAAGCAAAGCATGATGGACTCGAGTTCGATGGACAAGTTGATAAATAGAACGTGATAAAACGAATCAGAACCATCATGATATAACTGGAAAAAAATATACGTTATAAACTTTTCTTTGAAACCAAATTTCTAAATACACATTTGAAATAATATCTATAAACTGCATTAAATAGATTTATTCACAGCAGAATGAAGTGTATACTCAACGTGCAATATAACTAATATATATAGAACTAATATAAACTCATATTTAATCAATACTCAATTTAAAATACAAATTTAAATAACCAATCTATATAAAAATATTTAATTAAAAATCAAAACATATTTTTGGAAAATATATTGCTTTGCAGACTAGCATGTATATGCAGACCTTATATATAATAACACTAAATATACTATGCAAGCTAATATGTATGTATGCAAGCTACAACAAACCCAGGCTATATATGCACAGTGTATATGCACGCAAGCTACAAAATAAAAATGTATATATATATATTACATTTTAAAAACAAATATATAATATAGTACAGTATAATATAATATCTATATATGAAATGCTAAACCTATATAAGACTTGTATACAGAAATTCAAAAAATAATATCTATATCGAAGTAAAAAAAACGGCTTTCGCAAATTTACATATTCAAAATCCGAACTGGCCATATAACTACTGGTACTTGTATATAAATTGACAGAATATTCTATAACTTATACAAACTTATATATACATAAATGGATAAATTATATATATATATATATATATATATATAAAAACCAAAATTCACAGTTTATATTAAATATCAAAACATTAAAAATCACGCAACTATATATATTATAAATATAAATAAACATTACTTTGTAAAATGCTTTATAGAACAGCTGTTAGCAGAGAAGTACAAATGCATAAAATATATGCTTTCATTATATACATTGAAAAAATGCAAAACGTGTAATATAAACAACACGAAATGTCTTACTTGTACATAAAAATAAAGAGGAGAGGAAGAAATGCAGGGTCGCAAGTGACAGGAGCATGGTTACAGTGCGGAAAAAAAATGACTGCAGCTTATACAATTCATGCGGCTGCCAACTTGGAGCAGGGGAGAGTGAAGATGTGGCGTTGGTGTTGGCTGCCACCTCGGGGTATGAGTGAGTGGTAGATGCGGAGGAGAGCTTGGGCGGAGATGTTGAGGAAGGATAAGCTTCGGCTCTGGCTTGGCAAGGTCAGGCGAAGGTGGTCGGCCGGTTTGGGTGCTAGAAGTGGCGGCAGTTGATGTGGAGGGGGCGTGCGGTGGTGGAGTGGTGCAGGCGGAGGTGCGAGGGTGGATCGGTTGGCGAGGTGTGGCTGACGTTGTGAGTTAGGTGTGGCTGCTATGGCGAGGTAGTCCGACGCGAGGTAGCAGAGGGACGTTGCTGAGGTCTGCGCGCATACGGGAAGTGGAGGTGGTGCACTGCATCTTTGGGTTGCGGGTTGCTTGCGCGCATGGGTGATGGTTTTTTTTTTAATATATAAAAGCATGGCTATGAGAAAAATGAAGAAAGAGAAGAGAACGTGCAGGCAAAATGAAGATGGAAGAAGTTTTGGACAAGGAAGAGATGACGTACAGCCAAATCTATTTGTTTTCATTTTTCTTCATTTCAGAAAATGAACCGAGCAACAATAAATCGGCACATAGGTAATATCAAAAGTTGGAGCAAAATTTTAGACATTGATTCAAGAAACATTAATAGCCCGAGCCTATTGGATGTTTTCGAGAAAAATGAGTAGTCACTGGCCCAAATACACCACCGATACGCCTAATCGGTTCACCGACTTCGTCGCGTTCCGAACTTCAACTGCACGGATGAGTATACTGCAGAGATCCGTATGAGACGGTCAAAATGGTATACGGATATCAATGGTGCGATTGAATTTATAAAATTCAACTTTTCTACTAGCGGAAAATGTAAGAAAAATGTAGAAAAATAAGATCGACGGAGCTAAAAAGCCCGAATTTAGAAAAACGAAAAATGACGTCTTACTCAGAAGATGGTTTAGAATTTTTCTATGTAAAAATATTTAGGTTTCGAAAACGTTTTATTTTCATCGCTTTTTAACTGATTAAATTGAAGTAAATTTACGCACGAAATAAATTTCATATTTTCGGACGAAAATTTATCGGTTGCTATGTTTAACTGGACACATTCCAAATATCATATTTATTTTTCAAAATTTTATCGTTTAAAATCCCACAAAATTTCAATTAATAACGTTATTAAAACTGGTTAAATTTGCGGGTTGTTACATATGATGTTCACCCATGCTTAAACACCTGTTATATCATCTGTTACTGTTATATTATGCTGTTCTGTTATTTATATCAGTTTATCACACTACAAGTTCCCTTTAGATTAGAATCACTATGGGTAGAAATGGTACATACCCGAACGGACTTTAGAATAAGGGAAAATCGTTATGGGCTGAAATGATAGGCCTGAATGATTTTCGATTGTTTTCATTTACTTGAGACTGCGGGTTTGAAATGATAAAACCTGGATTTTTCTTTATAAATTACGGGTTGAAATGATATATTACCCGTATCACTTTACCTAGGCTAGAAAATTATATACAGGCCCGTAGTTAAAATATGTTTTTCTAAAAAATTTAAAATATTTTAGAAATGTAATTATTATAATACTTTGATAAAAAAATGATTTTTGTAAAGTATTATTGATTTTCTGGAAATTTATAAGTTAAATAAATTATGGAAAATCTAAATGTAAGTTATTTTGGAAATTTTGATTTAATTATAATTGGAAATTAATTTAAATATGAAATTATGATAAATTTATGATAATTTGAATTTAAAATGAATTTGGAGTGATTTTATAATACATTAATGATTTTTGAATAAAGTTAAAATCTGAAATGAATGATTATTTAAGTTAAAATTTTGAAATATAACCAAAATGGGAATTTGTGAATTTGGCTAAAAAGTGAATATTAAGTTAAGTAAATAAATTTGGGATTAAGTCATATTTTGAAAATTTAAAATTAAGTGTTAATTTGAAATTTAATTCAACGAATTTAAAACTGAATGTTGAAATTTAATTAGTGAATTATTATTAAATCTTGATTTTTGAATGGAAATTTAACTTTATAAAATCATGAACATAAGGAAAATTAAATGTTGTTTATAAATGAGAAAATGTATTATTTTATAAGTAAAAAAATGTTTTAAATAAAAATATAATTGGTTGTGAAATATATTGAATATTTGAAGTTAATTAACTGTATTTTTTGAAATGCTATTAATTGCAATGTAAATGATATTACAACATTTGTAAATGCTGTAGTTGATGATAATGAACTAAAAAGCTAAATTGAATTAAGCAATTTTTTAGGTGCTATAATTGTTGAATTTAACTGAGTTTATTTGAAATTTAAGTAAACCGTATTACAGCATTTTTAAAATGCTGTCTTTAGTTAAATTGAACTGTTTTGAATGTAACTTTCCGTAGCATTTTCTAAATGCTGTGAAAAGTGAATTTTCACTGTTTTGATAAACTTAAGTGAATAAATGAACTTTGAAAGTTGAAAATTTAATAATTTAATTATTAAATATAATAACTCCATTTTAATGATTAAAAATGATTTTTGAAATGTAAACTATTTTGAAATGTGAATTGAAATGGTATTTTAAATTGAATGAAATGAATAATGATTTGAAATGAAGTTTTGTAAAGATATGAAATTTTAATATATTAAAATGATTTGAAATGAAATTTTGTAAAGATATGATATTTTGATATATTAAAATGATTGGAAATGAAGTGTAAAGATATCATATTTTAATATATTGAAATGATTTGACATGAAGTTTTGGAAAGATATGATGTTTTTGAATTGGTTTGGAATTAATTTAATATTTATTTTGATAAAGATTTGGATTTGAAATGATATTCTGTTTTGAAGTATAAATACCATTTTAAATTATAACTACGGGTTATAATAACGATTGGTTGGCAAAGAGACCGGGATCGGATATCTGGCATACTCTCTGTCGATACCGAAAACCACTTTGACAACCGTGTACGCGGTGGAGATTCCAGAATGAAGTAGGATGGCGGCGACGTTCTTGAGGTATATTACGTGAACCCAACTCCCGTGAGTTGGCATAAGGTGGCTAAAACAGGAGCGATCTCGGGCCAAGTGAGGCCATTCCTCCGATCGGACACATTCCTTCGATACTATACTCTTACTTGTGTTTGATTAGATGGTCATCCTTCGATTTTTGGTTTGGAGTGTGTTCCAAGGTGGGCGTATGTGGCTGCTACGTTACCACCAGCCGGTGTGCGTAATTGGTATATCTACCCTAGCATTGCCTTGTGTGTCGTGTCACCTACCATATCGAGCCTTTACTACGAGTTTGTTTTTCTTCCGTAGCCCATGGAGTATTTAGGGTAGTCTCTCGGAGATATGCTGATACCGGATGGACTACTGGGACTATTATGTGTGAATGGTGATATGGGTAGCCCGTAACGCTATTTAAAAGTATGTTTATTTTACTGTAGACATTATTATAATAGCGCAATATTACTACATGGTAAATAGTTTAACGGATCCTTAGAGGATGGGCGGTCCCAGGCATCCTTTAAGTTACTTGTACTTTATTACATTTCACTTGAGTTGGTTTACATTATATAAGTATATATTGTCCTGACTCGAGTGTTTGTATTTTATTTACGCTCGGGTCAGCCTGAGTTATTAACAGATTTGGATTCCACTTTCTAGAGATTGGAATCGCTGGAGATCATATGCTTATCTAGTTTTATCTATTCCATTTCTGTTGTTCTATTCAGCTTGTACTTGGTTATCATCTTGAGACTCTGTTGTACTTTATTTATTCTATTGTATTTTATTTAACTCTGATATATTTTCATAGTAGCTTCATGAACTACTATCTCTTTTACTTCCGCTGCACTATTATTACTCGTGTTTGTTATCTATGATTATTATTTACTGTATATTCTGAGATTTGCCAAATTTTATTTACAATGCGGTATTTTGAGCAATTCAAGTCCGACATGTGCGGATGCGAATGGTGGAAAATATCGGGTTGTTACACATTGTGTAGGAAAACTACCAGTATCTTCTTTTTATGTTGATGATAGAGTTTTAGAAAACCTCCGTATCGAACTCATTTATATATACCATTAATATAGCTTGATTGTTCTTCCCTATTATATGGTCGTCCATGTACTATTCTTTTAATGATGTTGCTATATTTTCTCATATTTCAAATTTTGAATCCGCTATAAGCGTTTTATTATATGACATTTTAATTGGACTGGATTACACTTTCCAGAAATACAAGAAATGGAGAAATTTTCTCTTTCCATTGTTTGTACCAAAATTGGGCACAACACTCTTTGGAAGTATTTGAAGAAATAAAATGAACAAAATAAACGAAAAAAGAGAATTATCTAACAAACACTTCAAACAATAATCAGAAAAATGGCAAAGAGTCGTAAGGATTTAAAGTGGTTCGGCGTATTGCCTACGTCCACTATGAAATGATTATCTTTTATTAACTTTAACTTGTTGATTACAGCGGATTACAACAGTGAATTTCGAGTACAACAGCGATGTTTGAGTGTAATAGTGATTTCAACAGAGTTTGGATGTCGAAGAGCCAAAGTCCTTTTTCTGTAGGCTCTGGGATGCTATTTATAGGCATAGGCTGCAAATATCTCGCTCAGATCTCGGAAGACCTCTTCTAGCACGTGGGTGGGCCTACGCGATCGATCCTATATGGTTTGCACTTCGTCCGTGATCGATACAAACGAATTTCGTATCGATCAAAATTTGGCCCAATCGAGTCCAAATTGGGCACGAACATTCTTTAGGTTGTACATAAGCTCTTGCGAAAATTTCATAGCATTTGAACTTGTAGATTGTGAGTTATAATCGATGCAAGTTTGGGCTTTTCGATTGTTGTTCTCTTCGTATCGATGTTGTTCGTATCGATCTTTTTGCATCGATAAGTCTGTACGTGATGCTAGTTGACGTGGCACTTGCTTTTAGGATCGATCCACATTTTATGCCAAACGATCGAGTCTTTCCTATGGATGCGCCTTGTTTGTATCGACCCGGGATAGCCTTGTTCGCATCGATCCACTGCTCTGTGCGTATCGATTATTACTGCTTCTATTCGTATCGATGATCACAGGCCACTTCGTATCGATGACCGGAGGCTGCTTCATATCCATTCTTATGTAAGCTCTTCGTATCGATCCTCTGGACATAACTTCGTATCAATGACATTTGTGTATTTCCATTGATCACCGGGGGCCACTTCATATCGATGGAAAGCCTTGAGTTCGTATTGTTCCCTTCGGCTGACCGATACGAAATGGGTAGAAAGGGATCGATACGAAGATGACAACAGTTAACTAAGTGGATTAGGAATGATGTTACTGGTTAATGGATACGAAACAATATTCTTTAATGGATATGAACAGTTGAGGCTTGATGGATACGAATGACAAATAATTGATGGATACGAAGAACATTGCTCTCCTGATCGATACGAAACTGTGCGCCCCCGATGGATTTGAATCAGATCGATTCGAACGTGGTTTCTTCCTGGTGGTTTGATGGATACGAACAAGGTGACTGCCCGAATTGCATCGATCATATCTTGAACATATGAACTCCGACTGACTTGAAAATCGGAATGTTGACTTTCATAGCTTTGCTTGTCTTCTAATCAATTGTAGCTTGATCCAGACTCGGTCAAAATTTACTGACATCCATAGTTGACCTATTCATAACTGGCAATCAAGGAGAACTACTTTGGCTTTCAATCGATTCTTCGGTGTCACGGCTTTGCCAAAAGGCGGGATAACAGTCGTCATTAACATCTTAACGCTTTTTGAGCAAGAATATCATTTTAATATAAGTATTAACTCCTTCTATGAATATACGATCAAATGGGAAGAGAAAAATGGATGATGATTATGTTTGTGCTGCAACTTTTCTTGTCACTCTCTGTATTTGTTGTACATTTGGTTAAACTTTTGTATTCTTTAAGTTGATCAACTATAGATGTTCGTAATTTTATTTCAATTGTTTTGTCAATAAATTAATCATGTGTTTTTGTATTTCTTCCAGTTTAGCTCACTGATTTACACATAGTTTGATTGTACATTTAATTTTAAATTTGAAGACATTTTAAGTATAATATATGAAATGTACAATAATGTCATGAATGGATGGCATGTAACAGAACATCGTTAAGAGAATATGTATATAATACGACAATATGTATATGATACTCAAATTATTCAAATGGGGCATTATTTTGCCTTGCAAACATGGTTCGCCTCAGGATTACAAAATTTTATACGTTGCATTTCTTTGCGTCATGCCATATTATCACCTAGACGTGTCTAAGCAGCTCCAGCATCGGGTACAATTTTGAAATTGTATCACTCTTCCACTTGACATTACAAACATTGTTGAATTTATGATGATTAAAAAATGGATTTTTAATGATCAATTGAAGGTAACAATACGTTTTGTACATTATTTATTATTTAAATCAGAAATTGCGATGAAATTAAGGGGCTAGTGTGGAATTGCACTATTTAAGGTGTCATCAAACTCTTCGCTTTTAAGAGTGCATTTATAGAAAATGTTTTTTTAAATGGTACTTGATACAACATGTCACTGGGACAACACAACATAAACCACATGTCAATAAATGTTCGAATCTGCTATATTAAATGTTTACCATGTTACCGTGTTCAACGCATCTGGTTTACCCCATTGGAGTGGTGCGGACAAATTGGCTTTCGAACCATTTGGAAACATGGGCAAAATTTTCCACCCTTTTAGGCATTATTAACAATCGTGCCCTTTTCTTGTACTTTTTTTAGAATCTCCTCTTCATTATCAATCTTGTAAATTTTCTCCTTTTAGAATGTAATAAAAACTCCTCTCCACAAGTGGATGTACACTACCTCGTGGTAGTGGAACCACTATAAATCTCATGTGTTATTTGCTTTTATTGCTTGATCTGTGATTGCTTTTTAATTGGAGACTATCAGTTGTTTGTTTTGCCTCATCATCAATTCGGTCCTATTTGTTTTCCGCAAGGTTGGGTTTTTTCGTTCCTAAGGCGTCTAGAGAGATTTTTCCCAGCAATATTTTACATCAATTATATTCACTTGCATACTAAGCTATAGTAAATATTGCGGTAGCTAGCTTTATTTTATAGTGCACTTGCACCCTAAACCATAATTCTCTTGTGTAACTTCTATGGATCGTACCCAAAATTGTTGTAACCGGTAAGTTGTCTAAAAGAAACTGGTGTACATCATCATCCAAACCGATTCAAACACAAAATCAGATTGAAAATTTCAAGCACTAATGTCCATAGCTGTGCAGTTAATACCCCGCCATTACCACGCTATAACCCTGCTATATCTCACAGCGGATTTCTACCACTACGATTTTGCCATATAAACCCAAATATAGCATTTCCGCTCTAAGTCCCGCTATTTCTGCTATGCCCCGTTATTCCCGCTATATTCTGTTATTTCCGCTATATCTTTTTTTAAAAGAAATGAGTTTAAAAATGACATTTATACATTATAAAAATTATAAAATTAATTTATTTAATGTAATTTTTAATATATTTTCAAGAATGAAAATACTCTAACATTCTATTAAATTCAATTATGTTATATAACAGTTTTACGTTTATTCACTGTATATTCGCGCATGTTTTTATTTAAAATTATTTATGTATCAATTATAATTCAATTGAATGTTAATTTTTCATTTAATTACCATTTATATATTTGTAAAAACATTAAATACAAGTTTTATATACTATTCTAGAGTCATCCGCTATATCCCACCATATCCTTGTTGTATCCCTACTATGACTTTTTGCACCTCCTCCGCATTTAATCCACAAAGCGCTTTAACTACACAGGTCCATAATATATTTTTTAAATACCAACAATTTCAATTTAGATAAAATAAAAAATCACTACTCAATTTGTTGCACTCATATGAATATACAGAAAATCAATTAAGGTCAATTAGTCATCCAATGCAAAAAAGAAAAGAGCTAGTCATCAATTCACCATTTCTATATCATTTTGTTAAATACTTTCCATGTTGTGGTTTTATTAATTTCAGATTGTAATTAGAATATTCTATATTTTGCATCAGTTATATTCACTTACACCTTAAACTATAGGAAATACTGTAGTAGCTAGCTCTATTTTGCTGCAACTAGCACTTGCACCCTAAACTATAATTCTCCCATGTAACTTCTATGAATCATACCCAAAATTACTATAACTATGTTGTCTAAAAGAAACTGATCTACATTGCTATCCAAGCTGATTTTGATGAATCGTACCCAAAATTGATGTCAAAGTAAGTTGTACAGAAGAAACTGATGTACATTGCCATCCAAGCTGATGCAAACTCAAAATCAAATTCAAAATTTCAAGCACTAGTATCCATAGTATATTTTTTAAATACCAACAATTTCAGTTTCAATAAAATAAATAGCCTCTAGTCAATTTGTTTCACTTAAATGAATATATACATAAAATTAATGGAAGTTAATTAGTCTTTTAGTGCAAAAGGAAAGGAGCTTATCATCAATTTACCATTTTTATATGATTTTGTTAAATACTTTCCATGTTTTGGTTTTACCAATTTCAAATAGTAATAAGCATATGCTATATTTTCATCAATTATATTCACTTTCACCTTAAACTATAGTAAATATTATGTAGTTTTCTTTATTTTACTGTAACCAGCACTTGTAGCCTACACTATAATTCTCTTGTGTAATTTCTATGAATCGTACCCAAAATTATTGTAACCAGTAAGTAGTCTAAAAGAAACTGACGTACATTGCCATCTAAGCTAATTTAAACTCAAACTCAATTGAAAATTTAAAGCACTAGTATCTATAGTATATTTTTTAAATACCAACAATTTCGATAAAGTAAACAACCTCTAGTCAATTCGTTGCACTTATATGAATATAAAGAAAATTAATGAAGGTTACTTAGTTATTCAGTGTAAAAAATAAAAGTGTTGGTCATTAATTTACCATTTCTATGTCATTTTGTTAAATACTATCCATGTTGTGGTTTTACTAATTTCAAATACTAATTAGAATATGCCATATTTTGCATCAATTATATTCATTTGCACTTAAACTATAGTAAATATTGCAGTAGCTAGTTTTATTTTGCATCAATGCATCAATTATAGCCACTACTATAGCCACCCTAAACTATAACAAATATTTTACATCAATTATAGTCTTTTTTGATTCGTTACTGTTATATTTCATAAATATTTTGCACCCAACCACTTCATGATCATTGATAAGAAATTTTTTTTATTTTTGAACACACATATGATCACATTTTCTAGCCGTATGTAATAAGTTGTTAGCAAATAAAGTAATAAATCATAATCATACTACAGCTACTACATAGATCATTTATAGTTTTGCTTTCAACTTGCAAAGTATTACCAATACATGCTTTAAGTATTCGATTTCAACTTGCAGAATAGAAAAAAAATGAGAACCGTACCAATTACCTTAAAATAATAGTGAGGATTTCGCTGAAACTATTAGTGATATGGTAGAGAACCCAATTGAAAACAATATGAGAGCGGGTAACAAACTTATGGGTTCAATTTTAGAGCATTACGAGAAAATACCAAAATGAAATAAAACATATCTAAATAAAATTTCTTTGAACTACAATCTGAAAATCAAAATTTGAAGATAATAAAAGAAGGAAAAATACTTGAATAATAAGGCTGAGGCAGTGCTAGGATGAGGTGGTAACCCTAGATTGAAAGAGGAAGGAAAAAAGCAATGAAACGAGTAACGGTGAAGCGTGAGAAGTGAGATAAAGTGAAATAAACGATAAATTACAATCCTATGCATTTTAATTCCATCCGTTTTTGACATTACCAGATATTATTGTGGTAATAACCGTTGTAAATTATTCCTAATGGAAATATCCGTTGGAAGTTTGCAACACTAATAATTGTTATAAATTAGAGAAAAGTAAGTGTTACAAATTGGGCTTTATGGTGTTGTGAAATAAATATATGTATATATATTATAAAATCATTGTCGAATATAGTAAATGTTATTATGAAATAAAATTAAAGAAGTTTACGTAGTTAATGCGATCTAGCTGGTCGATTGTATGTTGTATTATAACACTCCATAAAATAAACATTAATTAATTAAAAAAATTAATAAATAATTATTAAAGCTCAAAATTGTAATTTAAGAGAAATTCAAAATTTGGCTTTGAAACTTGCAACATTGTGTTCGTGGCGATTTCTTGAAAAAACTATATATATAAAGCTTTGGGGTTGGAGTTCAAATGGAGAAATCATCGACATATGAAGATTTCAGGTAGAAAATAATTCAAAATAGAATTAAGAAAATAAATATTAATAAACTTAAGGATTAAGTAAATGTAAATAACAAGGTTAAGTAAGAGTTAAAAACATGTTAACAGGGAATAATTTAGCACTAGGACCCACCGGTTGACCGCAAGTGGTTGACTAGTATACATGGGCGTCATTGGTTAGCTCGGGCCGGTGCTGATTTGAACCTCGGCCTAGCAGCCATGATTTAATATGTTATAACCTAACAAATTGAATTAATTCCAACACCTATAAACACTGACCTAGCCTCTCGCTTTTCTTCCTATTTTTTGAACTGAGCGGAACATTGCTATTTCTCCTTCTCCGCTATTTCTAGAAATTATAAGTTTTTTGAGTAAACTGCAATGGTGATCATTGTTTGAATGTTTTTTCTTAATATTTTTTATTATCTGTTTATGTGGCATTAGAAAATATATTGGTGGGTGTACACAGTAACCCAAAAAAAAGGAGTGAATCAATTCTGCGAAAGAGGTAAGTATAGAAATTACAAATTTCGATTTTCACTTTAAACCCAAATCTCATATTAGATCTTATATTCCAATAGGTATCTATACATGTTTGAGTACATATTTTTGGTCGAGAAGAAAAGGAGTCAACTAAGAGGAATGGATTTGGAGATTGAAAGCTAAAAGGTGAGTGGGAAATTATGTAATCCATATAATACTACGTTTATATCTTTGAAATTTTATTTTGTTATTATGCCTATGTGAAAACCATTGAATTATAGGTTTAAACAAACGTATCTAACTTGAAATCCTTGCCTACATATTTAGAAACTGTTTAACTTCTATGAAATGATATAGATACGACCTAGATCTGGAAGTTAGGGAGAATAATCTATAAATTTATTAAATATAATATTGATAGAATTGCGTTGTCAATTCCATATTTTTGTTATTTCAATTGTAGATTGTTGAACTTGATAATCAGCAATTGAAGGTGCTCTAGTTTGATTTGGGATGTAAATTTCTATGTTTTAATTCATTGAAATTGTATAATATACAACCTAGTTGTATTGATTGTCATGTGAATTTCCATAAATTGTCGAACTTCACAGTTATATACTAAAAATGCGTCATTTGAAATAACAATGGATATTCATATATTCAAAGGAAAGAGAAGTGCAACGTAGAAATGTTTTATCGTAGTTTGCACTGTCTATTTCAATCAAAAAAATACAATGTAATTGCAAATTTGTACAATTCAACTTTTGGTAGTCTATGGAAAGTTGCAATGGTAACATTTCCTTCTTTGAAAAGATCTAATGCACTAAAATGTAGAAATAAATATTTCTACGAAATTTACACATAAGCGTATTTCTAAAATTCCTAATTGTGGAAACTAAAATGTTATAAATAGAAATATAAATAATCTAATTTACCAATTATATATATGTATGTATGTATGTATGTATGTATATGTATATATGTATGTACTATGTAAAGTAAGTATAAGTTTAAGAAATAAATAAGTAACATCTATTGAAACATATGTGAACGTGTAATTAATTATACATTATCATATTAATTATAGATAAAACGCTAAAATACGATTATGTAATAAATTAAGGAGTTAATTGGTAAGTTACAATAATCAAGCCAAATATGAAACGTATAGGCCAAACATGATAACGATGTATAAACCCAATTATTGTGTTTAATCTCAAAAGCCAAATATGACATCGATGAAGGAAATTAAATAGGCATGATAAATTAATTCTGAAACATATAAATAAATGTCATTAATATTTGTCCAATTCTTCATCTAAATTATTTTGCCCATCATAGGAGTAAAGTTTGAAGCGATTTTTCGATGCGTTAGATTATTGAATGGTAGAAAGTAGATGCAAAATTGGTTGTTTCATACTTCTATTTGTAGGAGTATGGAGTTCTGGTAGAAAAGATTTTTAAAAAATCTACATAGATATAAAGCTGACAGTATATATGTAGTTTGTTTGCATCATGTTTTCAAAAATGTTTTTAAAAGAAATACGTTCATATGGAAGGATCTGATTTAGAATCATTCTGCATACATATTTTCTGTGCAGTAATACAGTAATACATTGTGTATTTGTGTACATAGGGTTGCAAAATTGGCTGTACACTCATTGGTTGTGTAGTTTATGATAATTAGGAGCCAAAACTATGACTTAGTCATTGGTAAAATTTTAGGGACGAAATTCTTTTTAATGGGGAAGAAAGTAACACCGCATGATTCGACGTTAGTTATTTAATTAGTTGGTTAATTAATTAGGCTTCAAAAATAGAATTTATGTAAACGATAGAATTTGGTCATGAAACTTACATCATTGCATTCATGGCGAAATTCTGAGCAACCTTCATATTTGAAGTTTTGCGGTCGGAATCTAAACGAAGAAGTTGCAGACGAAAAACGAATTCGAACTGAAAATAAACAAACAAGAAAAACTAATGTTTCTAATCAATTAGCTAGGGACCACATGTAACATCCTAAAATTGAGAAAAATTGAGAAAAATTTCAAATAAACTTGAGAAAGATTTCAAATAAACTTCACACAATCTTTTTTGTTTAGGATTTTTAAATAAAACAGGTTTGTTTAAACTTGAATTACAGTTTAAAATTTGTTTCAAGCTTGAACATGAAGTATTTGTCTCTGTAACTTAAAATTTACAGTAAAAACAAAATCATGCGATAAACTCAAGTATGTAAAATCATTGTTTTGATTATATAACCTGAATAAACACACAAAGAGATGGTTTTTAAAATAAATATGATGATTTTTCATTTGGTATTCCAAGTGCAGTTCGTATTTATATAAAATTTGTTCTTCTTCCATTTTCAAATGATCGATCAAATAATTGTTGATGAAATTTGGTTTAAAGCTAGTTTATTGATTAAAGATTTCAGGAAAATTGTCGAACAAATTTTCTATTGCGTAATTCGGTGGGTCGAGTTAAAGTTAGGGTTGTATTCACGTTTTTGTTTGTGTCTGTAAATGAGGTGATTTCATCACCTCGGAGGCATCGAGCTTCACGTGATTCTGGAGGATAGTGGCTTGGTGTGTTGACGAGATATGGCCGAGGTTATGGCGTCGCTGGTGGTCTGAGGAGCGGCGGCGAGGCAATTTTGTTTTGGTTAGTTCGAGTCACAGTTTCGAGCAAACTGGTGAAATTCGATTTCGAGTTTTTTGCATTGAATCGAAACTCGATTTCGAGTGTAAGGGTAAATTTCGACTTGCCGAAGGCCGTGACGTTCGCTAGAACGGTGGCGCGACGACATGCATGTGCACGACGTCGATTTTGTGTCAGCGGGTTTAGGCCTGGGGAGAGACTCGAGGGAACGTTCGAGTAAAAAGGGTTTTGGCTTAAAATCCTCTCGCGTTTGAATGGGAGTTGTTTTCAGAAGTATATAACTTAAGAAAAAAGAAGAAAGAAAAAGAAAAAAGAAAGAAAAGAAGAACAGGAAGAAGAAGAATACGTGAACAAACTGGGGAATGTCTCGGGCAAATGCAGGTGAAACTAGAGTAGATACTCGAGTAAAAGTATGGGTTGCTCGGGTTGCTTTAAAAATGGGTTAAGCCCAAATTAATTTCAAGTTATTATGCTACCCAAATTTGATGTTAACAAAGTAATTAATGTTTAATTGTTTGAGTTAAGAACTTATTTCGAGTTTAATTAATTCAGCAAATGCTTAACAAAGTTTTTATAATTAATACTCCCACTAAATAATTTAATTTAAGATAAATGTTAAAGTCAATTAACATTAAAGCTTTTTGCGACAATAATAATAAATTGATTTTGAAATAATTAAAGAAGATTTTGAAATAATTAAAGAAGATTTTAAAATGTTAAATTAGATAAATGATCAATTGTTATAAAAAGAAATTAAGAATAATTAAATTAATAATTGTGATTAACTAAGTAATTAAGGATTTATAATTTGTAATTAAAATTAATAAACATTAAGTGTCCAAATTATTTGTAAATTAAGAATTTGTTAGATAAATTAAGTTGATTAATTATAATTGGCAGATAGTTAAAATAATTAACTAAGAAACAATTAATCAAGTTAATTAAGATTTAATTAATTTATCCAAATTAATCATTGATTTTAAAATAATAAATGAAAATAATTATGTGGTTATCTATTAAATCACAACCACATTGGAAAATAATTAACTATTGCTGTGCACTAGATTGCTATTTCTGTTCTGGTTGTGATACTGTGTGATGTAGATTGCTATGTACTGCACTGTAATTGTGATTTGTTCTGTATTGGTATGAAAACCTCATTGCCCGTAAAACGGTATTTAAACTTCGATGCGACAGGGAGTCGGATTCCAGTTGGTTATCCGAAACCCACATCGAACCTTGAATATGAATCTTTGTGATTGATATATATCCACGTGTTTTAAAATTAAGCGTTCACTATTCGGTTTAGCCGGGAGAGGACCTGCGTGCCATATAACCCATTCCGAATAGTGATACATTGAAATGGATAGCATTTGAAGACCGATGGTGAAGATCGGGTGTCTTCAAAACCGATAGGATAACCTATCGATCATCTCTGCACCGAGTAGCTACGGTATAGAGATCCCCTAAGTGATGGGAAGTCCGATTGGGATCGTGGATATCCGGATTTGCAATGGCTTCTTCCTTTATTGGACGAAGTGCCTTCGGTTCTGTTCGAACCAGGAACAGACTTGTATGGTTGTATGTCTGGCACTACACTTTAAGGTATAAAGCAGATTTCTTTCAAATACGTATCTGTTGATGGCGGAGAATTTATTCTCTGAGCTTAACACCCTTCTCTGAGACGTACGAGCTCAGAGGTTGTGTATTTGAAAGTTATGAGCAATATACTCCCAATTTGGTAGTGTGGCATGCTAAGTGCTGCTGTGTGTTGATGATCATTTGTTGATCATTTGTGACCAAAGCATGGCTTTAGTGTAAAGCGTAGCTTTATGGACGAGACCTCATCGGACCTCACAACCAGGAAATGGTCGAAACAGGAAAGATACGGCAAGGTTATGAGGGTCGCGCCCTTTAGGGTATGTCATTTCCTTCTGGAAAAAGGTGATGTCATGGTATGGAGCCTAGATATTTACCTATGTGGTAGCTCCAATCTCATTTAGTGTGTGGTTGTTGCTTTGTGATATAGGGCCCTCGGATAAAGGTCCCAAAGGACCGGAGAGTGGCATATTCATGTAGTAGTTACCTAGTTACAGAGGTAACCCGACCTTGTGTTCACATAGAGCTGGTTAAGTTCTCGAGACGTCCCGCTAGAGGCGTACCCATGTGGTAGTAGGAGGTTCCTTAGCCTGACCATTTGTTGGAAACCCAAACAAAACAATACGAACCCAATACGGTTTTAGTTGTAGAACCTGCCATTTTACATGGTAGCGAGAGTAGGCATAATATAATGGTATCTATGCTGGCTAAGATTAATATTATACTTTCGAAATGATTTTCCACACTATGCACTAGTAATAATACCAAAGAATTTTTCTCGTATCAAGCATATTTGACTATCATAAGAAGAAATCTCCTCCAATTCTACGATTGCATTGTGTGTGTGGCGGTAGGTCTTATGGTAGTTTCATTTTCCAAAAGCATATCGGATTTTCTTTTATAAATCTAGTTTATTTAAAAGCAACTGTTTTTGTTTACTCATACCAGTCCCATGACTGGCCCGGAGTTTATTGTTTCTTTTCTAAACTCTGGGTGCCCATAATTTCCACACGGGCAGCCTAGTAGCAGGTTTACGTGTTCTGGTGTAGCAGTATTTTGAAGCTTTTGCTTTGGAGATATTTTAGAAGCTTTTGGGATCTCAGGTGTTAGTTTTTGGGAGTTCGTTATCACTTCATTCCTTTGAAGACTTTTTTGGATATATGATCACTGTTGTATCATTATGATGTTTATCTGGAGTTGTGGTGTACGTATAAAAATACTATGATATAGTAATGGATATTATGATGTTGTATCTGTGATGTATGCATGATATTCATTTTGTTCCGCTGTTTCATATTCATCTGATGTTGTTATAAGCTCCGGCGAACCAGATTCGATGTTTGGATCTGCGGCATTTGAATACGAGTGTCGTATTCGGTGTCGATTTTCGAAAGTCGAGTCAGGGCCGTCAAATTTGGTATCAGAGCTGAAGGTTGAGTAAGAACTTTAGTTATGGAGTATAAAACATTAGATGGCTCATTAGAGATAGAGTGAGGTATACGCTAGAATGAGTATAATTGAGACTGAAACCCCAAATTTTCTCAGTCTATTTCTTTTATTTGCTGATATTCCTTACGATATCTCGTCCGAATATCTAAATCAAATTCCTTACCAATTACAGATAGTAAGAATGAGCGGACGAAGGGGAAGAGTTAGGGGTTAAGGAAATGCCACAGCACCTAACCAAGATTCCCCAACAGCAATAGCAGCAATACCTATTCAGCAGCAGCCGAATCTGGCTGACTTATACAAGAATTTTTCAAGACTTGGTGGTAAGCCGTTCACCGGCAAGGAGTCGATTGTTGAGGCTCAAGCATGGATCCGATCATGTGAGAAATTCTTTAGAGGGCTAAAGTTGCAAGACGATCAGAAGCGACTCATAGCTTCTTGGCAACTCCAAGAAGAAGCCTTAGTCTGGTAGGAGACAGTCACTGTAGATAAACCAGAAGACGAGTTTACTTGGAAAAAATTCAAAGAGGTATTTGAGAAGCGTTATCTGCCATCAGCTGGAATTTCTCGAATTTATCAAGAATTTATGGACTTAAAGCAGGAGAGTTTATCAATCGAGGAGTATCTGAACAAATTCAATGAATTGTCGCGTTTTGGTCCCGAATTGGTGAATACGCCTTTAAAGAAGAATGAAAGATTTATTCGTGGGATGAATAAGAAATTCCACGAAAGAATGACTGGCCATGTTAAAGAATCCTTTTCAGATTTAGTTGATATGGGATACAGATATGCTACACTTGATATGCAAGAAGCCCTGGTGGAGAAAGGAAATTCGGGCAATCAAAACTGGAAGAAGAGGAAATTTGAAGGCAAGAAACCATGGCAGGGCAAAGAGAAAAAGAAGAGCATTCAGGGAAGCGCGGCAGAGAATGTTACTTGTTATAATTGCTTGGAGAAGGACCATTATTCTAGCAGATGTACGAAGCCTAAGAAACAAGTCAGTCAATCCGTTCAAGCGAGACCCAGAAAATGTTATTACTGTCAGAAATTAGGACATGAAGTTAAAGACTGCCCAGTTATGAAACAAGCTCAGACAGCAAAGGTGTACGCAGTCAAAGACCAACCTGCATCTTCCAAAGCAGAAAAAGGGAAAGGAGTTCTGGAAGGTAATCTCGTTATTTATGATAGCATTGTTAGAGTTCTTTTTGATACGGGCGCTACACATAGTTTTATCTCTCAGCAAGCTATTAATGAATTAAATCTCGAACCCAATTTTGTTGATAAGCCTATATGCGTAAAGAATCCAGTTGGAGGTCCCGCGAATCTTTGCCTTCGATGTAGAAACGTTCCTATCTCATATTCTTGTTATCAATTTCCTATCGGTCTCTTTGTCCTTGATTTTAACGAGTTTGAAGTCGTACTCGGAATGGATTGGCTAGCAAAATACGAAGCCAAATTGGATTGCAACAATTGATTGATTTCAATTAATACCTAATTTGGAGATTTCATCGAGATTTCTTGTGAGGACCCTAGTCCAAAAAGAGAAGGATTGATGTATAATTTGGGTTATCCCGAACCCAGTCTGGAGTCCATACCTATTGTTAGAGATTTTCCGGACGTGTTCAAAGAAGTAAAATCTTTACCTCCACATCGGGAAATAGAATTCAGAATCAACCTAGTGCCCAACGCTCGTCCTGTCGTTCACGCAAGTCGCAGGATGGCACCCAGGGTAAAGGTTGAATTAGTTCGACAAACCGATGATCTACTAGCAAAAGGATTAATTCGACCCAGTGTTTCTGAATGGGGCTCAGCAGTAGTATTTGTTGCTAAATCGGACGGATCTTTGAGATTGTGTGTAGATTACGGTAATCTCAATAAGCTGACTCTCAAAAATAATTTCCATTACCCAGAATTGATGATCTGTTTGATCAATTGCATGGTGCTCGTTTCTTTTCAAAGATGGATCTAGCCTAAGGGTTCCATCAACTACAAATCGCCGAAGATTGTGTTCATTTGACCGCTTTCAGGGGTCCTAATATGTTCTACGAATGGTTAGTCACGCCTTTCGGGCTAACCAATGCTCCAGCATACTTCGTAGATCTTATGACCCGTGTGTTCCAGTAAGTATTGAATAAATTTGTGCTCGTGTTTATTGATGATATTTTGATCTATTCCAAGACCGAAGAGGAGCATGCGGAGCATCTTAGAATCGTCTTGGAGATATTGAGAAGAAATATTCTATTTGCAAAAAAATTCAAATGCCACTTTTGGGTCAAAGAAGTTAAATTCCTTGGCCATATTGTTAATGAAGAAGGAATTTCTGTTGATCCTAGCAAAATTTCCGCCATTCTTGATTAGAGAAAACCCACTACCCCAAAAGAAGTTCGAAGCTTTTTGGGTTTAGCAGGCTATTTTCGGAAGTTTGTTCAGGACTTTTATAAGATAGCTAGTCCGTTGACTAAGCTAACAATGAAAGATGTAAAGTTCAATTGGACTCCGAAATGTGATGAAGCTTTTCAGAAGTTGAAGAAGAGATTAACCACAACTCCTGTTCTCGCTATTATCAACGGAAATCAAGGATTATCTATTTATACTGACGCATGTGGTGATGGGGTAGGTGCAGTATTAATGCAAAATGAGAGGGTACTTGCCTACGCGAGTAGACAATTACGTCCGCATGAGAGAAACTACCCAACACGTAATTTGGAGCTTTTGACTGTTGTTTTCGCTTTGAAAATATGGCGACATTATCTTCTGGGTAAGAATCTTTTCAGCTTTCTTAACAATTTGCGAAATTAACTTAACTTAATAAATATACTTAATAAACTCTTTTTTCTCTAGGTGAAAATTTTGAATTATTCACCGACCACAAAATTTTGAAATATCTCTTTACCCAGAAGGATCTAAGTCCGCGACAATAACGTTGGTTGGAATTTCTGGCATCCTATGACCTAGACATTCTATATACGCCCAGAAAAGCCAATGTAGTTGCCGATGCTTTGAGTAGAAAGCATGACAGTCTTGCTCACCTTGTCATTGCTCCTACTCTTCTTGAAAAGATCGCCAGCAAGCAAAAAGAGGACAATTTTCTTCAGGGAATATATGGGAGGATTCGTCGAGGTGAAGATTCTAGTTTTGCGATTGATGATAATGAAATTATAAAGATGAAAGGCAGAATATGTGTCTCAGACATCCCTGATCTAAAACGTGAAGTTTTGGACGAATGCCACAAATCTACGCTCAACATCCACCCAGGAGTTAATAAAATGTATAGAGATATTAAAAGAACTTTCTAGTGGAAGACAATGAAAAGTGACACATCCATATATGTGAGTCGCTGTGCTACTTGCCAACAAATTAAAAGTGATCAAAAGAAAGTGGACGGTTTCGGCCTTTGGAAGTATCAAAATGGAAATGGGATATGGTATCGATGGATTTCACTGACGAATTGCCACGAACCAAGAAGGGAAACGAAGCAATTTGGGTTATAGTGGACCGTCTAACCAAAACTGCTCACTTCATTCCAGTGAAATCCACTCGGACTGCAGCAAACTTAGCAGAGCTATATATAAAGGAAGTTGTTCGTCTCCACGGTATTCCGAGCAACATAATGAGTGATCGTGACCCGATCTTCACTAGTAGATTTCGGGAGGCATTCCAAGCCGCATTGGGAACAAGACTGAATTTCAGCACTGCTTATCACCCACAATCTGATGGGCAGACTGAGAGGATTAACCGAATTCTAGAAGACCTTTTGCGTGCTTGCATTCTCGACTTCGGTGGTTCTTGGAAGGACCATTTGCATCTGGTCGAGTTCTCTTATAACAACAGCTATCAGGCCAGTATAGAAATGGCTCCTTTCGAAGCTTTATATGGTCGTCCATGTCGATCACCTGCATGCTGGATCGAATTAGGTAATAGACTCGTCCTTGGACCAGATATGATTATAGAAGCCACGAAGAAGGTAGATTTCATACGAAAGAAATTAATAACTGCTCAAAGTCGCCAGAAGAGCTATTATGACCGTCGAAGAAGAGATTTGGAATTTCAAGTTGGAGATTCTGTATTTCTGAAAGTATCTCCGATACGGGGTGTATTAAGGTTTGGAAAAACTGAAAAGCTAGCACCGCGTTATATTGGTCCTTTTCCTATTCTGGAAAGGATCGGTCCTCTAGCATATCGAGTGCAGCTACCCAGCTGGTTGTCTGGTGTGCATAATGTGTTCCACATTTCTAGTCTTCGGAAGTATGTGCACGACCCAGATAGCATTATTGAGGAGGCAGCTCAGCAGGATCTTGAGATCACTCCTAATTTAACAGTTAGAAGAGAACCGATAAAGATTGTAGATCGTGATGAAAAGCGATTGAGAAACAAAGTTGTGAAACTGGTTAAAGTATAGTGGAGTGGCGATCCAAAGGATTGCACTTGGAAAACTGAAGATAATATGCAGAAATCATATCCCAATTGTAGAGTGGATTTCTCGGCTTAAACTGGTAAGCCATTTCCTTATTTTTTCCGAATTCGTATGTTCTTTGTGTGCTTTTCTCTCTCTTTCAAATTTCGAGGACGAAGTTTTCTTAAAGGGGGATATTTGTAACATCCTAAAAATTTGAATTTTACATTCGGTAAATTGTTTAAACTTTTGAAATTTAATTTGAGAAATTTCAAGAGAAATAAAATATTATTAATATTTCTAAGATATATGGATATAAATAAATATTTGATAGTTTAAGTTTTTAAATAAATGATAAATAAATAAAATATATAACAAACAAGAATTTGTATTAAACAATAAAATAGAATATATGTATAAATTAAATGTTGATAGTTAAACTTTGAATAGAAATAAAATTTGGAATGTATATTGTAATAAAACTATATGGTTATAAAAAGACATAGGAATACATATAAGGTTGCATGAAAATTTTATAAACCAAGAAACAATGAAATAAAAAGTTGTATGCAAAACAAAACAAATCAGACAAGTAGGCTGTGAACAAAAAATATAAACAAGGAAACAAGGCTTATACAAGAAGGCAAATATCTTAAATAAAACAAAAATCAGTACTTACAAAAAATCAAATTAAGATTATATGGTAACAAAGATGGGAACACAAACATTAAATGCTATCTATTCTTAAGCCTAAATCAAGCCGAAACAAGTATTGTTTAGTCAATAGAAGAAAAAAATCTGATCAAAGAAAATCATGCACCAGTTAAGCCTCCCCTTAGTACAAACCTGATTCTTTATATACATACATACATACATACATACATACATACATACCCATATTCATTTCAATTCGTTCAAACAATTTTTAGCATGCCTGAAAGAAAATAAAAGAAAACATCATATTTTACAAATTCAAGATCATATAACAAAACAAAACAGAAAAAAAAATTAAGCAGATAATCTATAGGATTTCAAAACAAGGGAAGCTCTCTGTTTCAAAAAAAAATTCAGGTGAGTAAACTTGTTTTTCTTAAATTGAAACCTAAGTATTTGGTTCATAAAAATCTTGTGCTTGTTATTGAGAAAAAAAACATGTTCTGTATGATTTTTCTGTGATTATTGGAAATCTGTGCATAAGTTGCTCTTCAATAGTTTTGTTTCAGAGCAAAGTAAATTGAGAAAAATTTCAAATAAACTTCACACAATCTTTTTTTTGTTTAGGATTTTTAAATAAAACAGGGTTGTTTAAACTTGAATTACATTTTAAAATTTGTTTCAAGCTTGAACATGAAGTATTTGTCTCTGTAACTTAAAATTTACAGTAAAAACAAAATCATGTGATAAACTCAAGTATGTTAAATCATTGTTTCGATTATATAACCTGAATAAACACACAAAGAGATGATTTTTAAAATAAATATGATGATTTTTCATTTGGTGTTCCAAGTGCAGTTCGTATTTATATAAAATTTGTTCTTCTTCCATTTTCAAATGATCGATCAAATAATTGTTGATGAAATTTGGTTTAAAGCTAGTTTATTGATTAAAGATTTCAGGAAAATTGTCAAACAAATTTTCTATTGCGTAATTCGGTGGGTCGAGTTAAAGTTAGGGTTGTATTCACGTTTTCGTTCGTGTCTGTAAATGAGGTGATTTCATCACCTCGGAGGCATCGAGCTTCGCGTGATTCAGGAGGATGGTGGCTTGGTGTGTTGATGAGATGTGGCCGAGGTTGTGGCGTCACTGGTGGTCTGAGGAGCGGCGGTGAGGCAATTTTGTTTTGGTTAGTTCAAGTTACAGTTTCGAGCAAACTGCTGAAATTCGATTTCGATTTTTTTGTTGAATCGAAGCTCGATTTCGAGTGTAAGGGTAAATTTCGACTTATCGAAGGCTGTGACGTTCGCCAGAACGGAGGCGCGACGCCGTGCATGTGCACGACGTCGATTTTGTGTCAGCGAGTTTAGGCCTGTGGAGAGACTTGAGGGAACGTTCGGGTAAAAGGGGTTTTGGCTCGAAGTCCTCTCACATTTGAATGGGGGTTGTTTTCAGCAGTATATAACTTAAGAAAAAAGAAGAAAGAAAAAGAAAAGAAAAGAAAAGAAGAACAGGAAGAAGAAGAATACATGAACAAACAGGGGAATGTCTCGGGGAAATGCAGGTGAAACTCGAGCAGATACTCGAGTAAAAGTATGGGTTGCTCGGGTTGCTTTAAAAATGGGTTAAGCCCAAATTAATTTCAAGTTATAATGCTACCCAAATTTGGTGTTCACAAAGTAATTAATGTTTAATTGTTTGAGTTAAGAACTTATTTCGAGTTTAATTAATTCAGCAAATGCTTAACAAAGCTTTTATAATTAATACTTCCACTAAATAATTTAATTTAAGATAAATGTTAAAGTCAATTAACATCAAAGCTTTTTGTGACAATAATAATAAATTGATTTCGAAATAATTAAAGAAGATTTTAAAATGTTAAATTAGATAAATGATCAATTGTTATAGAAAGAAATCAAGAATAATTAAATTAATAATTATGATTAACTAAGTAATTAAGGATTTATAATTTGTAATTAAAATTAATAAACAATTAAGTGTCCAAATTATTTGTAAATTAAGAATTTGTTAGATAAATTAAGTTGATTAATTATAGTTGGCAGATAATTAAAATAATTAATTAAGAAACAATTAATCAAGTTAATTAAGATTTAATTAATTTATCCAAATTGATCATTGATTTTAAAATAATAAATGAAAATAATTATGTGGTTATCTATTAAATCACAACCACATTGGAAAATAATTAACTATTGTTGTGCACTGGATTGCTATTTCTGTTCTGGTTGTGATACTGTGTGATGTAGATTGCTATGTACTGCACTGTAATTGTGATTTGTTCTGTATTGATATGAAAACCCCTTTGCCCGTAAAACGGCATTTAAACTTCGATGCGATAGGGAGTCGGATTCCAGTTGGTTATCCGAAACCCACATCGAACCCTGAATATGAATCTCTGTGATTGATATATATCCACGTGTTTTAAAATTAAGCGTTCACTATTCGGTTTAGCCGGGTGAGGACCTACGTGTCATATAACCCATTCCGAATAGTGATACATCGAAAATGGATAGCATTTGAAGACCGGTGGTGAAGACCGGGTGTCTTCGAAACCGATAGGATAACCTATCGATCGTCTCTGCACCGAGTATCTATGGTATAGAGATTCCCTAAGTGATAGGAAGTCCGATCGGGATTGTGGATATCCGGATTTGCAAGGGCTTCTTCCTTTATTGGACGAAGTGCCTTCGGTTCTGTTCGAACACGGAACAGACTTGTATGGTTGTATGTCTGACACTACACTTTGAGGTATAAAGCAGATTTCTTTCAAATATGTATCTGTTGGTGACGGAGAATTTATTCTCTGAGCTTAACACCCTTCTCTGAGACGTACGAGCTTAGAGGTTATGTAATTGAAAATCAGCGATATACTCCCAATTTAGTAGTGTGGCATGCTAAGTGCTGCTATGTGTTGATGATCATTTGTTGATCATTTGTGATAGCATGACTTTCGTGTAAAGCGTAGCTTTGTGGACGACACCTCATCGGACCTCACAACCAGGAAATGGTCGAAACAGGAAAGATGTGGCAAGATTATGAGGGTCGCGCCCTTTAAGGTATGTCATTTCCTTCTGGAAAAAGGTGATGTCATGGTATGGAGCCCAGATATTTACCTATGTGGTAGCTCCAATCTCATTTACTGTGTGGTTGTTGCTTTGTGATAGATGGCCCTCGGATAATGGTCATGAAGGACCGGGGAGTGGCATATTCGTGTAGTAGTTACCTAGTTACAGAGTTAACCCGGCCTTGTGTTGGCGGAGAGCTGGTTAAGTTCTTGGGAAGTCCCGCCAGAGGCGTACCCACGTGGCAGTAGAAAGTTCCTTAACCTGACCATTTGTTGGAAACCCAAACAAAACAATACGAACCCAGTACGGTTTTAGTTGTAGAACCTGCCATTTAACATGGTAGCTATAGTAGGCATAGTATAATTGTACCTATGCTGGCTAAGATTAATATTATACTTTCAAAATGATTTTCCACACTATGCACTAGTAACAATATCAAAGAATTTTTCTCGTCAAGCATATTTGACTATCATAAGAAGAAATCTCCTCTAATTATGCGATTGCATTGTGTGTGTGGCGGGAGGTCTTGTGGTAGTTTCATTTTCCAAAAGAATACCGGATTTTCTTTTATAAATCTAGTTTATTTAAAAGAAACTTTTTTTGTTTACTCATACCAGTCACATGACTGACTCGGAGTTTATTGTTTCTTTTCTAAACTCTGGGTGCCCATAATTTCCACATGGGCAGCCTATGTAACGACCCAATATTTTCAACCATTCGCATCCGCACATGTCGGACTTGAATTGTTCAAAATACTGCGTTGTAGAATAAATTTAGCAAACTCAGAATATACAGTAAATAAATCACAGAATCACATACACAGATATCAGAATCTCGCAGCGGAAATTAAAATTTAGTGGTTCATGAAGCCACTGATACATCTTTAACAAAACAGAACTTACATTGTCTATAATCCTCAATACAAATTTTAACATACACAGATAGAGAGTCTTCAAAGTCTTGAATTCCAGAAAGGATAAAGGCTGAAACAACTTCCAATAGCACGAATGATCTATTGAGTGTCCTAGCTACGGAGAAGAAACTGAAGCTGCAACTCAGGCTGACCCGAGCGTAAAATAAAACAAACACTCGAGTCAGGACATACATACTTATATGATGTAAGCTAAATCAAGTGTACTGTAATATAGAGCAAGTAACTTAAAGGATGCTTGGGACCGCCCATCCTCTAAGGATCCGTCAAACTATTTACTATGTAATATATTGCGCTATTATAATAGTGTCTATTTATAAAATAAACATACTTTTTTCTTAGCATTAAGGGGTTACCCATATAGCCCTTAACACGTAATAGTCCCAGTAGTCCATCCAATATCATAGCCCCTCCTGATCGGGAAGCCACCAGAGGATACCACACGGGCTACGGGAGAAATCCAAACTCGTACAAGGCTCGATATGGTAGGTGACACGGCACAACTAGGCAATGCCAGGGTAGATATACCAATTACGCTTCCGGACCGATGGTAACGCGAAGCCGCAGCAACCGCCCACCTCGAACAACACTCCCAAATCAAAGGTGCGCGCACCAAACAATCACAAGAGTAATAGAATGGCAACCGAAGAAGTGTGTTCGATCAGAGGAGCTACCTCATTAATCCGTCGATCGCTCCTGTTTTAGCCACCTTAAGCCGACTCACGGGAGTCGGGTCCACGTATATACCTTTCAAGAAACCGTCACCACCATCCTACTTCATTCTGGAATCTCCACCGCGTACACGGTTAGTCAAAGTGGTTTTCGGTATCGACAGAGAGTATGTCCATAACCGATCCCGGTCTCTTTGCCAACCCATCGTTATTATAACACCGCGGTTATTTAAAACAGTTTATACTTTTAAAACCAGAATATAATCCATTTCAAAACCATAATATTACGATATCATTCCAAAACCCAAAACCATATTTTACCACTTATCCCAAATATAATTTCTTTCCAATAATAAAAAGGCTTTAACTTCATAATATCTGAAAATCGAATATTTTCAAAGCATAATATTTTTGGAAATCCATAATTTCAAACCATAACTTTTAAAACTCAAATGGTTTGGATATTCAACGGTATATGAATTTCAAGGGCTTAACTTTACTGTCACTTTGTAAAGAAATAAGTTATATGGCTTTATGGAAATATTTCTTTATCTAAAGTTAAGACCATAATTTAGATATCACTCTTAAGTTCCAAAACCATTTCAATTTCCATATATATAAATCCATTGGAGTATTAATATTCAAAAACTAAAATTGGAATATATTCTTTCAACAAATTAAATGTTTTATTATTTAGTTTGAATATTCACATAAATCCTTAAACAACTCCAATTTCTAGTAATAAAACATATGTATTTTTCGATTCCAATTTATATTAGAATATTTTTCCAATTCAAATTCATATTAGAATATTCATTTCAATTTTTTTCTTGGGAAAAATCCAATTATAAATATCATATCTTAAATTCCCAAAAAAATATATGGCGTAGTGTTCATCAATACGAATCTACGTCTGTTTTTCGTTTTTCAAGATGATGTCCGGATTCACCAGAAATCGCAGTTAAACTTGCAAAACTCAAAACCCTAAGGATCGATTTGGGCGTTTCTTATTCAAGCCATTTTAGTCAAATTGCTTTCTGGGTTTCGTGGAGGTTGGCGTCTGGAGTTGATCCATGGTGGTTGCATCACCTATCGTTGAGGGAGTCAAGGGGAATTTCAGTTTTAGGGTTCGAAAACCCTAACGTTCGGTGGCGGCACATGCGACCGGACCTAGGTGGGGGCGTGGCGCTCGGGAAATAAATTATGTACTTTTCTCTCCGTCGCTGGAAAATAATTTCGGTGATGGCGGCCGCATCATCGACTTTCATTTTCGAGTTTCGAAGGGGAAAGGCCACTGTAGTAAATTCTACTGCAGATTTATTTTGAAATTTCTAAAATTTTTCTTTTATTGTTCTAAATATAATTAGAGATATTGAGTGTAAGAACTTATTTATTTATTATTTTGAAATAAATTGAGATTTAACCCGGAATTTAATTCTAAATCTCCCATTAATAAATTGTTAGTGAAATAAAAGTTAAGTAATAAATGAATTGAAACCTCTAATTTAAATAAGAAAATAATTGCAAAGCTATAAAGAGGAATTTGCATACATATGAGACAAAGAGTAATATGGATAAACATTAAATTTAATTAAAGAATGGAGACTTAACTTGTATAAGTTCAATTGCAATTTTCTTTAACATAAATAACTTACCCATATATATAAAAGTTGAAATGTTAAATAAGGAACTAGAATTGAATATTTTACAAGTAGGAATTTTAGAAATAATGAAGTATTCAATAAATTACCGTACAAATAAGAACTAAATGGTATAAACTTAAGTGATAATTAAAATTCTATTGAAATTAAAGTTAAGGATTATTAATAGATGATATGAACCTGAGTATATAACATGAAATTCAAAATAAGAATTTATTATATGATTATTCACTTAAGTATGTTTTAATCTCCCCTATTCCAATATAGTGGAAAGTAGGAAAATTGAAATGACTGAAATTAATAGTTGATGAATAAATAAAAACTTCCACTTATAAGAATGAATGTTAGTAGATTTAGAATTTAAGGGAAATCTTACCAGTGAAGAGTAAGGAAATGAAGATATTCAAAATACTTGTTGTTACTAATGGGAATTTATTTTATAAACTTAAGTAATAAAAAGGAAATACAATTGAAATAAATTTGGGATAATTGAAAAATAAAACTTGTAAGAAATAAAGAAATTCCTCCATAAATGAAGGAATGAAAATCAAAACACTGAATTTCGAAATAAATGTATAATAAGCTATTTGGTGTTGATTTGAATTGCTTGGTTGATGTATGTTTGTTGGGTAAGGAGTTGTGGAGTTGTTGGATGAACAAACAATCTACCTTTGTTCCATCGAAGGCTGTTGAGCAACGGATGTACTTGATAGTTATTCTTCGTCCGTACAACTTCAAAATTTGAACCCGAACAACTGATTGTTTGTTTGATTGAATGATTGTTGTTTGTGGTGTGTGCTGTTTGTTAAAATGTATGGTTGTTGCATTTGATTGGATATGAATGATTGAATCTACCCAAACATTTCGCTGTATTATAAACATCTAACTTTTTAGAGTATATAAGTGAATACAGGTGTTGGAAGCAAATGCTACTGCTTTTGGTTCCAAAAAAATATAAGCGTATTGCCCGACAAATAGGTACGTTTTCGGATTACGTTTAAAGCGCGGTTTTATATATTTTCCCGTGCGGGATATTTTATTTTTGATATATATGTAATATATTTGTATATTTGGATAGTATATTTTCTCCAGAGTCCCTCCGTACAAAGGAGACTCTGCCAAAATTTTCCGTAAATTTTGGACTTAGAATTTTGTTGAAAATATTTTTCCAACTTTAATAATTCAAGTATTAAAGGATATAATGATTATAAAATAAGGGTATTTCATTAAAGGAAATTAATTCAGTAAAATATTGTTTATAAGTTAATATTTGAAATAAGATGTACTGTTTATTCTTCCTTCTCCCTTCTTTTTCCTTTTCGGGGACGAAAAGTTTTGAGTGGGGGAGATTGTAACGACCCGTTAAATTAATAATATTTAATGAATTGAATTTAATAGAATTGCTAATCTAATTTAGAAGGAAATATAAGTCTTAAGATTTTTATTTGAGTAAATATAGGAATTGATATGGTGATTATAATTTAATGTTAACAATTAAATATTTATGTGGCATAGATTGGATTAACGTAAATTGGTGGGTAGTTATTAGTTATAATTAGTTGATTTAAAAGGTATTAATGAAATGGTAGCTGAATTGGATTGCAAATGTATAAACATTAGAAAATTTATTAGGTGGACTAAATTTGTTAAAGTTCATAAGTTGTATAATTCAATTTAGTAGAAACTCTAAATTTATAAACGAAGATGTAAATAAACGCTAAATTTAACTATGTAAATGGTGACTGACGACCTAGTTTTAAGAATTGGAATATAACCCAACTTGAATTAAGTAGAAGAAGGATTTGATTTAATATGTAAATTATTGTTCAAGGTATTGAATAAAAATTGGGAATCAAAATTTAATTAATGATAATAACGTTAGTATTGGTTAATAAATAGATTTCAATACAGTAACCAAGTGAATGGAATAAAATGAGTATATATTGCATAGAAATAAAATGTAAATTGTCACATTTGGTTGGAGTTGGTTTTAAGAAAACATATAAATGTTGAATCAGTGAATATTAGTCAAAATATTACCTAGAATAAATTCCATTTAATATAAGAATTCAAAGGTGGAAGATTTACATTTGGATTGGAAAATGGATAGTTACTAATTAAAAGTGACCATTGAATAAATTTATGCAAATGTGGGATTAGGTATAAGCGTGTAATTATGGGTATGATAACAATTAGTATAAAATACCTATATATTGGAAACACGTTGTAAAGTATAACTAATTGAATTTGGTGAATTGGGAATGTAATTCATCTACATTATGTATGTGATTAATGGGATTTAATTACTATGGTAGGAAAATCGCAATTAAAGGAAATTGAAATAGCTGATTTAGACGTTAGTTGAAATTTAGCTAGAATATGTAGATATTGGATGAAATAGTGAGATTAAATGGAAATGAAGTTTTCAATTATACGTTGGAATTCATATTCACCATAAAAGGGTTAATTGAAACCCAAAGAAGTAATATAGGAATCAAACCTTCTTCATTTATTTGGATTTATTGCAATAGTAATTCCGTAAAATAAAGATAAAACTAATTCAAATTTAGTTGGACCATTGTTGACATAACTTTAGAAAGCAAGATTTTATTTATAATTTGAGTATTCAAATCAACAAATGGTATTTACTACAAATAGAATGGAATTAAACGTAAAATATTACGTTATTGAATATAAAATGGAATTTGTAAACAATTGAGTGAATTTAATAGATTTATCAAACCTATAATATTGAATTCATTAAAATTGGAATTAATAATAGTTAAGGAAAATGAGGGAATGATATTTGAAATCATTGCAATAGATATTAATTTAGGATTGCCTTAAATAAATTAAGGCGAATAAATGGAGATAAAGTTTATTTATAGTTTGGAATTTAATCTATGGTAAAAAGGAATTGCAATCAAATGAATTGAAATGGAAATCAAGTTATTTATTTAATTTGATTTAAGATGAGAGTATAAAAGTATAAGATTAAATAATTGGATTTTTGAATAAAAAATTTATATTTCCCAAATAATAAGAAATGCAGAAATTTACAATGCAAATTGAGATACTTATAGATTCTTAATTCACATCCAAGCTTGCTAAATCATCTGGAACTGATTGGATTATATAAGTAATGAAATTTGGAAAATATTAGAAGTTGAAGAATAAAATTGGATTTTATGATTTATTTAATTGATTTAATAAATATTAAAATTAGCCATTTTGGTCACGGACTCAGATTTCGACGAAACCAGTTTAACGGATCCTTAAGAGATGTAAATCCCGAGCATCTCTTGAGTTACTGTACTCATATTTATTTCTGTTTATTTAACTCACATAAGATATTCTAGTCTGACTCGAGTGTTTTTGTCTTTTCAAATTTGCTCGGGTCAGTCCGAGCGTTTCAGGATAGCAGGTTTTAGCTTTGGAGGACGAAGACGAAGATTCAGTATTATTTTATATATATAGTATTGCACTACACACTCTTTCTTTTCCGCTGCATTGTTGTATTAGGTATGTGTAACTCTGATATTCATTGTATAAGTAAAATCAAGCTTTTGTAAACTGTTTATGAACTGTATATTTGTTATTATATTTTATCCTTCCGCTGTGAGATTCTATTTTGTTTTATTTCTTCTCTGTTTTTCTTATTTACCCCATGACAATCCGCCCTTGCGTATGCTTTGAATTGGCACGTGTGTCGTTTTAAAGTGTGCGAAAAGGCGGGATGTTACAGCCTAGTAGCAGGTTTACGTGTTCTGATGTAGCAGTATTTTGGAGCTTTTGCTTTGGAGATATTTTAGAAGCTTTTGGGATCTCAGGTGTTAGTTTTTGGGAGTTCGTTATCACTTCATTCCTTTGAAAACTTTTTGGATATATGATCACTGTTGTATTATTATGATGTTTATCTGGAGTTGTGGTGTACGTATAAAAATACTCTGATATAGTAATGGATATTATAATGTTGTATCTGTGATGTATGCATGATATTCATTTTGTTCCGCTGTTTCATATTCATCTGATGTTGTTATAAGCTCCGGCGAACCAGATTCGATGTTTGGATCTGCGGCATTTGAATACGAATGTCGTATTCGGTGCCGGTTTTCGAAAGTCGAGTTAGGACCGTCACACCACAAATGGACCCAAATATTGGAGCCGTCGACCTGAGGTGGTCGACTCCTATGAAGGGGGCGGTCGACCGCTTCACGTGTGACGGCTCCAGTAAACCTAGGCCATGTACGAGCCGGATTTAATATATTTGAATCTAACAGTTCTGATTGATTCTACCGCTTATAAATTCAAGTCTAGCTCTCCTTTCTCTTCTCATATTTTTTTGGAAGCGATAGGGAAGTTTTGCCATAATTTATTCTCCACTTTATTTATAAATTATAAAATTAAGATATTTATATCTATATTCACACAAATTGAAGAAGAATAGAAATCTAACAAAAAGGAAAGAAGAAGAGAATCAACTATACGCATATTTGAAGTAATTTATATATATTTGTAATTATTTTCTCTCTCAATTTCAAATTTCTTCTCAGATTTATAATTCTAATGTATGTATATATCCTTTTATATATATCTCTTGGATTAAAAAAGAATTGGAGATGAATCAAAGATTTTACTTCAGATCTGGAGATTTGAGTGGGAAAGTTTATAGCTTGGTATAATATGAAAATTATATCATTGGTGTTCATTAGATTTTTGTGCCTAACTGGATAATTATTTATGAGTTGTAGCCAATAAATTGAATATAATTTGAATATAGTAAATATCGCCTATATACTTTTGTTCATGAATTGATTTAGAATTATTTACAATTTGTTTTAAAAATCAGTCCTAAAAATGTGAATTTAGAATATTGATTTGAATGAAATTTATTACAGGTCTGAAATAGATTGTATAATATTGTTATAAATTTAGATTATTACCCTAATCTTGTTGGAATGTAAACTTTTCTATGCTTGGAATTGTTGGAATTTAAATATGTTTAATATTTGTAAATTAGTTTGATTTCTTTCTCTTTTTGGAAGAATACATCGTTTGATTTAGCAATGGATATGTGCAAATAAAAAGAAAAATAGATGTGTAAAGTATGAATTCATTGTGGTCTACACAGTCTATTTCAGTAATATAAAGAAATGATCATTCCTTGTAATTTCAAATGACGTGATATTTAATACTTTAAAGTTAAATCTTTTGTTTTAGACTAATTTATGGAAATTGTAGTGGATAATCTTTTTAGAAATGATTCCAACAATTGAACGTGGAAAAAAATATTCTAGTTAAAATATACAACTAGAACGTATTTGATAAAAGTAGATATTTGTTCATAATTTACCACGCTTATAGTAATTAAATAAAAAGTTAATAACGATGCTTACACGTAATGTTCGTCTTTAGGATAATTAACTAATGAGGAAATGAATTTAAAAAGTTGTAACTCCAATAAATGGTAATAAATATAGGAGTTGCAATAATATGATAAAGTAAATGGATTAATGAGATGGATAAAAATGGAATAGATATAAAAGGCTACTGATTTGAAATTAGTAATCTTACATAAATAATTTAGGAAATGTCCATTAGGATTTTATGGAAAAATTGTCATTTATGAGCATATATAGGAGGTTTTATGGGTAGATAAATATATAAGTAATCTTATTACCTTAAATAAAAAGGAGTTACCTTAAATAAAAAAGAAGTTAGTAAGTTAAATGCAATGTCCACATAGGATAATATAAGAAAAGACTTAAGATGGTTAATTAGACTTATTTGGTTAGTAATGCGAGGTCAGTAGGGCCACTCGACGGAAGACTGCCATTCAATTTGAAGCTATCGGCAGTTGGGTGCACTTATTAATGATGTAAAATATCACTAATCATAGAACTCGTGACGACGTGAGAGATTGAGCCTGCATTCTTAGTTGGAAAGTATTAAACGGTCTAAATCTGAAATTAGGAGCGATGAGGGATATCTCCATAGAGTTTCGTTTCTAGTTTGAGGTCTTAAGCGGTTGTAGGGTTCATCTCTCTCCTAAATGGAAGTATTAAATAAAGTAGTGAGATTCCAAATAAATAATGATGTCTCTAAAAGGGTTTACTTTAGTGTTGAAGTATTAAGTGGCTGTGGGACCTGTCTCCCCACTGGAAGAAGTAACCTAATGAAATTTCATATTTATAATTAAGAGTGACAGTGGATATCTCGAGAAAGGTTCGCTTCAGGTTTGAGAACTTTGATTATGTCTTTGGCATCGAATCATTATGCAAATATTGTTAGATCATTGCAACTAGAATTTCCAAATCAGTTATCAATTGATTATTTTATTTTTTCTTTCACATTTGGATCATGGTAGCTGAAATTCCTAAGCCAGGCCTTTTTACGAGGTAACTTTACTGTAATATATTTTTTCCACACTACATTCGTTAATTTTTTCAGGTTAGACCTTGCAATCCACCATATTTTCTTCCCTTCTAGAATTTTAACCAACTTAGAAATTTGTATTTTGCATTATCTATTTTGAAAAGAAAAAAAAAAAACCTATAGTTCTTGATATATTTACATCAGGTTGCCTTATAGCATCATTTTTTATGAATTGATCGCACGAACTATCCTAAACAGAACAAATATTGTTGCTGTAGCCGTTAGACTAGACTAGACATGGGACATAAGGTAAAATTTTCTCTTTTGGCCATTTTAATTCATGGTTGGACTTTGTTTACACCAGAATGCATACTTTATTTTTTTTTGAATTTTGTTTTATCATGAAAATTCCTTGAAAAGTATTTATTTTCACAATTTTGTATATGTAATACGTTGCTTTTAAACATTGTCACAATGTCTAAATATGGTTTCAAGCCTTATTTCATTTTCAAAAAAAGTTAGTGTTTGGTTTAAAGACAAATTTTGAATTTTTTATTTTCAAATATGTATATCAAATACGAGAAGAGTGAAGTGATGACGGAGATGATGGAAAGAAAATGGAGAGACGATGAAAGGATGAATTGTTTCTCGTGTTTTCATTATTTTCAAAAACACGAAGAAAAAAAATATTTGTTATTTTGTATGTTAATTTTGTTTCTTAAATTAATCGTTTTCGATAATATATATGCATCTTGCACGTTTTGTATGGACCAAAATCCAAAACTAAAAAGGGTAAACTAAACATAGTCTCATTTTAAGATAATGCTATAGTTGAATATATAAATTATATATGTTTATACATCGTCCCGACATTATTAAAAAAGATATCAATGATTAAGATTGTGGAAGCTATTGGCCAAGTAATTTTGGTATCGAGTGATTTTAAAATGTACTTCTTTTACCATATTTTCTACTTAAATTTCATCGAGAAGACGCATTCAATATCTGTCAGTTGGTAATTGCATAAATACTCCTTAAAATCATCAAAGTAATCAAGTAGCAATACATTCTATACATTTTATAGCATACAATTATCCTTGAGACAATGGAATGGAAACTATCTATATTTTGTGTATACGCAATAATTCTGAGAACATTATTATCTTACAAGCAATGGTAAATGTTTGCTCTTGGCTTTGCTTCTTTAGGTAATAGTCAACTAAATAGTGGAGTTTTATTCACCAGGTGAGAAACTGCATAATGAATGAGCTTATTTTATATCCTTCAGGTAAATCCTGGAAAAAAAAAACCAAGTAATAATGACTACATTGAAAATCTTATGGATTCTACCTGCTCAATCTATTATATTTATTAATACTAAAACATTGACTCTTTGCATTCTTTTTTTACAATATTTTGAAACCTAAATCTGAAATTGCTCTGAACTCCACTCAGTTCACTGTATATATTGCGCTAAAAGAAAACATTAAAGCAAAGCAATTTGAGTATATGATAACTTAGTGTAAGGATCATACTTGTTTTATTTGCTCCAGTGCATTAAATTCATAAACAAGTAACCTGTAAAATCTTTGATTAAAGATATATATGAAGTTACATGCAATTTTAAACTGAAAAATAGTTCATTATTCTTGAAAGTAGAAGGTCATATCCACATGACCTATTTATAAACAACCGTCTCTGCTATTAATTAAGAGAATTCAACGAATAGATTTACATGTGTCCTTTTAAGATTTCAAAAATACCCACATCTATCAAAAGAATCTCATCAATGATTTGCAATCTCCACCACCATCTCCTTCCGACCATGTATCAACGAATTTTGCTATCGATTTGTTATCAACACCAACAAAATTGATTGAATTAGCCAACAGGGTTGACGCAGTTGGTTGATTGTCCGGACTGCGTGATCGAAGGTCACGAGTTCGAGCCCCGATACTGACAACCCTGTAACAAGTACCTGAAGTATGTGTTTGGCAGGCACATACTTCCCTATAGTTTACAAGCGAAGCTTGGTTCTCTAGGTAATTCAAAAAAAAATTTGATTGAATTAAAAGTGTTGTGACTACCAAAGGTTTTGCACTCATAGTACACATCCGTCCATTAATTTTTTTATTAAACAAAAATCAAATATCTTCAACTATTAGATGCACGTAGTTGCATTTTACGCTAGAAAGACATAAGAAAGAGGAGCATACAACTGTTAATCTTGGATAATGTAACTATGGAAGTATAGAAAATTTTCAGTATGCGTTTCTTTTTGATTGAGTTGAAATAATTTTGTATTTCCAGATTTATTTTGATTATTTTTTCTTTCACATTAATTCACCACATTAAACCTCAGTTGCTTATCTTACCTCACGTATGATGTTGCTGTTATTTGCCTTTTATAAGTGAGCAAATGATAAACAATTACGTCACTATGGTTGTTTTCAAAATTATGTTTTCGAATCCTATTTTGTTAGGTGTGACCTCACATTTCTGTTACTATTCACTTATCATCTAAATGTAAATTACATGATTCCAAGCTATTCTCCTTTTATAAAATGTTACTGCACATATATATTGACATCTTATATATTGATACTGATATTTTGATTTTATAGGAAACGCAATGCTTTATATGGAAGAAAATGGCCATTTCAGAGTGGTGTTGTATGATTTTTTGTCAACTGAACTGAAGTGATTGTTTTGTGGGTTGTGTGTTGTTCCAATAATCTATTTACAACTAAAAGAGGAACATGTGTGCATCTGTGATGTTAATACAGGCAAGCTAATCTTTTGAGAAGGCAATTGCTTTGACTATTTATCTTTATACGTTTACTTTTCTTTTTTGCAGGATAAAACCAACTGGCTATTATCAAATTATCATATGGTAGGAAACAGTATTACAAGTACATTGCAAACTAAAAACCAGAAGACAACAAAGTAACATATAGCTACAAGGATTTCTTTAATGAAAATAAAAAAGACATCCATAACTAAAACTTGCACCCAATTAATTACCAATTTTTAAAACGCAATAACTTCTTGTAGAAACGACGGATTAATAAACCATTTTCACCATTAAATCACAAATTTTATAATCTTTATAACGAATGGTATTTTGCATATGTAAAAACAATGACATGACAAGTTATTCACAGATCCAACTATAACTAAAAACTAAATTTGTGTTTTTCAAATTTCTGCAGTTATATGTTAGGATTGCAGGCAATTCAGCAATTACATGCAATGTTTGCAGACATGTCTCCAATTATACCATATAATTGCAATTATATGAAATAGTTGCAGACATTTCTACAATTATATGATATAATTGCAGAAATGTCTACATATAATTACATGCAATGGTTGCGGCTGTATGCAATAAATGCAGACGTGTCCGCAATTGTATCATACAATTGTTAAAATGTCTGCAATTATATGCAATAGTTGCAGATTTGAAAAAAAATCAAAGATGTTTAAAATTTGCAGAATTATTTACAAATATATGAAATAATTGCACCATTACTGCAAATATGATTTTTTTTTAGTATCAACAATGGATCTATTTTAAAGATCATAATTTTTTTTTGTTTTTTGCGTGGAAACGACATGTTGATCCGATGTTTATACAAAAAATTATACGCGTTTGAAATGTTAAAAACATAAAGAGTATTTGGGTCTTTGTGCGCACGTGAATTTGAAGACAGGGACCAAAACCTTATTAAAAAAATAAAGGAATGTTTTAACTCTATGTTGCTATCATTGATGTGGTATGTTTTCATTCTTCCTGCATATATGCCATCTTTTTTGCCTTCAAAATTAAAAATGTATTACATTATTGAGTAGCATATACAGTTTTCTTATTGTTCTGGGAAGGAATCACTAAATTTCTTGAAAATGTCCATTTTTACATGCACGTCTTAATGTCATTTTTGCATGCACATCTTCCTTAGTTGGCAATATGGTTGTTCTTAGATGGATTGCATCTCCTTTTTCACACAACCGAAAGCCAGAAAGGGTAAAAATTCAAGTTGCATCTAAGACTTCAAGGTAGTATAAAAAGTAAAAACACCATGAAATTTATCTCTCCTTTGCAGCTTGGATTGCTTACATTCCTCCGTTGGAATAACAACGCAAGTTCTTCAACTTTTGAATCAATTGTAGCCCCTGATTTCAACCACATGTTTATATTTAAATAACATGTATTTCTCTCTCCTATCACACAGACATGATATTTAATATAAACTTGTTGTTGAAATCAAAAGACTGAACGATGGTGCTAAACAAGAAGAGTTGTGGAGCATGCCCGTGTATGTATAGAGCAAGGATTGATTCTCCCTCATTACTGCTACATCTCAAATCCCTTTAATTTCAACCACATGTTCCGATTAAAATAATATAGTTTTTCTTGCTGGTTGAAATGAAAGGATGATCTCGATGTAGCGAAAGTGAGAAAGAGCCGATCATTGCTATGTATATGTACACATACATACATATGCACACACATGAATATACTCACTTGCATGTTCAACTATCTACGTTGGATTTTGTGCTTTATGTCTACAAATCTTTAGAGCATGGTGTTATGATCCCTTGCTGGATTTGCTACAACAAAATTTATGTTCGTCTTTTTTCTAGCGAGTGAAGCAGTGAATACAAATCAGAATGAGTACAAGGGACACTCAAGACCTCTGATTTGCTGAGGGCTTGTTTGATTTGTAATTTTCAATTTTGAATTTTCTACAATAAAATGCATTTGATTTCCAAAATCGATAAATCTGGAAAATGGTTTCAACGTATAAACTTGAAAACGATTTTTTTTTTTTTTTGCTTCCCGCCGTTTCTCTTCATCTCTTTTTTTCCCCTCCCCCCTATTCCACTTTTTTTAATACGTATAGAAAATTTAAAATTCCGTTTTCAAACCAAACAGTTTCGAAACTTTTGATTTGTAGTTTTAACAATGTTCAACATTGTAGACTATCCACTATAAGCATCAGAAAACTATTTTCACTAGTGATTATTTTGCGATGTATTTATAGGGGAGCTCCAAATGTACCATATCCAAACAATATAACCACCAACCAGGTACTTGGTCATTTACTTATCCAATCTTTCAATGATAAATGAAATTCAAATTTGTGAAAAATTGCATGTAGCATGTAATTAAGTAGCTTCAGAAAATCTTTGTAAGCCATTTAATGGATTTTGCTTAGAAAGCAAACTCAACATGCTTAAAGTGGCGAACGCCATGAACTCATATATGACTCCGTAATCATAATAAATATTCAATCTTCATCTTTTAGATCATAGGTGGAAAGTAGTTCAATTTAGTGATAAAAAGAAAAGATTCAAAAAAGGCCGCCTGCTAATATTCAGAGTTGATATAGAACATGGAACTTACTTTTTGACGCACAAATAATGCATGAACTCCAATCTAACATTTGCTAATAAATCCCACATCATGGTGCACATTAAATGAAAATAATAATTCTAAAAGGCTTCTGTTTCAATGAAATTATTGGTTTCACATATTTGTTTGATAATCGCAGTGTCTTTGCATTTGAGCTATAACCTGTCATATGTTAACTAAACTTAACAAAAAAAATATGTTCCATTTTCCTAATCGTAATTCACATAATAAACATTAAGCGTCCAGATGCATGTTTTTCTTGCTATACATCTTCACAGGACTAATATAAGAATTCATTGAGCCTTAAAATACGAAGGTAAAAGAAACTGCAAAGAGATACTACAGTAGACAGTTACTGATTGTTGTTCTTCGAACATGCTGTGGAAATCATCTTCAAAGCAAACTACCATATTAATTTGCACTGTCATAAAAATATAAGATGTCGGAAACTATGTGATTAAGTATTTATCATGTATCGGAAATTCGTATGTAATTCCAATTATTTTTAATAAAAGTTACTAAAACAATGATAAATGAAGAATTACATTAGATTAGTATCGCTGCAAAGGAACAAGTTCATTAGGAACTGAAATGTTCTACTATCTTATTGACAATAACAAACATAAACTAAAAATAAAATTTGAAATATAACATAGATAATAAAAGATGATAATACAGACATAATTATGAGAATTATTAGGTATAAAAAGGACACGTCAATACATGTACAAATAATATACAGACATTGCTAATGACACGGTAATAAGCGATTACGTTTTACAACGTTCCAATAATCGATCTCCATTCCCTATAACTTCCCAACATATTATCAATGCAATTCTAGAGCATATTCAACAACTCTAGAAGGGAAAGATACATTGATCTACTCTTTGGACAAACAACTATTGGAAAATCGTATGCTCTTAAACAAATTCAACTAACATCATCATAGGTTTCAATTTGTAAGATACAAGACCACATTGACATCAATTTGACCTGGACTCGTCATGTTGTTTATGCTCTTGTTACTACTCCCTCGTTCCATTTTATAATAAAATTGAATTTTTGTTGTTGATTTGTAGTAGATTTTGTGTAACCTAAGGTTTTTACAAAATATAGCTGTTAGACTTGCCAAGTTTTTGAAACTAGAGCACATACATGCTCGAGTTTCAAAAAAGCGAGTAAGCTTAAGCTATCACGTAGCCAACTGTAGGTACACGATAGTTGCTTTTGGGGTTAAAACCTACAAAAGCAACCCCATTGGGTGTTATTTAGGTAGATATAGTTGAATATACTTTTAATGGGTATGCTCTTAGATGTTCAGGGAATACGCTTATATGTGCAAATCATTTTAGGTATGCATAATTAATCATTGAGTTAATCAACTAAAATTTATATGTAATTCAATTATTTTCCAATAAAAAAATATTGAAAATCAATACCTCAAAAATCACAAAACATTAGCATGCTTCAAAGAAACAAATAATTGGAAATAGAAACATTCTAATGCCCAAATAACTTGTTCATAATTATTCCATAAAAATAATAAACTTAATGAAAAATGAATGCATTTTACCTACTGGCTCAATAGAACAACCCAGTGTGGGTCTACGTAGCTCCATGAAGAATAAAAAATGCAAAATCAAGCTATCTTATTGATCAACATTAGTAATTCAACACGTGAAAAATAAAAAATTCACCAAAAAGAGGTAAACAATTCAAAAGCTCTTGACAACTCCATCTAGAACACGGAAAAATCATCACATCTCCTAATTTTCAATTCACACAAATAACAACAGGCCGAAAAAACCAATGCTCTAGTTGAAAATGGTAACCAAGTCAAAAAATCTTACACAATCTGGACCTTTAGTCAAAATATACAAATACTTGTAAAACAAATACTTAATTTTAAACATATACCTACAGAACATCCAGATGCCCAAAAACCAGCATTGGAGGGCTAAGGAAGCCTTTTTCAACATTATATTGCCAAAAAAACAAGCATGAAGTAATTGCAAAGCAATACATAAGTTAATTTAAAATATATTCCATGTAGTAATTAACAACCATATTCATATTAATTTGTAGGAAATAGAAATTATTATTTCAATAAATGTGAATAAAATCAGATATCCGAGTCCCCCTTAGATCTTCAATGGTTCTATGATCATGCCCACAAATAATTGAAGATAGGAATAATAAGGCATCATTGTTATCTTTTAAATCATCAAACCAGAATTTATAAAAATGATATTTACATGTATTTCCAATATTTTTCATCATAGGAACAATAAAGAATAAGTATATCAAAAATACCAATGGATTAATAATACACCAATGATAGGAGTTTGCTAAGAATTGATTGTTCAAGTGAAAAGATAATGAAGTAAAGATATTTGTAATAACAAGAACAAAATTATGAATTCGAAGGAAAAAAAGCGATGTTAATTAAAACAATGGTTCTAAATTAATATTGCAATATATGTAAATAAAATAGGATAACTTAGTTCCTTAGATGTACAACGATTTTGTGATCATACCCAAAAGCATTACAAGTCTGTATAATAAAGCATCGTTGTTATCTTGTTAATCATCAAACCAAAATCTATATAAACGATATTTATACGTGATTCCAGTATTTTTCATCTCAGCAACAATGAAGAAGTATGTAAAAAATTACAATGGATTAACAACACTCCAAGGGTAGGAGTTCTGAGAATTGGACATACAAACGACAAGGTACTGAAGCAAACATATTTGCAACAGCTAAAACAAAATTATGAATTCAAAGGAAAATAAAAGTGTTGTTTATTAAAACAGATTTAAAAGAAGATTTATGCAGGGTAAAAAAGATAAATACTCCTTTAGATGTACAATGACTGCAATCATACAGGTCTGTATAATGAATCAACAATGTTCTCTTTTTGTTTATCAAACCAAAATCGAACAAAAGATATTTGTGTGTAATTCCTGTATTTTTCTTCCTAGAGATAATGAAGAATATGTATATCAAGAATCACAGTAGACTGATGTTGCTTCAAGGGTAGGAGTGCATTAGGAATAAAATGTCAAAGACCAGATAATGAAGTAAACGTAATTACACTATCTAGATGAAAATTGTGAATTCAAAGAAACTAGATCCGTTATCGACAAGAACAAAAGAATGTATTTAAAAAAGATTTGTGCAGGGTTGAAATGGTACATTGATTTAAGTGTAACCTCAGGAGACTGAAGTAATTAAATCATGAAAATATAACACTACTAGTCAAATTTAGAGGCATGCAAGTATATTAAATTATAAATAAATCAACATGGATTAACCAAAAATGAGATGCTTTTGCTGAATGCATGGTATATAATTGAAAATTTGTTGGGGTTGTGTTTGGTGAATGTTGACTTTTCACAGTTAGATCAAGTTCCTATATGTTTCAGTGTTAAACATCTCAAATTTTGTATCTGCATTAAAAATGAAAAATCTTATCAGTGAAAGCCAAAGCAACACACTAAAACTCTTTATTGTTAATATTACAGCTAAGGCTAACGATATGAAGATCTAAATATTATGCCTCAACGAAATTATGACCAAGTGGCCTATATAAAAGGAAATTTTGAATCATGCAAAGTAAGAAAATGCAACTCAGCTCCTTAGATTATCACGAATGCATCATAAACGCATATTATTACAGATTTGTGTAATTTGTCATCATATCCATCTTCTGATCATCAAAATTCAATTGGACAGCTAAATTGTGTACGTACTCTGATTATATCGCACTGAAAAATGTTTAAGATGAAAATTCAAGGAGACGAGTTCATTGGGAACTGGTCGTCTAGAGGACTAGATAATAAAGCAAAATCGTTCTTATTATTGATCAAAAATATGTTAAAAAGGTGTTTGTATAGAAATTTAGAAAATGGTACAAATGAAAAGTAGCATAAAATATCAAAAACAATAAATAAGCAAGTGAAAAAGTGTAGCCAAAAATATACTTTATTGAAATCAGTCGAAGTCAAACCCAATCAAATATAAATCACTTCACCAACCAAGCTAAGGGGAATTTTGGTTATACTATTTGAACAAAACATTATTATTTAAGAGTAAAGGTCATTAATCCTAATCATTTATTTTGATAATAGTTGTCCGTCAAAGGGGATTGCCCAATTCTGTTGCCTGTCTACCCCAACATCAAGGCTAACTCTATGGTAGACTAATGAGGCAACAAAATAAGACAACCCCCTCTGACAAGCAGACTATCATCGAAATAAATGATTGCAATTGATGACCAATTTGTATTTAGGCTTATTCCACATCTTTCTTCCTCTTATATCATTCTTCAAATTTCTATACAACCCTTCTTAATGGGTTCTCTTACATTAAACTAATTTTGATTGTTTATAATATTATTTCATCGTCATGTTTAAGCAATATTAATCACATAATATATTATCCTTATTTTTAGAAGTTTGATATTTTTACATCAGATATCACATGATATTAATCACGTCATCCTACCAAAATAGATCAACAAAAAGTTGTGCAGGGTTAAAAATATAAAATAAAACCACAACAGCGAAAAGAAAAAAAAAAAGTAAACTTCACCGACACTAAAGCATCATTATATTTGTATGCAGCTACCCAAAGTCCCCATGCAATAAAAATAGCACTAAAGTGGTAGGGAAACATTTATTTTGCTTTATATTTTCACAAAATAACAATAATGATTCAATATTATCTTTCCTAAAAAACATGAACATATATCTGCATAGCAATTAACTAAGAAATTCTCCGCCATTTACGTCCAGTAATCCTGCTATCATATTCGTAAATCATTACATATATGTATAATTATTATCAGAACAAAAGCTAATAAATTTATTTGTATGTAATTCCAATATTTTTCTTCTCATACTAGAATTACATGCAAATAATTATACCAGATTTTATTTGACGATTAATTGTACACACGTAATGAACAATGAGGAATAAGTATATCAAGAATAACAGCTGAATTAACATTATTTCAGGATTAGGAGTTCATTGCCCAAATGGTCGGATAATAAAGCATCATATTCCTTACAACTAATTAAAAAAAATCATTAATCTGAAAAAACCAAACAAACAAATAGGGGTGCTTACAACCCATACTCGACCCGACCCATCAATCCGACTATACACCCAACCTACACAAACCCGGCCCGACCCACCAACCCGACCCAACCTACACAAACCCAACCCGACCTAGTTCGGGTCAAATATGGGTTACAATTTGTAGCGCATATTGTATACGGATCGGTTGTGATATTTTATTCAATCCAACGCTATTTTAAATCAACTCAACCCTGCATAAAAACTCATTCAATATCAGCCCGGCCCAGGTAAAATTAAAACAGTCAAAATCTAAATAAAGCATATGTATCTAGAATAAATATACTAAAAAATTCATATTCAATGTCAGTCCAAGTAAATTAGAGCGATCAAAATACATAGGATTGACTATTGACAAGTATTTTAGAACCTACTTAATGTATTTTGAAATGAAACTTTTACTCTAATGTATAGTGAATCAATTCTATGTGGTACCGTTTATAATGAAATTCTAATAAAATATGTGTTGTGAATTAATTATATTTAATGCATTATGCTGGCTAAATTTTGCTATTTTTAAGCAAATATTATAATATTTTATTTTAATTTTTTCCCTTCAAATTCTTATTTTCGTAATAGGTTTATATAACCCAGCTCAACCCTACTAAACCCGACCCAACCCATATTCAACCTCATATGGGTCAGGTACGGGTTGAACTATCTTTAACTTATACATTTATATGGGTTGGGTGAAGTATTTGATCCAACCCGATTCAACCTGCACTTTGCACAGTCCTACAAACAAACATGGATACTACATGTCTAAACATGTCAATGAATACCTAAAAAACTGAAATCCATCCGCAACAATATCCAAAAAAAATATAAATAGCTAATTTGATATCAAAAAACAAATAGACATCAAGGTTATCCATATCCTAAAAAAATATCCATCCATTTTCTGAAGATAATAATTAATATCATGTGTACTTTAGTATAATTATAATAGGTTTTTGTTGTCATATGAAGATAATAATTTATATTGTGTGTGTGTAAATGCATATTCATTGCTCAAAACTTTTTTTGTCGCCTATTATTTTTATAGTACTTTTATAATCACCGAGAATAAAACAATTATATGTTAAACTGACATTTTCTATCTTTAAATTTATTTATTGTCGATTAAAAAATATCATATAGCAATCTGCAGTCCGCAAATACTAATATTCAATGGCAGAAAACGATTTTGGATACAAATGTGGATATACCACTATTCACATCTAACACTATTCACATCTAAAAGTATCCATTGACGGACCTAATTAATGGATATTTATTAGAACAAAACAACGGATTTAAAGAAGTTTTATGTTTGGTTGAAACTTTGAAATGCTACATTCATTTTAGTGTAGCCTCAAGAGACTGAAGCAATTAGATAATAAACATTTCAGTGTAGCCTCAAAAGACCAAAGCAATTAGATAATAAAAATAGTATTGCTAACCAAATCCAATGTATTAAATAAGAAATCAAAAGGACTAAGAACCAATAAGAAATGAGGTTTATTTTTCTACTTTCTTTTGAATGTAAGGTAAGTAACAAGACTATGAACCAATAAGAAATGAGGTTTATTTTTTATTTTCTTTTAAATGCAAGGTAATTAACAAGCGATTTAATTTCCAAATTCTCGTGGCGATAGTGGTTGCAGAATTTTGTTATAAGTTGAGCATTAAAGCAAAATAAATAATAAAATCAAAACCCAACAAATATTAAATACCACTTTAGCAACATACAAGTGTGTTTTCTTTCCTACACTTTTATTTGTATGCAATTGATATATAAATACCCGTTTAGCAACATTTAAGTACTTCATTTCCTTCCTTTAATTTGTTGGAGGTGTGTTGAGTGCAGATTTCGTTTTGTTTGTTGGAGATGTGTTGGATGTTTTATTTGTTGGTGATGTGTTGGGTGCAAATTTTGTTTCAATACATGTAAATAAAATAGAATAGCATAGTTCCTCAGATGTTCAACGATTTTGTGATCATACGCAAAAAGCATTACAAGCCTGTATGATAAAGCATCATTGTTATCTTGTTAGTCATCAAACTGAGATCTATATAAACGATATTTATACGTGATTCCAACATTTTTCATCTCAGAAACAACGAAGAATAAGTATATAAAAAATTACAATGGATTAATAACACTCCAAGGGTAGGAGTTCGCTTAGAATTGAATATCCAAATGACAAGATAATTTAGCAAACATATTTGTACTAGCTAAAACAAAATTATGAATTCAAAGGAAAATAAAAGTGCTGTTTATTAAAACAACAGATTTAAAAGAAGATTTATGCAGGGTTGAAAACATAAATCATCCTTTACAGGTCTGTATAATAAATCATCGATGTTATCTTTTTGTACGTCAAACCAAAATCGAGCAAATGATATTTGTGTGTAATTCCTATATTGTTCATCATAGAAACAATGAAGAAAAAGTATATCAAGCATTACAGTAGATTGATATTGCATCAATGGTAGGAGTGCATTAGGAATAAAATGTCCATATGACCAGACAATGAAGCAAACATATTTACAGTAACCAGATCAAAATTCTGAATTCAAAGAAAATTGATTTCTGCCAAAACAAAAGAACGGATTTTTCTTATAAAAAATTGTACAGGAAACTGAAGTAATTAGACGACGAAAATACAACACTTCTAGTCAAATACGGAGGCATGCAAGTATATTAAATTATAAATAAATCAAAAACAGTATGGATTAACCAAAAATGAGACACTTTTACTGAACGCATGGTATATGATTGCAAATTTTATTGGAGTTCTGTTTGGTGAAGGTTTGATTTTATACGTTTAGAACTAATTCCTTTACATTTCAGTGATAAACGTATCAACTTTTCTACAAGCGATAAAAACAAAAAATCTTATCAATGAAAGCTAAAGCAAACACACTAAACTTTTATTGTTAATATTACAGCTAAGCCTAACGAAATGAAGATTTAAACATAATATCACAACCAAATTCTGTCAAAGAAACCTACATGAAAGGAAATTTTGAATCTTATGAACAAAGAATATGAAACTCGGCCCCTTGGGTTTTCAGCGAATGCATCATACCCGGATATCATTACAGGTTTGTGTAGTTTGTCATCAAATCCATCTTCTAACTATCAAAATCCAATTGGACAGCTACATTTTGTACGTACTTCCAATTATATTCTAATGAAAATATTAAAAATGAAAATTCAAGGAGACAAATTCATTGGGAATTGACTGTCCAAATGACTAGATGATAGAGCAAAATCGTTCATTGTAATTGATCAAAAAGACAAATTTAGGATAGTGAATGTACCTTTACCGCCTAGCTTTGTAGAACAAGCCAATGCAGATCTACCAATATAAATTGTGGAGGGTTGAGAAAACGAAATTGACCTTTTGCTGTTGCTTCAA